>CM052438.1:75467092-75501122 GCA_028533085.1 Varecia variegata
AAAGTTTGCTGTGGGGAATCTCAAGCTCAGATGAAGAATGATTTTCTTTCTGAGGAATCTGGCTCACATTCTCCTTACTCAAAGTCTTCTTTTTGATCTGCGATGTATCATATATTAACTGGGATTCACTTTCATAGACAAAAGACTTGTCACTGTCATAATTATGCTTTCAAAAATATGCTAAGGAGAGGGTCTCACACCTGGGTTTCTAATGCCATTTAAAATTCTGTCTGATTTGTCATCTCTCTTTTCTTGCATATGTATTTACCTGTCACTTAGCATGCTTTAAAGGTGAATGTTTCAAGAAGACCCAAAGAACAGATTTGGGGATAAAGTTGATGGGAGCCTACTAAACTCTAGCAAAGACTTTGATATATTAATAATAGAATTTTAAAAAAATAACAAAATACCTTTAGAATTTCAATTGCAAAGTCTTATCACCATATCCCTAGAAGTAAAATCAAAGATTAAAAATGCAGTAGCCTTCTGGTTCATGAATGAAGATATTATGAAGACTACTTTATGGAGTCTAGTGCTATCCACTCATTCTGTTTGTACTCAACTTTATAGAAGCATGGTTAAGAACATGGGTTTTATATTCAGAGAGACTTGGTTTCAAATAAACCTCCAACATTATTTACATAATTTGTATAATATTATGTTAATATTTCTGAGCTTATAAAAAGAGGGTAATAATAGTAATATCTAGGCTGAGCACGGTGGCTCATACCTATAATACCAGCACTTTGGGAGGCTGAGGCAGGAGGGTGGTCACTTGTGGTCAGGAGTTCAAGACCAGCCTGGGCAACATAGTGAGACCCCGTCTCTACTAAAAAAAAAAAATTACTTCATAGTTATTACAAGATTGAATTAGATAATGTATACAAAGTGCTCATCAGAGAGCCTGACACATAGGAAGCAGAGGAAAATAGTAGCAAATGCGAAGAAACACTGTTCGAATAGTATTTCTATACTATTAAAAAAGATAATTTGTGAAGTTACTACCCTTATTTAAATAGCAAATAAATAAGGGTAGCAACTTCACAAGTTTATTTTATGAATGGAATTTGTACCCTCCTCTAATGTAACTTCCAAAAATGCTTAATAAAATATATATTTAAAATACACAGTTAAAACCCTTTTGAAAGATTGAATAAGCCTTGAGAAAGTGTGAAAGAGAAAAACCTGGAGGAGAGGAGCAAAGCAGAAGCATGAGATGAGGGGGTGAGTGAGCCCCAAATCTGCAGGATGCTCAGGAAGAGCCACCGCCCTGAAGCCTGCAAGTGCATAGGGAGGTGCAGGGAGGAAGCCGTGGGCTTTGGCAGGGAAGGGAGCTGGAATAAACATCATCTCACTTAAGTCAGCATTGTGGAGAAACAAACTCTCAGGACCAGGAAAAACTTAAAAACCAAAAATTTTCACAAAAGCAATTGGCAAGAAACTTTTCTGTCTTGGTCTGGATTCTAGGTAGAGGTTTTTTTTTTGTTTTTTTTGGTTTTTTTTTTATCTTTCCTGAGAATTCTTGTTTACTGGCCAGACCTCATGTGGATTTAGGGCCTGATTTAGAGTCTTTTCATGGCTCTAAAACTGTAAACCAAAAATTTAAAGTGTATGAAAGTTTATAATTCCTCCAAGTACCGGTAGGAGCAAAAATAAATACTCCTTGAAGGTTCCTACATGTTCATGCCCAGATTTAAAGAATCTTCAGAAACACTTCCAACAAATATAAGTTCACAGTAAAAATAATAATAAAACACACAAGAAAATAAGTCACCATGAGTGAAAGACAGAAAAAACAACAACAGAATCAGACCTACAAAAACATAAGGCACTAGAATTTCCAAGTGCAGAATACAAAATGCAAAATAATTATGTTTTCTTTAAATATGGGACAAAACAGGAGCAAGAGACTATAAAAAAATGAACAGGCAGATTTTTTTAAAGAACCAAAGATATGTTTTAGAAATGAATAATGTAATCATTTAAATATTAGAACCAATTAAAATGATTCAACAGCACACCTAAGATAAGAATTAGTAAATTTGAAGGTATTGGACAAAACTACACAGAATGCAGAGAACACAGACAGCAAAGAGATGGAAACTAGTGGAGTAGATTAATAGAAATTGAAGACCTAGCAAGCAGATATATTATTTATATCATTCACACTTGTCTTCCCATTGCCCTCCAACCCTAGAATTGGAAGCAACTTTTTACTATTGCTGAACTCTGAATTTCTGTCCTCCATATATTACAGCTTCTTAGTATTCCCACCACTTCTGAAACCAATCCTCTGTATTAAATTCCTTCTACTGAAAGACTTCAAGTGATTTCTTTTTTCCTGGTTGGATCCAGAATGATAAAAATGATTAAAAATATTGAGAATATATGTAGACTATATGTAGAAAATTTTAATTTTCTACATTAAGTATGCCTGTGATAAGTTTAAGAGTAATCACAGGGAAAAAAAGTGGAAAGAGGGACATCTCTCTCAATCAATTAAAAAATAGGCAAGAAATAAAAGAAAAAAAAAGAAACAGAAAAAATAAGAAAAATAAAAAGCACAAAATAAAAGAGTAGGGATAAATGCATATACCTCGAATATTAGTATTTACAATAAATTGAAGTAGATTGACAGAAATAATTGAAATCTTCAGTTATGACAGAAATTTTCATAAGGGGATCAGAATTCAGCTATATGCAAAGAGAAAAAGACACATAAGGGACAAAAAAAAAAAAAAGGGTTGAAAATAAAAAGATGGAGGTAGCTATAATATATAAGGCAAATACCGACCAAAAGGAAATTTGAATATACTATACTAACATCAGATAAAATAAAAATTAAGGCAATAGTACTTTCCCTATGTTATGCTAAAAGTTTCAGTTCACTGGAAGAATGAAACAATTCTAAATTCATTTGTACCTAATAGGCATAACTTCAAAAATATAAGCAAAACATGACAGAAGTAGGTAAATTCACCATCACAATGGGAACATTTTGACAAATCTTTCAGAATAGATTTTTCGAAAAACAAAAATAACCATCAACATCATGATTAACAACAGTAATCTAATAGATGTACATAGAGCCCTAAATCAATAATTATAAAATATTCATGTTTTTCAAATACACATTGAACATTTCCAAAAACCCCTACTGATATTGAACTCCTTGTTGAGTTATCTTCCTACAACAGAAACACAGCTCTGGCCAGGATGATATGGTTCCTATTAGCTTGCTAAGCCGCTCCTGCTACTCTGCAGACTAAAATGCCCGTGCTACTGTGGAGCAGTCTAATTGGAGCATTTTTCAAACTATTATTCATAATATCTAATTTACCTGGATCCGTGGTGTTCTCATGAGTGCTAAAAAAACTCTTCCTCTGCCTTTGCTTCCTCAAAGCTTCTCTTCAGACAAAGTTAAAATTGCCTGTTTTAAGAGATGCCCAAGTACCCTGGCCAGTGATCTTCCCTCAATCATAGCACATGGTTCTAGAGCATGTCTACTCGTCCTTAAAATCACTGAACTTCCCCACCTTGAAAGTTCAACGGAAAGTAAGTCAAAAGCTGGTTTTCTGTTCAGTTATTTACTTTTCACAGTGCATCTAAAAATTTTTACAAGTGGCAAATGTGTTTTTATTTTTAAAAATCTTCAAATATACAAAGTCATGCAATGCATAAAGAACACACTGTTTTAAAGGATACACAAAGTTCCAGGTAGCACCCGATGTTACACGGCCTGGAAAGCCTCCCAGGGCTAATACTATCTGCCTGTGTGTATAGGTTTCCATGGTCAAGGAGCTTATTATAAGTGACAATGTTGAGCTGCACCTGATCCTTCTGTTCATGAAACGCAGTGACAAATGAGAAGCCCTCCACCTTTTGTGACTCTTCTATGCTGTAAGAAATGGCAAAATGGTTAAGCAGCTAACCAGGTAACTTCAAAATGTCACCATGTTGTCACATATTCCGCCTCCACCCTTCCTCAATGACTCCTTTGTTTTATACAACCCCAAGTTTTCTCCCTCTTCTTTGAGATGTTAATAATTAATGAATGTTGTCGCTGTTGCAACAGCCTGAATAAAATCCTTTTCTTAATTGCCTAGTGCATTTTGTCTTTCATGGTTTGGTGCCGTTACTCAGATGAGATTGCTCCTCACCTTCAGATCCCTGTTTACTCCTACCAGGTAACAAGGCCTTTTGGAAGCCTTCGTGCTCTGTTCCTGAGGGCCCAAGGGACCCAAAAGTGAGTTCAGCTCCTGACCCTGTGTTCTGGACTCTTGTCCATCTACAGCATCATAAGGATTTGATTTAATTCTTTTTGAGTACCCACTTCATATCTGGTGCTGGTTTCTTTTGGTTTCATGGTGCGATCATTTGATGATTTCTGTAAATGTATTAATTATTTGTAGTGATCTTGTTTTTCTTGGTTGAAAGACAAGAGAATCTTGTATGTTAGTTTTTTTCCTGTTTACCTTTTTGTCTATTTTGAACTCAAATCAACTAGGAATTTGTACCCATTGGAAAGGAAACAGCTCTTTGAGTTGGAGGAGTAACATTTTTACTTCTGTGCTTATGCTTGGCAGATGGCTGAAATTTTTCAAATAAAGCTATAAATTCTCTATTTGTGTCTGTCAGTATGTTTACATGCCTGTAATTCAGAAAGGCTTTTGCATCTCATTATGTAAGTATGTAATATTTCTATTCTGATTGACTTAGAGAAAAAAATATATAAATTGGATTTTCCTAAAATTCTCATAAATTAAGGAAATTCAACTTCAAATATTTTCAATATAAAAAAAGACATATCCTTATAAAAATAAACTTGGAAATGCTTTAAGAATTCAAGTTCACAAATTTACATAAACCTTTGGCAAACAAGACTAGTTTAATAATTTTGATTTAATTAAAAATAGAGATGTCTTCTCTAGTAGGCCAGTGTTAAGTATTGACTTTTTTCCACTTTGGTATGTTTTTCCTACACATGTAGATGTTTACTGATTGAGTAAGCTAGCACTACTTCTACCGAATGTTTAGGTTATGAAAAATGTAAATGTGTTTAACCAAACTGAATCACTATTTTGACAAATTCTATTTCAACAGTGTTGTAGACACTCTGCAACGAGAGAATGGACACCCACCCAAAATGTGGTTCATGTGGGAGATGATGATGCCACACAAACATCAGAAAGTATCAGGAGGTTTATTGCTCACATAAGGAGGCTTTCCAGGGAGGACAGGAAAGGCCTCCCAAATAGGTCTAAAATGGCTTGGAAGAGAGCAAGAAAAGAAGACTGGCTAGAGATTTTCGTGGTGGTTAGGGAGTGGGGTTAGAGTGAAGTTTTCCATGTGTAAGCAGAGGCTCGCCTGGTTTGAACTTCCCACCAGCACCAAAGGAGGAAGTATCTGAACTTTCTCATCCGTTTGCCCAGATGTGGGACAGAAGGGGAAGAAGGAGAGGTGAGGCTTAAAGGCTGTCAGCAGTCAGACATCAGGGGAAGCAAGGTCTTTATTTCAAACCATTTTTGTCTTATGGTAGGCCAATTGAAGATAATTTCCAAGATTTTTAGGTAACTTAAAATTTTGCACTGATGTTAAATTGAATCAATTAATCAATATTCACTGGATGCCTAGATTATTTCTAAGTAAGACCTAATACTGAAATGTTAATTACTAAGCACAGTTTTAAGTTCGTATATGTTTGCCTCTTATTTTTATGATACAGAGAGAGTATGTTTTGGGATCTGTTAAATATCATGTTCATTTTTGCCACATTGAGAAGCTGTACTATAAGGAATGTGTTGTGTTAAGGAAATGAGAGTAATTTTGTTCTAATGTAAAATGACTGGTTGTTCCAGAATGAGAAGACGAAAATGTAGGGCAAAACCTGAATGAATATGGAAAGTGTTGTGGATGGTTTGTATGTAGACAGGGATTTCTTTTTTTTTGTCATGGTCAAAGCTGACTAAGTTTGATGGGTGTATTAGTTTCCTATCGCTGCTATAACAAGCTACCAAAAACTTAGTAGCTTAAAACAACTCAAACTTATTATCATACAATTCTGGAGGTCGGAAGTCCAAATGGGTCTCACTGGACTAAAATCAAGATATAAGCAGGGTGTACTCCTTCTGGAGGCTCTAGAAGAGATTCTGTTTCCTTACCTTTTCAGGATTGTAGAGACTGCCTAGATTCCTTGGTTTATGGCCCCCTTCCATCTTCAAAGTCAGCAATGACCAAGCAAGTCTTTCTCGTGTGGCATCACTCTGACACTGACTCCTCTGTTCTTCCACTTCCACATTTAAATGAACATTGTGGTGACATTGGCTCTACCAGATAATCAAGCACAATATTGTTATTTTAAGGCCAGATGATTAGCAACCTTAATTTCATTAGCAACTTTAATTCTCCATGCACATAACATATTCACAGGTTCTAGGGATTAGGACAGGGACATCATTGTGGGAGAGGGGCATTATTTTGCCTACCGTGATGAATTTATTTATAAGATTTTGGAAAGAAGATTTTCTATCAAATATTATACTGGTATAAAATAGAATTTGGTATTGTCTGTTAAAATTCTTGAATTATTGGCCTATTCCCAAAACAGGTGATAAAAGGTTATTCTCACCATCTGTGTAGTCTGCCTAAATAACTGTCCAGATCCCCACTGGAACTCTAGGTTGCCCAGGACCTGGCCCTTTTCCCCAGAATCTGAAGAAGCCCCACAAGCTGGAGCCTGAAGACTTGATGAAAACCTCAAAGGATTCACCACTGCAGCAGACCATGCATGGGCTGGATCTCTCCCTGAACACTAACGGAGAGTCCATCTGGGCCACTAAAGAAAGCTGGTGAAATACTTGGGTGATTCACACACTTAAAAGAGGGGCAACCTTGGCCTTGGACAACATTACCAAGAGCATTGACAGTCTATTCCAGAGCTTCAAGAAACCCAGTCCTGGCCGGGCACGGTGGCTCACGCCTGTAATCCTAGCACTCTGGGAGGCCAAGGTAAGAGGATCCCTTGAGCTTAGGAGTTTGAGACCAGCCTGAGCAAGAGCGAGACCCCATCTCTATTAAAAATAGAAAATTTAGCCAGGCGTGGTGGTCCACACCTGTAGTCCCAGCTACTTGGGAAGCTGAGGCAAGCGGACCACTTGAGCCCAGGAGCTAGAGGTTGCAGTGAAAGAAACCAAGTCCTGCATATCCAAAACATTTGCCACCACCCATTTTTTGGAATCTACTGACCTGGTTACTCTCAGAGTTTTAATTCCTTGCTCCTTATTTTCATCAACGTCTTACATTAATATTTTACTTTTTCACTTCAGACATCCCTCTTTAAAGATGCCTGTCTCTAGCACTCTAAAATAACTGACTTTGCCACCACCTCTTGACAGATGATTCATTGGATTTTACAGGAACAACATCAAGAAAGATCCTTGAGAGACTGTGTCCCAGACCCTGCTTTGTTTTACTCAGGAGGTTTATGGTTGCTAATTAGTTGTTCAGTGAGGAATGATGTTCGTTGTCTAGAACAAAAGTGGGGACTGACAATGTTGAACTTCATCTGACCTCTGTGCTCCTGGAAAGTAATAGGATCAAGAAATTCTTCCACCCTTTGGTGTTTCTTTTGTGTTCTAAGAAATGGCCAACTGATAGCTGAGGACCACCTTTCCCTTGCGGGTTCCGAGACAGAACCTACCTCCACCTTTCCTCAATGACTTCCCTGTTTTATAAAACAAGAATTTATTTCCTATTCCATACTTCTGAACCAAAATTTCATATTCACTTTTTAAGCCCACAGCTTGCACAATGCATACACCATTGAACAGAAAATAGTGAACAAATGGGTGGATGGATAGATGAGGAAGAAACTCTGGGTGGGAAGGCAAGCATTATCATAAGCAAAAAACAATTGTTTTAATCAGATGCAGTATTTCTTTCCATGGTTAAATGAACGAGTTGAATGTCAAGCTCTGTCTCACAGATGTGTAATTAATGCTCAGAAATCAAATCAAATATATTTTCTTAGGCATGTGTATTGGGGTGGAGGGGAGGCTACATAAGCAGCTGATAGGATCCAGAACATCCTACTCCATGTTCTGGGGTCAGGGTGTGTGAGCCAGTGTGAGCTAACCTCGATTAAGGACAGCCATCTCTGGGAATCTGGTTTCTTTCCTTGGGGAAATAAAGTATTAAATTAAAGTCTAGCCAGATTGAAATTCATCACTGTTCAACCAAGTGCAGAGACTTGAATTCACACTTTTTGATTTGTCACTAAGACAGAAACACTTTCAGCACATAATCAGCTCCATCAGTCTTCACACCAAATGGAAACACACAGACTTACCCAGGTACTAAATGTGGGAAATCTTTTTAAACTTTAAAACAGACAGTAGAACTGTACGTCATTTAAAAAAAAATTAAGCGGTAATGTGATATTCCGTTTATGTTCTGAAACAAATCAATATGCCAGGCAACCAGCCATAATTCTTACTATATACTGCCCTCCAGTGGATGCCTGTCAGACATAACCTCTGAAAATTATTTTAAATAACCTTTACATAAGCTTTCTTTTAGAGGTGATATTCAATCGTTGGCATAAACTTTAAAATGCTAAACACTAATCTTCAAACCTTTTTTTTAAAAAATAGCCTTGTAATTTAAATCACTTGATGTCAAGGTAAGGTACCTTGTTAATTTCCCCCAGAGCTCAGTTCTCTCTCATTAGCTTGCCAGTGTTGCTTTATTTCTATCTGGGGCAATCTCATTAGTGGACTCGGAGCCTACTACTACTTCTAAGCAAATTCCCTGGGTGAAAGAGAAATAACTTGGTACTTGTACTGCCTTTCCTATTAGAAGAAGCTCAAATAGCTTCTTTAAATGCTGCCTTCACACTACTGGGTAAGCAAACAACAACTATTTCTTCTCATTTGACAAATGATAGTCACAAATCAATGGTAAAGTTTAGAGCAGATCTTGGATGTTCCTTTTTCTGGTGAGTCCTGGATGTGTGATGTTCTATTAACAGCAAGATGACTTTCAACACACCATGATTCTGACTTGTTTTACTCTGAATTTGGTTTGGTGAAATTTTTCCTGTTTTTTGGTGTCTACCTGATTTCTCAATGCCTCCATTTTGTATCTGGACACTGCAACATTTTCTCTTGTTTTAAAATAACACCTCAGGCTAGAGCTGTCCCTCCTCAGATAAGTATCTTCTCCATTTTTCTTTGATGCACATTAGACAGCAAGCATTCCATAAGGAATTGGGAATTTAATACATGAGGTTTTCTCAGGGCAGTTATTTCTAATGAGTACTAACCAAATAACAGTACTCTCACAGATAACTAATTAGATGAAAAAGAAAATGACTAGGAGGATATTTCTGGAAGAAACTTATTTTTTTTTCCTTTAGTAAGCATGACTGAAGTTCAATTTAGCCCTCTTAAATGTATGCATAAAATAATAAATCATTCAGTGGCAACTAGCCTCTTTCCAGGTGGTTAAAGGACATTTTTGCAAGTGGGATTTTAAATTATTGTTCTAGTAGTAATTCCCCACCAGATTGTTAAAAAATGAAAATGTTCTTGCTGACTCATGAAATTTTGAAGTAATACAATACTTCAAGTCATGCTATTTGAGTTTAATTTGAATGCACTTCTAAAATATTCCCTTAATACTCTCAAAAATGAACACAGGAAATTGTCTGTTTAATTTATAACTTCAATTACATTTAAATGTGCCACAACCAAACTTTGAGATAAATCTCCTTTACAGAATGCTTTAACAAAAAAGGCTAAATTGATTAAGAGGAGTTCTTAATTGATTAAGATCACTTCTTAATCAATTAGGTTGATTCAATCAGATTGATTCCATTTGACCTTAGTGTAATTTTTATATATTCAACATGTTTTCACTTATTCATCCTCTTGCTCTAAAAATATTAACTGAGCATATACTATATAACAGAAAGTATACACTATGTGGGGATTCAACATGAACATGACAAGGTCCTGTCAAGCAGGAGTTTAATATTTGGTGGGAAAGCCAGATGAGTAAATAGATCATTAAGATACAAAATAGTTTCATTTGAGTGCTGTGATGGAGGCACACAGAGGTTACTATAACATAGAGGGCGCATACAACTGTAAGTGGGAAAAGCTTCAGAGAAGCAGCATTATTTATGCTTTAAAAAGGGAATGGTATTCCATTGTGTATCTGTACATTTTCTTTATTCATTCATCTGCTGGCACACACTTTTGAATGTTCTCAACACGACGAAATGATAAATGTGTGATAAACATATACATATACATATATATATATATATGTGAGTCTGTTGGGTACACAAGCCGCAATGAAGCTTTTTCAAATGCAGATGCAACTGGGCACCAAAAAGCCTGGCTGATGAGAGAAATTGCAGTGTGCCATTTGGCCCAAGCCTGGGCAGCCCACAGGGAAAGGAGGTACTTGCAGGGCAGGCAGGGACCAGACATGAAGGGTCTTACATGTTTCCACAGGTTCTTTGGAAAGTAATGGACACAGCTGAAGAATTTTAAGCAGGATAATGGCATGATTAGATTTAAATTTTAAAAACTGTGCTGGTGGTGATATGGAGAAAAACTGCCTGGGACAGTTATTTCATTAGCGGCAAAGAAGCCCATTGAGAAGCTACTGGGGGTAATCTGAATAAGAGATGATGAGAAATGCCAGGTCAAGAAAACAATAAATCCAGTGTAATGTCTTAAGATACATACATGAAATCTCTTTCCATATTTATAAATTACTTAAAGCATTTGTATAAATCATATCAAATTGTTTTTCAGATGAAAAATTTTGCAAAAGTGAATTTCTAATCAGAAATATGACCACATATCATTAATATAAGCAGTTGCTACTCATATTCGCTTAAGTTTTCTTTCCCTTAAGGTATCATCCTGTACATCTATTCGTTTCTGCTCATGTTTCGAATTTGTCAAATCTATAATCAGATCTGAATCTCACCTTTTCAAGTATATCCTACCCCCTCCCAGGTAATTTTAGTCATTTAAAAGCATTATTCATGGGCCAACAGAAATCTCTGGAATGAAAATTAGTGGGAGAAAGAGTTAAAAGGACATGTGACGAAACAGTGACAGACACTTGGGATAATAGGCTGCCACTTTCACAATGACTGAAGACATTCTGAAGTAGAATGCACTTGTCCTTTATTAAACAGAGCTAATCTGAGAATCATTTGTAGGAACATCCCAGTCCTCAGCCAAAAACACAGTAAAAATGAGCCCAATTTCAATGCTTAAATAAAATTGTATTGAACAAGCTCTTTATGCTCTATACCACAGCTGAACTCAATTTTAGTGGGGCAAAATTAAACAAGAGTACGCAGTTAACAGGAAAACAAAAAGGCCAAACTTGGGCATGTTGTCATGCCCCAGGTGTACTCAGGGCCCATTTCACAGACTGGATGAGAAAGGCTTTTGATGCAGACACGCCGGGTGCAGAGTGCTGTTCAGCTACGTGCTGGCTTTGGGACCTTCACATTACATAGCTTGTCTAGACCTGGTTTCTTCATCTATAACAGAGTCTCTCAACCTCAGCACTATTGACATTTTGGGATGGACACTTCTTGTTGCAGGGGACAATCTGGAACATAAACCCAGGTTAAGTTTGGGCAGGAGATTCTCAGTGTGAGGTGAAGCTCCTGCCTGCATTCAGCCTTGCCCCCACATGGGTGACTGCTCACACACACATCCTCAGGAAACAAGCCAGACTTTGTAGACACCCTGCACACAGACTAAGTATTTGCAGAAGAAGAGCAATATTTCTCAGAGTATTAAAGTCTGCGAGAATGGCACTATGGCTGAAACAAAAAGAATTCATATTACAAAGAGAGCTTCTAGGTTTTTATTCTAGAACATCTTCATTCAAGTCACTTTACAATTTTCCCTAAGAATAGTAGAGGGGATTATTTACATTTCTATAACCAAAGAGCCTATTAATTTTTGTCCACAAAAACAAAAGCATATTCCAAATCCAAGTTGTTCTCTTTTTGCAAGATAGAAACTGCTTGTTAGCAAGTCTGAAGTCAAAGTTTGCCAGAGCTTCTAGCCATCAGCTTTTCTCTGTGTTCATTTGGTTCATTGGTTGATTTTAGGAATTGATTTTTAGTCTGGGCATCTAGCTACAAGTGTGAATTTTATCCTTTTTGGGCTTATTGTTAAATTGTTTATCTATGTATTTAAATTTATAAACTTGTATATATTTATATATATAAGTTTATATATATAAACTTGTATATATATTAAACTTGTATATATTTACTGTGTACAACATGACGTTTTGAAAAATATATATACTGTTGAACAGCTAAATCAAGCTAATTTACACATGCATTACCTCACATACTTATTATTTTTTGTTGTGAAAACTCAAAATCTACTCTCTTAACAGTTTTCAAGAATTCAACACATTGTTACTAACTATAGTCACCATGTTGTACAATAGGTCTCTTTAACTTATTCCTCCTAACTGAAATTTTGTGTCCATTGAACTAATATCTCCCCAACCTCTGCATCACCACCCCAACCCCTGGTAACTATCATTCTACTCTCTGCCTTTATGAGTTCAACTTTTCAGATTCCACATATAAGTGAGGTCATGAAGTATTTGTCTTTCTGTGTCTGGCCTATTTCATTTAATGTAATCCTCCAGTTTCATTTATGTTGTCTCAAATGACAGGATTTTCTATTTTTTCAAGGCCAAATAGTATTTCATTGTTTTAATATACCACATTTTCTTTATTCATTCATCCATTGATGGGCACTTAGGTTGAGTCCGTATCTTGACTATTGTAAATAGTGCTGCAGTGAACATGGGAGTGCATATATCTCTTCGACATACTGATTCCAATCTTTTGGGTAAATATCCAGATATGGGATTGCTGGATCACATGGTAGTTTTAATTTTAATTTTTTGAGGAACCACCATATCCTTTTCCATAATGGTAATACAAATTTACATTCACACCAATGGTATGCAAGCGTTCCCTTTTATCTACATCCTTGACAATACTTGTTATTTTTCATCTTTATTAGATAGCCATTCTAACAGGTGTGAGGTGGTATCTTTTGGTTTTAAATTGTATTCCCCTGATGACTAATGATGTTTAGCATTTTTTCATATATCTGTTGGCCATTTGTATGTTTTCTTTTGAGAAGTGCCTATTCAAGTCTTTTGTCCACTTTTTAACCGAATTATTTGTTTTCTTGCTATTGAGTTATGTGAGTTCCTTATACATTTTGAATATTAACCCTGTATCAGATGTCCCATTTGTGAATATTTTCTCCCATTTCATAGATTGTTTTTTCACTTTGTTGTTTGTTTCCTTTGTGGTGCAGAGATTTTAGTTTGATGTAATTCCACTTGTCTATTTTTGCTTTTGTTGCCTGTGCTTTTGGGGTCATATACAAAAAAAAAAAAAAAAATCATTGCCCAGACCAATGTCATGGAGCTTTCCTCCTATGTTTTCTTCTAGTTGTTTTATATTAATAGGTTCAGATTTTACATTTAATTCTTCATTTTGAATTGACTTTTGTTATGGTGTGAGATAATGGTATAATTTCATTCTTCTACATGTAGATTTCCAGTTTTCCCAACACCATTTATTGAAGAGACTGTGTTTCCCCGGGTGTATTCTTGGTACCTTTGTCAAAAATCAATTGACCATAAGTGTGTGGACTTATTTCTGGGCTCTGGATTTATTTCTAGAGCTGTTCCATTCGTCTATGTGTCTCATTTTTTATGCTAATACCATGTTGTTTTGATTACTATAGCTTTGTAGTAGATTTTGAAGTCAGGTAGTGTGATGCCTCTAGCTTTGTTCTTTTTGCTCAAGATTACTTTGGCCATTTGGGATCTTTTATGATTACATAAAAATTTTAGGATAATTTTTTTCTATTTCTATAAAAAATGTCATTGGCATTTTGATAGGTATTGCATGAAATCTATAGATCACTTTGGATAGTATGGACATTTTAACAATATTAATTCTTCAGTTCCATGAACATGGGATATCTTTTCATTTATCTGTGTCTTTTTTCTATTTCTTTTGCCAATATTTTATAGTTTTCACTGTAGAGGTCTTTCACCTCCTTGGTAAAATTTATTCCTAAGTATTTTATTTTATTTTTGTAGCTACTGTAAATAGGAGTGTTTTTTTTTTATTTTTTTTTTTGATAGTTCACTGTTTTAGTGTATAGAAATGCTACTGGTTTTTTTATGTTGATTTTATATTCTGCAACTTAACTAAATTTGTTTATTAGTTCTAAGAGTTTTCTGGTAAAGTCTTTAGGGTTATATGATACTTATGTAAGATCATGTCATCTGCAAACAGAGACAATTTATCTTCTTTCTTTTTTCAATTTGGATGTGTTATATTTATTTCTCTTGGCTAATTGCTCTATGACTTCCAGTACTATTTTAAATAAAAGTGGCAAGAGTGGTCATCCTTGTTTATTTTTAAATTTGAACTACTAATTTTATCTTCTTTTTAAGTCTTGCAAGCTACAAAGCCAAATTTGATGGCCAACTCAATGTAAGAAAGGTCCGAGATCCACTGTTAGGTGATTTATTTTTTTTTCTTACAATCACATTTTTCCAACTTTTGCACAATTTGAAAACATCTTGAGCTTTTCTTTTATTGACACATAGAGATATCACTACTTGCCCTGGGAGAATAGTTGAACTGCTAAAGCTAGAAGATGGGATAAAAAGACATATCTCTCTATATAGAATTATGTATCAAGTAAACATAGAGATTTTATGCTTTTTAATATTTACCAATACTCTCAGTCAGTTTCTAAAATGCATTTTTAAATAAAATATGTGGAATTTAAAGCAAAAAATCCAAATGACTTGTGTGGCCACGCACAAGATACAGATAAGGGATTCCAAAACCCTTCAAAATGTTATCTTCTGTCAGCTGTTGGTTCTTCAGATATTGCTTCAAGTGTTTGGAAAAAAGAAGTCACCCCTGAGCCCACTTAAATGAATCTAAGCCATATAGGAAGCAGAAACATACTTAAATATCTTCTCTTGTGACATGCACCATTTCTCCAGACAGAGCCACTTCAAAGAGCTCCATGTGGTGTATTCAATGACATAAACAAAAAATTCTCAGAGAGGTATAGATCTTCTTTCTATACCTATCAAGAATAACAGTATTAATAATTATAACCCAAAGCCCACTCCAAACTTTAGGAAATATTTTAATAGTCACAGCAATTTTAATAGTCTCAGGGCCAAGTTACCCTTGCCTTCTCACTTACTCTTATAAGCATGTGCCAATTTTGGCAAAAAAGGAAATGCTTAGTTTCCAACAAATTTAACCAATGCCTGCCTCTGCATATGGGGAATCAGCTGCCAACATGGTATAAATTTATGGGTACAGACTCATACTATCTCTCCCAAATCTCTCTGGTACCCTTGTCCGAGGTATTTGAGTTTTATTTCTTTGGGATAAGGGGTTTCTTCATCTGCAAAGTGGGAGTAATAATAGATACTCAGCTCTTTGCCAGCAAGACAGTAAGTCGAGATGCACTCAGAGGAGCAGAGACTTTAAGGGGCTGGCCACCGACAACAGAAGGAAGAAGAAAACCTAAAAAGGAATGTGGGCAAATGTTGAAGTCCAGCTTGTTCACTACTCAACTCTTCCAAGGGCTACCTCATTCCAAATTCCATGATTTACCTCTTCTTACCTAGTAAATTTAAAATTGTGGGATTTTTAAAAGATCCTCCTGGATAAACAGGCTACTCAACCATATTGACCATGTTCTCCTGATCAAGTCTACAGCTAACTGTACAATTCATTACTTGCAAGGAATGATTAGAAGATTTTTATAGTCACCAGCAGCATTAAGAACTCACATGTTCTTCTGCAGAAGTAAACATGCTACCTGAAATTGCCATAGAGCTTGGAGTGATAGGATTCCCAAATGCCATTATTTACTGTTTTTCTACAAGGGAGTATAGGAGCAAAAATTCCTTTTATAAACACAAAGGTATTTTCTCCTGGCATTTGGTTCAGGATCTATTTCACATTGAAGCTTGATTCAGAGACAGATAATATTACTTCCTAAAATTTTCAGGTAACCCAATTCCAAAGTATTGCCTTTTCAACCAAAATCCAAAATAATTTTGTGTCTAAGCGATAAAAGATCATAAGCCAATAAAATGGAGGATGCCAGTACTAATGTGTATTACCATTACTCATGTACCAAGAGCTTTCCCTATGTTATTCCATCTGTGGCAGAGACTTTGTCTCTAACATTCATGATATCCTTCTTATACAGTATTAATAATAGAATAAATATTTTTAACTGAGCTCATAACTGCCCAGCTGAAAACTACATTTTTAAGACTGCATTTGCAGCAAATGTGTGACAATATGACTAACTTATAGGCAAGGGGGCATGAGTGGAAATGATTTGTACAACTTTCAGGTCTTGCCCTTAAAGGAACATCCCACCACCCACTTCCCCTTTTACCCAGTTCCCACTGGCTGGGATGTGAAAATAGTCATCTTAGACTGCAAGTGAAGGCTAAATATTGAAAATTGACAAGCAGCAAAGTAAGAGTCTGGACTCTGAGGAAGGTGGACCCAACATATCAAACCTGAACTGCATATCAGGACTTTTGCATTACAAAGAAATAAACTTTCATCTTTTTAAGTGACTATTATTTTGGATCTGCCATTAGCACCATGCCAACTTCCTCATAAACCATTCCATCTTCACAACAATCCCAAAAAGGAAAGGTTATTATGTCCATCTTACAAATGAAGAAAAAATTAAAAACCTACCAAGTTTCTAAAACCAATAGGTGACAAATCCAAGTCTAAAACTCAAAACCAACTTTCTACTATCCCATTGAAACCCTTGCCAGGCTGAAACAATTTAATTCTTGACCCGGCTTTTTATGAACTTGGAACAGTTATATTTATCCCACTTCAGCCTCAATTTTGTCATCTGTAAAGTCTAGTGCAGGGAAAAAAAAACACTCTAGGAATTTAAAGCAAAGTGGGATTAATACAGAAATTGTCATTCTTACAAAAGTCTGAAAGCTCTGGAATTGCTGCCACTGGATTTTTTGTTTTAAGGTCACACCACCATAAATGTGGTCAGGAAATCGCTCCTCCTACTGCTAACGCTGCTGCTGCTGAAACTTCACATCCCTGACCATGGTGATTTGAAGTCAGGGTCCACCCAGAACCTCAGCTGCAAAGGAATCTGGGAAATGTCAGTTTTACCCTTCCAACTCTTTCAAATGGGAAAAATACAGAAGGAAATGGGGATGAATGCACACAGAGGATTGGAAAAGATCTCTAAGAATCCCAGCTCACTTCTTACTGTGTGTCCTTGAGTAAGTTCCTTAACCTATCTGTGCCTCAATTTCCTCATCTAAAAATAAGGATAATAATAGTTCCTACTGCAGAGTGTTGTGTTCAAAATTAAAGGAATATAAAAATATGTAAAGTATTTAGACAGTGACTGGCACATAATATTGTATGTGTTATTATAATTATTATCATTATCATTATTAAACCTCTTCAAATCCCCAAATTCTCTGATATTTGTTTCTAGTGAGTCCAAAGGGTGAACTTAAATTGAATTTACCTTCAATTTAAGAAATCAAAAGAATAATCACCCAACACCTTCTGGTGTTATCTGCATGGGGAATCTTTGACTATTGGAGGGAGTCTGTGATTTATCTTTCCTTATTTATTACATTCTAAATGTTTATATTTCTAATATCCTCTTAGATAAAATTCATTCATATTTCTGGTTATTTTAAAAATGAAACTATGGCAGAGACTGACGATTTTTAAGCACTAAACACACACACACTCTCTCTCTCTCTCTGTCTCTCTCTCTCTTCCTCTCTCTATCATATGATAGAGTCTCCTGATTTCTTTGGCTGGATACGTGGCTGTTTAGAATAAACTCTGCATTTCTGCTTCCCTTGCAGCTAAGATGAACATGTGACTAAGTTCTGGCCAATGGGGGTAAAGAGAAGTGAAATGTCATTTTGGCCTTCAGTAGGCTGTACCTTTGCCTTCCCTTTCTTCTGTCAGTGATATCCAGTGGCCCACTAACACTGCCTTGCAAGAGATGCATGGCAAACATTCAGAAATTTTGCAAGCCAGTTCAACTGTTGGTAGTTTTGTATCAGCCATGATAGGAGTACTTAACAACATGGAAATCTGCAAACTCTACAAATTAGGGCTTCTAAAATTAAATTTCTAATCTTGGTCTTTTTTTTTCCCAAAGTCCATTTACCAGCACACTATTGGCTGTACCCTACTAGAATTGAGATTCTTTAGTAAGGTGTATGGGGCCAGGGATGAGGGAAGATTCTACAGATTGCAAAGCAAGAAGGAGTCTGAGTTGCTAATGCAGAGGAGAGCCACCATGCCAACTAGGACTCTCCACACGTGACACATGAATTTCTATCTAGCTCAGTAGTCCTCAGTGGGGGACAATTTTGCCTCCCCCACCAGGGGACATTTGGCAATGTCAGGAGACATTTTCAGTTGTCACAACTGGAAGATGTGGTTACTACTGGTATCTGTGGGTAGAGACCAGGAATGCTGCTAAACATCCTACAATACACAGGACAGCCCCACTACCAAGAATCATCTGGTCCAAATGTCAATAGTGCTGGGGTTGAGAAACCCTAATCTAGTTGAAGCCACTATTGCGTTGGATTTCTATTACAGCAGGAAAACCTGCAGCCTGACTAATATTGTTACAAATATTCAACCGAAATCTCAAATATCCCTTTATATAAATATATATGCATGCATACATTCATACATACATATATATGCACACACATGTAGTAAGCTGTATTTAAAATACATTTGGAAGAAAACCATTTATATAATGGTGTTTCTTAGCATTTTTCTACTTTTGAAGCATTTATTCCTTGAGAACCCTGAGGCACTCTGGGCAATGGAAGAGGTAATTTACCAGGTGACGACAGGAGTCTAGGAGACTTAATGCTCCTTCAGAAAATGAGTAACTCACTCCTGCCCAGAACCTAATATTGGGAGCAAGAGGTGAGAGTGTTAATATTTCCCCTCCAAGAAGTGATGGACCTCAATTGCTCCCTGTAATTTCCTCCTGAAATTACACTGAGGATGTTATTGAACTTGACCAAAAGAGTTCCTCTGGTCACACACAAATAAAAATGGACTCTGTGGAAATGTCCACCAAGGAAATACAAATGTTGACAAAGATAAAGAAGCAAAGATTTAAGATATCTATGGATATTCTTTTGAAATAAAACTGAAAATGCATGTTCTTTGAGACCAGAGTGAATCTGAGAAAGAAAGAGCAATTAGTACTCTTCAGTTTTTATGTAAGGGGAAAATGGACAGAGTTCTGATCTCTCCAAGGCAAATGAATTATTTTAGGGTTGCATATGAACACAAGTTTAGCTCTTTATTATTTCTATAATGTAAATAATATGCTTATAATATAAATTATATAGATATGTATGTATATGGATACATATACATACTGATGAATTCTAAAATTTGAAGCATAATTATAATAAAAAAATCCATGTAATGTGATTTTATCTCTGATGTTTTACCTAAACAAGGGATCACGCTTTTGTAAGTAACAATATATATCTTTCAAGCATTCCAGACAGACTCCATGATTTCTATCCCTAAGTCTGTGTGATTTTTTTTTTCTTTGTTCCTCCCTCTCCTCCTTTCCTTCTAAAATTCATCCAGGGCTATGACTTCACCTCTTGAGCAAAATTACTCCTCAGACATCTTCCTTTGACTCACTCTGACATTTTATAGATCTATTATTTGTGTTCTGCCAGATGTTCAAAATTATCTAGTACATTTCCCCTCAAAAAATGACTAATATTCATCATCATAATCATTTTTAACCAGGGGACTTCCTTCCCAGTCCCTCACTTCAAATAGTTTACTAATTTGTCAAGCTTTTTGAGTGATTAAACTAATCACCACCAAGCATATATTTATCGAATAACTTCTATATGCTAATGCTCTGGAGGAAACAAAAATGAGTCAGACAGACCCTCCTCTAAAGAAATTCATAATCCAGTAAGGGAATTTGGACATTTTAAAAGACATAATATATTATAAATATTTATATAATGTTTAGAGAGGGAGTTGTTATGTTAGGTAGATGGAGAGGGATTCTGGGTCCCCTAGGGACAAAAGTGGGTGCCTTGCCTTGGTGCAATGCCCCACCTGGGAAGAAGGATAAAGGTGGGCCCTAAGCTCCCATCTTGGTCCTGCCCCACCTTAACCCTGTCCCAAGCGACTACCATACCTGGGGTAGGAGGGAATACCCTATGAATCTGCCAATCAGAACTTAGCATGCCAACTCCAAAAGAATGCAGAGGACTCTCTAGCCCATGGGCCAAGCAGCATAGGTACGATAGAGTCCAGAAAGTGACCTAGAACAACCCACATGCATAGTAAGACTCAGGTCATGCAACTCCCAACTGTCCAATCAAAGTGGTTCCATGGTGACATTTGAACCACAGGGAGGTCCCTATCCAGAGACCATAAAACAAGACGCAGACCATAACCAAAATCTCTTTTCTGCTATGACAAGGGGTCTGGTCATCATCTGTGACATACGCATCTTGCTCTGTAAACCATTAACTTGCTCTTGCTCTATAATCCTATCTTGCTCCCCCTCAATACATTTCTCCTCAAGCTTGCCTTACATTGGCATGTCTGGTCATTCTTTGGCCATGAGTGCACCAAGAACCGAGAACACAGAATAAGACTAAACCTGACAGTTATGGTTTAATAAATCAGCATAATATTAAAGCAACACGTTGTGATTCTATTATCCATACCTTATATCATATATCCTCTTTCTATGGATGAGTTCATTGGTTGAGTCATTCATTCCTCATCTCTATAAGTGGCTTTACCTATGGAGACAAACTGACACCATTACTCACTACCATGATATCCCCCAATGTGACCACCACGCTGCCATCCCTGAAGCCCAAAGGAGGCAATTGGAATGTTCTGGCCACTCAGGATCTTGCATAAAAATATAACTGGAGAGACGGTGGCTGGGAGCAAAGTGTCCATGGGCAGAGCCTAGAGCTTCAGACCCCTCCAGCACTCCTCCCCAAGGATGCCAACTCCTCAGGGCACATTCTCTGCTCCCTCACCGGTACCTGCACCACCAATCCACCTCCAGAATCTCCAAATACTTCCAAACCTAACTCAGCCCACATTTGTGTTGGGCCTTCCTGGGACGCTGGCAGCTGCATTGCCCAGGCTTCACTCCCGGATGAAAGGCTCTATCCCTTCTTGGCTGAACATGCAGCAAAACATGTAACCAGATTTATAAACTTAAAATGACATTATCAAGTTATATAAAGTGAACATTATAATGGGACATGTACTATAAGAGTTCATGCAGTATGCATATCAATAACATCTATATTTTATAAATATTCACAAAATTTTCTCAAGTGGCTAACCTCTTTTAAGACATCTTTTGTTCCCTTCACCTCCTATCTTTAGCTTCTCCTCCAGAATCAAGAATGTGACTGACTCTCTGTGTCTGAAACCTATTCTGACAGTCTTGCATTTTTCTGCATTAAGAAAATGTACACCTTAGCCACAGTAGTTTTTCTCAAAGAGTGAAGAATGAAATATGCATTACTTCCCTAGAATGGAAATAATCACTGCCCCACGGGCACCAAAAAATTTTCTGAGTAACTATTGTACTTTTATGGCACCATTTTATCTTTCCAGCATTTTACATAAAAAAATAGTTCTCTTCCATTACTATAAGAAAAATCTCTTGGTTTTTCCCTTTTTTGTTTTCCTTTATTTAAAATCCTAATTGAGATTTAAAAGAAGAACACAGTTTCAATATTGAATATTAGATTCTAAATATGGCCACTACCAAGGTCTGGGACGTCAGGAAGAGCCCAAAGTGCCAAGCCTGGAAGTGCGTCAGAATCGTCTATGAGGCTTGTTAAACGGGGTCTCAGAATCATGCGAAGATCAGCAAGTCAGCAGGCAGTTCAAGCCACTCATTTGAATAGTCCACAGTGAAAGTGCTTGCGCTGAGATGAGTCATCTCAGCAGTATGCCACTGTGAACACTGAAGAAGCTGCCTTCTTTATCTGCTTCTAGAATAACTGCAATTTCGTTTCCCAATTTAAATGAGGAACCAGATCTTCATGCAAAAGTTGGAATACCCCCTTGGTGTGGACTGAATGTGTCCACACACCCCCAATCTCGTATGTTGAAACCTAACCCCTAATGTGATGGTATTTGGAGGTGGGGTCTTGGGAAGTAATTAGGCTTAGATGAGGTCATGAGGGTGGAGCCCTCCTGTTGGGATTAGTGCCCTTCTGAGAAGAGAACAGAGAGCTAGCTCAGTCTCTCTCTGCCGCGTGAGGACAGAGGAAGCAGGTAGATCAGGAAGAGGGTTCTCACCAGAATCTGCCCATGCTGGCACCGTGTTTTCTGGCTTCCAGGCTTCAGAACTGTGAGCAATAAATGTTTGTTGTTTAAACTACCCGGTCTGTGCTCTCTTTTTATAACAGCCCCAAATAACCAAGACACCCTGATTGATTCAGGGGTCTGCCAGGAGCCAGACGGCCACATTCAAGCTGGGCAGCTGAGTTTAATGAAAGGATATTTACAAAGGAATTGTCAGGATCTAGGGAGTTCACAAGGGACGGTGGTGAATAAAGGAGCAACAAGGTAACAGAGGAAAAGGAGAGCGTGACCCTAGGTCTGCAGGGACAGGGCCGCGAGAGCTGTGAGAAAGACCTGACAGGAACCGCGGCCTGCAGTAGAGACATGAGGTCAGCCCAGCGCAACCCGGCAGGAGCGAGCAAAAGGGACCAGTGCCACTATCTTATTCTCTCCCCTCTTTCTGATCTCCGCTGTCACCTTCCAGAAGCTGAGCCCAACAGGAAATATGCATTACTTCCTTATCTCAGCCAATTCCTCAGTTTAATTACCAGATCTCATTCTCTCTGATCTATTTAAGAAAATCGTTTCAATAACTCTCACCACATTTTTTTTTTTTTTTTGCTCTCTCCTGGATCATCTAATGAGAAAACAAACATGATATACTTTTTCTAAACATAAAAAAATAAATCTCCTCTTGACTCACCTCCTCCCGTCAGCTGCCGGCCATAGCTCTGTTCCCCTTTGCAGCAAAACTTCATTGAAGAAGTATCAATACTTGTGGCTCCCAGTTCCTCTCCTCCTGTTCTCTTTGAATCCATTTCAATCGGGCTTTTGCCACCCACATTTCCACTAAAACTTCTTTTATCAGTTGGCTATCAATCCTCATCTCACGTAGCCTATTAGCAGCATTTAACAGTTGATCACTCATTCTTGAAACACTTTTTTCACTTGCCTTCCAGGACATCCCATTCTCATCCTTTCCTTTCTCCATCACTGGTTGCCTCTTGTCTGTCTCCTTTGCTGACTCTTCCTCTCATCCTTTATCTTTTAATGTTGCCATGACTCAGGACTCAATCTTTCATCCTCCTTTTTTCTCCGTCTGCATTCATTCCCTTGGAGATTCCTTCCAGCTCATGGCTTTAAATCCGATCTATATGCTGACTGCTCTCCCATTTACATTTCTGGCTGGACTCCTCTTCCCAACTCTAGACTGGTACACACAAGTGTCGTATAGGCATGTCCACTCTGATATCTCATAGATGTCTCAGACTCACCATATCCCACATTGAACTCCTGATCTTCATTCCCTCTCAAACCTGCACAGCATTCCCTGACCACCTGGACAGGAATCCCACTCTTCCAGTTGATGTGGAGAACATTCTTGAAGTGTCCTTGACTCTTCCCTTCTTTCACACTCAATTGGATCATTAAGAATTCATATTGGCTCTGTCTTCAAAAACATATCACGGATCTATCACTTCTCACTACCTCTCCTGCTACTGCTCTGATGAGAAACACCATAATCTCTTGTGGGATTGTCACAGTAGCCTCCTAATTGATCCCCCCATTTCTAGTCTCCTACTCTAGAATCTATTCTCAATATACCATCCAGAATGTATCTGCTCAAATCTCTGCAATGTGTCCCCATTTCAAAAACTCTTCATAATGCCTTGTAAAACACAAAATATCTACTACCTCGTTCCCAACACCTCTCTCATCTCTTCCTACCACTCTCCTTCTCACTCCCTCAACTCACAGGTCTCTGCTATTTCTTGAGCAAGCCAGGCCCATGCTCCCTGAAGACATTAGCATTGGCTGTTCCCTCTACCTGCAATGCTTCTCCTCAGCTTGGCACCTATTTCAAGATGTTACTCAAATCTTACCTCCTCAATGAGGTCTGCCCTAAATGCCCATTTAATATTCCAAACTGCCCCTCACTAGCATTCCTGAACTCCCTTATCTGGCTCCACTTTTTCCTATAGCATTTATTGCCCTCTACCATATTATAGAATCCACTTACTCTTACATTGCATTGTACCCACAAGAATTTAACTTCATAAGAACAGAAATCTTTGTCATCTGTGTTCCCTAATATATTCCACAAACCTAGAACATAGAACAGTGCCTAGCATCTAGTTGGCCCTATATAAATATTTGTTGAATGATTGAATCTTAGTCTTTTTGGACAGAATTTCTGCAGTTAATTTAGCTGTTTGATACCTGGTTGGAAAATCCCGTCCCCACCTTACCAAACATAACTATCACCAAAACAAAATGCCATTTTTTCCCCTGATTTAATAGGCCTCTGAATTTCTTCTCATAAACTCAAGCTTTTCATGTTTCTGGAAGTTGGCAGCATCACATAGTATTCTAGGCCACAGGCACAACTGTTTTTGGGTTTTCGGTGCTCTGTCCATTCACCCAGCCTTGACTCTATGAACCCAATATATCAGTGCATCTCCAGATCCCTTGGGACTGTCCCAACCTATAGTTAGGACATGACCTTGAACTTGGGAGGGTTTCGCATTACCATTCCTATCCAATAATGGTAAGTGAGGAGCAGGTGACCTAGGGGAAAAGGCACCATCCACACCACTGGAGCCTGCCTGATCAGAGCAAACCAGTCATGAAATGCACAGGTGCCAAGTTCACCTAGAGGCTACAATGGGTTTAGGGCCCAAAGCCTCAATGAAGCATAAAATGTTCCCCTGTGTATACCCTCCCTCAAGGACCCGGAAGAGGTGGCAGCAACCACTCTGGTCTCCCAATCCTGGCCACTGCCCAAAGGTGTCCCTTATACCTTTCTCCCTTTTGAACCTGCTGGCACGTTGAGTGGCCAGGGCAGAAGCGAGGCATTCAGGACTTTGGCTATCTCACTCTCTCTTCACCTGGGTTCACCCTAGTGGTGTCTAACACATTACTGCACAGCTTTCAAGAGTTGAATCAGAATGGAAATAGACATAGCAAATTATTAGCTAATTTGGAATGTGAGATTATCTTCAGATTTCAGTAATGTGCTTTTTCTCTCCTGTTTTTGCATCAGCCTTTACTATGTTTAGTAACTATCGGTGCAAAATTGTGTGTGAGTTACACAGACTGATAAGAAGAGAAAAAAATATTAACCATTAAAGTAATGGTGCTGCTAAGGCAACACAAAAACCGTATACCAGTTTAGAAATAGTAGGAGCTCCACTCCTAGCTGGTGTTACCTTTCTGTTGTAAACGCTGGTTGGCACACAAACCTATTCCAGGGCAGGTTTTAATAACGATGTTGGTGCTCATCTCCAGTGACCTTTCACCTGTTGCCATTATTATATACTTTTTTTTTTTTTTTTGAGACAGAGTCTCGCTTTGTTGCCCAGGCTAGAGTGAGTGCCGTGGCATCAGCCTAGCTCACAGCAACCTCAAACTCCTGGGCTTAAGCGATCATACTGCCTCAGCCTCCCGAGTAGCTGGGACCACAGGCATGTGCCACCATGCCCGGCTAATTTTTTCTATATATATTTTTAGTTGGCCAGATAATTTCTTTCTATTTTTAGTAGAGACGGGGTCTTGCTCTTGCTCAGGCTGGTCTCCAACTCCTGAGCTCAAACAATCCTCCCGCTTCGGCCTCCCAAGTGCTAGGATTACAGGTGTGAGCCACCGCCCCCGGCCCCTTATTATATACTTTACCAGCTCCCAGCAAGTTGTGACTTGGAAGCCACTAATTTCCATTTTCTAACTCCCCCAGTCAACAGTAAGCCCACTGCCCTACAGTAAAGCTCTCAAACTTGGTAACATGCCCTCTACCAGGGACATAACCAGAGCGTGCATCTCAAAAGGTTTCATGCAGCATCAATGCATAAAAATGCTTAACCAAGGCTTAAAGGAATAAGGGCGCCTCCTGGTATAAAAAACTTGTCCCCCTGGTATTAAAAACACCAAAGGACTCCCATACTGCTGAGTTTAAGACAGGATTTTTCAATGTATGCTTAGCATAGAGACATTTAAAGTGCGTGTGCCATGCTGGAATGCTCTCTGGCCGCAGCGGGTTATAACCTTCAATGTGTCCCGTATGGAGCTGCAGTTATAATCGACTCCTTCTGGAAAGGCTCCCTCGGACTTCTTCCTTAATTAGGATTAAAATGAGCTGAGAGCCCACAGGAGATGTGAGAGAGGCCTTTTATTTCATTCATTATCATTTCTCTCAGGCACGATCAGCTTTCAGAAAAAGATGTGTAGACTCTCTAATCTTCACCAAAAGAGGTCCAGCCTGTTAAACTAATTTCCCTCACTTTTACCATCTGAAAATGACTTTAAGGCAGCAAGCTGTAGCATAATGGCGATTGTTCATTGCTCCACTCGAAGATAATGCTGGGATCAATAGTGGTTTGGGGCATTTGCAAAAAATATCAAAGCATACCTCATTGAGAAGGGCAGACATGGGAACCTGAGAGGGAAAAGTGACAGGTCATTTTAATGCGATAATGTTCCCCCAAACTCAATTATGTAAATTAACACACTGAAGGCTTGAGAGACATCAGCAAATGAGCTACTAGGAATCAAGTATGCATGCAAAAGCAGAATTCATAAAAGGATATGGTAGATTATTAGACTACTAAATATATGAACCTTCTATATGACAAAACACCATAAGCAAATTTAAAAGGCAAAAAATGAACTTGGGCAGGAAAGATTGCAATATATATTAAATACTTTCAATATAGAAAAAGTTCTTATAACTCAATAAGGAAAAAATGTATAAAATACCCCAAAAGTAAATTTACCAAAGCCAAAGAACAAAAAGTTCACAAAAGAACAAACACAAATATATATAACAAAAAAGGTAAACTTCATAAGTAATGAAATTTAAATTAAAACAAGGAAACATCAATTTCCACTATTAAACGCACACAGAATTAAACAACAAAAAAATTTTTTTAAGACAGGGTCTTGGGCTGTCACTGAGGCTGGAGTGCAGTGGCATGATCATACTCACCGCAGTCTCGAAGCCCTGGGCTCAAGTGATCCTCCTGCCTCAGCCTCCTGAGTAGCTGGACTACAGGTGTGTGCCACCATGCCTGGCTAATTTTAAAAAGATTTTTTGTAGACTCCAGTTCTCACTATGTTGCCCAGATTGGTCTCAAACTCCTGGTGTCAAGCAATCCTCCTGACTTGGCCTCCCAAAGTAGTGGGATTACAGGTGTGAGCAACCATGCCCAGCCACAATTTTTTTTAAAGAAGAGGTAGCTCTGAAGAATTTTTTTTACAAAAAGAGGTACTTTGAGGGATGTTAAAAAAAGAAGTACTTCCAATATGGCAAAAATATCAGAAAGAAAGCATAGAGGGAAAGCAATTTTTAGAAAACATTTGAAGGAAATTTTGGAAATAAATATTTTAAAATAATAAAATTGTACATATCTCCTTGACCCAGCAAATCCACATCTAGGGAAAATGTAATTATTTAACTTTAATTTGGGGTTTGATGTTTAAATTTAAAAATAGTGAATTATTAGCATTTTAATAAATAACACTTCATATTGATTTAAGTGGATTTAAAACATTTAAACTAGTAATTAATACAATACACATGTTTCTTGAAAATAAAATGAAAAAATAAATTACTCCATCAAATTTCTCCTCCAACCAAGTTCTCATTTTCACATACTTTCCGTTGCTTTCTGGCTAGGGAACCTGCTTGATTGTCCTCAAAGGAAGAAGAGGCAGCATGACAGTGGCCCTAATGTTAGGGGCACTTGAGTTGGCCCCTCACTCTGCCTTTTATTCCCTGTGCACCTGGGATGGCCTCTCAGCCTCTGTCAACATCAGTTTCCTCATCTTGTCATTGCAATAACCATCTCACCTACTCCCTGAGACAGTTACACGGATTACATGACATACTACATATGGTCCACTTAACACAGGACCTGCCTCATGCTGAACACTTAATGAAAAGTAATTATATAACATGTTTATAAATAACCAGCATACATGCCTTTCTATACTATGTTACTGCCTACTGAGGCCTTAAACGTAAGACTCTAAAATTCCATTGCTGCTGACATAATATTGAAATTCTGGTCCATCATACATAAAAAATAGCAATGAAAAGTACACTGGGGCACTGCCCCTAACAGTAAACATTTTGAAAAAAATACTAAGTTCCCATAAGATGGAATTCATTAAATAAATTATTATACCTATAGCGGACAGACCACCATGCAGCTATTAAATTAAGCTATAGATAAGTACTGAATAGTATTTAATGGATATTTACATGGACCTCTTTTTTCTCATCTGTGAAACCAGAGACCTAGATTAGAGATAGTCACTTTGAACTATTTTCTTCCACTTTTTCTGTAGACTGTCGTTATAATTTAGTTTTTCGGTTTGCTATCAGAATGGATTTGGGGACTCAGAGTGGACTTGAAGGTGTTTTACCCACAGAAAGAAAATAAATGGGAGTGAATAAGCGAGGTCACCATGATAACTAGATTCATTTTCAGGGAATAATGGAAACGATTCCAGCTACAGCACTGTAGCGATGCAAATGATGCTCTGGGAGTTGTGCAATATGGCGGCCCTGTGGGTGACCCCACCTGCTTCAAGTAAGACAATCTCTTCCACAGCACATGCTGGTAAAGAGGGTACCAGTGAGTACAACCAAAAAGAGATCAACAATCTGAAGTCTGCTCCAACAACTGGCAGCAGAAATTCAATAGGTATTTGCCCATCTAGCAAAAGAGAAAAAATACTTTGTTTTAGAAATTTGTACTTAATCTGAAATGTCTGGAAAAATTATGCCCAGAAAATACAGAAAAGAAAGTATACAGTCTTACAACAAGCACCCTAGGAATTCGGGGGATGGTACCAAATAGATCAAATAAATACCAAAGAGTTAACATGGGTTTCCTCTTCAGCTGTGGAAAGTTGCTTCTCCTGAATCTCTCTCCCTCTTCAGGCTTCTGTTCCTCCGTCCTGTCTGCAGGGTCCCAGGCCCCTCCTCCGAGAGCCCCTCGTGGTGACGCCCTGGGGATGTCCCTAGGTCTGTAGAGAGAGTGCAACATTCTGCAGAGTTAGACAGCTAGAAACAAACTTCTCTCTAAGCCGAAAAGTCAGAACCAGGAAAGTCTGAATTAAAAATTCTGGGTCAAAAACCCTGGAGTGGGGCCCAGCAATCTGTGTTTTCACAAGCACTTCCCACCCAGGGGATTATGATGCCCTAACATTTGAGAACTTATTTACTCCATTCTGACTTTTTTCTCCACCTTCAGCTGAATCAGAGCAGATAAATTCACAAGGTATTATCTCACTGGCAACTTACAGAGATGCCCCTACTTATCCTTTTCTATTATGTCTGTTTATGAGAGGCTATATCTCACCTGAATGGTATAATATGTTAAGTGAGATGAAGTAACATTTATTCTGCCACAATTGTGTGTGTGTGTGTTTTCTACCCAGACAGAGGGGAGTCAACTGAAAAACTGAAGCTTGAGGTCCTTAAGATGGTAAATGTGCCTTCTAATATATTGAGCATCTGATCGAGGATGCTCCATGCTACATCAGCTCTATATATTTCTTCCCTACAGCTTATGCTTGTAGTCACCTTTTCCAATATTATAATCCCTAGTAATAATCCAGTCACTATCAATATCTTTATAATTTTTTTAATAGTACATTGAATCTCAAGAATTTGGTGTCAGTCCCTAGCTGCTTTATCCATCCAGTCAAACTTAGGAGTGGTCTCCCAATGGTGAAAGATGCCAAATATTTATTTATGGGAGCCTAATAACCAAAAATCCAAGCAGTAAATCACCCTTGAGCTTTTGACCTACCAATGTGGCTGAGTGGCATTTGCTGACAGGTCCAGGTCTTGTTGTCACATTGGTATATGCTACAGTCTCGGATGTTCTGGCCACCCTTCAAGGTACTCTCTTTGCTCAGGAGGAAGAAGAGCATACATTTAATAAGAGTTGAAATAGTTTTCCAAAGGAGCTAACACCAGGTTGATACAGCTTTGAGCTGCTGAAGTCCGCTTTTATTAAATGAGAGCCGTACAGTCTTTCAGGAGAACGAGTTTATACATGAGGTTTCATGCTAGCCTGCTGATGGAATTCCATCCTGAAAGCAATCTCCATTTAAGCCCCATAGCAGGTTGCAAGGAGCGACATAACTCAGGCTGGGGACTGCGGTGTCGCTCTGTCCTCAGCGAAGCACACATTGCTTCTTCGGCACAGGAGTGGCTTTCTGTTTCAATCTAGGAACAAAGCATATGGCTCTGTGTGCTTTCCTCCCAAGACCATAAAACCTGGAACCCGAGGGCTACTTTCCAAACCACCTCTTGCTGCAAGAACTAAAATTTTAGGCTTAAAAATTCTCCACAGAAAGATATGCTTTGAAACCACAGACTGTTTGCAACTTTGAATCAGTGGCCGAATAACTCAACTTGCATTTCATCAATGTCTAAAATGAGGGTACAGCCACCAGGACTGCCAAAAAGATGGTGGTGCAGTGACTTCCACCAGCACGTGGCATCACTTAGTGGTTAAACCTCTGTGCCTGCTCAGTGTATTGGAATCTAGGGCTTTTGCCTCGTGTCCCCAGAGTCCCCTACTTCTTCCCACCCCATTTCTCCAAAGGGCCAGCCACGTCTCATTGGGATTCCACAGGTTGAAATTCAACAGAATGCGGCTTCTATCTCCATAAGCCTCAGTAGCAGAATTCCACAGACCAGGAATGCACGGGGAGGGCACACAGAGGCTGGGTGTGTTCTCTCCCCCATTTGAAGACAGTCAGCAATTTTCAGTGTGCCCTAACGTGCAGCCCTCACCCCCAACCTGCAGTTGACCATACAGTCACATGCCAAATACATGTATCTGACCTGAGGACTTCAAATTCACAATTAAACAGTGGAAGAATATCTGTGCCAGAGTACATTCCAAGTCCAGCATTTTCTTGCATCCGAGCTAAGCAGGCACCAGCATTCACAGTTTTATGTGGCATCATTAGAGTCCTGCTTTCAGCGTGCACTAAGCATCCTCCATGACACTGTTCTCCCACCTTTTCCACATCATGACAAACATGTAAACTTGCCCAGTGGAGGGCAGCCCAAGCCCACCCCCTCGTGGTCATTCACGGGTCGAGCCATCTGTCCTGGCATCTTGCCTCCCACCTCCAGTCACTTTATTTGAACACATACAACCCAGACACCAGCTGTCCTCATCTTCTGTGGTTTTCTAACCAACTATACTTGGAGACAAAACTTGGCAAAGAAAAAAAGAAAGACTTCAGGCAGAACTGGATCACATTGAGATAACATTGTGAGGCTGACAAGGTCTCCCTTGGTTGCCTTCTTACTTTGCATTTCAGAATCCTCTTTCCAGCCAGGCTGCCCACACTGTGCCAGCCTGCCCAGCCTTCATGCTGTGCTCTAGTAGCTGAAGGTGACCACAGCCAGGTCCTGTCTGGACTTGGCCTTTCTACTTAGCATCTGGCTGTCTAAATAATCCTCTTCTCTCCCCATAAATGCAATCAAATGTTATTTCATTCTTATCCCTTAGAACCCAGGTATCTTCTAGCTTCTCTGGGAAAAAAAAAAAAACTTTAATGCAATTAATAGGAACTAATGAATTAATGTTACCTCTCCCTGGAGAATCATTCATCTTTTTTTAATTTTTCTCAGTTAACTAACATCTATTAAGTACTTACTGTGAAGGAAGCTCCATGCTCCAAAAATGAGTAAGATATGAGCTCTGCACTGAAGAAGCTTACATTCTGGCTAGAGGAAGGGTGCACACCAAAACACTATTTAAACAAAAAAAATGTAACACAAGGTCATTAAATACTGTAATAAAAATGTGCAAAACCATAATGTAAGGTCATTATGTACTACAATAAAAGTGTGCAAAAACTGATATGGAGACATTGGGCAGGAAAAAGAATGAGGAGAATGGACAAGAGCATCTGTAAGTTAAGCTAAGAAAAAAAAAAAAAAAAACAGCTGAAGTCCAGATGTGTCATTCTAATGAGTTAGACCATTCTCTCTACAAGTGGAAAATTTAAACAATCAGTTTCTAAGGATAACTTGACCCAACGAGGTGCCTGTAGGAGGGAGGTGTTAGGCATGTCCCGGGCACAGGACAGGCTTTGCGTCAGGGAGTTCTCACAGAGACCACCACAGCACTGGCCCGGGCCCCCCACTATCCTGACACTGTGTTTTGAAGCAGTTTTTATAAGATATTTTTAAACAACTTTCAGTCTATGTAGCCCTGTCATCTCAGAGAATTTTAGAAAAAATACCAAATATACTTCAAAAAGAATGAGGGGCAATGTTATCTAAATGGAAAAGTTTGAGAGTGCAACATTCTTACTTGTTTGGAAACAACAAAATCAAATGAAATAATATCTTTTGCAGCAACTTGGATGGAACTGGAGGCTGTTATCCTAAGTGAAGTAACTCAGCAATTGAAAACAAAATACCACGTATTCTTACTTATAAGTAGGAGCTAAACTATGGCTACGCATGGGGAGACAGAGTGGGGCATTGGACGCTGGAGCCTCAAGACAGGGGAGGGTGTGAGCAGTGTGAGAAATGAAAAATCACCTGTCGGGTACAATGTACACCATTAGAGTAACGGGTACACCAACAGCACAGACTTCACCACTATACAACATATCCATGTAACAAAGCTGCACTTGTACCTCCTAAATCTATTGCAATAAAATAAGGAGAAAGAATATATTGAAAGTAAAGGAGAAATAAATGAATTAGAAAACCAAAACCAAGTACATTTGAATAATAAAAAAATAATAATAAATCTGGCTCTTTGAAAGAGCAATACAACAGACAAACCTCTAGCAAATCTACAAAAGAAAGAGATCACGCAAATAAACAAATTAGAAATGAGAAGAGCATAATCACAAATATGAAGGCTACTTAAAAATTAGATTAAAAAATATGAGCATCTTTATGTGACAAACTTCAAAATCTAGATAAAATGCCCAACTTTTCAAGTAAAAACATCCAAATTGTGTTTTTAAAGGATGGAAAAGTTGAAAGAACTTATAAAACAAGATTTGACAATAAAGGGAAAAATATACCAGGCTCAGAAAGTTGTTTGGGCTAGTTCCAAAGATTCTTCAAGTAGCAGATAATTCCAATATTGCAGAGCACAGAAAATAGGGAAACTTCTGAAATCATTCTTATGAGGCTAATCTATCTTTGAAACCCAAACTAGATGAGTGTATTTCAAAAAAGAATACTCATAAATAGGATGCAAAAATTTGAAATAAAATATTAGCAAATTGTATATAACCACTACCTATGGTGATTAAGAAGTGTGGGCCGGGCGCGGTGGCTCACGCCTGTAATCCTAGCACTCTGGGAGGCCGAGGCGGGTGGATTGCTCAAGGTCAGGAGTTCGAGACCAGCCTGAGCAAGAGCGAGACCCTGTCTCTACTAAAAAATAGAAAGAAATGATCTGGCCAACTAAAAATATATATAGAAAAAATTAGCCGGGCATGGTGGCACATGCCTGTAGT
>CM052438.1:75501622-75536640 GCA_028533085.1 Varecia variegata
AAATATTGCTGTTTCTTACTATGTCAAAATTATGAAACTTGTCTTGTTTGCCACATATTTACCTTAATTATGTGAACTTGTACTCCTAAAATATTTTTGAGTTATTTTCTCCAAGAGTAGTTTTTTAAAAAATTATAGTACATTGAAAGTATTACTGGTTCAAGTTCCCTATATTCTTGAATTTTAGGGATAGTCAATATACATTTATTTATTTCTATAAGCCAGTTGGAACAGAGCTCCTTCAGTAGAGTCTTTTAAATGTCATTTATGAATACCTCTGGAGGGAGGAAAACATTACACACTCAATAAGAGGTAAAGTCCTTTCTGGATTAGAAACATAGGGCCCATAGATCCATAAATGCCTTATAGCTTCAATTGTACCATTTTAGTCATAGATCAAGGACAAATACAGAAATACAAAAACTCACTAGTGCAGATACCCAAGAGCTATTCTCCTCCTTTGTAGACATGATATTCTGAAGTGATATGAACTAAAAATAGACAAAGAAACAAAAAGGAGGAACAATCTAGATTTCTATCTTCTCTCACTCAAGAGAGAACAGGTTTTTATGAACCATAAATCCATTTAGAGAGATCACCAAATGATCAGGTCATAAACCAAATTCACAATAATTGCTATGATCAATGGGGAATAAATTTTTAGCTACACAAACAGACAACAAAAACAGAAGACAAATTAGCGGAGAGGAAAATTAAAATTAGAAAGCGGAGAGTCACCAAAGTTCTATTGCCACTTCAGATCCACCTCTATAAACCAAGGAAAGACCTGCCTGGGGAAAGGGAGTCTCTGACTTGCCCCGTTTCTAGTGAAGAAGTTTATCCAATTCTGCCAGAGTTGGAGATCTCAGTGGAAACTCCAAAATTGGTTAAAAAAATCATTTAAAAAAAAAGACTCTCACACAAATATAAAATGAACAGGTATCAAAGATTTTATCTATTAATTAAATGAAGTAACTGGGAAAGATGTTGCTACTATTAATAGTTCAAAGGAGAAATCAAAGAACCATAAGTGTATATGGAGTAAAGAAATGGTAGAATTATTTTACAAATGGAAACAAAACTGGCTTTTTCCATAGATCAGGGGAGAGTTCCCCCTCTACCAGTCAGAAGTTATTTGGATGTCTGTAACAAACAAGAATCATTAAAAATGGACAAGAATTATTTACATTCTTATCAGTTTCTTCAATTTATAGGATTGTAAAATAGCCTAGTCAGAGACAAAGTAGCATATCCCTATGAAGTCAATCTTCACAGACGCCAGCATTCCCTTGAAAGGATGTTTAGCAATCATTTTTGTTTATTTCAAAGTCTTGAATTTCTCCTCACAAGATCAAATACAAGTTTTTGAAAGAATTTGGTAGGTTTTTCTTCTTCTACAGTGGTTAGATGCTTTTGGCATTTGATGGCAAATAAAATCTTTGCATTATATTAAATAATTGTGCTGTCCCTTTAGGTAACTTAATCTCCTCCTCCTAGGAGCGTTTTTCAATGTTAATTTTCTTCTGAGTCTAAGATTTCTATAGGCTATGCCGTTCTTCCAATTGGTACTTTTGGAAAAAAAAATAAAAACCTTTGTTTATTTTGTCTATTTGTTTATACTCAATATAATTAGAATCTCCAGTTCCTAAAATTCTCTTTTTGAAAAATGTAAACACATTATCATTTTATTCTTTCTCTAAAAGTCAGCAAATTCTTTAGAAAATTTTATTTTTGTGTCTCTCCTTCCTCTTCACTAAATTAATTCCTCCTTGTGATACTTTCGAGCCAATTTCAAAGTCTTCTACTGTATATTGTTCACTTTACTTTCTGAGAGACTGAGGAAATTCTCCCACTATTCTTATTTTTCTATGTGCCCTTTCTCTGTCCTTCAGCACCAAGAGAACATTCTCCTCCCTCCACCTTTAGGAATGTCCAGCATGTCCCGCGGCGAAACATCATTGCTCGCCTGGCCTCCCTCATTCCCCTCAACAGCTTTTCTTCTTAAGGCAAATTCTACCACCTACTCTTTGATCTTGGTTATATCTGAAATTTCCCCTCTGCCTAGTCTTTTTGGCTTACATCTGAATCTTTATTGTCATTATGCTGTTTCCGTTCTGATTTGGTTTTGTTTTGTTTTGTTTCATCACCTCTCACTGTCCTGGGCAAATGGATAGGAGAGAAGCTTTACATTCATTTGCTTTAGTATTGCTTTTGTTGATCAAACCTTTTAAATCGCTGTCTCCTGCTCCATCCCTCTCAAATTTCCCTTAATTTTCATCAAAACACTTAATATCACAAATACTAAAACACATACATGCCTTCCCCATCACTAGAAATAGTAATTTTTTAAAGTGTTTTTATCTACTACGTTTTCCCTACCTTACTTGTTTGTAAGAGTCTCGGGGTGAGGTGTCAGGAATAAAGGGAAGTAGGAGGCAGAGTGGGAGACAGGCCAGGAGGGAAGGAGCCAACAGCAAGGAGAGAGAGAAGATGGAAGTCTACTGCTGCTTTGAATCAGAGAGTAGAACTTATTTCTACCTTCCTACATTCAAGTGCTTTGGTTTTGCTCTATAAATTCTATGAAACATCTTTGTAATGTAATTATAAGGACCTAAAAATATAATAATAGGCTTGCCTATTAATACGACTTACTCTTAAAGTTAGTTGCTTTTTCATCCGAGTGAGCAGGGCTCTTCTTTTGGGACACCTGACCAAGGACAGGGGTGTGGCTGGGGCTCTGGACAAGAGCTCCCCTGACAGCAAAAGGTCCTAAGAGCTGTGGGCTGAGAGGTCAGCCATGGCTTTGCCAGCGATGTCTGCTGTGGACCCAGCACCGCCCCACGCACCAGGAATGTAAAGATGGATGTGAGAGAGCGCCTGCCCTGGAGGGTTTATAATGGTAATATTGAACAAAGTGTCAACACATAGTAAAACCCAAGAGTGGTACATGAATAAACGCTGTCCGCTCAGAGAAGGTGACCACTGCGGGCAGAAATGGACTGGAACAGCTTCGTGGAAGAGACTGACTTGAGCTGAGTCCGGCAGGGATGCAAGGATTTGGCTGGGTGGATAGAGGTGGCCGTTATTATCAAGGACACACTGTAAACAAACACAGAGAAAGGAAAACGTACAGAATATTCAGGGAATATTGAGGAAGATAAAAATGAAAACGTTTTTGAGGGCCTTGAATGCCAAGTGGAGGAGCCTGAATGTTGCTCTTCATCCTGAGGAGATTTACTGAGGGACAGTTCATGCTGTTCCCTGTGCCTGTAACGGTCTCGTCCCATCCCTCACTTCCTCCACACCACCACCCTCCTCAGTGTGGCTGGCTCCTTCTCATACTTGGTTGAAATGTCTACTTCTCAGAACACACTACGTATGTGACCCGCCCCTGCCCACGAGACTTCCGATAACAGCATCTCTGATTCACTCCTATAGGATTAATGGAAACACCAGATGTAACAATGGGTTTATTCATCTGCCCGGCCCCTCCACCAGCACGAAGTGTCACAAAGTCAGAGACCAGGTCTGCAGTGACATGGATCAAGAAGAGGAGAAGACCAAACAAAGACCTTTGTGAAACCTCTACTGTTTAAGCAGGCAACAAATAGAAAAGGAACCCTAGGAAGGAGAGGACAATGTCCCAGATCCCACGGGAAAAGGGAATTTCAAACAGTGAGTGGCAGACAGCCTCAGAACCCATGCAAATGTGAGTGAGAACAGAGAACAGACCACTGATCTTTGAGAGAAAGTTTCAGCAGGGTGGAAGGGAAGGAAAGCAAATGGTCAGGGTTCAAGGGTGTGCTTCTGAGAAGCCTGAAAAAAAAGAAAGAAAGAAAGAGGACAGGTGGCTTGTGTTTAAGAGTGGGAGAAAGATGGATAGCTGCTGAGAGAAAGACGGAAGATAAGTGCAAGAAGGGGCAGCTGAGGGTGCTGAAGGCAGTCAGGAGGGAACTGTGAGTGACGTGTTAAAGGAAGCTCCAGAACATTCCTCACACACTTGCCGAGACCACATAAGGCAGTAACCTAACTTCACATTTACTATTTCCTCACCTGTTGGAACAATGGCAAAACGGCACAAAAGAGACCTGATAGGCAGTTAGGTCTATGCTAATGAGATGTGGAGGAAAGAGCACAAAACCAACAGCAACGGGAGGGCTGTCTGTATCACAAAGCGCCACACACCGTTTATCTTTCCCTCCAGATATCTTTACCTAGATGAATCTATGTGGCGCTCACTCACTCATATACTTGAGGGGAAAAAACTGCAAAATCTCTCCCCATGGCCTCATAGAACTGACATTAAAAATTATCCCATCATGAACAATGGACCCAAATCAGGGATGACATTTTCCTTTCCCAATTATAGTTTCATTTCTTTCTCTGCTCGGTAATATTTCTTTTAATACAGTTCACTCTCCCACTAAAATATGACAAAACCATAGCCAATAAATAGAATTTCTCATCTTCCCATCTCCAAATCCCTAACTGGTTTAATAATTTACTCCCTCTCAGTGCCTTAAAAACGGAACTTTTATCTTTGAATTCATCTATAAAACTGTTCTCTTCTCCTCCCACTGGCTAAGTGGACTCCATTTATCACTTATTTTATGGGAGCTTATCTACCGCAAGAGAAGTTTAATCAGATAACCTCATCCTTAGAGAAGCAGAGAATGATTGCTAGGAATGACTTCTATTGTTTGAGAACCTCTCTTTGATCTGAAATTTTTAGAAAGGTGATAGGATGTCTTCGGAGTCTCTTGCATTTTTGATGGTCCAGGAAATGTTTCCCTTGGTCTGAGAACGTGGAGAGCCGTTGCTGAGCATGCTTGCTGGACCCAGTCCTGCAGAACGATCTGAGGGTGAGCTGAGTCCCTAGTCTGAGATGAACATTCCTAGTTTAATGCTGTGATATAATATGACAGATTTATACATTGTGCTGACATAATGAAATGCAAAGAGATGAATGTTTTATTTACACAGTAACCTCTTATTTCAACAGTTCACTGCTGTTGTATAGGCTTTCTTGGCTTCATCAAAAGGCCTCCAGTATTGCTCTGAGTCTCACAGAGAAAGCAGCCTCACCCGTTTAGAAATGCCAAAGTACCAGCCCAAGAGGTCAGGAAGGAAGACAACATAAACAAACAAAGAAGCAAAGCCAGGAGACCTGATCACCTAGGGAACTTCTGCTCCCCAAAAGTGCTCTCTGCTGCCTGAGTGTTCTTTCCTCTATCTAGATAGAGAAGCAATGTTTGATGAATGAATCCCTTCCCAGGTTTATCATTCATTCAACAAACAGTGTTGACCATTCCTTCAGTAAACATTGTGTTCCCTCGAGGAGGTATAAGGAAGTGTACACAGAGACAAAAGGGACACAGTTCTGTGTTCAAGAAGGCAGCTTTACGAGGAAACCAGACAAAAACTTAGCATGACATGGTAAGTCCTATAGTGGAGGATGTGCCAGATGGTAGGGAGAGGGACCCAGAGAAGACATTAACTAACCTAATGCTGGGAGAGTTGAAGAAGACTTCGGAGATTCATTTCAAATGAAAATCGTTTCATCTCTGTCACGAACCTGACACTGAATCTGTCAAAGGAGTGTGGTTCAACTCCCCAGGAAAAGAAGATGGGGAAGACCTGGTGCTTTCAATTCTATCTAACAGGTACTCTGACTATTATATTGGAGGGTACAGAAGTTATTCCTTCAGGAAATGTGAAAGGTAGCCTATATGAGCGAGTGTGAGGAAGAGCTGTCGGCTCACTCTCTCTTCTGGGGTGTGACGAGGACTTGGCGTGGAGGGTGACAGGAGACACCCTCGGTAATATCGTGCTAATCAACAGGGCAAGGCACACCCCTCCACGTGGGCTTTCCGGTGTATTTGAGTAGAGCAAGTGGATGCAAAAAGAAAAAAAAGGCTTCGTGGGAAAAATGAGAAAGAAATGGTTTGCTCCAAGTCTTTAGAGAGAGAATACAAAGCAGACCTCGTTCGAAAGTGAAGTCCTGCTACTCGAAGTGTGCCTGAAGGGCCAGCAGCCTCAGCATCACCTGGAAGCTTGTGAGAAACGCAGAGTCTCGGTGTCACGAGAGCCCCAGGTGATCCGTGTGCACCTGAAACGCTGAGCCACCGCTCCAGCCCAGCCGGGTGGGTGAACATTAGCATCTCCCAAGGAGCTTTTTAAACGCTGATCCCATCCCCAGGCGTTCTGATTTAAACAGTCTGGCTGCCTAAGTGATTCCAAATGTGCAGCCAAGGTGGCAAAGCGCTTGAAGGCCTCCTATTTCCTAGGAGAACCCCCGAAGCAGCAGCAGCAGGTCCGGGCGCTGCTGACACGGCCTGGACGCCAAGAGCTCCCTGAAGCCGATGAAGCCGCTGCCCCCTCCCGGGACCCCTCCCGGGACCCCTCCCGGCACCTGAGGAGCAGGGAACTGAGGCCAGCTGTTCCCATCCAGGTGCCGCCGCTCAGCCCCGAGCACGTTCTCATCAAGACCATTCACTGTGCATTTCCTCATGTGGAACCAGTGTAGAAATCTGTCACGGGAGATCAAAACATTAAGCCTAGAATGTTCCACGCCAGCTTGTTAGCTCATCGTCAGAGAGATCATTTGCAATTAGGATAGGGTCCTCCTGCTGTACGATGCAGTACAGAAAGAAAGGGCGAACAGAAAAGTTAGGGGCCTCACACTAGCAAAGCAAACAAACCAAAAATAGAGAGGAGTCACCCAAAGGAAGCAGCACCCAGCGAGCCCCTGGCATGAGTCAGCGGGGGAGGCCCAGCCCCTGGGGGGCAGCCTGATTAAGATCCGCTCAGCTGCTGCTGCTTCTCCCAAGACCAAGTCTCAGTAGCAACTTCCCTTCCTCCGCTGCCTAAACTTTTTTCCCTGGTGGCTGGAAAGAAGTGTCACATTTTGCTCACTCCCAAGCCTTCTCCCCCACCCCCTCCTAGAGAGCGTGCGGTGTGGGGGGGTGCTGTGAGCCACCTCCAGGCTCGGGTGGCTGCCTGAGCAACTTCAGCGCCTCTCATCGGAGCACCATGAGGTGCCTCGGGAAGCGCAGGGGCCGGACAGCTGCTTTCCTGCCTCTCTGCTGGCTCTTTTTGAAGATTCTGCAATCAGGACACAGCCACCTTTATAACAACCGCTATGCTGGGTAAGTGGAGAGATTTCATGCCCTGCGTGGCTTTTATTTGGATCTGGGGGCTGCTTTGCTCCTCCTGAGTGTGCCTCACTTTTTCTCATTTATGGTCTCTGTGTGACTCTGCACACTTTCCTGCTCCCCTGTATAAAATGTACACACGGCTTCTGGCTCTGGCTGTTCATACTTTTCACAGTGTGCCAGTCTCAGCAGTGGGCCCAGGGTGGAGTGGGATTCTGTCTCTGGAGTAGCCCTAGCCAGCATTTGCGGTATTTGCATTCGTTGATGCTCAGTGATGCTGTTGTACCACGTGAATTATGACCTGAAAACCAGAGTCTCTCCTTTAGACTTGCATGCAGGAGCAGTGGGTTGAAATTCACCAGTGATTAATTTAAGAGCTGAGTGTGATTGTGTGTGTGTGTGTGTGTGTGCGCGCGCACGTGCGTTAGTCTGCAGAGTGGTTATTAGAAAGATTTTCAAATCCGAGCAATGCAAATGATTCAACTCAAAGTAAGCAGAATAAAAGTAGTCAGCTATAAAATTATAGGTACTTTTCTGAGGGAAAAATACAGAAGGAAAAAAACAATCAGATTTTTCTTCCTCTGTGGGTTAGCGTGAGTTCTACATGCCTTTCTTACAGAGGCACAGGGCTAGGTATAAAGCAGCGTTACTCTGCGTGTTCTTATTATCCTGAAGACTTGCTGTGGCATAGACAGCGTGTGATTTGCTCACATTTGCAGGGGATTATTCTTTGGAAAGTATGGCATCCTTGCATTTTAGAGCTGGAAGAACCCTAAATACCTCTTCCAGCTCAATTCCTTCTCACAGAGGAGTAAACCCAGTGTCTTAAATCTTTTGAAATAGCTGACTATCATTCAGTAATCACCAGTGCAGGAAAGTTTTCATATACATCTGGATTATGACCACGTAGTGCGCAGTGTCTTAAAACAAAGTTGTTCTTTTTAGGAATAGTGTAAAAAAGAATTTATAAGTGGAACAGAGAATTGTGTTTCTGTTTCTCTCCCAAGGAATCCTGGCACTGCCTTTAGGTTTCCCCTGAGTATAGTACTCTCGGGACATTTTAAAAACATGTCCTCAGTTTTAGGGGAGCCAGGACGAGGTGGTGGTGAGGTGAAGTAGGGGATATAAATGGTAATACGATCCCCAATTTTTCCACCCTGGTGTTTCTGGGAGGAACAGAAAGGAGTTAACATTTCACGGCTGCCCTTTGGTCTCCTGGACACACAAGATCTGGGCTACACATCCTGTAATTTGTCACCCTCCTTAGAGACTTGGGAAACGGAGCCCGTGTTTAAAGGCTGATGGCGCAGGCGCAAGTTGTGGAGGAGTTAATTCCGCCTCTCCTGGCTGACAGCAGGTCACACGATAAACATACATCACACATTTAGACACGCTCGTGCGACCCGGGACCTCACTCCTCCACTCAGCTGTGGCTCTGTCCATAATCATTCCAGTGTGTGGCACTCCTTGATGTTAAGTTCCCAGGCCTGCTGCCGCTGAGCAGGTGTGCGTCCTTCCCCAAGTGCCACTTTGCTGAGGAAATGAGGCCACCACCCAAACTCCTTGGGTTTCAATTTCTGCTTTCCTTCACTTTGTAGCACTGTTACCTTAGGCACTTTTTTCACGTAGAGCTCCCAGCGAGCGGAGGCCTTCTAGAAGTTGCACTGCTTTCTCTGTTGTTCAGCAATGAAATGATTGCCATTTTCTCTTTTACTGCCACACATAGTAAGTTAATCCCGAATGTATAAATTACCAGATGTCTGAAAGGTGGAAGAAAAAAAAAAGAAACACTGAGAAGAAGCCAGGCTCACTTGTCCATCACAATAGAAGCCTACAGTTCCTTTAAAACTAGAAATATTTCTGGGTGTACTCACTGTTGAAATGGGGGATTTATTAACCTGCCTTCATGAGATATGTCATTCTCTCATCAAAGACAGAACCACCACTCAGGTTTGGGAGTGTTTTGCTTTGTTTACTTAGGAGCTACATTCTGCAAGTTTATCTTTCTGATGAATAAGAATCTGATGGGAAGACATGGTCAAATAGCATTTAGCATTATTTTTGACTGGCTTTGCCCACCCAAAGTTATCATTCTAATCCTCATTTTTATCCCCTAATAAATTGCAGGGCGAGAGTTGTTAACAGTTATGGGGAAGCCCTATTTCTTGCCTTCTTATAAAAATATTTTTGTAGGTCTTGGCTGAACCTAATAACATGTAATTATCATTTGAGCATGAATAAAAAACAGAACCCTTAGAGCAGACCTGCATGCCTCCTGAGAGCAGCTAATGAGCTCAGTCCTCTTCACACATAAACTAGTAACAGTTGGGTAGGGCCCATTGTGTAATACATGCTTAGCAAATGGCAAATTTAAGTGTCTCAGAAAAAAAAACCAAAAACATCTGTAGAGCAACTACAAGGAAAATCTGATAATAAAAGCTCATACCTTTTTGTTTGGGGATAACTATATTAAATTACACATTCACAAGTGAGGTGTAAAAATGCATAGAAAAGGAATGAAGCAAAGTGTGGAAAATAAGTTGACTTCAAATAAGATTTACTGATACTCTGCTGTTGGAAGGCTTCAGGGGCCACACATGCCAAGTCAAACATCTCAGTGATAAACAAATGTGAGTCAGTGAGTTAAATGCCTATCCAAGCAAATATCACTCGGTGTTCTCTTTTTCTCCTTCATCCGCTCGTTTTCCTGAAAGCAAACATAGTTATTTATTATATGGTGATGTTCAGGACAAGAAAAGACAAGCATCTTCTGCATCATAGGAAATTAGGGTAGACTTTTTTTTTTAGTGATAGTAAAAGAGAGATCTAGTAAATTCTGGCATCACTGTAGAACTAACATGGCTATGATTTTTGAAAAGTACGTGTTCAGTGCCTTCTTCATGGCAGCAACGTAGCATAAGTCTGAAGTTCAACTCCTTGGGTTTCAATTTCTGCTTTCCTTCACTTTGTAGCACTGTTACCTTAGGCAACTTCCTCAACCTCCCTGAGCCTCAGTTTCTTTATCTGGGACAATGGAGGTAATATTAGAACCTTCCTCACCAAGTTGTTGGGAGGATTAAAGCAATAGCATGGGTACTGCTTGGTTATTGCATGGTTCTTGGCACTTAGTAAGTACTTAATAGAGTGGTAAAATAGCTAATACTTGTCAGTACTTGAGAAAATTGACATTTTTATAAATGTTTATATGAAAAACCTTTTGCAGTTGGGATCCCCGTCTTACAAATAAGCTAAATGAGGCACCAGCTTGTTAGCCCAAGTTCAGAGCAAGCCAACCCCAGGTCACACTGCAAGGACACAGGTAGGATTCTCACCCAGCTCTGCCGGACTCCACAAACTGTACTTCTCACTCTGCCACTTATTTAGGCATAGTATTCCTTTAAGAAGAACCGAAGCTTTAATCTTGTTTTGGGAACTGATAGTTTCAGAACAATAAAGGAAAGGAGTAGATTATGTAGGTAAAATTGGAAGTTTAATCTTGGTCACGTTCTCTAGGGCAATGATGAGTCATCAGTGGTGAATCATTATTAGAAAAGCAGGCAGGGCTCATAAGGGATAGAAAACAAAAAATGAAATAATTTTAGATTGTCACCAAAAAAAAAAAACCAAAACAAAACAAAACAAAAAAGTAGCACAGAGAGTGACTGTAGACATGTGCTTGCATTCATTCAACAAGCATATTTGAATGCCCATTGTGTGCCAGGAACATTAACCAACAGAATGAATGCCCTCTGATAGCTTGCAGGTTAGTAGAGAAAACAGCCCACATGTAAAGTTAGTGTACAATGTATAAGAGCTGTATGGGATGAACAGACTGCTGAGGGTTGATAGGAGAGCTCAGTGATCCAAGAAGGAGGGGTAGAAATCCCCTCTAGAGCCTCACCAATGCTGATCACCCAGCCCTGCCATGTCTAGACTGGGGGTGCCGAGAGAACTGGCTCCCTACCACTGGGGCTGCTGCTTGGGGCTTGAACCTACCAGCCCTGGGTCTGCTTGGCGAGCCCCCAAGGATGACTCCTTCCTCACCCCAGCCCTGCATTTATTGAAGATGCCTCTCCTGTCTCAGGGCAGTTCCTTTCCCTTTCCCTTTTCTTTCTAGGGGAGCAGCTCTGATAATGCAGCCTTTTCCCCCATGTCCGTGGGTGAGAGCAGGGCTGGTTCCAGCCCAGCCAGCTGTTGTGTATGGATGAGCAGTGCCGGTGCTGCAGCTACGGCCCCACTGCTGGTTATCTGTCCACAAGTTCACTGGTCCTCCATGGAAACGAGACTTGGCGATTCAGGGAAGTAGACTTAAAGGAAATAAGAATTTCTTTAAAAACGTAGTTTGGTTCTCAAAATCCTGTAAACAAGGAGGCCCCAAGTTGGGACGTGGCCTATTGAAGAGAAGAGAACCATGAGAAACACGGGGACTCGGTAGAGCAGGCTCAACCTCAGGGACGTTGTACTTGTTCCCCACCTTACCTCTCTGGCTTTTCCCGCTCTGCCTCCCAACAGGAGGTTTTCATCTCTTACTCTCCTGATGGTGGCTTCCTTTGAATGCCCTGAGCTTTGCAGTCTGGGGCTAGAGCACAAGCCATCAGAGCTGGTCACATGAATCTGAGTTATCTTCTATGTTGGTGGTTAAGGCGCTTTGCAGACAGGATGGCTGTTAGTTCCCATTCACCCAGGACTGGTGCAGGATTGCCAGCAACTGTCCCAGTTTGCACCAGCTGTCCTGCTGTGGTCACTGGCAGTGTTCCCTCTCAGTCTGAAGTTGTGGGTTCAGCCATTTTATTCTTCACTATGTTTGCTTCCTTAAGGAGTTTTACTCCATGACTTCAAATGACCCTCTTATTTAATTCCCAAAGAACAACTTTATCACTAGTTCTGTCTATTCCTATAAAAAGTATCCCATTTGTCCTCTCCTTTCCCTTGTGATGGCCACCAGCCATGTCCAGGACTTAAAAAAGAAACAAAATCTCAGTCTGGGTTAAGGTTGTTTTCTCCTAACCAAATTGCCTTTCTCTAGTTCTTTCTCATACCAATGATCTTGCTAAAACAGGCTTTTATCATGTTACTCCCTTTGCTCAAAGCCTACTTTAGCTCCCTGTTGCCAACTCCACCAAATTCAGAATCTTCTGCCTGAATTTCAAGGCCTCTGTCATCAGATTCTGGTTTTCCTGCCTCCGTTTCACTCTTATCCCAGAAACCCCAATCTAGTCAGGTCAGAGAAGTAGAGAGCTTCAGTCTTGCGCATCCTTAGTAAGCAAAGCAGGCATGACACAAGAAGGAGCTATCTCCACTCCCGAATGATAGGTTGAAACGTGTGCTCTATATACAGGGGCCCAAGGAGCTGGAAAGGACGTGTGGTTGGTTTTGAACCTTTTCTCCACAAGTCAGTGTGTGGTTAATGGAATAGTTCTCCAGTGCCTTCTGGAACTTCCTTTTAGCTCTTGCCCCTTGCTAATGGTAGAAATATTTTTAGTTTTTTTATGCACCAGCTTAAGCACAGCCCCTAAGTGCTGGTTGTTTATCAGCTCATTATACCCAAAGCTTGCTTCCCTGCGGTATGTTCTGGTGTTGGGGCCTCCTGCTTTGCTTGTTAAAGACGCACAGGGCTGCAGTTCTCCTCTGTCCTGAACTCACAGGTGGATGGTAGTGCTCTCTCTGCCCACTGAGCTAGTGGGAGGAGGAGCGTTTCAAGTGCTTCTGGGCTCCCCTATCCTTGGAGCCCAATCTGATAATGGATCTTTTATTTTATGGCACCTCTAGGTACTTGCTGGGTAGTAACATTAAGCGTAATCACTTCCACCCCCTGAAAAGCAGCAAAGGATGTTAATGTTTCATAACTTCGCAACCTATATTGTGCAGGCTACAAAAGCATTATATGTTTTTCCATCTTTGTAAATGGAATTACTGAACAGAAAATAAGAACTCTTTTGGTGACTTGTTTTAGAGTCTTCATTATGATCAATCAGTAGATAACTGGTTTATGGGATTAGAATTTGCTTTGCTAAATAAATGCCTTCTCAGTCTGTCTTCATGCATTGGCTTCTTTATGACAAAGTGGAACACAGAATATGAAGCATTAGGCTCTTATTCTGGGTAGTGTTGTAAATTTCCTAAAAGATTATTTTATTAAAGGTCAGAGCAAACTTCTAAGTGGTTTTCTTCAACAAAATGACCATCTTTGTTCTTTTTTTCAGTGTACTTTGAAAATAAAATATTTTCTCATTATTAATATGTTTTAGTAAAGCTACTATTGGGTTGGGATTTTTCTGTTTATTTTTGTTTGTTTTTGGTATAACAAAGAACCCCAAACCTTAAGAAAAAAATCCATTTCTCTCTCATGTAAAAATCTAGAACAGCTATGGCATGTTGGTAGTGCCAGAGAACCAGGCTCCTACTGTCTTATAGCTTTGCTGTGCTCAACATTCAACTCCCAGAGAAGGAGTCTTCTGTCTCTGAATCCAGCCAACAGGAAAACAGAAATGAGAAGTCATTTTCCTTTCCTTTAAGGCCACCATCCAGAAGTTCAAACCTTACTTCCTACTGGTCAGAACTAGGTAGACGGTCTTAGCTGCAGGGGAGGCTGTGAAATATGGTCTTTGGCCAGGGTGCCTGCCAGATATGAGCGAATGCACCAGAGATAACCAGCGGTCTCCCTCTCAGTGCTTACACTGATATCCAATGGTCACCAACCCGTTCTCCCTTCCACTTGGTTCTCCTGAAGGAACAACCCCTCTTAATAGGATTTTAAAACCCTGGACTTCCAGCTAATTAAAAGTGTGCATTTTTATTCTGTAAATGGTGTTTTTTAAGTCGTAGAATGTCAGAACTGGAGGAGACTGAAAAAAATAAAATAAAATAAAGCCCAATCCCTTTGTTTAATACATGAGGAAGTGGAGCTCCATAATGGTAAAAGGATTTGCAGAGTTAAGACTAAAACCCAGGCCAGCTGAGCTCCCGTTATGGTTGACAACACCACCTTTGGTGAATGCAGACATCTCCTTCCTCTTCCTGTTCTCTGGAGTTGCTGGGGATGAAGTAATGTGATTTGGCAAGGCTGAGAAGTGTTTAATGAGGGAGGATTTCATTTTATATCTATAAACATTTGTAGGGTGTCTGCCTGTTGCTAGTCTGGAACTACAGAGATCAGAGAGCAGCCCATGTGCACGGCATAATGAGTAACTCCGGCAGGTAAACAATTCCAACCCTGGGGTCCTTGTGCCTCTAGAGGAAATTCTTGGTGCCAGTGAGTGCAGGAGAGGGTCACCTAATCCAGACTGAAGGGTGGAGAGAAGGTTAAAAAGGCTTCGTGGGTAAGAGGAGTCTTAAAGGACATACAGGAATTTGAGTGGTTTGTTAAATATATGAGGCATTTTGCCTTTTTCTTTTAAATGGCTGGTACTGAAAGGACATAGCCCTGATCTCAGTCATAAACAACAGGTAGAAATTAGGTTGTTTTCTAGACACAGGGAATATATCCACACAAAGAACTACAGGTGAGAGTTTGGTCAAGTTTAGAAAATCAGAGCAAGTAAGTATAGCTAAAACGGAAGGCATCTGTCTTAGAGGGAGTAAGGCTGCAGAGGTAGGTGAGACATTGATGTCTTGTGTCCCATAACACGCAGTTCTGATTTCTCCCAAAGATGACAGGGTCCTTGCTCATGAAGAATTGTAAGCAGGGAATTTAGATGACTAGATTTTTAAAAGAAAGTTTTCTCTGCCGTCATTGAGAAGGGAAGACTTGAGGGCTGAAGATTGGCAGCAAGACGATAACTGGGATGTCATGGTGACCATAGAAATACGAGGTAGGGCCTCACTCATGGCATTGGCAATGGAAGGGAAAGGAAGGAACCGATTAAAGAAATATTCAGGAGGTAAAATTTTCACAATTAGGTAACCAAATAAGAAGAAAGAAGGAATAGTGTAAAGTGATTCTGAGGATTGGGTAACTGGACTGAGCTCTTTGTGGAGAAGATAAACACCTTCTTGAATAGGTATAGTTTGAGATGCCTACAAAGCGCCCAGTTGGATACATGGTCCTGAAGCTCCAGAGAGAGAGATCTAGAAATGAAATAGATCCCAGTACCTGGTGTGTAAACAGACTTTCTTGAAACCTTGAATGCAGGATGGAGCACCCAGGAAGCACCTGTTACATGAAAAGAAAAGAAAGTCAAAGACTGAATAGAGCAGAGGGGAAAAGCCAGAGAAGAAAGTAGCAGAACAGCAGTAGCAGAAAGAGAGTAAGTGTCAGTTAAAGGAAAACAAAGGTCCCGGAAGGGAGAGGTCAGTCACGTCAAGTATTGCAAAGTAGTGTCTGCTGGTTTGGCCATCAGGGGAGTCATTGGTGATATCGTGGAAGGTGCTTCTGCTGGAGCAGAGAGTGAACCCAGAGCCCGTGGGTTGAGGGTCGGTTGGGGTGTGCGGAGAGTAGCCGTGAGCGGAGACCATGATTTTAAGAAGCTTGTCCATGAAGGGAGGGTGGGGCATGGGGAGTCGATATCTAGAGTTGAAGGAGGGTTTTGCTGTTTTGCTTTTACTTCTTTAGAAAGATATGTTCGTATTTTATGCCATGTGGTAGAAATAGGAGAGGGAGAGAAGACGAAGGGAGGGTGGCGGAGCCGGGTCTCAGCTGTAAGGTAGGAGGGCAGGGCCCGGTCCTGTGAAGGGAGAGTGGGTGGGGACCCGATAAAGGGAGGGAGGGTTCAGCTTTAAAATGTCCCTGAGGGAAAGGTCTCGGGACCTGTGGGAGGATCACCGAGTTACTGAGGGGCCAGCTGACGGTGGGACGATGAGTCTGTACTGCAACCACAAACCCAGCTCCGTGATTTCCTTCAGGGTCTTTCCATGTGACTCATGTTACCTGGAACCTGCCCCCTGTGGACCCTCATTATTCCATCTATTACATTTCCACGAAAGGGTGAGGACATAGCTTTAAATAAGCCCTTAAGAAGTCAAAAAGTGAGTCAAGCAAGATTAAAGAAATCGCTCCAACCTCCACCCATTCTCTGCCTTTCTCTTCCCTGTGCCTGGGAGCTGGGTCTCTGGAGACTGTCCCTGGCTCCCTTCCCCAGCAGGAGGGAAGGAGGGAGAGAGGCTGGGGTATTTCTTCCCTGTCCCTCCTTCCTGGTTTCAGTGCCACGGTTCTGACAGCCGCCACTGGCCTCCAAGACAACAGCTCCAGCTAGACAGCCCCTCCTCCCAGGGCCAGCTCTGTCTGGCCTCGAGGAGTGTCATTTCTGTCCATCCTTTGTCCCTTCGGACTCAGGGCTCACTAATCTCTGGGCTTTTCAGCATCCCCTTCCCCTGCCCGCATCTCTGTAAATAGCCCCTTTATTAAAGTCTCTTCAGTTGAACCATCTGAGCAGAATCCTGTTTCTGCTGGGACCCCAACTGCTAGAGAAACCAAGCTGGAATTGAAAGAGAAAAGAATACACATGTAACTCTGAGGATGTGTGGGAGAGCCATTTCTGAAGCTCTGAAATGAAAGAGGGCAGAAATGCAATAGCAATGGAAGAAAGAAAAGCAAAAGTCTACCACTAACTTGTATTTCTCTGCCTGTAAATCAGAATATAATACAAGGTAAATTATGATGCTATTAGTTGTAAAGGCTCTTGTAGACACATCCTGTTACAAAATTGACTACCTTTTCATCACCGTCTATCTGTGGGATTAAGTAAAAGACTGTGAAGATGTCTCTTTAGCCAAATGAATGGGTCTCTTCTCTTCCTACTTTAGTTACTGGAGAACTGGAGGTACCATCTCCTCATCTATCTTCCCAGGCCTCTCCTCCTTCCTCATTCCACAAACACATACTGAACAAGTACCAGGAGACCAGTGATCACAACCTGACCATCATTCTAATCCCCAAGTACAGCCAAGAATCTTCAAAGTGGCTGTGCCAGGCGGTGTCTTGCAGAAAGAGCAGCAGTCTGTCTCCTGAGGGCTCATGTTTTAATCTAACAATCTAAACTGGAAAAAAAAAAAAAACATGAACAACTATTTAAAAGCAAATGAAAATGCAAGTATATTAGGTCAACACACCCTCTCTTCCTGCTTTTTCTCTACCTTTGTTTTTTTTAACACTTCATGTATTTTTATAGCATTTCAGTCTTAGATTACCAACTGCTAAAAGATGAAAATTCTAGGGTATCATGCATTTTATCACTCGATGAGAACTCTGCGCTACTTTTGCACTTACAAAATCTGTAACCATTCACACATGGGACCTCGTTGGGTCCCCTGTCTCCTTTTCAGAATGTCTTCATCTTATCAGACGAATTCAGGGATCATCTAAATGTCGACCAAGCTCCTTTTTCTGATGTTGTGTCTGTAATGAGGACACAAGATTTGTAATGAAATATGGTTGGGGTCTTACTATATCCTCTCCATCATGTTTACATGGGGTATCTGGCAATGTGAGAGCAATACATGTGGCATCAAAACTGCTAAACATATCGAAGGTCGGGACGTTTGAAATGAGCCTGTATAGAAAGATGTTTGGAGCAGTTAGAAATTTGCTGCAGAGAAAATATTCTAAGTCCTCTACTTACGTGGCAGAAATGAGGACACATGGGGGAAGTCAGTTTTCCCTATGTTTTCAGACTTCTGTGTGGAAGCAAAGAAAAATGACTACGTGATGAGTAGAAAATCATCTTAATATAATATCCAATGGGAAAATCACTTCAGTATTTTGGAGAGAAATTAATACAGTCTTCCTTGTTTTTCTCTGCCCAGAATGAGGGTTTTATTTTTCTTTTTCCATAGGAACGTGGTTTGATGAGTTAGTGCATCTCTACACAGCTGTTCTAAAAGCTCTCTAATAACTTTGAGCCCCCCCATACTCCTATACCCTCCCTTTCTCCCACCCCTGACACAAAACCTTGTACTAACAAGAGCAAAGAAATGTATCTTTATTGATAAAATGTAGATGATGCATCATGTGACCAGAGTCATCTCAGCTTCCATTCTTCCTACCACAAACTATACAGGTTCCTGGTTCCATCTCTCTTCTTGCCAAAGCAGTATCTCACGTATTCGGTCAGCACTATTTGTGGAGTTCCTGCCATGTGTCAACACTGTTTTAAAGCCTAGGGATACAGGAGTGTAGGTATTAGGAATATAGCATTGCTTTAGGTACTAGTGAATAAAACAGAGTTTTCTGGAGGGTTTACATTGTTATGGGATGACAGAAAATTAATATGCCATGGTGTTGAGTTCTGATAAGGGCTATGAAGAGAGAGAAAGTGTAGAAAGGGGTTAAGGAGTGTCAGGAGAGGAGAGGAGAAGAATAAAGTGGGGGCAGGAGTCTTGTGAATATCTGAGGGAGAAGCTTCTAGGCACAGGAAAGCGCAAGTGAGGTGGAGCCTGTGTGGCATGTCCCCAGACATGGGGTCTCAGACCAGCACCATCAGGATCACCTGGGGACTTGTGAGACATGCAGAATTCTCGGGCCACCTCCCCCTCCCAAATCAGGAGCTCTGGATGTGGGACCCAGAAATTGGAGCATTAATAAAGCCTCAGGGGGATGTAAGCTAGAGTTTGACAACCAGCAGGGTGGCATGGCTGGAGCAGTCACTCACCCTTCATTCCTCCAGACAGCATTCTATTTCCTTCTGCTTAGCACTGGGAAACAGCTCAGACTTGCCTACAGCTCTCTTCCTCTGTGCCTGTGTCCCCGGGGTGCACACTTCTGGGGAAGCCCCTCCTGCTCCACACCTGCCCACCTTTCCCCAAGCCAGTTCACACACTACCTCCTCCAGCTAGCATTCTCACAGGCCACCTGTCGGCTGCGATAGCCCCTTCTCTGAGATCCATGGCACTCTCCCTGTCATTTATAACACTCACCACACACCGCCCAGTGCTATAGTTGTATTATATGTCATCATCCTATCTTTCCTTGTAGGTAATAAGCAAGTTGAGAGTAAAATGCAGTATCTTATTCTTATCTCTATTATCACAGTCCCCAAATAGCGTTTGGCATATTCAGTAAAGATTTGGATGGATGAAAAGGAAAAGGGAGGGAGGAAGGAAGGGGGTGGAAGTAACATACTAGGAATCAAATTGCTGACACCTGCAGGCAGTTTCGCCAGACTAGATTTCATCAATGACAGGCACTGACAAATAGAAACCATTTGCCTTATGGCTTCAGGAGGAATGTGAGGACCCCAGAGCTGCCACCTGTATGTGCTTAAGTGTGATATTCCCCACCCACCTGTCAACTTGCCCCCGAACCCCCGCTCTATGTGTTTTGCATATCACTTGCACTATTGCTCAAATTTGGTCTCATATTTTATTTACACAGGCTCCTAAAATTGATTGGAACAGGATTCTACTTGGGGGAGGAGATCTCTGAGGTGAAGTCATTGTTTCTTGGCTAGCGCCACAACGGGCAAATTTGCCTTTTACCAAATTTAGAGAAGTGAGCCTTGCCTTTTGTCGTTGTTGTTTTATCCTCTAAGGAATAGACATGGATTCATCTGAGATTATATAGATCATTCCTCAATCATTGATTCATTTTGAGCTTAACACCCTCTCTAGTTTTTGACTAATTTTTACAAACCAAAGACCTTCTTATTTATCTTTCAGAACTTTATTGGCCCCGTTCTTCCTTTAACCCATCTTTTTCCGTCTCTTTAGATGCAGTGATTCAATAAGAACAAAGTTTGCTTATAATTCCTATACTCAGTTCCTCTACTCAAATCCCCATATAAATGCCAAATGCCACAGAAACAGAATGGCCCCGGAGAGTACAGGCAGGCTTCCTTTAAAATAAGCCAACAATAAATATTTGAACACATAGAATTGATCAAAGAGCATGCTATGTGGTTCACAGATTCCTCAGACTCGAAGAATTTCCTGAGTGGAGCCCAGCATGCTTCCCAGGCAGCAGTCCAGCTTGAGGAAAAGCTGGAAATACCCAGACAGAAGTTGTGTGAAATCAGTTGGTCCCTGTGAGAAAGGCTTAAGGTCTTAGAAAGCCTTAAGGAGTTGTAGAAGAGGTGGGGGGAGATGGGGACCAGCTGAGAAATGGCAAAAGGGAGGTTCCCAAGATTGGAGAATTACTCTCCAGGGGTGACACTACCGCACAGTTTCTCAAGAAAACGTATGGCATGCCAAAGGATCTGCCACCATCTTGGCCTCTTTTGTGCGCGTGAAAAAGCATTTGTTTTTTCCTTCAAATGCAATTTGTATAGAGAGCATTTAACTACAGAATGAATAGCTCACCATGGACCCAGCTATTGATAGGTTGGTTCTTTCCAGGGAAGGAATCTTAATAAGAAAAGTTAGATGAAATGGTAAAACAGAATTATTGCCAAATCAAAAGTTCAACCAACTTTCCCAAAATGTTAAGTATTCTAAACCAACCAGTGGAAAGATGCAAAATCAACATGACGACCCAGTCTCATTTCTCTAACAGCAGGATTGCAAATACTTAAAATGATGATTTCTAAGAATGGAAAATTTTTATGGGAACTATTCAGCAAAAGTTTTGTACTCTTTTACACACTGTACAGCATATCTAGAAATTATTGTGCATAGCTTCTCTTAAGCAAATGTATCTTTAAGTATTACTTCAAAGATTCCTCTGTTTGTTACATGGTACAATGGGCAGCCAGTTCTTCATTTCACCTAACCTGAAAATATCCACTGTGATATTCTGATTTATAATAAGAAATATATATACTTGGGGGTCTTCATCCCAGTTTTCTGGCACACAGCTCTTAAAACCCTAGAATCTCAGAAGTGATGAGTGTCTTTCTGTATGCTAATGAGATGAGGAGTGGCTGGGGGCTCCCAGATAGCCTCTGAATGGAGGCTGGCTGCCAAGGAAACCAACATGTCATTAGAGGGTTGGAATTTTCAGCCCCCCAGCCCGCAACCTCCAGGGAGGGGAGAGGAACTGAAGGTTGAGTTGATCATCAATGGCCAATGATTTAATCAATCATGTCCACATATAAGCCCTCCATAAAAACCCAAAAGGACAGGGTTCAGAGAGCTTCCAGGTTCCTGAACACATAGAGGTGCCGGGAGGGTGCTTCCCCCAGAAAGGGCCTGGCCTGGAAGTTCCGGCCCCTTTCCACATACCTTGCTCATGCCTCTCTCCCATCTGGCTGTTCATCTGTATCTTTTATAACAAATGGGTAAACGTAAGTACAGTGTTTCCTGGAGTTCTGTGAGACATCCCAGCAAATGGTCAAACCTGAGGAGGGGGTCGTGGGAACCCTGAACTTATAGCTGGTCAGTCATAATTTCCAGACGCCTGGACTAGCAATTGGCATCTGCAGTGAGGGGCAGTTACATGGGACTGAGCCAACAACCTATGGGATCTGGCGCTAACTCCGGTCAGCGTCAGAATTGAATTGATTGTAGGACAGACACCCAGCTGGTGTCAGAGAATTGCTCCTTGGGGAAACCCTCTCCTACCCTACATGTGTTCACAGAAGTGTTCTGTGTTGAATGTTGGGTATAACAGGAGAAAACAGGTTTTTTTCTGATAGCCACTGATTTTAAAAAAGAAATGCCCAAATTGGGGCCCCTGAGAATAGCACACCCAAAGTGCTGACACCTGTAGCTTTCTCTGCCCATGACCACCATTAAGAACCACACAGTTGGCTTATTATGCAAGACAACTGTGGTAATTCCAAGTCCAAGTGGTAATTCACCTCTCCTGCAGAACACCTATATTCTTTAACTATTTGTTTTGTCAGGCTCTTAGTGGCTTACAGGGATATCCATTTAATAAATTGACTAAGCCTTGCCTACCCATCTTCGTGCTGTTAATAGAAGCAAATAATTGTTTTCTTCCATAGCTCTTACCTTTCAGAACATCACTTAACTTCCTCCTGAGCTCTCAGAATGTTCTAAAGTAGCACTTATCATTTTGCATTGTAATTGTTTGTTTATTCTTTTAGCCTAAACTGTGCCCTCTTTAGGGGAAGTAATCTCATTTTATTTTCCAAGTCCAATTTCTACAGAGACTAACAGACAAGTGTAATTTTTATTATTATTGTTACCCCTGTGTCCACTGAATTTGAACAACAATAAATTGCCAATATTTGACTTCTTTAAAATATCAGCACGTTCAGATGGTTCAACATAATGTAAACTTTAACTCTGAAAAATGAGGAATTTATTTCTTTCCTGTAAAAATACTTGCTGCTTATATCCAGGTTTCCATTAAAGTATCAAAGACCTACCAAGTTTACAGAGTGTATTGCCAGAACAACTCAATTTTAATGTGCAAATGGAATACCAGGGGATTCGTTAACAATGCAGATTCAGCATCAGGAAACCTGGGGCAGGGCTTGAGACACTGCCTTTCTAACAGGCTCCCAGGTGATGCTGACACTATGATTCAGGGACCATACTTTCAGTAGCAAGTTATTGGACCAAAGGATGAAAGGTCCAGAGCTGTGTTAAGTTCTAGATCTGCTATTAGTTGTCTGTGTTACTTTAATAATTCACTTAATATTTGTGGGCCTTGCTTTCTGTCATGTCCAGAGATTAAGCAAGTCCCATGTTTATGATCTGCTAGGGTCACGTCTACATATGTGGTTAAAGAGTCCTTGCAGCATAAAGGTTTGGAACACCAGCTTCATGCTCAGGCTGCCTGGGTTCAAATCTCAGGTCTTGTACTCACTAGCAATGTGACCTTGGAGGGAATGTCTCTCTGTGCCTCAGTTTCCTCATCTATAAAAATGAATGAATATTGAATTAGTTCATATATGTAAAGTGCTTAGGCAGAGCCTAGCACATATAGACTCAACAAATATAAGCTATTTGCAGTAATAATATTCTCTGTAGTTTCCTCTCTAAGAAGCTTTCCTAAGGGAATTATCTGAAATGTGAGTAAAGACTTGAGTGTATAGAAAGCTGTTTATCGTCAATTTATTCTATAGAAACCTGTGATGCTGCCTATATGTTCAACAACGAGAAAGGTTATAGTTCATATTGTAGAATCTTTTGTACCTGTCATAAATGTCTACAAGTATTTTTTTAATGCTCAGAATACTGTAAGGGCAAAGGGAATTTCTCTGAAGTTTCAAGTCTATTGAAATGAACTGACAATTGACAGATTAACAGGAGAAAAGGGACACAAATTTATTAATGCTCATAAACACAGGGGAATCACAGAAGAAGGATTATGGGATTACCCAATAAGGTTTAGAGGCTTATGTACCCTTCTTCCCAGGGGAGAGGGAGGTGGGGGTATAGATAATTTTGAGAGGTAGTAGATGAATTTTAGGGGAATTGAACAGGCACAAAGGAAAGACAATAGTTTGTAAATGATTGTCTTTGGAAACTGAATGAGACCAATAACAGACAGTAGCTTGTGGACAAGTTCTGGGAAGGTGAGGAGGGAAACTACACTGTGAACAAAGGTTGTCTTATTATGCAGACAGGGTCTTCTTCAAGGTAACCTTTCAGAGCTACCAATAAGAGAATAGATGAAAAGTCTGGGCATGATGAGAGAGACTTTTAGTCTTTTCTCTTCTCTGGTGTTTAATTTTTCCTGGTTATTGGATGAGATTCCTAGGGAGAAGTTTTCAAGACAATTGCATTTCTTTTGGAAGACATTTCCTTAGTCAAATAATGGAACTTCCACCCTCCCTGCACTGGGGGAGAAGGTGTAGAAAGTCCTTGGTTCTGAGGCAGCTTCTAAGGCCTTTCAATTTCCTTTAATTCAAAAGTGTTTAACATGCTAAAGCACCATACTTTGGGGTATCATTTTCTGAGCCCTAACCATACAATACAAAATGGGAAGAAAACAGGATACAGAAAGTATCAGCAGTTTAGTTTTACTATGATTTCTTCCATGTGACATAGTTACCTATACCTAGAGAAAAAAGCTCCAAAACATTCAGTGGTTATTATCACCAGGTAATATTGTTACATGGGATTTTTTTCTTCCTCCCTATACCTTTTTCTGAATTTGCTAATGATTTTACATGAAGAATAAACACTCTTTTATACTCAGAGTAAAAGTAATTTTAAGCATGTGTAAATTCTCAAAAAAAAGAAAAAAAATCAACCCCATAGCAAGAGCGTCATCTTCTGTGGTGCCTTGTGCTAAAACTGTTCATTGCAAATAAGAGTCAGAAGTCGGTAAATTTAATAATATAACACTCAGTGCCAGACTAATGACTGAAAAGAAAAATAAGCATGCTCCTTTTTATTTCTGAGTGAAAATGAGATTGTAGGGTGTTCCAGTGAAGCATTAAATGGCCAATGCGGCTGCCTTGCTGAGTGTCACATAGACACCAAGAAACCATAAAACAGAGGAGCCGACTCAAGGCCTTTCAGTTTAAAACAATAGCAGAAACCACCAGCATCATACTGATATGTGTGTTTAAGAAGATGGATTTTCAAATAGAAATTCTTCAGTGGTCTCAATACCACATTATCATTAAATCTGTACTTAGATTTTCACTTAAAAGTTAGGGGAAAGCATTTGAAATGGCTGGAGGGAGAATTCATCACACTTTTACATGTATTCTCCCATAACATGTATTGTTCCCAGCCTAAATGAAACCATTTTACTTTAAGGAGAAATTCAGGGAGGATATTTTCCAGCAGTTTCTTGCACCATCAATTTCTGATAAAAACTGCAATAATAGTGATCATCAGAACCCAGTCCAGGTGGAATGTCTTTTGATTTGCGAAACATAACTAAGGGCTGTTTTTTCTTGCCTCTATGGGACATGGATTGAGAGGAAAGTTTGCATAAATTTTCTACTGCCACTCCACTACTTGATTAAAATCCCTTATTTTTGTTCTGACTTTTCAGTACTTTGAACTTCTCATTCTTTAAGTCAACATTACCGATGGTCTACAGATACCTCCCTAACAAGTAACCTCAACCTGAAAACTTCAAGAAAAAGAACTTCTGAATAAAAACCACTTTTTGATCACTTGCAAATAATTTTTCTCTGTCTCCTTCTTGCTCTCATGCATTCTAGAACCTCAGTTATAAAGAGGCTTTTCTCTTAAAACACAGACTCTTGGTTAAAGAATGTTGAAAAATATTAAATTTGCAGCTAGCTGTGTGGCAGATTGCAATATAATGCAGTCCATTGAGTAGACCCATTGTCATTCAGAAAAAATGGTCTCCAAAGTACGGTGGCCAAGAAAACATATATCTAACATTTATTTTATCTCATTCTTATTTTAATTTTAGCTTTTGTATTTTTATAATATGAATAATATACTGATACATTAACTAATACCATACATGTAAAATGACTTAAAAACATGTGGAGATTGAAGGTCCTCATAATTTTCAGTCATGAAGCTTTGAAAATGAACGTGATGATGCTCTCAAAGTTTAAGTTAGCCAACAACAGCATACACTGGGACCTATATTCATCTTTCAAATTTTTATTGAGCACCTATATGTTCTGAATCATTTTAGATGTTAAGCATATAAAGGGCTAGGAATAAGGCAGACAAAGCCCCTATTTTTGTGAAGACCATCATGTCAGGAGGGAGGTGGACAACCCACAAGTAAATAATAACTATAGATTCTTACAACAGCTATGATGTAAATAAAGAAGATACTATGGTTTTTGTGTATTCATTCAACAAATATTTACTGATCAACTATTATATACCAGATAACTGTGCTAAGCCCTCCACACAAAATACATGTGGTCCTGGCTTTCATTAAATTTACATTCTCGCCCAGGTGGCAGACATTATTTACAACTGTGATCAGAGTTATAAAAGAGAACTAGGACGTAGTGTGAACAACGCAGAAGGAACTGACGACCAAACACTGGAGGACGAGGCTAAGCTGGGAGAGACCTTTCTGAGGATGTTACGTCTTTCAGGCAGGGCTTTGAATGATGAGGACTTTGCTGGAGGTGGCTATTATAGCAGCTAAGAGCCACTGAGAGCAATCCAGTCTCCAACTTGGGAGAAAGGAGCAAGTGGCACATGATGCTCCTGCTGCTTACTGATTGCTTTTAGGTGTGTGGTTTTCAGGGGCAGCCTGGCCCAATAGCTTACTGGCATTTGCACACAGTACCTTAGGCTTTGCAAAGCACGTGCTGGTGTGTTGTCTCAGCTGTTCCCCATCTACATGTGTGGCATTTAAGTAATTGCTTTCAATTCTGATGAGTGTGACTTCTATGCAGGTGCCTTTTAGAAACTCAATTTCTAAACTCTGGAAGCGGACAGCCTTGCACGGGAGGGTACACCTGAAATTGGTAAAGTGGTGCTCAGTGGGCCCCTTAGCTTTGTGTGCAGAACTTCCTGAATATAAGCCTTTGGCTTCCAGGAGGCATTAAGCTGCGGTGAGCTGGCTACTGAGTTGAAAGGGGAGGGTGGGGGGAAAGGAAAACTCAGATCTGATTACTAGGTATGTGGGGTTTACCAAAGGCAGCCAGGAGGCTCCACAGCTAGAGAAAGGACGTGAATGTGAGAAGGCAGTGCTGGAGGGGGTACACCTTCTGCTCCATGCTTTGATGTCAACAGCGCTTGGACCACATTTTAACACAGGGGGCTTCAGAGGCAGTGCGTCAGAGTGGGGGAAAAATCAGTGAATTTGTATCCTTTGCTCATTTTTGTTTTTCTTTTGCCTTATAAAATTTTGAGAGAACTATATGTGAAGAATATTAATCCTTTGTGTGTTGCATACATAATACATGCTGTTTTTTATCTATTTGTCTTAACTTTTTCTGTAAGGCAAAAGGGCAATATAAACAATCTTAATGGTTATATATTCAAATCTACTCTTAATTTTTCCTCTTTTGTGGTATTTAGATTTAGTTTGTTTTAAAATGTCAAATATCTCCCCCAATCAAAATTACACAAATATTCTGGCTTTTTTTTTCCTGATTTTGCATTCTTTTTCTTTTGTACATTTAGATCTTTAATCTGTATGGAATTATTTTTTTGTACATGGTATGAGGAAGAGTGTAACTTTATTTTATCCTAGATAGCCATTTACAGAAAAAGACATACAGAGGGTCAATATACACAAAAAGGCACATTTCACTCGCAGGGAAATGCAAATTACAACAAAGAAATGCCATTTTTCACATGTCAGATTGGCAAAACTTTACAAGATTGAAAATGCTCAGTGCTGGTGCTGGTGAGGGTGTGGGAAAAACTAGAATCATCATACAGTGCTGGAGGAAATGTGAAATTGCTACAACCTCTTCAGGAAATAATCAGCTGAATCTATTAAGAGTTAAGATCCTTACATGCTTTTGATAAGAAATCCCACTAGAAAATACCTGGCTAAAATAAAAGCGTTAGCATGTGTGTTAAAATGCTTATTGTAGCACTGTATATAGGATTTAAAAAAAAAACTGGAAACAAAGTCCATCAGTAAGGGAACAATTGGAAAAATCATATCTATACTATGGAATATTATGCTATTACAAAGAATGAGTTCTGGCATATATTAATATTAAACTAGAGGGATGTGCCTGGTATATTTTTTAATGAAAATAAAATTTCAGAGAAATATGTGTGATCCTATTGTTGAAATGTGCTAATTTTTGGATGGTAGGTATTTTGGGGGGGATGTTATTTGATTCTTTTTTGGAAGTGGGAAGGAAATAGTGGCAGTGGCAATTTTTAAGTGTGTATTAACTTCTCCCCTTAACATTAAGATGGCCTGATATATTAACATGAGAGATTTAATTTTATCATATAATTATGTATTGCATAAGAACTGAACTAGGAAAGAAGAAACCTGGGTTCTATTATGATTTACATATCTTATGTCATTGCCAACACATGTTGAGGCAATAAAGAAAATATCAGGTGCTCCAAATGCTTCTGACATAACAGTATCACAGGGCAAGAGGCTAATGTTTCCCTGCAGTTTTTACATTTGCTATAGTTAAAGACCAAGGTTTACAAGATCATAAATTAATATCTCAGTTTCATCCCACCAGCAAAGGACCATCACATTTTCATTTGAGCAAGGATCAGAGCTGCGATGCCCATACTTAGCATATAGAAAATGTAAGCTCAGTCCAGGTCATCGCCTAGTCTACTTCACGGGACACATCCAGAAGGAATGGAACAAATCTCAAAGTTAATTTCTTTTTTTTTTATTTCAAAATATTAGGGGGTGCAAGTGTTCTTGTTACATGGCTGAATTGTATAATGCTGAAGTAAGAGCTAAAACTGATTTCTTATCAGAATTACCTGCAGATTTAACAAATGCAAATACAGACATCCTGGTCATACCCCAATGCACTGAATCAGAGTATCCAGAAATTGGACCCAGGAATCTATTTTTTAAATGATTACCAGGTGGTTCTGATGCGTCTCATCTATAGACTAGTGTTTGTGAACTACTGATGAAGTCTATTAAATACGGTCAAACTGCCTGCCAAAAGTAATACAGGCAGTGATGGCCACGAGCATTTTGAAAGGCCCTACCATAAAAAGTACCTTTTAGTGCTAAGCCCTACCATACAGCTAGCAAAATGTGTAAAATTCAAACATTGCAAATTCAAAAATTGTGCAATTCAATTGCACAAAAATTGTGCAAATTCAAACATTGTGCAATTCAAAATTGCAAAATTTCAGAGCTGTTTTTTAATCACTTTTGAGAAGCCATTGATCTGTGATAGGTTTTTGTTAAAGTAACGTACTAGCCTTGCCATAAAAAGTATAACCCTGAACCTCTATCTTTACTCTGCACCTGACCTTCCCAGTCAGTGTCCTGATGTTGGTTGTGTCATAGTCTCCAGCACAATGCATATACTTTGTTTTAAAAACTCAAAGTTGTCTGGGCAACACTATACTTTAAAAACTTTGCAAAAGTAAAGCTAGTATGCAAACCCTAGTTGCATATTCCCTTCTTTCTTAGTCATGGATGTGTGACTTACTTAAAAGTCAAAAGCTATTAACACCAGACCTTCAATATCTGAAACCCTTGAAAAATATTACCACTAACAGACAAAGAAAGACCAAGTTGAAAGGGAACCTTTCAGAAAGACTGAGACAAAGCAACTGGCACGCACGGTATTTCTCTTTAGCCTGGAAGGCAATAAAGCACCAGATGTCATACAACAAAGTCTGAGGGGACCATGTAACCCTAACGGGCGTGGCCAGAGTGCTCAGCTTTAAAAGGCTCTTGTGCTTATAAAAAGAAGCAACTTGGTGCCATTAAATCCGTATGTTAGATTTAGGACTTTTTCCCCAGCCTGCATTTGATTTACTTAAACATTTTTAATGCTTACCCTTTGTATTAAAAGGGAGACTATAAGCAAATAAGATGTTTATTCAGCCCCTAATATGAAGTGTTTCACATAGTAGGTTGCTTAGTAAATATTTGTTAATAGTGTTATCTGGTCCCTTCTAATTGCGCAGTTGGAAAAAGAAAGATCAACTCAAGTTTCTCAAGTTGAATGAGCCACATGAAGTGCGTGTTGACTTTGTTCTCTAGAAGAGGCATCCAGGAAATGAGTGGAGTGGTGAAGGGAATTTGAAGAGAGCTGTAATTGAACACAAAGCCCCTAATTCAAAGATGTTAAAGTGAGCCGTTTGTTAAGGTTCAGGGTACGCAATGCAGAGAGATAAAATTACCCAAAAGTCTTCTGATTTTGACTACTCTTTCCTTTTTTTGAATTCTATTTCCTCGAAGTCTATGGAATTAACTAAATAAATGTGGTGTCCTTCACACTTCTCTGGCCACTTCTCCTTTGTCTCCCTCATTGGGTTCCATCTTCCTCTCTGCCCCATCCAATCCACTATGCTCAGGGATGGTGTCTGACAGCTCTGCGTTCTCTGTCTCAGAGATGTTGATCATTTTCATGGCTTTAGCCTTTATTTCCTGCCTGGGCTTCTTACCAGCAACTCAGTCCCACATGTCCAGTTGGCTGCCGGACATTTCTATGTACACACATGGATGCCAATTTCTCTAAAATAGTTCATTTTATGCCACACACAATCTTCCCTGCACCCTTTCCTTATTTTCACTCAATTTAGAGAAAAACAACCACCCAGAATCAAAACCTTCATCATGTTTATTTGTCCTCTAGTTCAGCAGCTGACTAAGTCTTGCCACTCCCTTCACAATCTCTTTCCGTGGCTTCATTTCTCCCATGTCATCCTCATTATTTTATGCCTGCGTGGTCATAGTAACATCCTTCCTTATCTCTCTGCTTCTACTTTCACCATCTCTAATCCACTGTGCACATCAGTACCAAATTAGTCTTCCAAAAATGCCTCTTGGTTACATTGCTGCCCTGATCCAGAACACTTCGGTAGACCATGGTATCTCAAGAATCAAGGCCAAATGCATTCATCTGACATCCAAGGCCCTCCACAACTTGGCCTTTGACAGCCCTTGACTTTCCCCATTTTAACTCCTTTTTTTTAAAACAAATCTCTGCTCTTGTCAGAGTGGCCCTGCCTATGTCCCCGGACCTGACCACAGCATGCTCACCCTGCATTCCTTCCCTCAGTGTCCACTCGGGGTGCCGGCCTTTCTCCTGTCCTCTCCGTGCGGTCCCTACCCTCCAGCCTCTCGTTTGAATTTCCATCTCTATCATTGACCAAACAAGCCCACAGAGACATCTCTTTCCTCTGACAGCCTTCCCCGCACCCAATTCTAGGCACCTTAAGTGTAAAACACACTTCTTCAACAACTCATATGCTTCTTGTAGAGCTTCATAAATGGTAAATGCTCAAAAAAAATTATTGCTTTGATTATCTTTAGCAGACTGGCTTTTTTTTTTTTTTTTTGTCATGATTCTCAATTCAACTTGCCCAAAACAATGAGAAGAAAGAAAGTAAAATATAGGCAGCTGGGCTCAGCTTCCCATCCTGCTTCCCACCTAAGGTTCAAACAGGAAGAGAGTTCCATGATTTGAATTTAACCCTCAACTATCTATGTTCAGATAACCCACATCTCCTAAAACTGGGAAATCTGTACTTGGAGAAGCATAGACCAGGTAAAGATGTTGAGAAGAGACTCTTGCCAGAGGAAGCTTTTTGACTCCCGACTTGAAAGAAATCCCTGTAGGGGTGTTATCTAGCAGGTACACGCACCCACACCACAGCCAGTACAGGAGCCATGGTCCTAGCCTAGGTGACTAAGGTGAGAGGCATGGACCTGAATGGTTTCCTAAGATGATATGAGATTTTGTTCTCTGAATCCTCATCCTGAAGAATAAGTTTTGATTTTTCTCTGGCTGTATTTTCTTTAGCCCAAACTGGCTTTTAAAACATCAAAGAAATAATACAATCCTTGTATGAATTTATAAGAAGTACATTATTTTCTTAATTGTACCAACCTGGAGTGACTAGAACTTAAAATATTTTGTTGTTGGGAATTGGGAGGACTTTAAAAATAAGTTAAATATACTAGAAAATGGTGGATCCAGAGATTGAACCAAGGTAGGCTGGCTGGCAAGAGGGCAAATGTGTTTTTCTGGAAGACAAAAGAATGTAATGAATGTCTCTCTCTCTCTCTCTCTCTCTCACTCTCACACACACACACACTCACACACACACACACTTCTCTGTCTCTTAGTGTAATAGGTTCAGCCCCAGTGATGTTTACCTCCCAGAAGCCTGCTTCTACTAACAGTATGCCAACAAGGCCAAAATCAAGGCATCAATAGAGCCACATTCCCTCTGAACTCTTTAGGGCTGCAGTCCCCAACCTGCAGGCTGTAGACCAGTACTGGCCGTGGCCTGTTAGGAAATGAGCCACACAGCAAGAGGTGAGTGGCCGGCAAGCCAGCAAAGTTGCATCTGTATTTATAGCCACTCCCCACTGCTTGCATCACCTCCTGAGCTCTGCCTCCTGTCAGATCAGCAGGCATTAAATTCTCATCGGAGTGCAAACTGTACTGTAAACTGCGCATGAGAGGGATCTAGGCTGTGTGCTCCTATGAGAATCTGATGCCTGATGGTCTGAGGTGGACAGGAGGTGGTGATGCTAGCACTGGGGAGTGGCTGCAAATACAGAGTATCATTAAGCAGAGAGGTTTGATTGCACAGAGACCATAATAAATCAGTTGCTTGCACACTCATATCAAAATCCTATCAGTGAGTGGCAAGTGACAATTAAGCTACATCTGGTGGCAGGCGTTAAGTCAGAATCTGAAACTTACATTAGTCCACGCATGAACCGCCCGTTATGTTATTTACCACTTCCATCCGCGCCTCTTTCCCACACTGCAGGTGTGTCTCAGTCACAGTTTTGGTAAGCCCACAAGCTAACCCTAGCAAAAATGAGTAAAAAGCAAACATCGCTGGAGAGCTCCTTTGAAAAGTGGGAAAGACCCAATGATGAAACAGCAGAAGACTCTAAGACTGCCAACAAAATGAAGCTGCATTTAAAACAAAATACCAAGACTCCTACTTAAATTACAGGTTCATTGCAACAGGTAATTCACATTGTCCAAGCCCACTTTATATACTGTGTGGGAACCAGCTACTCAATGGAGCCATGAAACCTTCAAAACTGCTTCACCACATGGAGACCATGCACCCTGCATTAAAGTACAATCCTTTGGAATTTTTCAAAAGAAAATAAAATGAACATGAAGAACAGAAGCGATTACTGAAGGCCACCACTTCATCAAGTGTGTTTGCACTGAGAGCATCATTCTTAGTGGTTAACTGCATTGCTAAGGCTAAGAAGCCCTTTACTATTGATGAAGAGTTGGTCCTGCCTGCTGCTAAGGACATTTGCTGTGAAATTTTAGGAGAGGCTACAGTTCAAAATGTGGCACGTGTCCCTCTTTCGGCTAGCACCATAACTAGACAGACGCATTGATGAAATAGCAGAGGATACTGAGGCACAATTGTTAGAGAGGATTAATGAGTCATCATGATATGCAATCCATGTTGACAAGTCTACCGATGTTGACAAGGCAACAATGCTTGCTTTTGTGTGATATATTTTTCAGGAGGATGTGCATGAGGATATGTTATGCGCATTTTTGTTGCCAGCTAGCACTACAGCTGCAGAACTATTCAAGTGTTTGAATCATTACATATCAGGAAAACTGAATTGGTCATTTTGTGTTGGTACATGCATGGACAGAGCGGCTGCCATGACTGGACAGCATTCTGGTTTCAACACTTGGGTCAAGGAGTAGTGCATAGAGTCACAGCACATAGACTCACCTCTGAATGTGAGTCTACACACTGTGCCATCCATAGGGAAATGCTGGCTACCCAAAAAGTGTCACCTGAACTAAACATTTTGTAGGATGTGATTAAAATCATCAACCACATTAAAGTCCACGTCCTTAACTCACGTCTGTTCGCACAGCCCTGTGAGGAGATGGACGCAGAGCACACATGTCTTCTCTTATACACAGACGTGAGATGGCTTTCTAAAGGTAGGTCACTGGTCAGAGTTTTTGAGTTATGAGAGCCAGAGGTTTCTTTTAGAAAAACAGTCATCACTGACAGACACAGAATGGGTTACAACAAGTGAATATTGGGATTTTTGGCATGTTTCAAACATTAGCAGAGATTTTGAAAGAGACTAAGCCAGGGCCTTTTTTTTTTTTTTTTTTTTTAGAGTGCCGTGGTATCAGCCTAGCTCACAGCAACCTCAAACTCCCAGGTTTAAGCAATCCTTCTGCCTTAGCCTCTCGAGTAGCTGGGACTACAGGCGTGCATCACCATGCCTGGCTAATTTTTTCTATATATTTTTAGTTGTCCAGCTAATTTCTTTCTATTTTTAGTAGAGACAGGGTCTCACTCTTGCTCAGGCTGGTCTTGAACTCCTGACCTCAAGCAATCCTCCTGCCTCGGCCTCCCAGAGTGCTAGGATTACAGGCGTGAGCCACTGCGCCCGGCCCAGGGCCTTCTTTCTCCTAGCTTGTGCACATCACCCATCTCAGCTTTTAAAACAGTTTGAGCATTGCTTCCCAACCACAAAAGATCCCCCAAACTCAGAAGGAATGGATCCATGACCCATTTGCGAATAAGCCAGGTGAATCGACTTTGTTGGTGCTAGAAGAGTATCAACTGCTTGAGATCACAAATGATGGTAGCCTTGAAAGTATGTTTTAGACAACTTCAAATTTCCATATATTCTGGATTAAAGTCAAAGTAGAATGTCCTGAGATTGCCACAAAAGCACTGAAAAGCCTACTTCTATTTCCAACATCCTGTTTTTGTGAAGCAGTATTTTCTACAGTGATAGCAACCAAAATGAGATTACAGAGTAGACTGGACATAAGCAACACACTTTGGTGTCACTGTCTCCCCTAACCCCCAGATGGGACCATCTAGTTGCAGGAAAACAAGCTCAGGGCTCCCACTGATTCTGAATTATGGTGAGCTGTATAATTATTTCATTATATATTATAATGTAATAATAGAAATAAAGTGCTCAATAAATGTAATGCACTTGAATCATCCCAAAACCATCCCCTCCACCTCCCCCTCTGGGTCCATGGAAAAATTTGTTTTCCATGAAACTGGTTCCTGGTGCCAAAAAGGTGGGGAACTGCTGCTTTAGGGGAAAATCAGTCCCTTGTGTCTTCCACCTTTGGTGACTGCTACCTTATGGCCACCTCACCCCAGCTCTTTCTCAGTGGTCACGTTGCCTTCCCTTCTCTCCCGTGTGAGTCAGGCCTTCCTCTGGATCTCATAAGGACACTGCGATTGCAGGTAAGGCCCACTCAGGTGCTTCAAGGTAATCTCCCATTTCAGGCTCCTTAACTCACATCTGCAATGTCCTCTCTGTTGCCACATAAGGTAATATTTTAGTGGTTCCAGGGATATCTTTTGGGAGGTCATTCTTCAGCTTACCACAAACATTAACTTATTATTTTGTATGTATCAAATACTACATAATTAAGTTCTTAAATCATAAAGCAGCAAGATGTTGAAGAATATACACTATATGGGTAA
>CM052438.1:75536740-75607280 GCA_028533085.1 Varecia variegata
CTTCAAAGTCCCTGCTGTTCCCTCTGTTGCAGGCTATTTGCTATTTTTCCTAATTTCTTCCTTCAAAGATCAAAGAACGAAATTTCCAGAAGGAAAAGGACAAGGAGAATAATTGGAAGGAAAAGGAATATTTCTTTTTTGACACATGCTCTGAGATCTTTTCATTTTGTTATTGTTTTTTTTTTTTTTCTCCTCCTCTCAACAAAGGTTGCAGTGTCCTACATGGAAATGAATGTCCTCCTCCTTCGTGTCTAAATCCCTACCATTTGTGGAAGGTTTTCTTTTGCTGTGCTGCTAATTATATATCATTCCTTCACTTTCTCGGCCTATATTCGTGGAGCAGTTGGCTGTCGTTCAGGTACTGTGAGCAGCTGGCTGAGAACACAGTGATGAGTAAGATAAAGGCTGTGCCCTAAAAAGTCTGAGAGTCAGTTTTTCCTCTGTACCCCCCATCAGTCGCTAAGGTCCAGTCGCTGGCGCAGAGGCACGCCAGCCACTGTTCACTAATAATCCCTTCTGCCTCGCTTTAACATCCGATGTCTTCACTAATGCCTTGCAAAGTCTGAAGAGTCCTTATGTTTGATAATCAAAACAGACATTTTGAATTAGGAATGCTGGTTTCCTCCAGAGGAGATTTCATTATGTTAAAGGACAAATTTGTAAACCCCATAATTCTATAAACTTATTAAAGAACTATAGTCACTGTTCTGTTACATCTGTTTGGCCGTATCAGTAAAGGCTTTTGTAGATACATGTGACAGAGGACATTTTCCGCTGTATTGGTGAAATCACCAAGTGTTTTTGCATGTATATGTAATCAGGCATTTAATTAAATCAACTTGGCTTATCACTAGGTACATTTATTGTACTGTCTAATCGCAGAGGTAAACACAGCTGGTGTGGGCATGTGGCTGGAATACCCTGGAAAACGGGGTGGGAGATCTGTTAAAAGCTGCCAATAAAACCTTCCTTTTATTCAACCACTGCAGAGTAGGGCTAGTTTTCACTGAGAAGGCAGGCAGCAGGGGATGGGTGTATACCTACAAGAAGAGTGCGATGTGCACTGTCTGGGGAATGGACACACCTGAGGCTCAGACTTGGGGGAATGGGAGGGACATGGGCAATATATCTAACCAGAACTTTTGTACCCCCATAGTAAGCTGAAATAAAAATAAATAAATAAATAAATAAAAAATAAAAGAAAGGGGGAAATCATCTGGGTAGGTGAGTTGTAGAAAGCTGACTCAAACTTACTGTGCATGAAAATCACTTACGGGTCTTGTTAAAAACACAGATTCTGATTCATTGGGGGCTGGGCCTGAGATTCTGCATTTCTAACAAGCCCCTCCCCGCAACTCACCCACTGCGATGCTGCTGCTGCGAAGGTCGGCCTTAGAGACTAGCAAGACTGACAACTAAGAACAAGAGGCGTCAGCCAACTTGTCCAAGGTCACAGCTATTGTGAAATTGAGAAAAAATCCATAGCTTGGCCCTCAGGAGCTTGCAGACACCAGATCTTTTCATTTTAGGTGCCATGATATATTAAGAAATATATATTTGGTCTTCATCCCTGGTTCCTGGCACACAGCTCCTAAAACTCTTGGCACCTTAAAGTGATGAGAGTCTTTTACATGATAATGATATGACTGGTGGCTGGGAACCCCTAGACAGCTTCAGGATGATAGAGGCTGTTCTCCGGGAAGACCAAGCCATGGTTAGAGAGTTGAAATTTTCTCCCCCACTCCCTGACCCCTAAGGAGGGGATAGAGACTGGAGATTGAGTTCAGTCACCAATGACCGATGATTTAATCAATTGTGACTATGTAATGATGCTGCCATAAACACCCCTAATTGACAGGGGTGGGAGAGCCTCCAGGTTGGTGAACACATCAAGGTGCTTGGAGGGTGGTGCTCCCGGGCAGGGCATGGAAGCTGGACAATCTACCTCATTTCCCCAAACCTTGCATCTCTTCCATCTGGCTATTCCTGAATTGCATTTTTTAAAAAATAATAAACCACTAATAGTAAGTAAAGTGACTTCCTGAGTTCTGTGAGTCATCTAACAAATTATTGAACCTAAGAAGAGGATCATGGGAGCCCTCAATTTATAGCCAGTTGTGTTAGAAGTATGGGAGGCCCAGGTTTGCAGGGGGCACCTGAAGTGGGGCAGTCTTGTGAGACTGAGTCCTTAACCTGTGGGCTCTGTGCTAACTCCAGGTAGTTAGCAACAGAATGGGATTTAATTGTAGGACACCTCATTGATATCTGGAAAGTTGGAGAATTGGTTGGTATGAGGGGAAAAAAATATCCCACAATTGGTGTCAGAAATATTGTGAGTGAGAGTGGTTCCCTTTTTGGTGACTTAAAGAGGATCTAATCCAGAGGGAGGTGCCTTTTCTGACATTGGAATCCTATGATTCCTCCTTGGTTCTTTCAGTCTGGGCTTTAAAAATACATGTATTTCTAAATCCCCCAATGATACCGTAAACTCGCTGAGAGTAGACAGGGACCCAGCAGTGCTGGATGCACATTAAGTATTCAACAAATGTGTCTCTAATTGAATATTATGACTCCTCTGTTTCTACAAAATCTATTTCCAGTAAGCCCAGTCTGTGAGCTGCTGTTTTTGCCAATAAAACAACTGAGAGAGCTAAGGAAGGCACTTCATTCTCAACTTTAAAGGTCAACAGGGATTGAAGGTAGAGTTTAGGTTACAGCTCTGTATTAGGATCCTAGGAGATGCTCTAAGATCTTTGGGGAATTGTCACCACCTGAACACTCTGTTTTCTTCATCCTCACCTCAAACCCTCTGTATTTCTCTTCGTTCAGAGCAAATTCTTCTTTTCAAACACTTTCCCTTTTGTTTCTATATATCTGTAATACTTCAACCTCCATTGCTGAAATAATCCTGTGTATCTTTAGAGTGGAGGCAGGGTCACTGTGTACTCTGTGAGACATTGTGTTTGTGTACAGTAAGCAGATGTATTTATGGTCAGAATTCAAATTTATGGACATTTCACATATTTAAATGACAACCATCTGAAGAACTTCATTTCTAGGCAAAAATGTTAGCCTCAAGATTTTTTTTAAATTGCTCTTGAAAAAAAATAAATAAAAAAAATAAAATTGCTCTTGAAATTACAATTATTTAAATTTGGAGCTTGTGTAAAACCAGAAGGATTAAAATTCGTTTTTGTCTGGTTTTTAACAGTCACCAGAGTACCTGAATTTCGGCTTAATCCCTGTGCTAGGAAAGAAAAGCAGAAAGTAAATAGCAATTGAATGCAGCTATAAATCAGAAATATATACAACAGTTAATTTAATCTAAGATAGAAAACTGAAGTAGCGTTCCATTAGCCAGTATACTATAAAATCTGTCTTCTCTTAGAATTAAAGAAAAACTAAATGAAACCATTTGGAGGACGGGAAGACACTTTAGAAATGCTCATTGTGTCCAGTGCTACGATAGAAACTGCAATTATAAATCTGGGTGACTTGGAAACAATGGATGAAATATTTCCAGGCTGTCTATAAACTGCCCAGGGCATTTACTGTGTACTTCTTGTTATACAGAATGCTTGTGTTCTAGTTTCTACCAAGCTTAATTGCTAAAGCCAGGAGAGGTTTCCCTCCCTCTTTTATAAAAAGCAGAGCCATGAACTGATTACATGGAATAAATGGCTTGTTAGGGACGACCATAAAAAGCTGAAATGAGGAAATGACGTATCTAAGTATCCTTGGAGACAAGCTACTAACTGGCTTCTCTCCGTTCAGGCTTTATTACTTCACCAAAACAAAACTTCAGGTACAGCAGTTCCCCGCTTATTTATGGTTTTAGTTTCCACAGTTTCGGTTACCTGTGGTCAACCATGGCCCAAAAATATTTAATGGAAAATTCCAGAAATAAACAATTCATAAATTTTAAATTGCTCACCATTCTGAGTAGTGTGCTAAAATCTTATGCCTTCCCACTCCATTCAGCTTGGGACGTGACTCCTCCTTTGTCCAGCGTCTCCAGGCTGCACACACCACCTGGCCATCAGTCACTTACTAGCCCTTTTGATTATCAGATGGACTGTCGCCGTATTGCAGTGCTTGGGTTCAAGTGACTCTTATTTTACTAAAGCACAAGAGTCGTGAAGCTGGCATATTGTTATAATTGTTCTATGTTACTGCCAGTTATTGTTAATCTCTTATGTCTAATTTATAAATTAAACTTTATAGGTATGTATGTATAGGAAAAAAACATAGTATAGGTAGGGTTACCCTCGGTATCAGGCATCCACTGGGGATCTTGGGACATATCCCCCATGAGTAAGTGGGGACTACTGTATACCTTTTGTCCATGAAAATGATCTGCATGGCTATTGAAAAATGAGCTGTCCCTAGAGAAGTTTTTAAAATGAATTTACCTTTTTGTGAGAAGGCCTTTTGAGTATCCTCAGTCTGTCCCAATGACCACACAGAGAGTGACCCACTCTCTCACCTTCTAGAAGGAACCCTCATACCCCTCATGAGGATTCATGCTCCCAGTTTTAGCTGCCCAAAATGGGTTCAGACTCCTCCACAGTGGACCTTGATCTTGCTCCTTGTGTGCAAGATACTGTCCTACACTGTGGTGGATCCACAGGCACTTGAAAGATGTTCCGTGTGTCTCTGTGCTCTTGGTAGCCTGGGAAGCCATATTGATTCATGTGCTTTGATGATTCAGTCCCTGATAAAATTCTCCGTTTCCACCCCAATTCCACCCCAGTTCCCTGAGGGTGCAAACATGCATCCACAAATCAATCCGGTGGCTCTCCTGATGCTGCCAAACCTTCCAGGGCATAAAGTTTTAGCCCCAGTGGTTCAGCCACACTGTTTCTCTCTACCCAAGCTGCACCAAGGCCTCAGTGGGCTGGACATCTGACCATGCTGTGTCCTCCCTTGGCCCTGGAATGTTGCTGTTCCCTGAGACTGAGCCACGCCTGTGTAGGTTGAGCTGGGTGGTCCAAGCATACATGTCAGTGTGGGTTGCCACAGACCTACCAGGCCAAAGGGACTCGATGAGGCATAATTCTTCCTCTTGCATGGATCTGGGATCCTTCCCAAAGCAGGTAGGCTTGGACCTCAAAGTACTACATGGCTTTGTGGATCTGTTCACAGCTCGTTTCTCCGTGGGGTATCTGTGCCACAGGGTATTGACTGGGGTAGACCCAGACTGTCCTTCCCTCAACCAGCACTTCCCACTTGATGTCTGAAACTCATCATCAGACTCCCTCTTTCTTTACCCCAAGTTCTCTCACATGGGCTCTGACATCCCTCTCTGAGAAATGGCTGATGCAAAGTGCCCCTCTGTCTTTCAGACAAGTGTGTGTATACACATGCGTATATATACCGCAGGCACACACGCACACACAGTTACTGGCACAGGGTTCAGAGCACACATGTCCCCCACCTTCCCAGTCTGTGTCATTGAGCTGATGCAGATAGCCAAGAGAAGGGCTGAGTTCATCTGAGTCTGATCACCAGCCCAAACAGGGCCCCTGCTCCTCTATCCTGGGGCCCTGGAAATGAGTACTATGACTTACAATAAGCTTGTTTCAAGTGCTTTGTAGAAACCTTTGATGAACCTGATATTTTCTGTACTATTTATCAAAGACAGTCTGGGTTTTCTAACAAATTAACATTTGAATTGTTGTGTATTTGTTAAGGGCTTATTGTTTGCAAGTAACAGGAACCCATTCCAACTACTTTAGACCAAGACTGGCAATTTGGTGCAAGGTAATTTGGTGCAAGGATTCAGGCTCAGCTCTGGGGACTTCAAAGCAGGACCACAGACCTTTCCCTGAGAACCCTCTGCTTATCTAAACTTCTTTGCAGTCTTTTTGTGTTGCAGTTCAAGTCCTAAACTCTGAGTGGAAAGAGTTGGGTGTTCGCTCATGCATGCGACATTTAGCTAAGGCCTGGAATGCATTTCCAGGTAACTCAAACCAGACAGACGCCTGGGACCCAGCCCCACGGACAAGGTGCAGAGACAGGAATCTCTGTGGTTCCAGCTACAAACAAGTATCTGCTATAGAGAGTGTTGTTATTTTATATTTTTGACAACAATCATGATCAAATGATTACAACTCTAACTCATTCATATGAGACTACTTTATGTGTTTTTCAGAAAGGAAAGGAACTTTGGGAATAAACTGATTTGTCCTGAACTTGAGTTCCCTGGATCCCCAAAGGTGCATATGAGGGGTTCTAGATATTCAACTACTTTAGTATCTCAGAAGTCCCCCCGGTTACTTACCGTTACAAAGCTGCCTGGGATCATGAGGGCCTTGAGTTTCTTTACTTTTGGCTACAATGGCCTTGACTCGATTTGGTAATGCTGGTTGTGTCCTTATAAGGAAGAATATTCATAATATGTGATTTTCTTGAATAAGTAATTGAGAAATTTATTTAAAGTCAGTATAGTAGCAGTGCAGTACACATAGCAAACACTCATGCAGTGTTTTTGTGTGCCCATGTCTCAAGCACTGTGGACGTGATCTTTCCAAACCTGAGGTTCATGGAAGAGAATTAAATAGAGATCTTTAGGTGGCAGAGAAGGTTGGGAGCCACTAAACTTGTAGGCTACCGCAGTTAGGGTTCAGCATCTTCAATAGTTCTGATGCAGATGTAAAAACATCCCACTTCCAACAGGGAGTTACAGTTCTTCCTGGGAAAAACTTCACAAATGAGCCTTCTCTTCTCGCCACCCCTGAGTTTGGATCTAGCCACAGTTTCACACATTCCTGAGTTGCAGTTTTGGTCTGTGTGTTAAGTAACACTTCAGTGCTTTTGCATTTTCTTTTACTATATAGGGCATCTGATTAACCATACAGACCTTCCACTACGGCTCTCTGTTGTGTTGGCGAAAGAGCTGGCTATCCGGTTAGATGCAGTTTAGCAAAATTAAATAATCACTAGACTATAGAACACTTTCATGAAACTATTAAATAGGGCTATTGCACTCTTTTGTTCTTTAAAGAATTTTCAGTGTGTTCCATGACCTGCCACACAGTTTCACACTCATGATGTGTCTATCCCTCCAAAGTTAAGAAATAACTGTCTAATAATAATTCAGTTTTAAAAATTACCTGTTTGTCAGGTGTTGAGCCAGATACTTTTTTGTATGCACTCTTTGTGACACGCTGAGAGATGAGTTATGATCTTTTTTTTTTTTACAAATGAGACAACTGAGAATCAACAAGATTAAATAACTTGATCCGTAAGTGTTCAGGAGCACCCTAAAATTGAAGCTATGAAGTTCCAGGCAGCAAGGACTGTATCTGTGAGTTTCCTGTTGTGTTCTCAGCACCTCGCACAAAATAGGCCTGTAATAAATATATAAATAAGGATTAAATGAAGGAATCTAACTTCAAGCTTCATGCTCTTTCCACCATACCGTGTTTTCTCTGAGATCACACCAGGATATTCTTTACCCCTAAGTGAAGAAATAATTGTATCTGTATTAATTATGTATATAATTATGTCTATAATATCCTGTGGTCAAAGACTCTGTGCATATTCCCAGCCATTATCTTGACTTCATGTGTTGTTGGCATAAGAAGGTTAGTTGGAGAGTATGGAAATAAATCATCACTAATCTATGGTCGGGTGTCAGTATTTTATGTTTGAATGGCAGCATGTTATTATTGGAGCTACCAAAATAGAACTATAAATTCTGGGATATTTTTCTTCCCACCTGACAATATATAAAATGCAACTCCCTTGAAACAAAATTATTTTACATTTTATTTTATCAATATGTTTGGGTATTGATGTTTTAGAGCAGAAAAATATACTTACTACAAACCCCAACCAAAGTTGCTGGAAGGAAAGATGAAGATAGATGACCCATGCTGTAAAAATCATCTTCAGAGGAAAATTGCTCCAACTTTACCTATACATTCATTGATTATACTACATTGTTTTAAACCTGGAATTCTAGTTCAAATGATTCATTTGTCTTCCTAAAATACCAAAAGAATTACAGCATCCATTGACTTATGACTTCTTTGCAAACCCCAAATTGCAAAAGACTTCCTTTGTCTGGGAAATGCTACCCAGTGATTATAGGAGAAAATGGCTGTATTGATTCAGGACAATAATTTACATTAGCTTAGCAAATACAGTTTGGGGTCAATTACCAGACAGTAGTTTTTCTTTCGGAGTTTATAAACTCCTTGGTATCTATAAAACTGAAAGAATGTGTGCTATTTGACTTGTAACCATGATTATTCAGTAAGCCAGTTTAAGGAAATATATAAACATCTGCTTCCAGAGACCAGCAAAGGCATCAGAGCTTCAGGTCTGTACAAAGTACCTCTCTATTAAAGCTGCTATATTAGAGTGTTTAAAACAGACTTTAAAAATGTTGTTTGGAGAAGTACATTAAAAAAAATAAGGTTTTGTAAACCTCCTGATTGTATGTGCCAAATATAATATTTAGACGAGAGATTAATAAACTTTTGAGTTGTAGATTCGTTGTGATTCTGAATATTAAGTACCTGTTCCCCCAAAATAGAAATATACATAGAATTTTACATACAGTTTTAAAGGATTCTCTAATCTCTCTGAAGTTCTTCTATCTCAATTAAGAATATAATATCACTTTAAATTTTTAGGTCACAAGCCTATTTAGACTTAAAATTATATATAAAATTTCATTTATTTGCCTGTTTTTCTAATTAACTCTTTTTTTATTACCTTCATATTGCTACAAGTGCCCAGAACTCATAATGATACAGCATTTAAGAAAAGTTACTCCGGCACTGTGGCATCTGATACCGTGCCATTCTTCCAGGCATTTTCTCTTTCAGTTCTGTAGTGCATTGTGTTGCTGGCCTTATGTAGAGTGGCCTGTTGTGGGCTTCCGGACTTTGCTGTGTATAGTTTCCTCTGGAACTTTATTTGAAGCCATATTCAGGAAACAAGAAGGGACTAGACCTAGAATGCAGTAATAGAACTTCCGAGCACCATTATTTTCTTTCCCACCTAATTTTGTTGTGATGTAAGTTAGTTAAAATAACCTGTGTATAAGCGTCTTTGCCTTTCCCAGGCAGTAACAGGTACCAGGTAGTCCCTGTGTGGCACAAAGGACTTATCAAATATCCACTTGTCTCAAGGATCTTACACATCCAGTTGGTAAGTGGAAACCTATCCATGAAACAGGCAGTAAAATAAGAAAATGCTTAATTATTCATTATAGACATAGAATAGGAAGACATGTCGATTTGTGTTGATTGATACAGCAAGTAGAAAATTAGAAGGTAATTACAGACTAAGTATTACTTGCGGTATGTTCCCAAACTTACTTGATTGCAAAGCATATTTCATGACACAAAATGATATCCCAAAGAGCATATTGGAGAATCCTGAACTAGAATAATCACAGGGACTTTTCCTGGGAATAGAGGATCTAGATAACTAGGTAGGAAATAGGTTAAGTATGATCTAGAATCACCTACACCAGAATCACCAGGGGTTATTTGTTTAAAGAAAAACAAACCACCTTAGGTTTAAGTCTGTTATTCATCGTGAATTAATTTTTGTCAGAGGTGAGAGGTATAGATCCTGTTTCAGCCTTTTCCATGTGGCTATCCAATTTTACCAGTACCATTTATTGAATAGGGATTCTTTACCCCAGTGTATGTTTTTGTCTGCTTTGTCAAAGATCAGATGGCTATATGAGGATGGATTTATATCTGTGTTCTCTGTTCTGATCTATAGATGGATAACAGACTTAAACCTAAAGCAAGAAACTATAAGAATTCTAGAAGAAAATGTTGGAAAAACTCTTTTAGATATTGGCCTAGGCAAAGCATTTATGAAGAAGACACCAAAAGCAATCACAGCAACAAGAAAAATAAATAAATGAGACTTGATCAAATTAAAAAGCTTCCACACAACCAAAGACACACTCAATAGAGCAAATAGACAACCTACAGAATGGGAGAAAATATTTGCATGCTATACATTCAATAAAAGGCCAATAACCAGAATCTACAAAGAACTCAAGCAAATCAGCAAGAAAAAATCAAACAACCACATTAAAAAGTGGGCAAAAGACATGAATAGAAACTTTTTAGAAGAAGATAGACTAATAGCCAACAAACACATGAAAAATGCTCAACGTCTCTAATCATCAACGAAATGCAAATCAAACCCACAATGAGATATCACCTAACTCCAGTGAGAATGGCTTTTATCAAAAAGTCCCAAAACAATAGATGCTGGCATGGATGCAGAGAGAAAGGAGCACTTATATACTGCTGGTGGGACTGCAAACTAGTATAACCTCTATGAAAAGTAGTATAGAGAGATACCTCAAAGAACTAAAAGTAGACTTACCATTTGATCCAGCAATCCCACTACTGGGTATTTACCCAAAGGAAAAAAGAAGACATTTTATAAAAAAGACACTTGCACGCGAATGTTTATAGCAGTACAATTCACAATCGCAAAGATGTGGAATCAACCCAAATGGCCATCAATTCATGAGTGGATTAATAAAACGTGGTATATGTATACCAGGGAGCACTAGCACTACTCAGTCATTAAAAAAAATGGTGATCTAGTATTTTTTGTAACAACCTGGATGGAACTGGGGGCCATTCTTCTTAGTGAAGTACCACAAGAATGGAAAAACAAATACCACATGTACTCAATACTAAATTGGAATTAACTGATCAATACTTATGTGCACAGATAGAAGTAAAACTCAAGGGAAATCAAGTAGGTGGGAGGGTGGAGGAGGGGATGGGTCAATCACACCTAATGAGTACAATGCACACTAACTGGGTAAAGGGCACACTTATAACTTCAAACTGTATAAAAGCAAATTATGTAGCCAAATGTAGATAAACCCATAAAATTCTGAGGAAAAAAACCCACCAATTACTGAGCCCTACCTTTGTTTATGAAATCACCATTTCTGGTGTGAGGACCTGGATCCCTGCACTTTTAAGCATCTCAGGTTATCTTTATGCATAGTCAGGCGTGAGAACCCACATATGGGCAGATAATGCAGATGGAAGGCATTTATCTCTACCTAGGTAAATAATATTAAATAATAAGATGCTTTGGGTTCTTGGAGTTTAATCTCAAAACTTCATAATTTTTTAAAAAGTTATAGATTTTGCCTATAGTGACAGTTACCAGGCTATCATTTGCTGAACCTAATGGAATAAACACTTGATATTTCTGATACAGCCATTTAGGATTCCATTGTGTAGTTTTAAACATTTCTTTACTTGCTGTCGAACAAACATGATTCAAATAATGCAAGTTCTTTTGTGTGCATGTAAGTTATACACACAGACACATAGACTTTCTTTTGATTTTTATTGAAACATGGAGATTTTGAGAGTTTTATGTATCAGACTTCATAGAAATAAAGTAAGGGAAGGAAACAATTATAAAATTGAATGAGTTTAATTTTTTTTTCTGTGACTGCAACATTCTGAGTAGAATTTGGGGGCCAGGTAACTCTAATGCCCAGGAAAGTGCCAGATGAAAAATTTCTATTTATTTTTCCTCAGTAAGAAGTCATTTTTTTAAAAAGGTAATCTTGATATATCTGGTTATTAAGCAGTGAAATTGAGTGCCTTTTCCCTCCAGAAGTAAAGGGGGGAGGTAATTCTGAGTATCTACTAAGGCTCTGGTTCTTTATATCATATATCTCATTTAATACACAAAACAACTCAATAAGGGAAGTGAGTCATTTTCATAGATTAAGAAACTGGAGCTGAGAAAAGTTAGATGGCCTCTTTAAGGTCTATGGCTGTTGAGTGGCAAAGCCAGAATTTTAACCCTCTTCTGCCTGCCTGGTTTTTCCCCGTGAGAGCACATTGCCTCTAGAGCAGCAAAAATCTCTAGATAGTACTTCTAGCTCAGGACTCACTCCTGTCTTCCTGGCAACAGGCCATTTCTCTGAAGGGCAGTAGCCCCGGGCACGGTTTGGAGTTTGCTGTCTCTAGGAGCTCCCACCATCCTCATGGTGTCCCAGTGTCTCCCATACCACCCCCAAGTATGTGGAGCAGTATAATCAACACGGACTTGGGGTTGACAGTGGCTAGCTGCTTAACCTGAAACAAATGACCCAGTCTCTCTGAGACTATTTTCTCAGTCACAAAATGGGAGTAATGGGTACCTTATAGAACTGTTTAGGTTTCTTTAACAGCTTTACTAAAGTATAATTTACATGCAATAAAATTATTAAATTTAAGTATGCAGTTCAGTGAACTATGTCAATGTATTTAGTTGGGTAACTGCCACCGCAGTCTAGTTTTAGAATGTTTCCATCACCCCATAAAGCATTATGGGATATTTTTCAGTCAATCCTCAGCCCTGTCCTTCCTGGTCCCAGCAACCATTTATCTACTTTCTGTCACTTACAGGTTTGCCTTTTCCAGAATATCATATAAATGGAAACATACAGTATGTAGTCTTTTGTGTCTACTCTCTTTCACTTGGCATGATGTTTTATAAGTCATTTGTGTTATTTGTAGCTTGTTTCAGTACTTCAATCTTGCTGGGTGATATTCCATTGTATGGATATACCACATTTTTCTTATTATCTCTTTACAAGTTGGTGGACATTTGTGTTGTTTCCATTTTTTTGGCTATTATGAATAACGCTGCTCTGAATGCTACACATAGACTTCATTTTTCTTGGGCAGATGTCTAGAAGTAGAACTCCTAAACCATATCATAAGTGTATGTTAAACACCGTAAGACTCTGTCAAACTTCAAACCGTTCAAAGTAGTGCTACTGTTTTGTATTCCCACCATGTTCCAGGCCCTCGTCAACACTTGGTATTGTCAATCTTTTTACAACATCTGCTATTCTAATGGGTGTATAGTGATTATTGGCTAGTGACCAGTGACCAGTGATTTTGAGCTTCATTTTATGTGCTGGCTTGTGTATTCATACATATTTTATGGAGTGTCTCTTCAGATTATATGTATTTTATGAAGTGTTTGATCAAATTGTATGTCTTCTTTTGTGGCTTGTTTTATAGCCCAACATATGGTTGTCATGGTGAATATCCCAAGTGCACTCTGAAAGAATGAATCTTTCTGCCTCTGCTGTGGAATAGCTGTCCAATTTCTCCTTGGTGGTCAGGAGCAATAACCACAGCCAACACTGTGACTCCTTTCTTTGCCTGTTGATTCAGAGGCATGAGGAGCCCAAAGTATCTCGGTGGCAGTCCTAACTTCCAGTTCAATGGAATCAATGTTGTCTGCTGGAGGGAGGATTTCTCCCTGTGGAGTTAAGACCTCTAAGCCAGCAGAGCATAAAGTCATAGGAACAGGAAGCAAAACTTTGCTATTGGGTCACTAGGGATAATAGTGAATAGTGTCACTCCCATTTCCACCCTTGATTCCTGTACCTGTGAATCCTGCCTATGGGAGAAACAGCACCATATGTTGGACACTGATACAGCCTTCTGGAGAACCCTGCAAGGTATTGCCAGCTAGCTGGCACTGTATCTGAATCTTCAAAATGGCATTCCACCATTCTATCAAGCCAGCTGCTTCAAGATGAGGGGGGCATGGTAAGGCCAGTGAATTCCATGAGCATGGGCCCATTGCCATAATTCTTTTGCTGTGAAGTGAGTTCCTGGATCAGAAATAATGTTCTATGTGGGATACAATCCCAGTGGATAAGGCATTCTTTAAGTTCAAGGATGGTGGTTTAGGCAGAAGCATTGCCTGCAGGGAAGGGAAATCCGTATCCGAAGTGTCTATTCCAACAAGGACAAAATGCTGTCCCTTCCATGATGGAAGTGGTCCCATGTAATCGATCTGACACTACAGAGGTGGATGATCACCCCAGGACATGGTGCCATATTGGGGGCTCACTGTTGATCTCTGCTGCTGACAGATCGGGCACCCAACAGTAGCTGTAGCCAGGTCAGTCTTGTTGAGTGGAAGCTGATGTTGCTGGGCCCATGCATAATTTCCATGCCTGCCACCATGGCCACTTTGCTCATGAGCCCATTGGGCTCATGACAAGGGTGGCTGGGGAAGGAGGCTGACTAGTATCCACAGAATGGGTCATCCCATCCACTTGATTATCAAAATCCTCCCCTGATAAGGTCACCCTTTGGTGAGCATTCACATGGGATGTAAATACCTTTACATTTTTTGTCCATTCGGAGAGGTCTATTCACATACCTCTTCTCCAAATGTTTTTGTCACCGGTTTTCCCATCATGTTCCTTCCGAGTTCCTGACCATCCATCCAAACCACTGGCTCATGGATCAGATATAATCAAACATCTCTCCATTTTTCTCCAAGAGAAAAAAACACCCAGATGCAGTTTTCATAGTTCTACCCAACGGGAGGACTTCCTCTCACCACTGTCCTCTGGGGATGTCGCAGACAGGGGCTGCAGTGCTACAGCTGTCCACTTTCAGGTGGTGCCTGCATGCCATGAACAACCATCTGTAAACCAGGCCTGAGTCTTCTCTTCCTCTGTCAAATGATTTTAGGGAGCTGTCCACAAAGCCATAGCTATAGGCTGGGAAAGAGAGGAGGGTAGTGTAGCAGGAGTGAGGACCATAAGCATTTGGGCCACTTCATCAAGTAATTTACTTGTGCCTTAAGGCCTGCTCAGACCTGGTCTTATATAGATCACTCAATTTGATGATGGAGGGTTGCTGTGTACACAAAACTTTGTGGCTTAGTGGGTCAGATAACATCCAGTTCATGATGGGCAGCGGAGGTCACATGGTAGCTTGGTGGCCCATGGTCAATCATGCGTCTCTAGTAAGGCCCAGTAGCAAGCCAAAAGCTGTCTCTCAACAGGAGAGTAGTTATCTGCAGATAAGACGGGCCTAGTTATAAAATCCTAAAGGACTAGCCTGTGATTCACCCATAGAGGTCTGCAAAAGGCTCCAAACAGCATCTGTCACTGACACTTCAAGCATCACTGGATCTGCTGAGTCATGTAGCAGAAAAGCTCACCCAGCAGCCTGGACCTGTGGCAGAGCCTTCTCTTGTTCTGGGTCCCACTCAAAACTAGCAACTTTTTGGGTCATTCAGTAAATGGGCTGGAGTAATACACCCAAATAAGGAATATGTTTCTACCAAAATCCAAAGAGGCCCACTAGGCGCTGTGCTTCTTTCTTGGTTGTAGAGTGGTTAGATGCAACAACTTATCCTTGACCTTAGAAGGGGTATCTCAACATGCTGCACACCGCTAGACCCTTAGAAATTGCACTGAGGTAGAAGGCCCCGGGATTTTAGTCAGATTTCCCACCCTCTGACACACAAATGTCTTACTGATAAGTTTAGACTAGTTGCTACTTCTTGCTTCTGTCTTACTCCATTTGTGCTGCTGTAAAAAACTACCATAGACTGATAAAAATTTGTTTTTCACAATTGTAGAGGCTGGAAAGGTTTAGAGAAAAGGGCCAGTAGATTCGGGGACTGATGGGGGCCCACCTCCTGGTTCATAGATGCAGTCTCCTTGTTCTGCCCGCACATGGCAGAAGTGAAGTAGCTCTGCAGGGCCTCTTTTATAAGGGCATTAATCCCATTTGTGGGGGCTCTTCCCTCATCCCCTAATCACCTCCCAAAGGCCCCACCTCCTAATACCATCACATTGGGGGTTAGGATTTCAACATATAAAATTTAGGGAAACACAGACCTTCAGTTTGCGTCACCATACATTCAACAAGTAAGTTTTGATGCTTGTAATGTGCCAGGCCTCTTCTCCCACCTTCCACTAATTCCAGAAGTAAGTCAGAGGCCTGACTCCAACCTGGTGAGTTCTACAGTCTATGAATGCCCTGTTCTTCCTAGTAGTTTATACACTTAAGGCATTGAAAATAGCCCTAATTAAGTTCATTTGCTCTTCCAAAGACATTTACATGGGGAGAATCCTAGGAATAGCTCTGAGTATTGTTCAGAAATTAATATATGATTAATATATGTTCAAGCAGCTGCCAGGACACAGTTCACACTTTATTATTTGTTCCCCAAGATATTGCTATAGAATAAAGTAACAGTGATCCTAGGTCACACAGTTTACTAATGCTGAATGGAAAACAGAATGAATTTCATTTCATAGCTATTTTCCTATTCGAGACCAGTCTTTTCACATTTGTCAATGCTTTGATATCGTGCAGCCATCAGCCATGGACAATAACTAGAGATGGTGGTGTTCTGAGTCATTGTTGGAATTTTCATTCAGATTTCTCTTCTGCTTGCATGAATAAGTCCCCCACTAGTGTCCTTTGTGCCCTAGGCCTATGGGTCTATGCTAATTGGTATGACTTAGTGACGACTCTGTATCTACTTTTACCACTCTGCATATTATTGGCTTATAACTTTATACATGAACTACCTTGGGTATGAATTTGTACTGATTGTGCCCCAATTTGAAGCAAAGAGGTCACTTTTATAGAGACCTGTGATTTAATGGTGAAGAGGTTAACACTAATTTCCCATTGACAGGACGGTGTTTGCTGTTGCCACTTAATAAACCCATCAGTTGAGGGTCAGCATTTCTGTGTGACACTAGCTTTAATGAAAAATAGCTTACCATGCCCACTTTTGAAGTAATATAGCTAAGAAAGATATGATTTACACATAATAGATTATAACAAGAAAGATACACTTCACTGTTAAAAATCTTAATTGGGAAAAAGTGCTTACTATGGTCATTAAAAAGTTTCATAGAGAAGCTTCAATAAAAATAATGGTAAAATGTGTTATGTTAGACTCACGAAAAGAAATTTTATGTTCAAACAGCTACCAGCACATAGTTCACACCTTAACAAGTGAAATATGCCTTCATCATGCTCACGTTTCACTACTCTCTCGTTCTTTAAATCTATTTTTCATTCCTGCACAGAGAGCTGCTAGGACAGAAAGGGATTTTAATTAAACAAATCCAACATGGTTCATAAGGGAATTATTCTCTGTCAACCAAAAAAGTATCTGGCTTGGTACTACATGTTTGTTTGGGGTTTAGTTTAAATTTACTGATTAATGTTTTGATCTCAAACGATAACCCTTGCAGGTAACCTCCTCCTTCTACAATGGACCTGGATTAATACTTTATTATTTTCACTAAAATCTAATCCCCTGAAATCCATTCAGCATTCCGAAGTTCTGTGTAGATAAAATATTAGAGGTATTTAACAAGTGTAAGTCTGTGAAGAAACTTGGTAAGATATTTAACAGAGATATGTGGATCTTGAATTTAAATATCACAAACCATCATATTCACAAAAATGTATGAGGAGCACTAACGGTTTCGTTGGTTGTTTGTGTTTAATATGAGTAGAGAGTTTATTTGGGCCAAAGTTGAGGACTGCGGCCCGAGTGAAAGTTTGTTGTTCAGGACAGTCCGACAGGGGTCAGGGTGCTCTGTTCCAGCAGTCATTCGGGGATACAAGCTTTTCATTTCCCGCCAGCTCCTCAGGCCTCAGAGTCTTGATGCGGATCCTCTGCACCTATCAGCAAATGAGGAGAGAGAAGGTGAAGAAGATTCCAAGGGCAGTTTCAGGGGCCAGGTCTGAAAGAGGCATACGTCACTTCCACCCACATGCCATTGACCAGACTGGTCACCCAGAGCCACCTAGATTAAGAGAGCTGAACAATGTATTCTTTGGTGTGCCAGGAAAGGAGAGGAAGACAAAGATATCAATGAGCACCACTAATCTCGGTCACAGGGCATGCACTTGTATAAACCCATAGCATGGACTCTGAACAGATGTACAAGGTTGACGTGTTCTTTCTAGAAAATTAAGAGACAAATATTTGGTTTTTGTGTGAATTTCCTTGCTTTTGAAAGCTTTCCTTTTGTGTTACTAAGTGAAGTGGGGAAGAAAGCAATAAATGCTTGCAGTTACAAGAATGTAATTTTCAAATTAATGTACAGAGTTTTATCCTTCAGGGAATACCGTTTACTTAGACATTAGTCACTCATCGCTTATTGTTGTGTTTATAGAAAAACTGATTTGTGTGCTAAACCTATTGTAGCTAAACTCTTACCATGCTAACTATGTAGGAGAGTTAAATTTGCCATCTTAAATTTGTATTCATTGGCATTTCGTTGTCTCTAGAAATATCTCCCATATTTGAATATGTAGGATATGATATATTCCCTGCAATCTATCCAAAAGTTAAATATGTATTGAGGTTGAAATTAAAAAAAAAAAAACTGTTGATTCACTATTTCTGACTTGTATTTTTTAACTTGATAAGAATTCCCTTCTAATCTTCCTTTTCTAATATCCTTTTCTAATATTTCCTTTTCTAATGTGCCCTATGGCAGCTCCTCAAGTTGATAAAGCTGTTCCTTTGCTTTTGAGAGTCTAATAGGGCTCCTAATTTCAGAACTTCTGACTCCTGAGCACTAATATTGCTGCACACAGCATTTGTGGTTTAAATAACATACCTTTGAATAAGCACTGATGTTATGGAATTGATTAGCATTAATTGAGCACCTCTGAGATACAAAGATGAGTAAAGCACAGTTCCTCTACTTAAGCAGCTTATAGCCAAAGTACTGAATGGGTGTGTGTGTTAACACGGGTATGTCTATAGCTAGAGAGCCAGGCATGAGGGTAACTTCCAAAACAAAAAGTTAGGGGAGTCCATTGAGTCTTTGGTGTATTGGAGTAGATGGGATTATGAAATACTCCACAGAGGAGGTGATTTTAAGAGCAAGATCTTCAAAATAATAAGTAGGATTACAACAATGGATGGGATAGTATATTCAAATCTGAGAAACCTGTACTGGTCTAGGGGAGCCTCCTTAATCACCTAATCGTCTTTATCTCTCTATCTTTTATAAAAACAGGATAAATAAGGTGTTCTTCCCAAGGTCCAGCCAGTGACAGGGTCACAAACAGCTTCTTCTAGGGATGGTGGGTGGATTAGCGGGTGAGTGGATGGGAAAATAAACAAATGAATGTTAGAATCATTTATTCTCTTATTCACTTATCCATCCAAATGAACACAAACCAAAACTAGGGGAGGGGAGTATACAATGTCAAGGAAGATGGATCAAGAAAGAATTTCAAGATCGAGGCATACTGTGAAGTTGTCACAACAGTGTTTTCCTTGACTCACAGCTCAGAGTTAAGAATATAGGCTGAACTGTGATTCCCTTAATAAATACATGCATAAAAGTCCACAGTAAGGTAGTTGTTTCTAGACTTTAAATCTTGGATAAATGAGTCCTGTGAGTTGATTGCTTCACTAGTAAGGCGTGTTTCCTCATATTTGCCCTACCACATTTCTCTCTCAAGAATCAAGGGGTGCTCCCATTCCTTGGGGAGATTTGTAAAGCAATTCTAGAATTAACCCTCACAAATACTCATTACTTCCTAGACTCGAGTCATCTGGTCAACCTGCATCTCCTCTGTCCCCTTGGCCCTTTTGGTTACTCCTCCTAGACACTCTTTAAATCTGTTTTGTCTTTTTTGAAGTAAAACAACTAAAACTACACACAGCATGCCAAATGATGGCTTTAAATAAACGTAACAGCTGTTACCTATTCCATTTCAGGAATTCCAGTGTCTTACTTAGGGCTGACAGTCGCGTTCTATCTTGGAAACCTTGCGTTTGAATCACGCTTTACAGTTTGTGCTGTTCCGAAGCTACATCCCCTCATTTACTTTTTACAATCATCCCCTGGGATAGAGACAGCTGTTATTGTTATCCTCCCTTTGCAGTTAAGGAAACTGAGGCTTAGGGAAGTGAAATGACTTTCCAGTGAACCTGCATCCCAACTCCAAGACCCCCTATGCCACAGCTAATGATAGACAACCTTATGTTGCAGCTTATTAAACGTATGCCTACTAAATACTAGGCACAGCACTAAGTACATTCCACATTTCCATATTTAATTCTTACAACTAACAGCCATATTAGCAGAGGCTCAGAACAGTTGAGTAATCTGCAAAAGGTCACAGGGCTGGTAAGCAGCTCAAATAGCATCTGGGTCTGTGTCTGCCAAACCCCACACGCTTGCTTGTTAACGCCCCTTCCCCCGCCTGCCAAGATTCTGACTCCAAGGTCACTGTTTTGCTCTTGATATATCAGGCAATGACTCCATAAAACCCAGAGAATGGTCCTGGGTCATATCTCATAACATGGGGCTCATGATCCCACAAGCAGGTATCTAAAGGGAGACCCACCTGCCTGGGGGGCTCAGGACTGGGGAGTTTCTCTGCTCAGGGGAATTTTAATGCCAAAACTGGAAAGTCCTGGACAAATATCTGATTCTTTTCTGTGAGAAGAAAAAAAGCCTATGAGAGGGTCCTATTATTCCCATAATTTATCCCAATTAATTTGCTATTTTGTTTCCTGGAAGTACTAACTCATCACTGGAGTTAAGATGTCGCTCTAAGGAGCAGGAAGGAAGGAGGTTGAGCCCTTACAGATGCAGGTGACATCACGGAGACCAGGAGATTCTCCTGGCCTCTGAAGACCTGCAGCAAACACTAGATGTGGGTATCCATTCCATAGCAGAAGTTATGACATAGTTTAACTGAATTTTGTTTTTCAGAATTCTATTTCTGAACTCTCCCGCACTGAACACGTAAAAGTCAGTTCTATGTATTCCCAATCCCCTAACCCCTAAAATTTTATGATTTCTTTTATCTTTTTGAGAAGCCACTCCCAACCTCTCCTCTCATGTATTTAACTTGTGCTCATAAATCTACTCCTTAGCTGAAGTTGTCCTTAGCTCTAACAATAACCTCGGCTCATAAACAGTTCTTTTATACAATTTCAAATTGCAAAATCCAAAAATAAGAAAAAAAAAAAGAAATTGCAAAATCCCAGCTTGGACCACAACCATTAAACAAGTAAACACAAAATGAATAATATCCTGTTTTGTTTTATTGCAGTTTTACTTGAGGAACCAACATACTAAAGCAAAGGCTCTGACAGTTTTCTTTTGTGATCTAGAATGGGTTTGCGGCCAGCCAGGGAAGAGTCCCTAAGCCCAGGAGCTCATAGTTTCTGCTGTCACCACAAGCCTCCTCTCCAGGTAGATGTGGGCAATGCTCACTTCCTTTTTGGCTGCATGTGTATATATGTACATGTAAATAAAAGAGCCTTTTTTAAACATTAGTTTATGCTGGACCCAGTTTTATATGAAAGTTGAGTAATCTACTGACAGATGGATGATAGTGGCCTAGCCAAGGGACAGATGTAATGGAAAAATAAAGATCCTAGTGGCTTCATCTTCTGTCACGGTGATGTCTCTCAGATAGTTGAGCTGAGCCACTCCTGTGGGCTAAGGTACTGCTTTGATGACAGAGGTCAGAGATTAGAAGAGGGTTATGTCATGTTGTGCGGTCACCAAAGAGATTGTGAGTTAAACAGAACATGAGAGAATTTTGCCTAAATGAGAATGACCAAGGAAAAAAGTGTTCTAGACATTCATTTATTTAATAAGTATTTTTTGAGCACCTACTGTATACTAGGCATTATTTTAGGCACAAAGATCCCACCTATATGATAGTGGAGAATAGACAAACATAAATTAGCAGATGGCTATAGGCGCTATGATGAAACCTAACACGGTAAGGAAAGAGAAGATGAAGGGGAGGATGGAGTGCTGTTTTAGCTGGTGTGGGTGGGGAACCCTCTCCAATCAAACGGTGACTGATTAGAGCTATGAATGAAGGGAGAGAGCAAACCATGCCAATGTCTGGGAGAAGAACATTCCAGGCAGAAAGAATGGCTAAATAAAAACCAGCACCTTTGGTCACTTCATAACATGATAACTCAAGGAAGTGGTGGTATATATCACAAACTAAGAGAACTAGGTGATCATGAGAATGGCAACTGGGATTATTTTATGAGCACCATGAGCTGTTATAATACCACAGGGGTTAGCAATTCTTGTCTTTAAATGTGTGCCGCAAATTAAAAAATGTTAACCAATGCGCCTGCTACATCAGGAAGACGGCTGAGAATTTTAGAAGGTAGAGCGGATGATTCCTTTAGGGTACTAGAAGCTGTTTGATATATGTGGATACCCAGCTAAAAGGGACCCTGTTTCTTTGATGTTAATAGGTCCTGAGAGTGTTAAAGAAAAAATTATTCCATGATACTTATTATAGGACAGTAAGGAAGACTTTATTCAGGGCCATGGGGATAGGTATAGGGACCACTGCAATGGGGTCTTGCAGTGGGGGAAAGAAATTAAGCTCAACTCCAAATGCAGCACAGGGAAGTGGAGATTTATAGCCAAAGAGCAGAGTAGGTGGCAGCGGGTAGAAAATTACTAACAGGAAACTTCAGGGCTCAGGAGTATTCTGATTACACTCACCGATCAGGATTCTTGCTGAAGACAGGCCAGGGTGATCAGATATCATCTGGGGGATGGTTGGAGGAGGAGAAACCTGATCAGATATGGAGTTGATCAGCTATCAAGGATGGGGGGGAGACTTAGCAGGGTTCTTTGCTAAAACTGGATTGTACCAGTAAGTGGACCAATGGGCCTAGGAGAAGGTTCAGGAGCCTGGCTGAGAATCTTTGTCAAAAGATGGTGGGAAAGTTCTTGCTTCTCCAGGGTTAAAGCTGATCAGGACTGTACTAGAGCCCAGATTTCCAGGTGCCAGGCCAGTCTGGAGCTGGGAGGGGCCGAGGTGCTTAGGCTGTTTCCCTGGCATTCCTCAGCCTGTGGCAAAACCATCCGCATGTGAAGCTGCTGAGGATTGTCTCTGAGGGGGACATGGCGAGGGAGGTGAGAACTTTAGGGAATAGGTCCTATAGCCATCATCTTGAAGCTTTGTGAAGCTGGAAGTTTATCAGGAATAGGAAACTTATATTTGCATTTTTAGTATGAGAACATGAGCAAGATAGAGAAAGAAATATTTAGTAAGCTCCTATAAGCCACGTGACACAGCAGACAGCTGTGGGTGATGATGTGTAAGACAAGCTCCTGATGCCAAGAGAAATATCATTTGGTGAGGAAAATAAGACTTGCCTATGAAAACTTAATTTTGGGGAATAAAACAAAAGCAATTGTAGATAAAACAGGAATTTGGACCATAAAAGCAAAAATTATAGAAGCTTCATGGCCTATGGTCTTAAAGGATCTATGGAGGAAGTAAGACTTAAACTTATTATTGACAATGAGTAGAATTTGAACAGACATAAAGGAGAGGGTTTCTCTTGGGGTAAATAAACATAAGGCACAGAAACAGTGGTGTGCAAGTAATGTTGATAAGTCCTGTTTGGCTCAGCCTGACCGAATGAAAAAGTCAGTCTGGAGAGAGAAATGGAGGAGAGATTGTGGAGGGTCTTATGTGCCAGAGCAGGAGTTTGAACTGCACCCTGTAGCCAAAGGGAACCTTCGCTGGTTTTGAACAAAGCCATGATGTATAAAAATTACTGTGACTAAACTGAAGAGAATGAATTGCAAGTAGCAGAGCCTGAGGACAGGGAGAATAGTTAGGCAAAATTGCAGTTGTCAGGTGTTCAGGTGTCAGGGGATATTATGTGGCAAGTTAAGTGAGTTGTGCAAAGATTGACAGAAGAGGTTCAAAAGGTCGTGGCAACTTCTGCTTCTGACCAAGATGGAGTAATAGGGATTGGATATATACTCCTGCCTAAAACAACTGAGAAATCACAGAATACATGAGACAATGGTTTCAAATATGGAGCATGAAGCTTGACAGGACAATATTCACAGAGGAGGGACATAAGCACGCAGCACTACAATTGTTCCAGCTACTGCTGGAGGGACTTCCAAGGAAACAGCACAGGGAGGGGAGCCCAAGTGGACCCAGCAGTCTCCCTGAGTTGAGGAGATGAAGTTGTGAGTCCAAAGCAGCAAGAACTTATAGGAAAGAGCATAAGAAGAGAAAGAGAATTGCAGAAGTCTGCAGAAGGTCCCCTCAGGTCTTCAGCTAAGTACTAATCAACAAATGTGTGTGAAGAACCTACATGAGCCTGGAGAAAGAGCTACCAAAAAGATTAGAGGGAATAATCTCTATATCCTACATAGGGCAGGAATAGTTTATGTTCCCAAAGGCCAAAGTAGAACATCCTCGTAATTCACAGGCTTCCAGGGACTCGGAAGGGTCTACCTTCAGTGGAATAAAATTAGTGATAGGATAGAGGCTGCTCTAATATATCCTGGCTAACAAAGCTTTTAAGCAAACCTTAGAGGAATCAAACTGTTTCCAAGTAATTTAACAGATTCTCAAAAATATAAGAATATAAAAAATGTCCAGGACCCAACAAGGTAAAATTGCCAATGTCTGTCATCCAATCAAATATTACCTGTCATCCAAAAGGGAAGGAAAATATGAGCTATAATAATATGAAAAACCAGTCAATAGAAATAGACTCACAAATGCCACCTATGATAGAATAAGTAGACAAGAACATTAACCCCAGTCATTATAGCGGTATTCCATATATTCAAGAAGATAGATTTAAAAAAATGCACATGTAAGTGGAGGCATATAAAATATGAAAAAGACAAATTGAAATTAAAGAGATGAAAACTACAATGTCAAAAATGAAAAATACACTGGATGGGATCAATAGCAAATTAGAAAAGGCAGAATAAAAGACTAGTGAACTTGAAGCAGTCATGGCAATAGAAACTATCTTAAGTGAAATACACAGAGAAGAGACTGAAAAAAATGACTAAATCATTACTAAACTACAGTAAAATACCTATGTATATCAGGCAGCCTGATATACATGAAAATGAGATCCCCACAGGCAGAGCAAGGGGAGGTGATAGGGAAGAGAGAAGAAAAAATATATAAAGAAGTAATAGCCAAAAACTTTATAAATTGGATCAAAAGTTAAAGTCATAGACTCAAGAAGCTCAATGAACCTGGAGCACAAGAAACTTGAAAAAACTACACCAAGATACAACATAATCAAATTACTTAAAACCAAGAATAAAAATAAAATTTCAAAAGAAGCCAGAGGAAAAAAAAAGACATGTACAGAGGAGCAAAATAAGATAGCAGATTTTTTTTCCTCCCCAAATTGATCTGTAAATTCAGTGTAATTACAATCAAAATTACAGAAACTATTTTTTTTTAAGAATTGACATGCTGATTTTAAAATGTGTATGGAAATGAAAGAACTTGGAAAAACCAAACACTGTTGAAAAAGAACCCGATTTCAAGACTGATTATAAAGTAGTAATCAAGATAGTATGATATTGGCATAAAAATAGCATAATAATGACACATTCTGACAATTCAGAACTAGAACCACACAACTGATTCTTCTCTAAGGTGCAAGGACAGTGAAATGAAGAAATGATAGTTTTTCAACAAATAATGCCAGATATCCATATTCCAGAAAAAGCCTTATGTCCATATTTAACTTAACTGTAAAAATTTAGTTAAGATGGATTATAAGCCTAAATGCAAAACATTAAACTATAGAACTTCTAGAAGAAAAGATTAAAGAAATCTTTTTGACCTTGGGTTAAGCAAAGATTTCTTAGATACAACACCAAAAACACAATCTAGAAAGGAAAAAAAAAAGATAAATTGACTTAACAAAATTAAAAACTCTGCTCTTAGATATTGTTAAGTGAATCAAAGGACAAGCTACAAACTGAGAGAATATATTTACAAACCATATATTTGATAAAAGGCTTATATCCAGAATGTACAAACACTCTTGAAACTTGAGAAAACATGCAATCCAGCCAAAAAAGAAAAAGTGGGCAAAATATTTGAACAGACACTTCACCAAATTAGCATGCAAAAAGGTGTTCAATATAATAGTCATTAAGGAAATGCAAATTATAACTGCAATGAGAGCAAAGGTGACCTTAAGCTTTGGACTTTGAATGGATTTGGAGGATTGATGTCAAATATTATGGCTAAACTCAGAAAGCCAGTGAGGAAGGTAAAGGACTGTAGATATGTTCTTTTTGAGGTAATAGAGGGACAGTCAGAGTGGAGATATCTAGAAAACAGACGAAGATTTAACACTAGAACTTGGAAGCCAGTTCATGTCTGGGAGCATAATTGGTAAAAATAATTAGAACCACACAAAAAGAACCTATACCCAAATGACTCATCTCCCTTGATGATGGTTGTTTCTGTGTATGTATATGTGTGTGTTTCATGTCTGCTCACACATGTAGTCATGGGCAAAGCTTATACGGTTACTTCATTGCCCTGGAAGTGGTAAGCACTCAATAAATATTTATAAATTATTTCATTTGGTTTGGCTAGGAAACAAATGGAGTTCTCGACTGTTATCTAATCTACTCCTCTGTTCAAAGTGATGTCAAGACAAGAATACCGGGGAAAATGCATTTATAAATTTAAAGACTAATCTTTAGACAAGCACAATGAATAGCCTTAAGTCCAGCCTGATGCAAGTTAGTTTTTCATGTATGCCTCATCCTTCATGGCTACTGTCAAAAACAGTGCATAGCCCCCAGCACACCCCACCTGCAAGTCTGTGTTATGATCACCATCAACAACTGTAGCCAGGTAACAGCATGCTGCCCCACTTACAGAGGAAATGAGACAATTAAGTCCTAACATCCTTGGAACTAAGCCTAATATTAGATCAAGCTATGGAAATGCTAGGTAGCAGACAGTCATTTCCACCAGAACAATCTAAAAGAACTGAGTTGCTTGCTGTTTAATTTGGTGAGGGTGTTTTGGCAAGCAGTTCCCCTTGGTCATGGCTTCCTATGCATTGAAGGTATGACAGCTATGGAAACCCCTGAGTATTTTACAGCTTGACTACTTTATATAGTCAAAGAAATTTCCACTCTGCCATCCCAAATATCAAACTGATTAGCATAAGCATTTCGTTGATCTTTTAGTAATAAAAAATATAGTAGTATTTGAGTCAATGGCACAAAATTGAAAACTTTTAGCTTACTACATTATCAATTAAAAAAAAACTTTCAGAGACATTAAAATCCATTCAAAAAGATGCCTAGAAGCATTTTACCTCACTAGTGTTTTCTCTTCCAAATATCAAGTAAGGTTTTTAACACAGAGGCATATGTTTCATCTGAGCAAAAATGTCCTTTCTACAAAAATCAGGGTAACACCAAGGACTGTTTAATCCATAGCTCTGATAGATAGAACACACAGAAAATGCTTCTGGTTCTCAGAATGTTTTGGGCTTTTGCTTAATGTGGGCTTTTGTTTTGTCTTAATGTGAACTTTTTATTGGTATAACATACAAAAAAATACATAAGTCATACATGTTCAGTTAAATGATTCTTCAAAAAAATGATCATAACCATGTAATTGAGAACCAAACCAAGACACAGAACATTACCAGCACTTAGAAGTTTCTTTGTATCTCTTCACAGCCATTGCCCCTTCCCCCAAGGATAACCACAATCCTGACTTTTAGTACCATACCTTAATGTTACTTCTTTCTGAATATTGAATGGAATCTGAATATCAGTGGAATCATACTCTTTGTGTCTGGCTTCTTCCACTCAACAGTATGTTCAGGAGATGTGCCTGTGTTTGCCCGTGAGTTGTAGTTTATTCATTCTCATACCACAATATATCCAATCTACTTTTGGTAGATATGGAGTAATATCCAATGTGAAGCTATGACAAATACTACTGCTATAAACATTCCTGTACATGTCTTCTAGTAAATGTATGGGTATATTTCTGTTGGGTATATGGTAGGAATTGCTGAGTCATTGGGTACCTTTGCTAGTTACTACCATAAACAGTTTTCTGAAATGGTTGTACTGATTTATACTTCCACTAGCAAGCATTCTAGTTGTTTAACAACTTGGCTAATTCTTGGCATTATTTGTCTTTTCATTTAGCCATTCCTCTGAATATATAATGATGTTGCATTGAGTTTTAATTTGCAAGTCTCTAAGTCTCTGATGACTAATGACATTGTGCCAGTTTGTATGTTTATTGACCATTTGGATATCTGCTTTCACAAAATGTCTATTCAAGTCCTTTTCTCACATTTCTATGGAATTATTGTTTGTTGGGTTATAGGAGCCCTTCATATATTTTGGATGTGAGATATTTTTGGATATTTATTATATAATTATAATTATAATTAGTAGCAAATTATGCGTATTCTCTCAATCTGTGGTATCTTTTGACAAGCAGAATTTCTTGATTTTAATGCAGTCCATTTCATCAGGGCTTTTTTTTTTATGGTTAACACTTTTTCTGTTCTTTTTAAGAAATCTTTGCCTACCCTGAAGATTTGAAGGTATTCTTTTTTTTAAGCTTTATTGTTTTGCTTTTCCCATTTAGAACTACAATCCACCTGGAATTCATTTTTGTATCTCGTGTAAAATAGTCAGGATTTATTTCTTCTGTATGGTTATCCATTCTTGCCTAGATGTTTATCACCCTGAGCATTTGATTATTTCCCTCTAGTGGAACAAGAATGATAACTCCCAGAAAGTAACACACACACATTTATATCTGTACATCTCTATCAACATCCAGACCTATATCAATATCTCACATATATAGCACGCACACACACACACACACACACACACACACACATATGGGGGGGGGAAAGATTGTGTACCAAACACTCATTTGTGAGTTGGCTTTTTATTCCTCTATATACATCCAATGTTCTTATTGATGATTGATCCCTGGACAGCTTATAAAGGCTCCTTGGTACCTACTCTTGTAAATACACTATACCGACATAGAGGAAAATGCAGTTAAATTCCAATTCTGGATCCCAAGACAATATCTTGCCTTTCACTAGCAGCAAGATAAAATGGTGCTTTGAGAATAAATAGATGGACTTCAACAGGAATGACTATGAAGGAATAGAATAACTGCTATTGAACAGTAATAAAGCATTCATTGCTAACTTATGGAAAGTGAAGTCTTCATCTCTTCCCAAATGCTCTGAATTGAAAAGTAATACGTAAATATTAATACTTCCCATGGCAAGGCAAGAATTATATTGGCAGATTCTAGGCCTTCTGTGTAAAACTGTGGTGAGTAGTACCCTATACTACTCCTGAGAGAGGAGTCAGCATTAACAGATCTCAATGTGGGTGATGCTCCTGGAGTTGTGCAGTACAGGTCAGGGCAGTAATCCTGCTGGCATGCATACATACACATACAACATACACATGTATGCACACAGCATATGTACACATAGTATATATACACACATACATATTAATACATACATTTTCCCAGGTTGCTAGAATTGGAGTGTCAAAATTTGCTAATATTACATCCTTATTAATAGTTATAAACAAGGATTTCAGCATTCAAAGCTTTCAGCTTTTTATACTGGGCACATTCTAAACAGCAATATACTTTTATAAAATAATAAGGTTCATAATATACTATAATTCTTTGAATAACATAAACTTCCTTTTACTATTTCTGACGCTAAAATTCAGTGCCCTGAAGGAATGTCCACTAGGCATGTAAAAGCCTGTCTAGGGGGAAAAAATAAAATGAACCTATTACAGTTGGTGTCAGTTATTTCTGTGCAATTAACCTATAAAAGTTTTATAATGCAGCTGAGTGTCCAAGTTGAAAGCTAAATGGCAGTGCAGTAACCCTCTTCCCAAAACAGAGTGGTATGACACAAGCTACGTCTTTTGAAGCTACTGCAGAGTTACTGTCATCATCTTAAAACATAAAATAATATCTGACATGTCCAAACAGTCACAGAGAGTAATTAAAACTAAGGGATTTAAAAGAAGATGAAGACTTGCCTGAGCTTGGTAGTTTAGTAAATGAGATCTGATTTCTGTTAAACCTTATTTGAATGTGGGTTAAACCTTACACATGCAGGCTCTGTGGGATGCCACTTGATAGGAAGTGAAAGCACAGCTGCCCCTCCGTATTTATAAACTGTCCAAAAGAACCATATCTGTGCAGATTAAATGATAATAAGTGTTCTCACATCCCCTCTTCCCTCATTCCCTTAACCGTATTAAAAAGCAAAAGACCAAGGAAATACTCATCTGGTGATACAATTGACATAGGAATAGAGTATATCACATCCTATCTGAAAGCACTGTAATTTAGGAATGTGACTCTTAGCAGAAAACCAATATTTTGCTGATCCTAAAATGTACAGGCTGGGCATAATGATGCATACCTGTAGTCCCAGCTACTGAGGAGGCTGAGGTAGAAGGATCAGGGCTATATTGCACCATGATCCACCTGTGAATAGCCGCTGCACTCCAGCCTGGGCAACATAGCAAGATCCTATCTCAAAAAAAAAAAAAAAAGTACAAAAAGACATTGAGCTCTGCAATACCTTCCAAAGGAGCAAATGTGTTTCAGATCAATGGTGCCCTGCAGTAATGAGGGCTGTAAGTGGTACGACTTGAGGACTCACACAAAGGCGCCTCCACAGCCCCTCAAATGGCTCTCACATCAAATTAGACTGGACTTTTCACTACAGAAAATTGAGTTGAGGGATTGCTCTCTTTTAAAAGACAAATGCTCAAAAGAAGGTGCCCATGGGAATGCTAAGTGTATTAGGCAATCAGATCTTCTCTACTGAGAATCAGTGGGTCACTTCTGAGCCAGTTTTAATGGGGAAGGGGAGGGGTGCAAGGACAAGGTACCAGAATGGTAAGAACTGAATTACAAGAATTCATCTAGGATGTGAATTGTAAGGGAAAGTGGGATGAGTTAAAGAGGAGTAAAACTGCCTTGAGCAGGTGCAAATCACCGGCACAGCTTCCAGAGTGACAGGCCGGCAGCCCCTCACTTACGGAGGGAGGAGGAAGGTGCCAGCAGGCACGCCAAGGGCAACAAGGGCAACCAGCTCAGCAATGGAATGGTCTGTGTCTAGTGGGAAAAGGTGCCTAGAGCCAGCACTACTATGATTGGAGCTTTATTTGGGAGCTTTAAATTTTCAGTAAATCCACGAAGAGAGTCACACAGTCTCTATCCTTACTAGGAAGACTTTATATAGTCAGATTCCTGCTACGGATGTGATGCTGGGCAAGAGTAGCTATTCACTTGTGGTCCTCTGACAAATAACCAGCTTGCCTTAATTATAGCTGAGGGACTTTAGCATTAAAGCCATCTTGGAATTCTAGCATAACCTTGCACCCAAGCTAGGCATCTTCTCTATGTTGTTCCTGGGAGAGATTCAGGCAGCCTCTGCCGTATAGCCCGCCTCCTAAGGCTCAGCCCTGAAATCAGATCTCAGTTCAAATCCTGGCTCTGCCACTCACTGGCCATATAGCATTGGTCTTAACCTCTCTAAGTGTCAGATTTCACAACTATAGAATAGAGATAATAGTTCTGCCATCATAGGATTATTCTAAAAGCTAAGTAAGATGGTACATATAAAATAGAGAATATGGCATATAGTAGATGTTCAATAAATGACAGCTATTATCATCATCTACTCGAATATCCTCCCTTCATTCACCTTTACCTCAGAAAGCAACCCTTGCCAGAATGTTCTCTATAAAATAATTTTATTATAGTACCTGGTACACAGCAGGTGTTTAATGAATTTTATTGAAGTAAGTCTATTCCATTTCATCTGCATACTAAAATGCTATTATTTTCTGTGGATAAAAATAAAACAATTGAAAGATTACAAATAAAAATAATAGGATCTTGAATGATCAAATACAGTAAGAGAAGGGGTAGGTATAAGAAAGACAAGAACCAAAGAATTTAGACCTGGTATGATATCCCTGCTTCTTTCATTGAGCAGAAGTTTTTGTACAGATCATCTTTTTATATTTCTCACTGGGCTGCATTTGATTAGCTTCCCAGTGTACCTGTACTTTCAAATCACACCTAGCTGCCTTGTTCCTTATGGCAGAGTCTGCTATAGCTCCCAGGTTGCTGTCATCCACAACTTTTGAAACTCACTTGGCTACATAAATAATACCTTCCTCTGTAATGCCTGAAGCATCCTAGAAGCTTAAAGCAATGAGGCAGTTAGGGCTTATTTGCTCAAAGAAGACTGTGATTTGGCATTTCTTCAATTTTAAAAGCAAAACATCATCTTATGGGACTTAGAATAAAGCATCTTGGTTGCATTTTGAGCAGGACTGTAGACTGGTTGTGTGCCTAGGTTAATGGCATTTCAATTGCTCAGGCTCTTGCCTCTGCATGTTCATATCGGGCCTCAGCTCTCTGACAAACTTCCTCCCAAGTATTCTGGAAGACCCCGGGGTGCTGGAGAGACTTGGATAGATTTGACTTGATATGGGAGGGAGAGTAAAAAGACTCGACGATGGATTGGATGAGTGAGGAGGATTAGAGAAAGGATGACTTGTAAGTTACTGGCTTGAGAACCAGAATAGATAGCAGTGCCATTTAGGGAGATCGGGAGGAAGGGGGAAGAGGGACTGGTTTGGGTTGAAAAGAAGTATAAAGTGATGATTAAGAAAGTTGGTAGGCACTGGGGAAAAATTTTACACAGGGAATGGAATGAAAATATGAGTTCAAAAAGAAAATATGACGTAAAATTCCCTAGTTATATGATACTTAAATCCCTTTTGATACATTTAAAAGTCTGATATATTTTTAAATGACAAAATCTATGATATACTGAAATACTATGATATGTTCATTACTGCTATTAAACTTATGATAAAAAATATGAGAACTAACTTTAAAATGTGTGAGGAGATCTTCAAAAATTTTTTAGAGGGTATGTAAGCAAAAGTTATGTAAGACCACTGCAGAAGGCAACATAGGAAATGTTCTGGCCGGCACAAAAAAAGCTATAATATCAAATTATTTTCTTAGCAATAGAGAAATAAAAGTGTTTTTCAAAAGCCTCCTGCTTCTGCAGCAAACTACACCTTAGTGTGTTTTGGATTCGAGGACAGCATGTCCTTTAGTCAACCGGCAGCGCTGGGGCCACAGTATATAAAATATGAGACCAGATGATATATAAGCAGTATTTTATCTTGTTTCATATATTTTTATAGCTCATGTGTCTCAGCCTGATTCTTAACTAGTTCCATTAGCATCACCAATGAACCCTACTGAATACTACCTGACATTAAGGGACCAATCATCTCTCTGCTAGTGTAGACAGATTGTGTACAGCAGTATAAGAAGTGCCTCACCTGCAAAGTGGGCTGCAGGTGGGGGCAGGGAATGATAGATGACAAAAGGATGTCAAAGCCTAGGATGGGGGAGGTGGAACACAGCTGCAGACAAGTGAAAAATGAACGTGCAGGCAGATTGTAATTTCAGCAAACATTTAATGAGCATCTACTCTGAGCTGGACACCATTGTGGGCCACCAGCAAGATTGAGGTGATTGTTTTCAAGACTGACTGCACGATAGAGCATTTTTGAAAACAGCTCTAGGCTCCCCAGCAACTGCAGTCACCAGCCAGAATAAGAACTCCCATCAGTGTGTAGAAAAATACTGGTTTTCATCACCAAATACAAACCTTTTGTGACAAGGAGTGATTATGGTCATCATCAGTTACCTCCAGAGCTGTCATCTCAAATTGTCCAAAGCACAAAGATGGTAGAACATATGTGAATTTATGTGTTTGTGTATATAGATTATTAACATGTAAGTATTTCCTTTCTTGGAACACTCAGAATCATGAAAATGATACAGATACAATGTATATAGGAAAATGGGTACTTGATGTTTCATTCCCAGTATCCCCTACTAGGTTCCCTCGCAACATTCCGTGTCCTTGTTTCAGCGTCCTCGTTTCAGCGTCCGTGCAGGACTCCCTGGGTTACCTTCCAGCCCATAGAGCAGTCCAGGTAACCAGAAGAAATTAATGTGTAAAGACACGTACTTGATGCCAATTTGTTTCCCTGTGCACACCATTCCTAGCAGGCCCAAGTATTAATAGATACGGTAATTTTTACTGGTTTTCTTAGTAATTGTGACAACATTGTGTTTTCTTTTACTCCCTCAAACTGTCCTTATCGGATACCCAGTTCCTGTGAGACACTGGATGTGAGGAGGACAAGGTTTGTCTATACCAGTCATAAATGGCTTGTCCGTGATCTAATCTGTAAACAGCCGTGACTTTAAGAGCATTATCTCTAACTGTGCTAATAGGTATATATTCTGTGTCTTAGGTGATTGGAGAGATTCCACAGACTTCTCAAAAAAGAATGCTATTCCATATAGACTAGTTTTCCATGTGGTAAGAACAACATAAATATGCATATTTTTATTTTAACTATTGTGGTAGGAGTTCAATCTAAAATGCAAACACATCCTAACTGACACAGGCTGATAAATAACCTCTTGTGACAGAGAATGGTTATGATCATCATCAGTCATCCTTTAGTGACACTAAGGTGCTGAGGTCTCTTGGCTTCTGTACTCTATGGCTCCCAGATGCTCTGGGTTTTGCCTTTAGGTCAGTTTCTGTATTTCCTTTTTGTTCTTAGTTACACTAATACAAGCAAGAAGCACCAAATATTTGTGGTGAACTCTATTCCTTTCTGAATGTTGGCTCTTCCAAGGTAGGAAGTGATAGAAGCTCAACAGGGATGGAAGGGATGAGGGGATGAGGATGTTACCTAAGACACTAGGTGCCATATATCATTGAGACTTATTAACTTTTGAAATAATAAGTGACCGGAGGGCAGTGACTCTACTAAGAAGAAAGAGCTGGCTCTGCATGTATAAGTAATTCTAATTATCATAATTTGGAACCAGAAGCTGTAGGTCACACCTGTAATCTCAGACCTTGGGGAGGCTGAGGAGGGAGGATCGCTTAAGCCCAGGAGTTCGAGGCTGCAGTGAGCTGTGATTATGCTACTGCACTCCAGCCTGAGCAATAGAATGGGACCTTGTCTCTTAAACCTTGGAAAAAGTTGTTTAACTCATTTTAATTGGAGTAGTCCTTTCACACTAGCAAAGCAGTAGAGAATTGCCTACATGTGCAACTAATGGACAACAGATGAGAAACTGTGATGTTGAAGCCTTTATTGAGTGTGAATATATTTTGATAGCTCTAACTGTATGAGCTGTCAAAGTGGATGTAGAGAATATAGATTTCTAATTCATTGGAAACTGTCAAAGTTACTTTAACAAGTTCTAGAACAAAAGTAATGGTACAATTAAAGTGAAGCCATAGAAAGAATAATGTTGTAAGGTTTTTGGAGTGGCCGGCGCCAGAGAAAGAAAGACGAGCAGAGTTGAAAGGGATAAGTAAAGAGGCTTTATTGGGGTGTTCCTGGCTGAGGGTAAAGGGTCCCAAGAGAGGGGCCTGGGCGAGATTCTCAGGTCCCGGGGGTGGGGGCAGGGGGGGGAGAGAGAGAGAGAGAGTGAGAGACCCGAGACTTCGCGCTGCCCAGAAGTCTGGGTGGGCTTATATACATTTTTAGGGATGGGGGATGGGAGTTTTTCTGGAGGGAAGGTTTTGGCGGGAAGAGTGAGGAATTTCTTTGTTTCAGCTTTAGGGGGGGTATTGAGGAATAGGAGGGGCTTCTTTTTTCATTAGGGAAGGGAGGGGTGCCTGCCACCAGCCTTACAAATGTTATATGTGTGGGGGCTAGAAAGTAGCAAGAAGAACAGAAAGAGGAAAATTGCAATAAATTTGGACTTTATTCTTTAGCCAATGAGAAACCACAGTAATATAATCAACTTTAAAAGGTCTCCTACTTACGATTTTTAAAGGATTTTTAAAACAGTTGTGCACAAACTATATTTTCTATCTTTTGTTTTTAGTCCTTAGACTTGGAGCTATTAACACTGACTGGTTTTTTGAGAGATCCATCATTTTTCCATTCTGTTGGTGTCATACTACTTAATTTTAGCAGTGGCAATTGAGGTCAGGAAATAGGAAATTACAACTGCGTGAAGAGAATCGGTCACGTAAGGCCCTGAAGATCATTGTTGCACATAGATTTATCTATTAAGGAACCCAGGAGAGAAAAATAATGGAATAAAAGCTTAGCAGACTTTTAATCTGAATAGTTTTCAGCAGTTGTGGTGTTTTGCTTTGTTTTGTTTTTCGTGTGGAGAAATAGAAATCTTGTAGAACAAAGCCACAAAATTGGCATTGATAGTCTACTTGACCTTTAAAAGTGAAACGCTTGCTGATTTTTTTTTTCTTGGAAAAATAAGCAGTTTTCATTACAGAAGTAAGAAGACAAGTTGCTTCGGATTTACTGTGTTACTGTGGCCATTTATTTCCATCTTCCTATTTCCTGGGTAGTACCCAGGTAATTTTAATGGGCTTAATGTGCAAGTAAACTAAGTGTTTGAGTAGAAGGTTCCTTTTCTATTCTTTAACACATTCAACTAGTCTTGTAATAAAATGAGACGTAATTGCCCAAGTACAACCAGAGTAATAATTTTTCCTAGTATTACAGCTGGTATCAGAGGTGACACCTGGGTGAGAGGGACCCCTGCCCTGGGTGTCATGCTCTGCCCTCCTCCACTGAACCCCATCCCATTCAAAGTGTGCCCCTTCCACTGACAGTGTTGGAAACCTAGGGCCCTGGAATCTATGTCCAAACAGCCTCAAAGCCACTTGTAGGGCCCATGTGAGCCTCACAGTGCTAGGCGCAGGTGGTAGGAAAGAGCAGGCATTTGGGGGGGCGGTGTATATGGAGCTTTGGTATTCATAAGCCATGGGTGGGAGAACAAAGCAGGTGGGCAGGGGGCTAGGGGCCAACAACTCTCTCTCTGTGCTGCTACATTAGGACACAGTACCCCATGGAATCCAAGAATTCTAAATCTGAACCTAGATCTCCAGGCTGTTAGGAAAGTATACCTGCCAAGGTACGAGGATAGAACATTTTATCATGTTATTACCTTGATTTGTAACTTTTAATATTTACACAGTTGGCATGAGGGTCTCCAGTTAAACCTTTTTTCTCCCAGATTGACATTATATTTTTAACAGCAACAGGAAGATAATGAGCTAAAATTCTTTTTTTTTTTTTTAAGTTTTTTGTTACATGGATATATCTATAATGCTGAAGTCAGGGCTTTCAGTGTGCCCACCATCAGGACAGTGTTCGTTGTACCCAATACGTAAGTTTTATCCCTCACCCCTTCTTAGTTTCCAATGTCCTTTTCATCGTTTTGTGCCTATGTGCACCCGTCATTTAGTTCCCACTTATTAGTGAGAACACGTAGTGTGTATTTTTCCATTCCTGAGATAATTCATTTAGGATAACGGTCTCCATCCAAGTTGTCATGAATGAGATTCTTTCATTCCTTTTTGTGGCTGAGTAATACTACACAGTGTATATATGTATATATACCACATTTTCTTTATCCACTCATGTATTGATGGGCACTTAAGTTGATTCCATATCTTTGCAATTGTTAATTGTGATGCCATAAACATTCAAGTGCAGATGTCTTTTTGGTAAACTCTTTTTGATAAAATCCAATTACACTCTTGATTCAGGCCTTACAAATGTTAGGGTTGGGTCTGGGTTGACACTTGACCCCAAACCATTCAATCAGAGCCTCTCACTTTGGAATGTGGAACTTCAGCATGGCAGTCTTAGTTTCTGCTGGGCACTTGAACTGAGGACATCTAAAGGTAGGAGCTGAATCCCATCATTCATAGGACAACAGCAATGAATGACTCTGAACTCTAGGAAGAGAACTTTAGAGGTACCCTGGTTCCCATTCTGTCTAAGACTTTGCTCAACTTTTCCTTAAATTTTATAAGATACCCCAGTATCCTTCCTATAAAGGCCGTTTCCTGGCTCACTATTTTGCAAAGGATTTCCATTGCTTGCATTAATGACCTATGTTTCCGCCTAGGCAGCAAGAATTAATGAATCCATCGCTTAATAGCCTACATTATATTGGAGATTTTCAACGTTGTTCATAAAAATTGTGCCTGCTACATTAAGCAGTTCAAAGAAATCTAGTTGGATGGTTCTGATAACTGGCTAAGAACAGGCTAAAAGAATTATACCATCCAGGCTTAACCAAATCTACAGCACCTACACATTTAACTAAAAAAAGCTCTTCACTGGTTTTCAGTTGTTACTTCATCTCAGTTTCATGTTTGCCTTGAGGTTTAAAGCTTTGTTTCTATGAGGCAGAACAGTATACACTTTTAGATTTTATTTTTTAGGTCCTGAATAGTGAACTTTTCATAGAAGGGGCAGGTAAGGGAGCTGCCACTCCCTGTTCTGAAGAGGTTTGGGGGACGGGCTCTGTCACCAGCAGTGGCCACCAGCCTCAGAGCAGAGACTCCGACTGCACCAGCTCTTCCCTTTTCTCTCATCTTTTTCCTTCTCCTGCTTCCTCTTGCCTCAGTATCATTTGGCTCTAATTGAGGTCGTCAAGAAACTGCTTTGTTCCAAGGGTTAGTAGGGGAGAGGAGAGTTCTGCCTCTGTATTACTGACATCAAATAACTTTCCAAGGTGCTTCTGCATAGCATTGTGTCCCCTTGAGACACAGGTTAAACTGACACAGCAACAAAGAGCTTTATTGTGAAGACCAAATAAGCAATAAATCAATAGATGCAGGAGTGTAATGTTCCCTGTCTTAGGATAGCTGTGTAATCTGAGATCTCATTTTCTAGAACTATATCACTAGTTATGACCTTGTTCCACAAAACGCACAGAACAGTGCTGGTACCTGAGATGGAGACAGAATTGGAAGGAACTTCCCCAGGAGGCTGTGGGTTTCTGGTCATCTTACGTGCTCTTTGTAGATTAACTTCTCCCTCCAAAAAGAAATAGAAGCCATCAGATGGTGACACTCTCACATGCCACTCTCTCTGACTCTGACTCTAAACCTATGTCTTGAGCTCCTTCCTCCTCTCCTCTGGCTCCAACCACCTGCCTCCTCCAGGATCCTCTCCAAAATCATTGTCTGAAGAGGTGCTGGTGGCATGAATGGATAAAGAAAAGTCCAAGATGGTGATGCTGGGCTGAACGAGCATCCAGCAGCAGCATGGATGGAACTGGAACTCATTATCTTAAGTGAAACAGGCCAGGCACAGAAAGCCAAATATTGCATGTTCTCACTCATAAGTGGGTGCTAAAAAAATGTGCTCACCTGGACATACAGTGTGAAATGGTAGACAATAGAGACTTACAAGGGTCAGGGCTGGGAGGGGGTGGATGATGAGAAATTAGTTAATGGGTACAATGTAGGTTATGCGAGGTATGGATACTCTAAAAGCCCTGGCTTCACCACTATGTAATCTATGTACCCTGTAAATTTGTATGAATAATTTTTAAAAGAAGCTTAAGTGTATCCATACAATGGAATATTATTGAGCTTTAAAAAGGAATGAGATTCTGACACATGCTACAACATGGATGAACCCAGAAGACATTATATTAGGTGAAATAAGCAGACACAAAAGGACAAGGATTGTGTGATTCCACTTATATTGGTGCCCAGAGTGGTCGAATTCATAGGGACAAAAAGTAGAATGGTGGCTGTCAGGGCGTGGGAGCAGGGGAATGAGGAGTTATTGTTTGTTCTCTCTACCCCTGCTTACTCTGTTTCAGATTTCCCATTTCTCAAAAATTTTCTAGAACATACTCCCTGTGCTATGTAACTGACTCTTCTGGCTTTTTACCCCCGATTCTCCTGTGCTGTAACAGAGCAGTCTCCAGGTCGGGATGACTTTGTAGTGACACACACTTTTCATGGGACTCAAAGGGCTCATTGGACACTTGAGCTTTGTGGGGACCCACTGGAGGGCCAAACCCCAAGGCAGGCTGCAGAAACTGCAGGCACAAGCTGATTCCTGCTGCAGGAGAAGGATGACCTTCAAAAACATTCCGTAGTTCCACACAGATCACACAGGTGGCTTCCTCGCTCCTTTGGATTAAAAGCCAAAGTCCTTGCAATGGCCTCCCTGACGTCTCCTGTCCCCCGCCACCCTCCATGCCAGCCACACCAGCCCCCCCATTCCTCTCCAATCGCCAGCCAGGTCCCATGTCTCAGCCGCTGCACTTGCTCTTCTCTCTTCCTGGAAACTTCCCCCAGAGATCTATGTGCCTTTCTCACTTATCTCCTTTTTGACTTTCCTCAATTAAGAAGGTGTCACCTTCTCAATTACAGATTCCTTGACCACCATATTTAAAATTAGAAGACCATCTGGCTGCTCTTCTGCTGTGTCATCTATGTGGTGTTCCTCATTATCTTGCACACTGTATATTTCACTAATGTGTGTACGTTTCCTAAGAACAATGTGTGGAGTATGTTACACATTCAGTAAATACTTGAATAAGTGACTAAATAAAGAAAGGTATGAACTAGCGTCTTGCTTTCTAGAAAAGCTAAAACTCATAGTTACATAAAAAGCTCTGTCCCTTTAGAATGGAGTTGTAAATTGAAGCTGTATAGGTCATCAGTGATCCCAGAATTCTGTGACAACCAGGGGATGTTAATGCAGATTACAGGCAAACACTAATGGCAAAGTCTCTAAACTCTCAAGTGAACCATAAGAAACCTGTCTTTCCCAGAAAACCCATTTCCTTTGGGAAACCAATGGCATCAATAACCACATCAGCTGCAATTACCAGTGCTATAAATACTAACGACAGCTTGGCATTTCCCTTTGTGGAAGGTGGAAATCTTTGCACTATTATAATTCATTAAGACTTCAATTATTAACCCTCATCGTGTGCCAGACACTACACTAGCGGGTAAGGTCCTTTAAATCTTACCACCCTTTTAACAGATATAATATTTTGCAGAGAAACTTGAGGCACAGAGAAGTTATCTTCCCAAATTTATGCTGCCATAAATGAATCAAACTTAGGTTTTCTGAATCCAAAGTCCAAAGCCTTTCCATTATGTGATAGTGCCTCTCTGATAATCAGACCACTTGGGGTTTGTTTCTGCTGATCCTGAACTAGATTTGAAATTACCATGCCTCTATAACTTCTTTCCACCTAGATTATTAAAACACTGACTACAGCAATGAAACTTTTCCACAGTAGAGGGAAATGATATTTTAAATGTTGCTATTTTATCCAATTCATTTTTTGAAAATCATTTTGGCTTATCACTGGGTAAAATCTCTAAGCAATAAAAGAAATGCAATAAAGAGAATGGGCAATGTTTCATGAAGTGTGCTTTGCATCTTGATAACATGTGATTTATTTATTACTTATGATAAATGTGAAAATAAATTGCATTGGTGGAACTCACGAATAGGACAGTTTTGGTAATGTAAAGTTTCACTTCTAGCATTCAGCTGGTTCAATACCTTGTTGAAATGTAAAGTAGGACCTCAGGGCAGTTTTGCAAATCTAATTAAGTTTGCGGTTTATTAAAGTGTAGATTTGACGTTCTCCAATATATATTTTCAATAATAATCCAAGTGCCGGGAGACTCTCCAAAAGAGATTGGGAAGAAAGTGATAATATTTTATTAGCGTGCATCAGAAGAGAAAGGCTTACCTATCTCAGAGCAGCCAAGGTTATAACTTAATTCCATTTTTTTCCCAAGATAAACTATATCCTAAATGACTCCAGCTAATTTTAACTCAAATAGAATAGGTTGGTATATTCCTTTCCCACTTTAGGTATAGCACTAAGTTACACATATATCGCATTGCTTTGTCTCTTAATTAGCAATTTTTCCAGTATGAGTGATAAGTGGCAGCCATGATTAGGTGAATCTCAGCATCCCCTGATGGACTGGTCTAATCTGACTTTGAACTCTGCTATGCACCTGCTTCCATTTGGTAGGGAGAATCCTGGCCCATTACAGAGCAAAAAGAAGCCTGTCTATCTGGAGCTAAGAGGATGAGGTGGAGAGGAGAGAGGAAGAGGAAGGCAGGTGCAGCCAGGACATGGCTTGTAGTCCATGTGAAGAATTGGTCTTTTGTGAACATACTGAAGAGTTTTAAACAAAAGGGATAAAGTACAATTTGCATTTTTGAAAAATCAATTTGCCTGCTTTGTGGAAAGCAGACTGAAAGTGGGCAAGATGATAGCAGAGACCAGTCAGGAGGTCCCTGTGCAGTCCAGACGAGAGACAGCACGAGAGCAGCTTCGGAGATGAGACAGCGTGACAGGCAGAAAGTCCTAGATTCGGTAACAGTTGGAATGTGGAGTTGAGGGAGAAGAAACTTTCAAAACAAGACCTTGGTTTCTCGCTGAGGGTCTGGATTTTTAGTAACAATGGAGAAGAGGGTTTGAGGGAAAGATGGACTTCACTGTTGGACATTCTGTCTGAGATGTCTGGGAGACACCAGAAAGAGATGAGCGGTCAGTTACACAGTTGGATATGTGAGCAGGAACTGGGAAGAGAGCTTTGCTGTAGAGATTAATATTGTGGAGTTATCAACACAGAGATGTACTGAAGCAGTGAGATCAGGCGAGAGTGCCCAGGGAGAAAGTCATAGAATGAAAAGAGAATGAGGCTCTGAGAAATGAGATTTAGAGGTGGGTACAAGAGGAGGATCCACAGGGAGGCTGATTTTATAAGTTACACTTGCGCTGTTACTCTTTTAACAAATGTGTTACATGCTTTATTATGTACCATAGTAAGTGTTGGGCAGACCAAGATGCGCAAGAACTAACCCCTGACCTCAGGAAGCTTGCACTGCAGCCAGGGAGACAGTCATGGAAAGAAAGCATTACAACCCAGCGTAATACGTGTTGTAGCACTTGCCTTACGCTGTGCAGTGGTGAGCGTCACTCTGGATTAGATAGGAAAAGAGATCAGTGAAGACTTTAAGAAAATTCCCTTAGATGCGTATTACAGGATGAATAGGAATTCTCCAGACCAGCAAGGTGGTGAAGGGCTTTCATTATAAAGGAAACAACAAAGACAGGAAAGAGTGAGTCAGCGCGCCACCTCCCAGGAAATGAAAAAGACTCCAGCGTGGCTGAAAAACCAGCATGTGGGATGGGTGAGAAAGACAGAAGAGGAGGTTGGTAACCACGTAATTCCTTAGAAAGTCATTACAGGGGACCTTCAGAACCTCAAGTAGTGGCTGGCAGGAGGCAGGAGCTCAGTAACTATTTATTTAATGAATACATGATCAAATTTGCATTTCACAAGGCCCTTCTCATGGCAGCAGAGAAGCACATTGGCAGGAGGAGAGAGTAGAGTGGGAAATCCACTTGGCAGGTCCTGCACCACCAGCTGAGCCATTAGAAGTAGTATGGAGGGAGGACAGAAATACAGGAAGGAGAGAAGGCTTGGAGTTATTTAGCTATGCTGAGTATTACTATTCCACCTTAAAAAGTACTTTAGAACCTCCAAGGTTTAAAGAAACTTTGATTCAACTGACATTTGCTGAAGGCCTACCAGGAACCAGGAGTTGGGCTGGTTGCTGGAAATTCCAGTGAACACAGTATGTCAGGTATGGACAGAGCCTCCCTTAGCAAGGAAGACAGGGGTTGAATAATTTGTCTTTGCTGTTGACTTATAACACCATCTCTTCTAGTATTTCTCACCTATTAGAGAAAGGAAGGACGGATATTTTTTAAACTGCCAGGTATGTTATGCAGATATTCGTTTGTGTGTTTAATTCTTTGTCCTATTTAAGAATTATCTGGCTACATTTTCTTTATTCTCTAGCAACATGGAATTACTTTCCAGAGATATGCAATAATTAATATTCATGTAATAATTGTGATTTGCACAATCACAAGTCTGTTGTGATCACAAAGGACTTGAGGAATTTTTTTACTACCATGACTTCTTACCAAGTATCTTAAAAGTTGCCTTTTTAGTATTTTGTATTTGATTTACTATTTATTTCTGGAGGGAAATGGAACAAGAGGAAAGTATCCCTGCACTTTTGGCCCAAATCCTTCCCTTCTGTGTATCTTCCTCACCCTGGTCCAGATTTGCAATCACACTCTTCTGAGCTGATGCTCCTGTTCCTGCCAGTCTGCGTCTGGAGGTGCTGTGTGTCTGAGCAGAATAAATCCAGAGATAAAGGGTGAGGACATGGGGTTAGGAATAGAATGTGGGCTCATATTCATTTTGGAGTTTTGTATTTGAGAGGAAATGGCATTGTGCTGCCTCAGTTTCCCCAAGTCAGTTAGTCTTGGGGCTAAACTACTTGTAAGTTCTTCTCATAGGTCCAAAAGCCTAGCCCCAGAGACATGTCCACTTGGCTCTGGCACTCTCTTCTGGATCGTTAAGAAACTTCACCAAGCTCATAAAGACCATCCTCAAAATCCCAAGGACTGTGGGCCTATACAGCACCTCATTTTCACATGGCATTTTGCCTTACAAAGAGCCTTCCTTCTCACTCTCATTCAATCCTTCCTGGCACAGAGGTGAGGTTTCACCACTTTGTAGATGACCAGGCATCCGAGAGGGTAAGAGTCAGGCCTGAAAACCCACATTGATGACGTGAACCTGAAAGGTCTTTCCACCTGGACTTGGCCATGAGGTCAGGTTCACAGCCAGGCATTCCATGGGGATATCGCATCACCAGGAACCCTCGAGTTCCTTGTCATGATATGTGTTCCATAAGTGTTAGATGATAAATGACCTAGATTTGACACTAAACAATAATTGCTGTGCTTATCCATCTCTCCTGTCCTGTGACATTAGTGGGACTATTTGGAGGGAGTGGAATGGGATACTGGAGAAAGAAATGGCTCAAACAGAAACTACTTCAAACCAACAGTGTTTTAGAGTCAGGAGCGTCATGGGAAAGTAGAATGGCTTCTGAAGTCAGCTGTGCCTCTGGTGGATGAGATCAAATGACCCGGGCCAGGAGGGGACAGCCAGCCCGTCCTTTCTCCTCCAGACTTCTTTTCTCACATGACCCTGTTTATAGTCTGGGCAGAGGAGGCCAAAGCAAAACAAAACACCCAACTCCTCCAATCGCCTGCCCTGGTTCGCCTCTCTGCCTCCACAGAGACTAGGAGGAGGATTACAACACACCAAAACCCATAAAACCCGTAAGCCTCAGTAGTATCAACGTCAAGTATTTTATGTCCAGGAAGGGGGATGGGTAAAATGCAACCTTGGGGAAAACAGCCAGGGATGAACAAGGGGAAAAACTCTATAAAAAGAAGGGTTTTTTAAAAAAATCCTTTTCAGAAACTTCCTTCTATCTTCGCCTGCTCAGGGCTGCCTCTCTCCACCTTCCAATTCACACAATGGTGGTCGTTTTAAAGTCAGGGATTGCGGAGATTAAACATTCCTTTTTAATGATGTCCTTACAGACAGTCACGCAGAGACCTCCCTGCCACTTCCAGCTGTGCGCGAATCCTCTTCTTTTCCTGAAACTTCTGAACGCACCCCAGAGCCAGCTGATAGGATCCTCTGCAGGATTAGATTGGGAGGAGGGTTGGCTGGCTTTTCTTCATGGATCCTGATGAATGTGGAACAAAAGAATCCAACAAAATGAAAATGTTATTTTTAAGCAGTTTAGAGTAAGGACTTTAAATGTTTTTCGTGGCAAACCATAATGGGCATTTAGAATTAATTTCAAGAAGGTTGTAGATGTACATAGATCCTCGTGTTTTTTCATCAAAATCTGTTTCTCCCGATTCCTCGCAGTTAAATACATCACAGTGGGCATTCTCTCTCTTCCCCTCTTTACAGCATGTGAAATTGCACACACTGCGCTAATGGTGAAGTCAGATCCCTGTTATCAGAGATTTAACTGCTATTCTACTCGCATAATAGCAGACAAACAACTTGCATATGCTTCTCCCCCAGCATTTAATTTTATAAAGCAGAAGCATCTTAGTGCTTGGCTTTTTAGAAATGATCAAACTATCAGTCTGCAATAAGAATTCCTGTTACAACGAAGAAACCACAGGAGCTTTCAAAGACTGCATGGTTGAAACACTCCAGACCACTTTACATGTTTGAGAGATTAAGTAACAATTCTCTACCTTTGTGTAGTTTTGTAATATTCAAAGAATTATATGTTAGCTAATTTGATCCTACTGATGGCACTGTAATGAAGGGGCAGCATTATCCGTGTCTTGTAGAAAGAGCACAAAGGTGAAATCATTTGCCTGAGCTGCACAGCTGGTAAGAGAAAAGCCAGTACTAAATCCAAAGTGCAAAAACAGAGAATTAGATGGATGTGGCCACCTATCATTGTAGTGTCCTGGGGTAGTGTAGGAAAGGAAGAGCCAGTTTTAATGTGTCAGAATGATTTTGTGATGGCCACAGAACCAGGTTTCCAGCCTCACTTGGAGAAGGACATTGTCACGGGGATTTTACAGATTGGCTCCCATCCCTCTCTCGTCAATTGCCCTCAATCCTGCTCCAACCCACCTCACGTTATAAAAGGAAGAGGTGTGTGGCGTGGGGTGGGAGGGAAGCCAGAACAGGGGCTGAGGTTTCTGACGTTTGCTATCAGGCAATTCCCTGCTGCACAAAACAAACAAAGCCATTCACATTCCAGAAATCTCCCACTATTCCAGACTTCCAGAATCTCATGACATTTTAAATCAGTGTTTCTTCCCAGGACCTGGTACCCATACATCAAAAAATCCCACATCACATAGACTTCATTCACCAAATGGGAAAAACTGAATACCTAGTAAGAAAGCACTAAAAAATACAGTCTGAAGAAGAAGGGATTGAAAAATGCAGACTTTTATGTAATCACAAAGCCATTAGTTTCATGTAAATTCCTTATGAGAAGACAGTGGAAAGAAACATTTTAGTTTTTGCTTTTGAACATAGCTAACAACAATTCTTTGACTCGTTGGCTTCTCGGTGGTTAATTTTAGACTGCTAATATTAACATCCTCTCACTGCTGATTCTTAATTAAACTTATTCCTGAGCTATTGTTAAATGCCAAAAATCTGCATCCTCAGAATATTCTTCCAGTAGGCTTTGGTTTATAGGAGCCTGACAAGATTACTCCCTACTCCCACCCCTGCAGGTTGCAGCCCCTGTATCCAAACCTACCAAATCTCCCCTTGCAGGCATCCGTCCCACCAGTCCTCTCTGCAATTTGAGAAAGACAAATGGACAAGAGTATTTAAGGCAAGTACGTGTGAGATCATGTCTTGATTTATGTATGTGAACATTGCAGATGATCTCCTTTCCCCCCTCCTCACTGTGAGCAGCCATGGATTTTTATGGTACATCTCTCCCCCCACCACCAAACTCCCCAGTTACAGTGCAAGAGTAAGTACCTCTAGGCAGAAATCAGCCAGCACATAGCATTTCTCTGGCACTGTGATTGGTACAAAAATGGACATGGCACCTTACTTGGTAGAATGAAGTTCAGGACTTTTTCTTTTAATAGTTGGAATAATGCCCCCTTTCTTTCTTTCTTTTTCTTTCTTTTTTTTTTTTTTTTTTTTTTTTGAGACAGAGTCAACTCTGTTGCCAGGGCTAGAGTATAGTGGCATCGTCATAGCTCACTGCAGCCTCAAATCCTGGGCTCAAGTGATCTTCCTGCCTCAGCCTCCCAAGTAGCTAGAACTATAGGTGTGCACAGCCATGCCCAGTTACTTTTTCTATTTTTAATAGAGACGGGATCTCACTCTTGCTCAGGCTGATCTCAAACTCCTGAGCTCGAGTGATCCTCCCGCCTCAGCCTCCCAAAGTGCTAGGATTGCAGACCTGAGCCACCACACCCGCTCCCCTTTCTTTTTGATGATGGGGTATGTGGATATGAGGCCTGGAACTGCTGCAGCCATTTTGTAACAATATGGGAAGCCTGCTTGAAGGAACAGAGGGACACAGAACTGAGAGGATTGCGGAGAAATGGAGCTGGAGTCCTGATCGAACCCTGCTGACCTATTGCTAGCCTTTTCATTGATAAGCAAATAATTTCCCATTATGATTTGGTCCAATTTGAGGTGGGTTTTCTGTTAATTTGGAATCAAAAGCATTGTAGCTAATATGGCAATTATACAATCATATTTCTTGACCCTTGACAAAATTGTTCCAAAATTGGTTACATTTATATAGCCAGATAGTCCTACCACCAAAAAAGAAAAGTAAGTCAATCTTTCCTCTATGAAAGGGACTCAAAAGCCTAAACCACCCGGCCTCATACATAGAGTCCCTATATACATTTAATAGAGAGAATAATGAAGGAAAAAGAAAAAGGCAGAAATAGGCTTTGAAAACTTTCCTGCATTTTCATTCACGTGGGGAGAATGACAAAACCCAGCTTCCTCAGTCTGAGCCTCGCTCCTGACTCATTCTTTGTCCTCATTTCCCTCTGCTGGTGCTGTTCCCTCTCACTGGGCTGCTTGTGGTCTTGTCATTTTGCCACTGTCCCCTTCCCTAAGTCTTCACAGCATCCATCACTATTCAAGGAACTTTTGGTCAGACTGAGATTAACCTTAAAGGTTGTTTCTGTCTCCTAGAAATTTCCAGATTCAAAAGAACAGGTCACAGGTGATAATAGCTAAACAGTTCTCATGTCAACCATTGCTTATAGACACAATAAGCAATTTTGGACAAATTCTGACAAAGTAATCCTCCTAAGACACTAAATAACCCTTGACAAAATTCAACCCTAGTTCTCAAAACTCTCGTGTGTATACAGATAAGCATTGCTTCAGTTTACCATTTCTTCAAATCCTTAAAAGATAGAAATCATCAAATGTATTGTCATAAAATTTGGCCAATTATTAAAAAATCACAAGAGGATCAAGTGAGATAATACATGGAAAGCACTTAGGAAAAGCTTGAAAATAGAACTAAAAAACTATTGGGTGTTACTGTGATTTATTATTGTTAGGATTGAAGAAAATACATCAAATGTTGTAAACAGACAAGTTCCATGCAGACTTTCCAGTTTGGTCAATTGTAAACCTAATTATCCTTCACAAAAAACAGGAAATGCCATATTCACATTGCATTTAGACATTTCCAATGTCATTTGAAATGAGTTCTAGGCATCTTTGTCAACATCTCAAAGATTTTTAGGCAGAGAAAATATAGGAATTTATAGATATTAAGGCTGTATGCAGTTATCTTAGTGCCTGCATGAAAAAAAATTCAACCTGCCCTCCTACTTTGCATTCTGTGTTCATTGTGTATCCATCAAGAGGTGAAACAGTCACCTCCAAAGATGTAAAGACCACTCACATACCACAATATGTATGTGTGTTTAACAGTTAAAAAAAAAAAAAAATCCCTCCCCAAACCAAATTAAAATCATTAAAAAAAGAGAAAATCCCCAAACTGAGGAACACATTTGGCAGGAATGTAAACAGAGCCTGGTTTGCTTTCCCAGTTTCATTCATAATACCCCCCAGTTCTGTTCTTACAGTCATTTCAAACGACTCTTATTTTTGTTTAACAAATAAAAGGCTAGTTTAGAAATCTGGCTCACAGCTTCTAAGGGAGCTTTTCCACAGCTTTCTGTAACTGCTTTATCCTCTTAACACACCAAAAGAAAACCAAAATTCTGTGTGAAAATTTTCCACTAAAAATTCTTAAAATCTCTAGTAGAGTTAAAGCCGCATAGAAACCAGTGCCCCCATTTTTCTCACCAATGTGGCAGACCCTGGATTAGCTTATTCAGCGTCCATTCCAGCCTCCTCCTTGTGTGCCTTTCTGGCCAGCAGAGGGTTCAAGAATCCAAGCTCAAATATCCAGGGAGGGTTCCAGATGTGACTTAGGTTCCACTTCCTCAAGATTTGGATTCGGAGCTGAGTAAGTAGGGAGAGAGACAGCATTCTGTGTTGTGCCTCATGACTTGGCAGCAACGCTGTTCTCTACCCAACTTTCTAATTCTTCAGATGATTTTTACTGAAAATGCAAATCCTAATTTTACAAACAGAATGAAGACATAGCTAAAAAAAAAAAAAAAATCTGGCAAATAACCTATTTGAATCTAAAAGATTCAAATCCCATTTCTGATATTTCATCTATTCTCTAAACAGTCTACATATGTTGATGACTCCTAAATTTATGTCTCTAACCCTAACTTCCTGCTAAGCCCCTATAGGGGCCAAAAGAAAACATCCCCTTTGCCCTCTGAAGGTTTGCTGCAAAATCAACTGACAAAAGGCAGATTAATAGGAAAATGGCATACAAATTTATTAGTATGCGTGGGGGAAAATCAGAGTGATTACCCAATATCCCAAGAGATACAGATGATTATGTACCCTACTTCTTAAAGGAGATGGAGATAGGGAACTGTGGATGATTTTAGCGGGGTAGTAAATCATTTTTAGGGGAACTCAATGGACTTGAAGAACATACAGTAGCCTAAGATGAAGTCTGTTGGGCCCACAGAGCAGAGAATGGCTTGTGACAAAAGTCTGTCCAGGTGTGTTGATGTATTTCTTTCTATGATATAAGCTCAGTTAATTAAAACTCAGGGAAGGAACCAGACGTTACTGTGTTCTTCTTTGGTGGGTCTAGACTTTAGGCAGATAAGGGAACATCAGAGAACAACTTCATCCTGTGCTTTGGAAGAGACAGAAGACTGAGAGGAAGGGAGGAAAAGTCAGACCTTGAGGCTTCTCCAGTTCAGCATGTCAATGTGCCATATTTGGGGGTATTGGTTTCTGAGCCCAAACATCCCCCTGTCTGAAACTTCCCTAAAAGTTACACTAAAAGCTGTGTTGGTGGCTATGGAAAGAAAAAGCAAGTTAATATCTGAGTGGCAAAGGATCTCATTAAGCCAGTCTCCCATATCTGGGAATAGCCCAGTCCAATTAAACAGTGGTTATCTCATTTCAGGAGATGTTGCTGCAGACAGGTTTTAAAACAGAATATAAACAAAAGTTAATGTTTGGGACAATCTATAGACCAGTTTCCTTAGAGTCTGGAGGGCAGTCTGTTGAGGTGTCTAGATGTTAGACTCAAAGCATCTTCAGTTAAAGTGGAAGTAGGCAGTGGCAATCTGACAGAATTTTCTCACCTCATTTGTATGTCACAAGCTGTTTATACATGAGTTTTAGCTTGCAGGCCCTCCAGAAAAGCACAGTTTGAATTTTTGCAATTTTAAAAATTAAAACTTATTGTGATTCCATGTGAGAAAAATTGGAGAAAATTTTGAAAATATTACTTTGCAGACTTGTACCCAGGAAGGAATTCAGGTTTCAGTCCAAACTGTAGACAAATAACAAAAATTCAAAAGCAATGAACAAGGTTGGAATCTAATAACAAGTGTAATACCTGTACAAATTGGGTGAATTCCTCTCTTCTCAAGGTTCCCAAAATACAATATCTTGAGGTTCCTGAGTCTGTCAGAAAGTGACGTTCTTTACTTACCAAAAGGTCAGGAACTTTGGAAAGGAGCTGTATAGACAAAGTACCAGACCAGTCTTTCCAAGGGGCTTTTTATCAGCTCTATAAAGTCAACCTCAATTCCTCAAAGCACTCTGATATATATGAGAACAGGCCATTCCAGTCAAAGCCTTGGGAAACTAACCAATGTATCCAATTGTGTCTTATTACAAAAGAAAACAGATTCTTATTGAACTTATGCAACTAACTATATTGCTATAAATTAAGAATACTCACAAATAATTTCCAAAATTCTGGAGAAATCATATAGAGAGAAGGTAAATGTTTCAGTTTTGCTTGCAAAAGTATACTTTACCCAATTGCTGTAAGCTATAAATAGCTCAAAAGAAAAAAAATTCTTAACTCTTGAAAACAAAACATAAAAACAATCAGCAATGTTTTTTAAAAAGTCATAAAAAATAATTTCAGTCTACCACCAATTTAGTCCCATGTAATTCTTGTTCTGCTTGATGTTAGGTTATTGTCATAAATGCTTCAGCATTTTATTTTATTTATTTATTTATTTTTAACTTGATATCTTGGGTTGGCAATGAGTCCTGGCTTTTTAGAGTCCCAGAAGTTTTTTGCCTAGTCCAATGGCATGATCTCTGAAGTTATCAGAAACCTATATCCAAGACTTGTTAGAGTGTTTTCCATGAATTTCCCTGAAGAAAAAACAAATTTTGGACTTTAGCTAATTATTAGCTGCTATTTAAGAAGAATCAAAGTAAAACAATGATTGTGGATAACGAAAGCTTAGAATAGCCATGGTTAAAAATGCAATTGACAAGAAAATTTGGTTATTTCTGTGGCATACAACAATTTAACATAATAATGATAACTTTGACTGATAACATATATCAAGACATATCAGATTTTTAGAAATTGCATACAATTTTGGGACACATTTATATAAATATAACTCAAAGAAACTTAAACACCATTTCTTATTTGACAATTTTTCCCATATGGTTTTTTTTTTTTTTTTTTTTTTTGAGACAGAGTCTCGCTCTGTTGCCCAGGCTAGAGTGCCATGGCATTAGCCTAGCTCACAGCAACCTCAAACTCCTGGGCTCAAGCAATCCTACTGCCCCAGCCTCCCGAGTAGCTGGGACTACAGGCATGCGCCACCACGTCTGGCTAATTTTTTCTATATATTTTTAGTTGTTCGGCTAATTTCTTTCTATTTTTTTAGTAGAGGCAGGGTCTCGCTCTTGCTCAGGCTGGTCTCGAACTCCTGAGCTCAAATGATCCACCTGCCTCAGCCTCCCAAGTGCTCCCATATGGTTTTTACATAACAAATAAGCCTAATATGTCTCTCTTGGACTTCCAGAGTTTTTTTTGTTTTGTTTTGTTTTGTTTTTTGTAACATTTAATTTTAGAATTTGAAATTTGATTTGGGGAAATTTGTCAAATATCAAAAGTTTAAAACACTTGATACCAAAATAAGATCACAGTTTACTATAAAATAGTAGTCATTTATTTAGCCAAAGTATTAATTCAAAGACTACAAAAAAACTTTACTCTTTGAAAGAGAGGAAACTCAGTTTTCCAAATAGTCAAAAACCCTAATAAAGATGGCCTGGGACCCGCAGAATCTGTACCTCCCTCTCCCTCTCTCCCCTTGTTTTTTTTTTTTTTTGCAGTTTATGCAAAATCTTTTGCTATCTCTAATTCATACTACATGAAAATCTTATTCAAGAAAGAAAACCAAAATGTACCCTTATATCAGTGTATTATTAATATTAAACTTAATTTTAATAAAACTTTATAAACGGACCCATTCAATCTCAATCCGCTTTGGCCACACAAGATAAGATTTCCATAAAGCTTTTATAACTTCTTATAAAAATTTTTCTATTCTTTTTCACCAATTTATTACATTTATTTAATATATCTTATTTTTTCCTGCTTTCATTTATTCTGAAAAAATCTTCAAATAACCTATAAACTAGGCCGGGCACGGTGGCTCAGGCCTGTAATCCTAGCACTCTGGGAGGCCGAGGCGGGTGGATCTCTCAAGGTCAGGAGTTCGAGACCAGCCTGAGCAAGAGTGAGACGCCCGTCTCTACTAAAAATAGAAAGAAATTATCTGGCCAACTAAAATATATATAGAAAAAATTAGCCGGGCATGGTGGCGCATGCCTGTAGTCCCAGCTACACGGGAGGCTGAGGCAGAAGGATTGCTTGAGCCCAGGAGTGTGAGGTTGCTGTGAGCTAGGCTGACGCCATGGCACTCACTCTAGCCTGGGCAACAAAGCGAGACTCTGTCTCAAAAAAAAAAAAAAAAAAAAACCTATAAACTAGACAAAATTACCATTTTCCCTGAACAAAAACATATTTTTGGATTCTATAACTTTCTTGATAAAACAGATCTCACTTTCATTATACACTCTGTATAAAGAATCGTTTTCCTTCTTATTTCTAGTTTTAGTTACCATATATTAGTCAGAATTTTAACTCTTATATAACCTTAGTTCAATGTGAAAACCTAAGAAGTAATTTTAACTGTCAGTCACATACTAACGATTTATGAAGGCACATTTTATATTTTTTAGAAACATAGGCTTTCTAATGGAACAATTTTTAATGTAGAACAGGACATATTTACTACCAGATCTAAATAACTTTTATTTCTCTAAAAAGCCAAAAGTATACGAGCTTAAACTCATATTTAGTAATTAATGTCTTAGCATCTTATTTGGAAATGATCTAGATAGTCAATGAGTATCCATCATTTAATTTAGCTGTCCAAGTAAACTCTAAGGGTATAGTTACCAAAAAGATTTGAGAAAACTTTTTTTTTTTTAATTTCAGCTTATTATGGGGGTACAAAAGTTCTGGTAAAATATATTGCCCATAGCCCTCCCATCCCCCCGAGTCTGAGCGAGAAAACTTTTTAAGTAAACATATTGTAAAACATAATTATTATTAAAACTTCATTTATAGACTTTAATTTACATCTACTTAATTTATTCATTCTTAACATGTTTGGAAAATTTCATGAGACATTAGACAAATCTAGCCATTACCTTAAGTTAAATTTTCTATTCACCATTTTTATATTACTATATATTAGATAAATATCATAAAAGCAAAAACTTTAAAGTTAAATACATGTATATTTTGATGGTAACTCAGAAGACATAGGCATTTTTTATTAAAACAACAATATTAAACTAGTCTTATTTACCAAAGACTACTGAAGTTACATGAACTTGAAAAGCGTTTGGGCATATTTACTAATTTTATGAGCACTCATTTATAAGTCAGTTTGGTACATGTAGACAGTATACAAACACAGATATGTACACATAAAAATACAAACAGGCACCAATAAAGACTTTATAGCTTTGATATTACAGTTTTACTCATGAGACAGGTAAAACTCACTAGTTTAAAAGGACAGTTGAATTAAATGGTGACTCTGTAAATGGAACAAGTTAATCTGTCCCAGATGGCTGAAGGCCTTACTGAGTTTTTGAGAAAACAGGGTAGCAAATTTATATCTCAAAGCACAGAAAGAATTTAAGCTTTTACAAGAAGGAGTTTGGGTGTGTTAGAGGAAGATTAAAAATGGATGCCAAGGTAACATAAAATCATAGGAAATTCATCACAGAATTTTATAAGAAAACATACAGATAAGCCTATGGAAAATTTAGAAACCTTTTCAGAATAACCAGCCGAATGCCAGAAAGTCATATTTCGGAGACCAATCTCATTTGATAGATGGTTTCTAATTTAATCTCTTTCAACTGGCCCATTGAGCTCAGGATGGAGCCCATTAACAAATAGGGCCAATAAGGCATTTGAAGTTTTTAGGGCCTAATATTTAAATATGTGAAAAGCAAGCACAGATGGAAAGACAGAGCATCTAGAACTTTAAAAGTCAAGGATCCCAGCTTTTACATTAAATCTTGAGTTCCAGAAAAGACTGGACAGACACACAATGAGACCAGGCTGTGCAACACTTCCAGAGTGCACCTTGCTACAAAGACATTCCCCCAAGGCTGCTGGGCGACCCAATGCCAGTTGGCCCACTCTGATCAGCCCACTCCCCATGGGAATCTCATCCCTCGGTAGTGAATGTTTTCACCACCTTTAAGTGTCCAAACCACACCTTTCTTGTCTAAGCATGCAAAGAAAGGATTAGCCTGCCCCCTGCAGTAACAACCATTCATTGCAGCCACCGTCAGCCACTCCCCAACTGCAGTCCTCACGAGTGACTTGTCAGCCATTGCACATGTCAGGGTCAATTGCTCTCTCAGGGTACAAAGTAATCCCTGGAACCGCCAAAGCTAAAGAGAACACAGTGCAAAAGAGAGCAGAGCTGTAGACCTGAGAGGAACCTGCGTGGGACTTAAGACTCCACAAGGAAGAAGACAGGACCCCAAAAAGCAGTTGTGTGGAGCCTCTTTCTGTGTCCCCCCGGGGATCTCAGGGCTTCTGGGGGTCTCCTCTGGATTCCTTCATGTGGTATGGCAAAGGGGAAAGAGGGACCAGGGAGTAAATGGAAGAAAGGAAGCACACAGGGGGACCAAGCATATAATTTTTTAAAAAGGGGTTTCAGTTGAGTGAAAAATATACCCAAAAATGGATCAGAAAGAAAAAAAGTAGAAAGGCCTTTTAAAAAATACATAAAAAATAAACAAGTAAAATCTTGAATTTCATCTTTTAATTAAACTGACTCCTGACCATAGAGCTCCTCTTAAAAAAATCCTTTCTAATCTAGTATCAGATTTTAGCCAGGACAAATGGCTTATATTCCTGGCTTTTGAACTTTTTTTTAACCAAAGGTACTCTCCCAAGCGACTCATCAAAACCAATAAGCTTTACCAAGGTTCACACAAGATCCAGAACCACCCCAAAGACAGCTCAAAGAAAGGAAAATTTTTGCTAGCCACAAATGGGACACAACCCACGTCTGTCCAGCCACATTCTCTAGGGTTTCAAAGGCCCAAAAGTCCCATGTGTTTCCCACAGATGGAAGAAGACAGGAAATCAAAAGCTGCCCATGGAAGGGGAAAGGATCAATAATAAGTGAGTACCCCAAAAGTCGAAAGTCACACAAACGTCAAACCAAAAGGGACTTGTTCCCTGACCAAGAATCAACCCAGGCTGCAATAGTGAAAGTGTAGAATTTTACCTGCTAGACTACAAGGTGCTGTGGTAGTCATTACAAGCTCTGCAGGGGATCCAAAGCAGGCAGTTTGAGCTTACAAAGTATTTCAACTTTGCTTTAGGTTAGAGCTTTGCACTTTAATTTTATCAAGAGAATTTCTAAGGCTAGCTATGACACTATTAGGTGTCTGTCTTTTAATTTGATCTTCCCATAAATTCAAATAAGGCAATTGTTTGGAATAAGAGAGCTCTAAATTTTTTTTTTATATATAGGCATCTTTCTAATTTAAAGGGTCCATCATTTGACCAGTGATTAGAATTTCCAATGGTGTACTTCTTCCAATAGCAACTTAATCCCATAACCTCTTCATGGAAAGCCCAAGATGTAATCTTCCAGGTTTAGAAAGAGGTGTTTTCCAAAGAGGGCATAGAAGAAGCAAACTTGAAGATCGATCCCTCTCCTGCCCAAATATTTACTCTCAAGAATAGGCCAACATAGTAAAAGACTCTTGTAGCCACAGACAGTTAAGGATGGTATTTATACAGTGCCTCTGATAACCCACAAATTTTGGGGGGCCACTGGTCACAGACCCATTAATCTGTGACACTGGGTAAGGACATCCTGGAACTGGACTTTCCCAGCACTAACTGGGCAACAAGGGTTGAGATGACAAAAGCCCAGTAGGAATGGGACTTCTTAAGACAAACTCCCCCCAAGAGCTTGACACATCCAGAACAAAAAGTATGCAGCTTAAACTCTTACATGTCTTGGGCTCCTAACTGTTTTCAGACTGGCCCAAAAATCATGCCCCCCCAGATGGTGCAGACCACAAGAGAGTGCTCCCACTCTGTCACAAGTCAAGCCCTCAAGGACGTAAAACAAGATGAGAGGGGAACCTCATCTAGCTTTTATTTAGGGGACCCACAGCAAAGTTTATAAGGCAGTCTGGTTGGAGCTGCAAAACTGACCAGTCTGTGGCACTGCCTCAATCAACGGGCTTATTAATAGCAGTTTTCGGCCCATGGTCTACCCTGTGGTACCCCTCTTTATACCAGAACAACACAGAAAGATAAAGACTATTTCTAGGAGGAAAGAGATCAAACAATACGAATATTCATAACAAAAGTACACCAGAGTCGCTACACCCAAGACCAGTCACACAAATTCTTTTCTCTCATTAATCAAGACTTTGCAGAGAAAAAAGATATGTGGATTTTTATCATCCACTTGGCTGGATTCCACAGAAAGAGATGCCGGGAGCCTGGCTGGTAAGAGATTCTTACCATTCTGTCAGCTTGTAAGGTTCACGGTTCCCTTGATGGCAGCTCCCAGAAGGATAGAGTGGTTTTGGTACCCTGCTCACTGTGCCAAAGCTGTAGGGGCCATGGGAAAACTTCCCCTTTGCCTCTGAAGTTTTCCTGAAAAATTAACTGACAAAAGGTAGATTAATAGGAGAAATAGCATACAAATTTATTAGCATGCATGGGTTAAAATCAGAGAGTGATTAATCCCCCTTCCATGCAATGGGGTACAGATGCTTATATACTCTCATTCTTGGGGGAAAGGAAGGAAGGGAAGTGTGGATGGTTTTAGGAGGGTAGTAAGTGACTTAGGAGAATTAGGAGAATTCAGTGGGCTTGAAGAACATGCAGTGGCCTGGGACAAAGTCTGTTGGACCCACAGAGCAGACAATGGTTTATGACAAAAGTCTGTCCAGGTGCCTTGACACACTTCACCCTTTCTTCCTGCAATATGAGTTCAATTAATGAAAACTCAGGGAAGGGACCAGACATAACTGTTTTCTTCTTTGGTGAGTGCAGACTTTAGGCAGATAAAGGAGCTTCAGAGCACGGACTTCGTCCTGTGCTTGGGATTGAGAGACCTTGAGCCTTCTTCAGTTCGGCATAGCAAAGGGCCATATTTTGGTGTATCAGCTACTGAGCCCCAGCACACAGAATCTATTTATCCAAGTGCCTCCTTACAATTATTCTGTTGATGTCTAATAGCATCTCAAACTCAGCATGTCCAAAAAGGAAAAGGAGCTTGATATTTGCTGCCAAACCTGGCTCCAGTCAGTGACAGCTAACGGCCAGAACACAGGAGTCCCCTAGTCCTCTAGGACGACACCTCCCTACCTCTCCTTTGGTCACGTAAATTCAGCGATCCTCTTGGCTCCACCTGGGTATATCCTGTATCTCACCCCCTCTCCCACTTCTTTAGACAAGAACTTTCTCCCCTACCCCGCTAACTGCTCACTCTATTCTCCCCTTTCTCTGCCTTCTCCCTGCAATCCATTTTCCACACAGCAGCCACGGTGAGTTTTAAAGCTGTAAGTCCGATATTACAGTTTAAACCCTCTGAGAGCTTCCATTGCACGAAGCATGACAGTCAAACCCTTAAGGTACCTATAGGGCTCCACCATGTGTTCCGTCCCTGCCTCCCTCCCCAACCACACCTCCCTCCAGCTGCAGACACACTGACCAGCCTCCTCCTGTCCTCAAACAGGCCAGCCGTGTTCCAACTCAGCACCTTTGCACAATGTGTGTTTTCTTGGCTTAGAGTACTCTTCCTGCGAATCTGCACATGCTGGCTTTTTGCAATCCAGCTTTTAATTCAGAAGTTGATTCCAAGGGCCCTTCCTTGACCACCCAACCTGAAATGGCACACCCTACCCACTCCAGTTACAATCAAATTCTCTCTTATTCACAGACCTCATCACTCTCTGAAATGATGTTGTCATAATCATTTATTCACTCTCTGTCTCTCCCACTAACATATAAGATAGAAGACAGAAAATGTCCTGTTGTATTCATTGCTACATCTCCAGCACCTAGAAAAAGCTAGTAATAAGTATGTGTTAAATGAACAAATATCTTCTTCACCCAATAAATCCTATCTCGCCTTTAACATGAACGTCTTTCTTCCCTCCCAAGATCTTCTGGCAAATCCATGATGCCTCAGGGAGCCTCACTTAGTCTGTAGAGTTCCCATCTTCTCAAGGAAAGAACTGGAAACCAGAGTTAGCTAAGGAAATGGTCTCCCAACTTCTCTACTCATGTCCCCTCACAAGAAATCTGGAAAATAACATTATCCCTTCCCAATTTTTGTTTAACTTGATAAAATTTAACTTGGGAAAATTGAAATTATTGTTGGCATCATTATATCTATTCTAACACAATAATATTTGACAAAAAGATGTTATCACATGCTTTAAAATATAAATTTTTCTAAACCTTGAAGCTGCAGATATAGCTCATTTAGAAAGCCATGGGTTTCCAACTCTAATTTTCTCAGGAAAGGTGTTAATTCTTTCAGCATAGAAAACATACCTTGCTGTTATAAGCCAGTATCTCTTTCAGTGTGACCTGTGGACTTACCTACCTCAGAATCACCTGAGATGCTGTCAGACCTATCAAATCTAATTTATGGCAGGAGGCCTGAGAATCTACATTTTTCACTAGCACCACAGGTTGTCTTTCTCTGATGAAACATCATATGTAAAGGTGTACATATATGTATATTTTAGCAAATAATTATTTAAAAAACCTGTATGCCCACTTAGCTAAAATTGTGAAACACTGCCAATGTATTTGAATCTTCCCAGGTGTACCCCCTTCTTGATCACCTCTCTCCTCCATCTCCTCTTCTTCCTGAGGTTACCTCTATCCTTAATTTTTATTGTTCCTTTGATTTTTTAAAAAAATTACCACATATACATGTATTCCTAAAATTTTATAGTCACTTCTGAAATTTAAAAAATTTTAATTGTATCCTACGTGTTCCTCTGTGACTTGCTTTTCTCATTCAGTATTATGTTTGCAAAATTCATCCTTATGTATGTAGTTGAAGTTCATCTATTTTTCACTGCTGTATAATGTTCCATTTTTGGAGACTTGTAATTTGTTTTTCTATTGATAGAAGTTTTTGTTGTTTTTAGTCTTGTTTTGTGATTATAATATAATCCTGTTGGAATATCCTGATGCCCATGTGCATGAGTGCTTTTGAGAGTGGGGTTGTTCGGACATTAGGTATGAACATGTTGAACTTCTAGCAGTTAACACCAAATTGTTTTCTTCCAAAGTGCTATACCAATTTATATTCTATTGAGCAAAGATGTGGGTTTCAGTAGCTATCTCTTGGCACTAACAAAACTTCATTGAAAAACTGATAGTTGTGAAATAGCATCTCACTATGGTTTTCATTTGTGTCTCCTTGCTTACTGATGATATTGTACATTTATTCATATTTTTCATTTGTTTCTTGTTAATTGCATATTCCTAGCCTTTGCCCATATCTTATAAGTAATGCATCTTTTTCATACTGATACTAATCTTTTGCTTATATGTGTTTTAAATATCTTCTCTCTGTGGCTTGCCTTTTCACTTTATGGTCTATTTTGATGAAAACTTCCTAATTTTAATACAATTGAATTAATCATCTTTATGATTTTTGCATCTTGGTAATAAATACTTCCCTATCCCAATGTCATGGAGATATTTTATATTTTCCTCTTAACCTTTTAAGATTTTGCCTTTCACAATTAGCTTCTTAATGCATCTTGACTAGGGGTGGGTGTTTATGTGATGAAGGCCCAAGTTGATTTTTGCCCCACATGGATAACCAGTTGTTCCAGTTCCATCTATGAAAGAGTCCATCAATTCCCTGCTGATCCACAGTCCTACCTGTGTCACTGAGCAAGTTTCTCTGTAAGTGAGGCTATGCTTCTCATATATCCGTCTATCCTCATGCAAATTCCACAGTCTTTTTTTTTTTTTTTTTGAGACAGAGTCTCACTTTGTTGCCCGGGCTAGAGTGAGTGCCGTGGCGTCAACCTAGCTCACAGCAACCTCAAACTCCTGGGCTTAAGCGATCCTACTGCCTCAGCCTCCCGAGTGGCTGGGACTACAGGCATGCGCCACCATGCCCGGCTAATTTTTTTTTTTTTTTCTATATATGTTTTTAGTTGGCCGGATCATTTCTTTCTATTTTTTTTAGTAGAGACGGGGTCTCGCTCTTGCTCAGGCTGGTCTCGAACTCCTGAGCTCAACCGATCCGCCCGCCTCGGCCTCCCAAGTGCTAGGATTACAGGCGTGAGCCACCGCGCCCGGCCCACAGTCTTAATTACTAGAACTTTATAGCAAGTCTTGGTATTTGGCAGGACAAAGAGTTGTTCTCATTATTCTTCTTCAGAAGTGACTTTCCTGTTCCTGACCCTATACTCTTCCATTATAGTTTAGATTCAGCTTGTCCAATTCCACAAAAAAAGTTGAAATTTTGATTAGAATTGCATAGAATCTATAGATAAATTTGGGGAAAACTGACATCTTGACAATATCATCTTCTAATGTGTGAACATGTATTTCTGTTTATGTCACCTTCAATGTGTTTTAATCAAATATTATAATTTTCTCCAGAAATACTTACATATGTTTTGTTATATGAATTGCTAGGTACCTTATATTTTTGTGAATGATAGATTTTTATATGATATTTTCTGTATGTTGCTAATTTATAGAAAGTCAAATGACTTAAATTTTAATTATATATTGATTAAAATTTATTAAAATTTACCATGCTAAATTCTCTCACTAGCTATATGACTGCAGACATTTGTAGATTTTTGTGTGTGGTTAATCATATTATCTATGAAAATTGGCAATTTTGTTTCTTCTTTCTAATTTTGTTCTTATTGCACTAATTCTGGTGAACAGAAATGATAGTGATGGCATCCTTCTCTTATTCTTGACTTCAAAGAAAAGCTTTGAGCACTTCACTGCTGGATATGTTTACAAATTAGAAACAGAATAGACTCTTAATCTAGTTTAAGACTCTTAACTCTTGTTTTAATCTTGTAACACCATTTGACTCTGTACTATATTTTCAGTACTTTCTTTAGATATACTTTCTGGTTCACTAATTCCTCTTCAACTGCATCTAATCTGTTATTTAACTTGTCCATTGATTTTCTAATTTCATTTATTATGTGATTTAATTCTAGAAATTTAGTTTGGTCATTTTTATAGTCCCTTGTTTATTAGTCATATTTGGGGTCCTCTCCTTCATTTCCCTAGAATACTAAATAGATATATTCATACTCGATCTCAGGGATTGGCTAGCTATAGCCCACAGGCCAAATCCAGCCCAGCCTGTTTTTATAAATAATGTCTTATTGAACCTCAGACAAACCCATTTGTTTCATTTTATCTTGGTAGCTTTCACCCTGTAGTGACAGAATTGCGTATTTGCAATAGAGATTACATGGCCTGCAAACCTCAAATATTTACCATGCGGCTCTTTACAGAAAAACTTTTCCAACCCTTGCACTATCTGACAATTTCAACATCAGTAGGCTCTCTTAAGTCTAATTCTGCTCTTTGTTGTTTCTACTGACTTTTGCCCATGGTAGCTTATTTTCTGATGTGCTTTATAATTTTTGATAGTGAGCTCAGATTTGGTGGAATTTTATGTATGGGAGCTCCTAGAGGCATGGTTTTAAGATAGATTCTTCCAGAAATGATTTGCATTTGTCCTAGGAATCGAGGGCCAGGGCATATCATAGGTCAAGGTCACCCAGGAGACAGACTCCAAAAGGGAGGTTTCCCTGGGGTCACTTTATTAGGGAGTATTCTCACAAACAACATCCATTAGGCAATGATGGAAGCTGAGGACAGCAGGAGACTTGAATTGCAATACAATTACAATAGGTTTCACGGGAAACTCTAAGGCTGGATTGGCCCTTCAGCAGCATCTCAAGTTAAGGCAAGGGGACCAGGCACTTGCCCCCCTCAGCATAAGCTAGTGTTTCCATGTGGGCTGCCCCTGGGGAGTGGTCTTCATCTTGAGTGAGGCACTTCCTTTCAGCTGGAGGCAACTGCTTAAGATGGACTCAGCTGTGCACCGTCAGCAGGTAATACTTTGTGGCTAGGAGAGTGAACGCCTCAGTTCTGCAGGGGCGATTTGAGCAGCGACTGCAGTAGGGACAATAGCGAACTCCCAATCAGAAGGCTACTTTAGCACAAATTCTTAGCCTGGAGAGTTTTGAATCACATAGGTGGTTTGAATTTCGTTCCTAATCTACTAGAGGGCTTGCTTGTGGTTTTAAATTCTTCCCGGTGACTATATTTTTCCTATCTAGAGCCAAGTTCAAGTTCAAGACAGACAAGTTTCCCTGCTCTCTCCTTTCACAAGGCATTTTTTTCTAATCATCTTTTCACTGAGGTTGTTATCTTTAAGGCCTTAGATGGGTCGGGGGGTCTCTGGCCTGAATTCCCACCTTGCTGAGACTCTAAAGCATTGAGAGCTATCAAGAGGCTCCTCAGTCAGGGTAACCACTGACCCCAGTGTTAGCTTAACTCATCATTTTGGCCCTTTAGGATTTCCCTTACTTATTGCCACCCTACTCATGCATATTAAAAGATACCACCCCCTGTACCCCTCCCCCAACACACACACAAATTTCAGCACTGCCAAGTTCTTTCTACTGGAAGGAGATTTTGGAGTATCTAGCCCAACAAATTATGTTGGCGGGTACAGTCCCAGGTGAATCTCATGCACACTCAAATTTCAAAACCATTAAACTAATATATGCCATCAATCTTTGAAGCATCAAAGTCCTTCTATATGGTTTTCTCTGATCACTCCAGCTAAACCTTTTTCAAACATATTTTCTATGTAATTCATGAAACATTTGCCACATGTTACCTTGTAATAATAATATAAGGTATTATTTGTCTTATGTACCCAACTGGATTATTTATCTTTGAAATTTCTTCCCTTACATAACTCCTTTCCACTTTCCTCCCCACCAGAGACTTGTGTGGAGTCATTGCTACATGGATAGCTGTTGAATAAATAATTTGTTCTCCATTGTGGTGACATTTTTCTCAGACTGAATCCCATTCTTAAATACTACAAGAAAGGACTAAATTGAAGTATGATGTAATGATTTAACACAACATATATCAAATCCTTGAGACATAGTGAAGATAATATCTTACTGTAAGAAATTAATTTTATGATGTTATTATATTTTATTGCTTTTTTTCTCTCTGATTCATGCTAGTGAGAGAAAAAAATTCTCAAAGCTTATAATGGAAGCCAATTTTAGGGCATTTAAAAGGTAGGGTTTACAAACAGCCAATTTCAATTCAATTCAGCAAATACTTATTGATCATCCATTGTGTGTGAGATAACCACGGTAGGCATTCAGCCTCTTGAGAAATTTTGTTCTAAAGTGAAGTCATCAGGAAGGTTTTTGAAGACCGCATTTTTCTTTTCTCTGCTGTTAAAATAACTGCAACAAACAAAAGGCAAGAATGAAGTCATCACTTCTGCCTAACTTTAATCCAAGAGTGAAGTCTAAATCTTCATGTCCTAAGCAAACTGCCACAGGGAGATTCTTCATGTTCTGAGTACTTTATATTGCAACCATAAACCACAGCCAAAGAAGGGAGAATCCATTTAGCTCTCTAGAGGATGCTCTGCCAAGTTGTCTCTTTTTTATGGCTTTTTAATGAAATTTTTCATGTGCATCAAAACACAATCTTTCAACAAAGGAAATGCAGCTCTGAGACCCAAGTACTTTATAATATAGAACCTACAGGTGAGCATTAATTTTTTTAGATGGAATTATCTAATGGATTTCTTTGTGCTCAGGGATGAGAATTTTTTTAAAGTAAGCAAGCATCCTATTATTAACTTTTCCACAGGATACAAGCTCTCAGAAAGTTCAGCAAATATTTTAAACTGTCCTATTTTCCCTAAGAATATGAAATGTCTTAGCTATGGAGCACCCTAGTTGCCTTCTGAAAGCACACATAGTTTTTTAAGCTGCCATCAAAATTAAAGGGGTGTTGTAAAGAGAGGGATTTGGGGAGGAAATTTTTTAAAATGCCAGTGTGTCTATTCCCACCTGTGAAGACTGATTTAACAGCGAATTTTGTGATCCCATTAGTTTCTCTTATCTCATTTCTCTGACAATAATCAAACTAAGTAAAATTACTGTTATTGTACAGAGGGCTTTTGGTTATGAGTAAGAAAAAACCTGACTCAATCTGACCTACATAATAAAGACATTTATTATGTAACAGGAAGTCCGGCAGTAGAACGAGTTTAAGTTTAAAAGTTGATTGATTTAACAAGATCATTGCAGACCCAGGTTCTTTCTACTCAACAGTCCATAGTGAACTTAGGATGAGTCTGCTTCACCCTGAGCTCACTCCTTTCATAATTACAGGCTGCCAGTGCAGACAGAATTATACATTTCCTTGTTTACATTCAACAGAGTGAATCCACCCCTCCCCCCATGGAATAATAATCCTTCCTTAAATCTGACCGAGCCAATTTATAAAACATGTGCATCCTCAGATGCACAAAAGTTGCCAGGGGATATCCAAGCTTGGGTTGGCTCATCAGGACTCAATCCTGGTATGGGGATGGGTGAATATTTGAACGAATCAGAGTCCTGTTAGGGTTTCAGGAGAGAAAATGGATCTGGAGGAGCAGCAAAACAGCATCCACTGCAGTCATCTATTCTGATCTCTGTGAAGGCAAACACTAGAAATCCTTTACTACATCTGGGTAAACTTGGTCTTTGGAAGAATTGAAAAGTTGAATATGTGTGGCTTGAACCAATAAAGAAAACACCTCTATAGGACTTTCTCCAAAATTGTTTTCCCTTTTTATCTGATATAAATTGTTCTACATCCCCCATCACCATTGTAAAAAATAACAAGACCATCAATATGTATATTTCTCACATGCCAAAGAGCTGCCTGAGCAGAAAGCAAATAGCAAATCCCAAATGAAGACATTGGTCAATGATTAGGTTCAAATACCTACGAAAAGGACAAGAAACAGAAATAGCAGCAACAACAAAAAGGTTAAATATATTCAGAATCAAATCTTGTTTGTTTTGTTTCTGGTGTTCACGGTGAAGCACATTGGGAGAACATTAAGTTCTAAAGGATGAGAAGGATGTTTTACTGTAGAGGTAATGACAGTAGCTGCTGTGTATTGAGTGGCTATAAAGTAGGCATTTACCAGGCAGTATCTCACTGGAACTGTGACTGTGAACCCATCCAAGGCAAGAACCGCTGTCTTCCTGGCACTTACCACTAAGCCCAGTACATAATGTAACCTTCATACGCATGCTGGATGAAATAATTTTCACAAAAACCTTATGCAATAGTACATTGGTGGTTCCCCCAATTTAAAGATTGTGAGTCTTTGCCTCTAAATGTTTAAGCATTTAGGTCAAGGGTACACATCAAGTGCTGAAACCCAGATTGGAATCCAATCTTTCTCTCTCTCTTCCCCTAAGTGAAGAGGGATATGGATCTAAGAAGATAAATCTGGTGAGTTGGAGAGAGAAATTAAAAAATGAAGTATCTGAAGTTTAAGTGTTTTTAATACTAGTGCATTTGTTAGGTTTGAAAAAGACACACTCCAGAGGCATCAGCTGATAGAAGTTTATTACAAGGAAATTTATTACAAGAAGGACAGGGACTATTCCAAGCCAGGCTCCTGGTTGCACATAGACCCCTAGTTTGCATTTACAAAGTGTAGTGTGTAAGGTGCGGGTGCTCGCTGCTTTAGAACTTCACCATTATGGTGACTCAGCTAGTACCTGTATCTCTATCCAATGCTCCTGGTGCTGCAAACTAACTTATTCTTTTATTCTTTATGTCTCAAGTGCAAACTCCCAAAGATGAAATCTGACTGGATCAGGTGTCAGTCACTGTCCAGTAGAGTGAGCCTGACAGGGCAGAACTCTCTTGTCATTCCCCCTATCATCTGCTGACTGCCTTCAAGTTAGGTGTCATGTTAGGTGTGGCTCTGGAGGAAAGAGCTACAATATACCAACCAAAGGACACCTCCAAAGGAGACTATGAGCAGGTCGTACATTCTGAAGCCACCCGGAACGTCTGCTGCAAGTCGTTGCCTCTGAAGAGGATCACATTCTTCCTTCCATTCAACAAATTAGAACATGACAGAACACAAAAGGCTGGGTTGATACAGTCAGGAATCCTCAAAGTATAAATATTGGATAAAGTAAAAAAAAAAATGCTCCAAATACAAAACTGCAATAATAACACCAAACATCAATATTAGCCCTTACTATGTATCAGTAATTATTCTAAGCACGTCCCATGTATACTCCTTTAGTCTTCACAGTAACCCATCATTTAAGTACCAGTATCCCAAAACTATAAATAGAGGAACTGAGGCACAGAAAAGTTAAAAAACTTATCCAAGTTTGCACAGCTAGCACGGCAACTTGGCTTCAGAGTATGTGCTTTTACCACCTTGTCATTTGTTTTCATAGAAAACTGAATTTTGTGGGAAGAAATAGAAAACATTCGTGGGCCAGACGTTTTGGGAAAAAAAGCTAGAGTTGCAAGAAAACATTGATGCCATGTGGCTCTGGGAGTCAGGACCACAAAAAGGACCCTTAGAGGCTGGAGCGGTGACTCCAGTGCCTATAGTGGGGAGAAGCGCAGAGCTAGGTATGTCTCCCACAGAAAGCAGGGAGCTCCAAAGTGTTGAGAAAAATTCCTTGCTCCAGCCAGGAGAAAGTGATGGAGGTTTTAGTCCATTAGGGATTTGGGAAATGGGGTCTGCCTAGGAGAAGCAGATACCCCAGGCCTCTACGATGCATGGATATGGGCTCCTTATTTACACTCTGCATGACATAGAAATTGAAATTAAAATTAAAAAAATGGTCATAGACCATTGAAGACAAACTCCAAACTACTCTATAGAAACCCTCTCATACTCCAGGACTCCCACAGAATAAACCAAAATGTATTGAATTCCTGCTTCCATGGAGTTTACGGCTTAGTGAAGAAACAGACATTAAACAAAAATATAGTGACACATAATAAGTATTAGGAAATGTATTGGGAGTATTGGGAAAATACCGGAACAAGGTGATCAAAATCAGCCAGGTATCAAGGGATAGCTCTCCAAGGATGTAACCTTCAAGCTGAGGTCTTTAGGGTGTATATTAGTTGCTACAGCTGCCTAACTAAGAACCACAGAATTCATTTTCACAATTCTGGAACTGGGAGTCCAAGATCAAGGTGTCAGCAGGCTTGTTTTCTTTCGAGGCCTCTCTCCTGGTCTAGTAGATGGCTGTCTTCTCCTCCCTGTGTCTTTCCTCTCTGCATGTCTGTGTCCAGATTCCCTCCTCTTATAAGAACACAGTCATATTGGATTAGGGCCTACCCTATTAATGTCATTTTAACTTAATTCCATCTTTAAAGACCCTACCTCCAAATACAGTCACGTTCTGAGATTGAGGGAGTTAGGAGTTTAACATATGAATTTGGAGGGGGAAAACAATTGGGACACAATTCAGATATCCACACTGATACACATTGTGCAACAAAAATTCTAGATGAGTTTAACAAAACATGGAGCAAAGGACTAGGGAAACATTGTGGGGAGAGGAATAGAGAAAAAAGAGATCCTTAAGGTCTTTTCTTGTTCAAGGGAGCAAATTACAGAGACTTATTCTATACATGAAGAAAAAGGTATCTATTAAAGCATGTTTGTAAAATATATAAGAAAAAAATCACCAAAAAATAGAAATAAGATGTATAGCTTGCAAGTTGTTAGATAAGAAAAAGTTAACCAAAAAATTGATTAATCCAAGGAAGACAGGAAAGAGAAAGAAAAGGACAAGAACCAATAACAAACCAAAAAATTATAAAAATAAAGCCATATATATTATGTATTACAATTAATGTGAACAAGTAAAATTTTCCAGTTAACAATCAGAAAGTCTCTAGATAAACAATCATATTGCCAGCAAAGAGTAATAGTTTGACCTCTTGTGCCCCCACTTGGCTACCCTTGATTTCCTTCTCTTGTCTGATTGCTCTGGCTAGGACTTCTAGCACTATGTTGAATAGAAGTGGTGATAGAGGGCAACCTTGTCTGGTTCCAGTTCTAAGTGGGAATGCTTTCAGTTTTTCCCTATGCAGTATATGTTGGCTGTGGGTTTGTCATATATGGCTTTTATCATTCTTAGGTAAGTCTTGTCTATGCCTATTCTGTTAAGCATTCTTATCATAAAAGGGTGCTGGATTTTGTCGAATGCTTTTTCTGCATCTACTGAGAGGATCATATGGTCTTTAGTTTTACTTCTATTTATGTGTTGAATTACATATATAGATTTGCTTATGTTGAACCATCCCCGAATCTCTGGGATGAAGCCCACTTGGTCATGATGAATTATTTCTTTGATAGCACCTCAATTCAATTTGCTAGGATTTTTTTTGAGAATTTTTGCATCTATATTCATAAGGTATATTGGTCTGTAGTTTTCTTTTTTTGTTGCATCCTTTCCTGGTTTTGGTATCAGAGTGATGTTGGCTTCATAAAACACCTTGGGGAGGATTCCTTCCTTCTCAATGTTGTGGAATAAGTTCTGCAGGATAGACACAAGTTCTTCTTTGTAGGTCTCATAAAATTCGGGTGTGAAACCATCGGTCTGGGACTTTTATTTTTAGGAAGGTTTTTTTTATTGCTGCTTCAATTTCAATACTTGATATTGGTCTGTTCAGGAATTCTATTTCTTCCTGATTGAGCCTAAGGAGGCTGTGTGTTTCTAAGAGTTTGTCCATTTCCTCCACATTTTCAAGTTTATGTGCATGGAGTTTCATAGTATTCATAGATGATATTTTGTATTTCCATGGTATCAGTTGTAATTTCTCTTTTTTCATTTCTTATTGAGCTTATTAGAGTCCTTTCTTTTCTGCTTCTCATTAAGCTAGCAAGAGGCATGTCAATTTTATTTATTTTTTTCAAAGAACCTGCTTTTTGTTTTATTTTCCATAGGGTTTATTTATTATCAATTTCATTTAGTTTGGCTCTGATCTTTGTAATTTCTTTTCTGCTGGGTTTGGGGTTGGTTTGCTCATCCTTTTCCAGCTCTGTGAGATGATTCATTAGATTGCTGATTTGTGATCTTTCTGTCTTTTGGATGTAGGCATTTATGGATATAAATTTTCCTCTCAGGACTGCTTTAGCTGTGTTCCACAGATTTTGATAACTTGTGTCTCCTTTATCATTTAGTTCAAAGAATCTTTTGATTTCCATCTTAATTTCCTTAACCCAATAATTGTTCAGCAGAATGTTGTTTAGTTTTCATGACTTTGTGTAGAGATGAGAGTTTCTGTTGGAGTTGATTTCTAATTTTATTCCACTGTGGCCTGAGAAGATGCATGTATAATTTCTAGTTTTTTAAATTTGTTGAGACATGCTTTGTGGCCTTGGATTCTGCCATGAGACTACTGGAATTGATAAAGAAATTCAGCAAA
>CM052438.1:75607380-75648434 GCA_028533085.1 Varecia variegata
GGACATAAATAGGTGGAAAACCATACCATGCTCATGGGTCAACAGAATCAACATTGTTAAAATGTCTATACTACCCAAAGTGATCTAAAGATTCAATATAATCCCTATTAAAATACCAACATCATTTCTCATAGATTGGAAAAAACAATTCTACGCTTTGTATGGAACCAGAGAAGACTCTGTAGAGCAAAAGCAATCCTAAGCAAAAAGAACAAATTGGGAGGTATCAATTTACCAGACTTCAAGCTATACTACAAGGCTATAGTAACTGAAACAGCATGGTACTGGCACAAGAACAGAGACATAGACCAATGGAACAGAACTGAGAACCCAGATATAAAACTATGCTCATATAGCCATCTAATCTTTGACAAAGCAGATAAAAACATACACTAGGGAAAAGAATCCTTATTCAATAAATGGCAGTGGGAAAATTGGATAGCCACATGTAAAAGACTGAAACAGAATCCACACCTCTCACCTCTCACAAAAATCTACTCAAGGTTGGTAAAAGACTTAAACATAAGGCGTGAAACTCTAAGAATTCTAGAAGAAAATGTTGGAAAAACTCTTATAGACCTTGGCCTAGGCAAAGAATTTATGAAGAAGACCCCAAAGGCAATCAAAGCAACAACAAAAATAAATAAATGGGACCTGATCAAATTAAAAAGCTTCTGCACAGCCAAGAAAACTCTCAGGAAAACAGACAACCTACAGAATGGGAGAAAATATTCCCATGCTACATATCTGATAAATGTCTGATAACTACAATCTATATAGAACTCAGGAAAACCAACAAGAAAAAAAATCAAACAACCCCCTTAAAAATTGGGCAAAGGACATGAACAGAAACTTTTCGAAAGAAGACAGACTAATGGCCAACAAACATATGAAAAAATGCTCAACATCTCTAATCATCAGGGAAATGCAAATCAAAACCACAATGAGATATCGCTTATCTCCAATGAGAATGGCCTTTATCAAAAAGTCCCAAAACAATAAATATTGGCGTGGATGCGGAGAGATGGGAACACTCTTACACTGCTGCTGGGACTACAAACTAGTACAACCTCTGTGGGAAGCAATATGGAGACACCACAAAGAGCTACAAGTAGAACTACCATTTGATCCAGCAGTCCCATTACTGAGCATCTACCAAAATGAACAAAAGACATTTTGTAAAAAGACATCTGCACTAGGATGTTTATAGCAGCACAATTCACAACTGTAAAGATGTGGAAACAACCCAAGTGCCCATGAATACATGAATGGATTAATAAAATGTGGTATATGTATACCATGGAGTTCTACTCAGCTACAAAAAAAAAAAAAAAAAAAAATGGTGATCTAGAACCTCTTGTATTATCCTGAATAGAGCCGGAGCACATTCTACTAAGTGAACTATCACAAGAATAAAAAAACAAGCACCACATGTACTCACCATCAAATTGGTATTAAATGATCAACATTTATGTGTACATATAGTAGTAACACTCATCGGTTGTCAGGCAGGTGGGAAGGGGGTGAAGGGGGTTTGGGTATATTCACACCTAATGGATGTGGTGCACACCATCTGGGGGATGGACAGACTAGAAGCTCTGACTTGGGTGGGGCAAAGGCAACATATGTAACCTAAACATTTGCACCCCCATAATATGTTGTAAGTAAGTAAATAAGTAAATAAATAAATATCAGAAAGTCTCTTACCAGATTTTTAAATTTAATCTACAATTATGATGTTTGCAAGAGACACATCTGGAAAAAAACATAAGAAACAGAAAGCAGGAGTGGCCATGCTATGGGGAAAACTGGAATTCAAAGTAACAGCATTAGGTGAGCCAAAGAAGGGTTTTTCTACGGAAACTTTAAATGAATAAAATTTTTATTCTGTTCGGAAGATATAGTAGTCATAAGCTTATACATAGTGACATACCATCCAAACATATGAATCAAAAATTTTAAAATTTAAAATAGAGAAATCCAAAATTATTGTAGGTATATTAAATTATCTCAAGAACTGTCAAATTCAGTGGACAAAAATAAGGACAGACAAAATGAAAATATAGTTAAAATATATAAAATGAAAATATACTTAACATGCTTAATAGGTATATGTAAAATTTTACATATAAGAAAAATGTACATTTTTTTGCAAATATTCATGAACTATTTCTAAAAATTAAATATATATTAAGCCGTAAATATCAATTCAATAAAGTCTACAAAGTAGAAATTATATAGGTCACCTTCTCTGACCTTAAGATAATAAAACAATAGTAAAAATAAATCTATCCACCCTAAATACATCTCACTACTTGATTTTTTAAATATTCTTCAAAATAACTCTTATTTTTAGACTAAAAACTGAAATCCTTAACTATTATAGTTTTGAGTATCAATAAGAACATCACAAATTAAAACATTAATAATAAAGACCTAAAGACGTATGAGATTAATAAAGGTAGATACAGAAATTAAGTGTGTGTGCATGTGTATATGTATGTGTGTGTGTGTGTGTGTGTGTGTATATATATATATACACACACACAAAATCATAATCCAAAAGATTCTTTAAAATAATAAAGTCAATCTTTGGAAAGTCTGATTAAGGAATTTTTTTTAAAAAACACTAATGACATTAGGATATAGAAAGGAAGACAAAGCTTTAGATAAAGATAAGACTTTTTAAATTATAAGATGTTTAAATTAGTAGTTTATGTTTGTATAAATAAGTGGATGGTTTTCCAGGATATGTAATTACCAGAATTAACTCAGAAAGCTCAGAAAAACTAAATAAACCAATGACCACAAAAGAATTAAAAAGGTAGATATTTAACTTCTAACTACCAAAAAAGAGGGAAGATGTCCCACCTTCAAAAATCTTACGGATGTGTTCTGCAAAAACAATCAGAAACATAATTTCTGTGTCATTCAAGTTGTCAGAGCATATTAAAAAGGTTGAAAATTTCCCAGGTAATTCCATGAGGCTAGCATAACGCTGATACCAAAATCAGATAAGGGTGACTCAAAACGAGTATTTTTTTAAAGGTTTATTATAAGTTCCTTTTTTTTTCATTTCAGCATATTACAGGGGTACAAATGTTTACCTCCCCGATGAATATAGGCATAAAACACCAAAATAAAATATTAGCACATAAAATCCAGCCATTTATTTAAAAGAAAGTACAGCAGGTCCTTGAATAAAGTCATTTTGTTCAACACTGTTGTGTAATAACGTTGATGAGAAAAATAATTCATCCCCAGCTGGGGCCGTTGTCTGTATGGAGTTTGCACATTCTCCCCACATCTGCGTGGGTTTTCTCCAGGTACTGATTTCCTCCCACATCCCAAAGGTGAAGTTGCATGGTCCCAGTCTGAGTGAGTGTGTGTACCCTACAACAGGATGGTGGTGTGGCCAGGGCTGACTCCTGCCTTGCACCCTGAGCAGCTAGGATAGGCTCTGGCCACCTGCAACCCTGAACTGGAAATAAGTGGGTTGGAAAATGAATGAAGGCATGAATGCAAATTATTGTAAAATAAAAATTCATAAAGGAGATCATAATCATACAAGTGTATGACAATAAATGTGACTGCCCTATTCGTGATTGTTTTTGAACTGCATGGTTGGAGGAGATGCTCTTGTTTTCACTTTACGAACATTTATTCCTTGATTTAACCCACCCCCACTACTGCCACCCTCACTCACTCATTCACCAAAAATTGGGTAAATAATTATCTTACTTATTTTTATTAATCTTTATTAAATGTGTATATAGCTCTTGTTTATTTCAATGTTTAATATTAGAAGTGTTTGGGATCCTTACTTAGAAGTTTGCTGATGTTTTTCTGACCAAAAATAGGCCATAAGAACTTAACTCTTGTTGGTATCAATTAGACTATGATAAAATAGATTTCATGATACATTGTTTAGAGTAAAGTGGCAATTTCCAAGATCTTATAGATGATGTTAAGTGAGGATTTACATATTTTAAAACCAATTTGTTAAGAGAAAAATAAAAGAAAATTAGTATTATAAAATATTATAAAATAGTATGTGTGTGTAGAGAAGAGAGTCTGGAGTGATACACAAGAAATTATTAACAATGGCTACTGGGGAAGATAGAAGGGGTTGAGAACTAGGAAGGGAAATTGATCATTTCATATGCTCTGTAATATTGTAATTTTTACAAGCATAGATTCATAAACTAGTTCTGTAACTTACAAAGAAGTTTAGAGCTTACTGATGGAATCAGTTGTGAAAGCTCATACCAGAAGCCACAAGCAAAAATCTAGAGCTTCGTATCTGTGTCTTTCAACAGGATTTTCAAGTTGCCTAGAAAACAGAAATGCTCTTCCATAGGAGTCCCACAGTCAGAGCACAGAAGAATAGCGATAAATATGGTAGGCGTCAAACTCAGACAACATAGTCTAAAACTTTTAAATGAAAAGGCAACTGAGACATCATCCCTCCCTCCTCCAATGAGGAAACTGACATCCAGATAGATTGTAAATAGTTGGAGGCTGTGTTCTCTTGCTGAATTATCTTCTCTAGGTGCATATATTCTCATTAGGCATTTAATAGTACTTTTCAAATTAATTAAATTTATGTACCATTGCCTCCTTTATGATTGCAACTGTACATTGGGATTATTAACCAAACTCACAACCAAACTTGATGCTGGCGTTATAGCAACATAACCTCATTTGTCCTGTAAAGCAAAGGAACAAAATATAAGCATTATTGGCCATTATAGGCTCATATAATCCCAGCATTTTTGGAGGCTGGGGTGGAAGGATCACTTGAGGCCAAGAATTCAAGATCAGCCTGGGCAACATAGCAAGACCCCCTCTCTACAAAAAATAAAAAATTAGCCAGATGTAATGGTGCACATTTGCAGTCCTAGCTACTCAGAAGGCTGAGGCAGGAGGATGACTTGAGCCCAGGCACTGGAGGTCGCAGTGAGCTGTGATGACACACCCTAGCACCCTACCCTAGAAAACAGAGTGAGACCCTGTCTCAACATTTAAAAAATGTAATCATATCATGAATGAATAAGTATTGATAACTTTTGGGAGATTCATTATCTGGGATGTCCTGCTGCCTCTATACCATATCCTTAAACTATAATTAAAAACACTTATGCTGTCTTTCTTTGGACAACTTTATAGAGGCTTTCTGTGTTAGAAACAACTGATTTACAAATACATGTTCTTATGAGCAGGTGGTTGCCCAGTAGTTTCTCTAATCTCAACCCATATTCAATCCTTTCATTCCCTCAACTTAATCCCAAAGGGTAGTCAAAAAGTTCTTAAATTGATGTTGCCACCTAGCAGTCCAAAAAAAACTGATAAGTTGTAAAGAAAGCTCTTTGGTTCACCTTGTTTGATAGTTGTGCACAGTTTAGTTCTTCTAAGTTCCAGGAGATACTTCATTACCTGAAACCTCTTTATTTGTAGTACCAAATTATTATTCACCATTTCAAAAAAGACTAGCTATCAGATTTAGGAAGAGTAAGCTTTTTGTTTGGTGAAACAAACGGGGCATTTGGGAGTCATGTGGTTTTTACACACTGAATAAAGAGCTCTTGTTGGGTTTTGGTTACCAGTTATTCCATCAATATAATTCACTGGTTCACAAAAAAAGTATGACATTTCATGGGTTTTCCTAAATAGCTTTCCTTATTCTCTGTTCTTTGATAAGTAATCAAACAGTAATAAACACGTTTCTAAAGTCACACCTGAGAATTTCTAAAGGCTGGGATGAAGTGAACTTTTGTGATAAAAATGACAAAGCTGGGTTTGAGCAATCACTTTCAGGGTTAAATAATCCCAGGAGTGGTTCCTTTATGTCCTATACTTGCAGAAGAGGAACCGATTGCCAGGTTGAATTATCCATCTTAAAAAAATTTTTTTTCTCATGGCTGTAAAACAGCTACAGATTGCTTTCTTTGCACTCTTGAGGAGCTGACAGGGCCCCAGATGGAGGTGTTTTTCAGCAAGCTGTCAAGTGATGCATCCATCAAAAACAGCCATATCAGCCAGCCGAGTTTTCTTTCTCTGCCAAAAATTAGATTGGGTCAGGTGGGAGAGGCCAGGGTATGATGAATCCAGGAAAAACAAAGGTCAAAGAACTGTGTACCAGAAATGAAAAGAGAAGAGATATGTTTACATTTAAATTCTAAAGTTTACATTTAGAGTTGTTTTATAATGACTTGATGATTTTTTTCCTTCTGCTTTCTTTTATTCTTTCCAGAAATATGGACTTCATGACATTGATACCAAGAGGTTATTTTATGTGATTTTTTGAGGGAATCAAAGCTGCAAAGTTATTTTTAGAATAGTAGTATCTAAAACATAGTAAATGATCATCAGCAAGCCAAGGGCCTTTTAATTCATAGGTCTGAAGAAGCTATTCCAGATATCATTTAAAATAACAAAGCTAAAGTGATTGGAAATGACCACCGAGCCCTAAAAAATCATTGCCCAACAAATCCATAAGGATTCACGGGGGCTTGATGCCCCCCATTAGCCTTATCTCATCTTGAAAACCGCTAGTCATTTGAAGTAGCAAAACTATGGAAAAGTATGCAAATTCCATCCTTATTCGTGGTACACTTTTGGGGCTGGTATAAGTTGTGGGTGAATTAGTACAGTCTTTGTTTCCTACTTTATGTATATGCTATTAATAAAATTCCACTTTATGTTCAGTCATTGTAAAGTGCCTTAGAGAGTTACGAAAAATATTCATTCCTATTTTGCTTTATTTACTTAGTTTTTCCTTAAATTTCCTCTGGAAGCCAATTATTCTCAGCAATCTCCTTTATGCCAATATTAATAAATATTTAACGAGCATGCACTCTATGCAAAGCACATTGAACAGTTGTGATTATTCTATGCTAGAGCCGTGCTCCCCAACCTGTCCTCATCGTGACACACCTAGAAATTGATTATACCTGCCGGGCACACCTAGGAGAAGAGTTGCCCCCCACAGAGAAGTCTCTGGAAGACAGAGCAACACCTCTCAAGTCATCTTGGGCAACTCAGGACCTTTAAAGAAAGAACCTTACAGTGTGTTCAAATATAGTTTCAACTGTGATAAACTGTCATGGATGTAAACATTGATTTTAAGTTTGTATTACTCTAAAAATTATACAGCCAGCAACATCCCATGGCACACTTGTAAACCGCCAGTGGCCTCTCGTTGGGAAGCTGTGTGCTTGAAATCAGAGGCCCCACAGAGATGGGCTTCTCTTTACTCTTCTCCCTGTGGGAAGAATCCAAACCAGAATTTTTCATAGTGTGTGGATTTCACATCCTCTCACCGAAAGTCACATTCCTTTTCAGCATTAAGTTTTAAAAAGAATAGTTTTTCTTTCCTCTGTCAACAGGAATTTTCTTTCTTGGTATCGTCTTTGAGCTGTTCATGAAAAAAGTTCCTGTCTCTTGCTGCCATTTTCTGCATTTATAACATTGAATGTGAGTTTGTAATCTTCAAAAAGTGATGAAATACCAAATAGTTTTAAGACAAGGAAAAAAAGGCCAGTGCAATCAGAGAATAACAAGAATTGGATAAAATACTTACTGGGTCAGTGGAAAGTGTTGCTGTGTTTTTTCTTAAATGCAGTTTTTTAAAAGGTAAGAAAAGGATGGTTAATATCTTTGTTTTTTTGAAAGGTAATTGTCATCTTTTTTTCCCTCTGTCTTGTAGTGATAAGGTGATAAGACTTATTCCCAAAACAGAAGAGGAAGCATATGCACTGAAGAAAATATCCCAGCAACTCAAGGTAATAGAACGTTCCTGCACTTGCAGTGGAATTATGCTTGTAACGTGTTTACATGACTTTGCTGGCTAGAGTTGAATAATCGGAGTTAATTAGCCAGAGGAAGTGAGGGCTAAGAGATGACTTGAAAGAGCTTTTAGAGGATACTTAAGGCTACTCAAGAGTTTTCTGTCTGACATTATGTATTTACTGTCCATCTCCTGGGTAGCACGTAAGCTTCATGAGAGAGTTTATCTATTTTTGTTCATTGCTGTATTCCCAATTAGTGTCTGGAATAGACTCGAAGCTCAATAAATGGGGTTTTTTGTTTGTTTTTCTTAATGAATGAGTGAATTTAGTTTATAGTACTCCAGAACTTCTCTTTTCCTTTCTGAGATCTTCCTGCTGATCATTTAGGTACTTTACTCCTCATTAAAACTTCAAACAGAAGTAAGTTGAGGAATATAAAAGAAAAAATTCAAGTTAATTAATTTTGCTATGTTTCAGTGGGTCTGATAAGAGAATTTTGTTAGCAAAGGTTGAAGTCTCTGATTATTCAATCTTTGATGAATTTTATGGATTTTAGAGTGAGAGAGTTTCTCATCTCCCCATTGGTGCATATAATTGAGTGTTAGCTTTTAACTATAAGGTTATGATGAGAAGTGTGGCAATTGGCTCTTTTCCATGCCAACCAAGACAGAAGCAAGGCAATAAATTGTGTGGTGGTTTGGACTTCATTTTAATGGATAGCAAAGCAGATTGCCAAAGGGGCTCATTAGTCTTTATAGGATAGGAAAATATTTTTCCTAGATGACTACAGTCCAGTCCTACCTGAAGGAGTGTTAGGAAACGAGGGAGGAGGGATAAACTTGGTGGCTTCTGGAGATATTTGTAATTACCAAACTTTTGATCTTCTGTTTATGGTTTAATTTTCTCTTTGGTATCTTACCTCCAAACATTGAATTTATTTGCAAATGAAGCTTTGAACTTTTGGGTTGTCAATTTCCCTTCTTCCTCCTCTTTCCCAGCCCCTACACAAACAGGGTCCAGTTCAAGCATAGCACAAAGGCCCAGAGTGAGGACACAGGAGCTCTTCCCCAAATCGTGGTTATTTTACCCAGTACCAGAGAGGTTGTGCTCAATGGGCATCTCCTAAACCTCCCCTCCTCCTCAAAGGAATCTGCTTCTGGATTCCTTTGAGGCTGATGACCATGTATGATCTTCTGGTCATGTATGATCGTCCCCCATGACATCCTTCTCAATAGTGGTATCTGAACACTCTCCAAATAGTCCACCAAGGACTTAAAAGTTGCAAAGAAGCAAAGCAAGTTTTGAGTAGAAGTTTCCATCTCCACTGAAATTGTGTTTACATATCCCACTGGAAAAATAAAACAGCCACTTTCACTTTGGAGTCCAGTGTTTTAGGGAACAAAGATTCTGAAACAAATATTGGAACAAAAGATTTCGCAAAGGATGTTTCTCCAATTTGTGGACCTATTTACATGACAGGCCTTACAAAATAAATGAAGGAGAAATTGCATAGTTATATATGTGATGATCACCTGCTATTATCACAAGCAATAAAATTACATTAGTGAGGACTATAGGGGTTACTTATAAACTCTTAGAAACGATCATGGATGGAACCAAAGGGTACGGACCATACATAGGGCTGCTGGCACTGACGACCACACATTTACATTGGGTGCTTTGTTGTAAGCATTTAAAGAAAACCATTCCTGCATATTGTTTTCATTTTGTCCTTAAGGAAAGGTAGCCAACTCGGGGAGGAAGAGCTTGGATGTAAAGGAGCACAGGCGACAACTGCGAGAAGGGAGGAAAAGGGGCTGGTGAGGAAGGAGGGGAGCAGAGTGAAGGGAAGAAAGGGGTCGGCACTACAGTATTGGTCCCGCTCCACAGAGAATCACATCCAGCACCTCTCAGTCACCATGAGCCAGTCACTGTGCCACGTGCTTTCTATACATTGCCTCATTTTTACAGTCCTACAGATAAGTACTATTGTTATTGTTATTTTGCAATTGAAGAAACTGAGAGAGACAGAGGTGAAGTAGCTTGCCCAGGTCACAGTGTGGAGCTGGGACATGCATCTAGTCAGTGCCAAGCCCTCTGGGACCCATAAGAGGCCTGCCTCTTGCCTCTGAGTCAAGTCGGTTTATTCTGATCATCTTCGTAATTTTGAGGATTAGACTCAGACTGTGAGTGTGACCATACTCTCATTCGTTCCTACAGTCAGAGGTCACCAAGACAGCCCCCAGGTTCAGTGATTTGCAGGAAGACTCACCCAACTCAGCATATAGTCCTACTAACAGCTATGATTTATTATAGCAATAGAATACAAGCACAATGAGCAAAGGGAAAGGAGCATTGGGTGAGGTCCAGGGGAAACCTGGCACAAGCTTCCTAGAGTCCTCTCCCAGTGGAGCACACAGGCTGCACTTAATTCCACCAGCAACAAGTTGTGCCAACAAACGTACAACATCATCTACCAGGGATGCTCATTAGAGACTCAATGTCCAAGGTTTTTATTGGGGTCTAGTCATGTAGCTACCCTCTGCCTAGCACATACCAAAATTCCAGACTCCCAGAAGGAAAGTAGGTGTTCAGCATGAACCATATTTTTTGCACAAACAGTTTAAGCACAGTGAGCTGCTCTTATTCATTAGGGTGTTAGGAACCCTCCCAAAATCCAAGTTTCCAGGTGCCAGTCAAGGGCCAATTTTGCAAGCAGGCCTTTCTAAAGATAGCATTTTTCAGGCCTGCTCGGTTCAATCTTTTCTGCACATTTCTTCATTTCCTTTCACTAAAGAAGTCATTTTATTGGACTGAAGTTTGGGATATTGAGCTTAGATAAATTTCTGTCTAAAAGCATCATGGTACCTTGATGTCATTTTAAATTCGAATGATTTCACCGAGAGATGCATTTGCACTATGGAAAGCAGCAATTCTGGCCAGGCAGACAAAGCAGCCTGCAGAGAAGAAAGAATATGACTGTCTGTCATCTTCTGCCCCGTGGAGCTGATGGAACAGAATTAGGGCCATTGCTAACAGCTTCTTTGCATTCCCTGTGCGGCGGCACCTCCAGGTAGAAGGGAGGAAGGTTTTCGGAGAAGCCTTTAGTTGCCCTAAAGCACAGTGTGGCAGACAGAATGCTAAGATGGCCCCAAGATTTCTGCCCCCTGGTGTACACACCCTGAATAATCGCTCTGCTGAGTGTGGAGAAGCCTGTGAATGTGATGGGACAGTCATACCCTTGATGGTGTCACATTGTATGGCAGAAGGAAAATTATCTAGGGCGGACCTGACCTCGTCAGGGGTGAGCCCTTTAAAAGCAAAGCGCTTTCTCCCGCTGTTCACAGAGGAAGAAGTCAGAGAAGTGCTCCTCCTGGTCTCCAAGAGAGCAGTTCTCAAACTGCTGTGTTGTGAACTATCTGTGGGGACACGTGGCAAGGGATGTCAGCGGTCCCTAGAAGGTGAAAGTGGTCCCCGGCTGATCGGCAGTAAGGAAATAGAGACATCCTTCCTATAGCGACAGGGAACTGGATTCTGCCACAACCACATAAGCTTAAAAGAGGACAGGGAGGTCCAGAGAATACAGCCCAGCCGACACCTTGATTTTAGCCCACTGGGACCCCAAGAGAGAATCCCACCAGCCGTGCTCAGAGTTCTGACCTACAGAACTGTGAGATGAGAAATGAGTACTGTTTTAAGCTGCTACATTTGTAGTAAGTTCTGCAGCAATAGAAACCTTAAACAGTAAGGTAACCACTTACATCTTGGCCTTTGGCTCTCAGATGCATATATGAATGCTTTAAGTTAGTTTTCCTGATTTCTGTGGCTTTAACCAAGCATCTTAGAGAAAGTGAAAAGTTATTGGACTCCATGCTTAGACTATAAATTCACAATGTCTTATCTAAAACATGAACAAATGCAAAATGTATGTACAATGTTGAATGGAATCTGAGAAGGGATGGTCAAAGCATAGCTAATTAGACATAGAACTGCTGTTACAAAGCCAGTTACTTTCCTAATTAAATTTTATGGTTTTACTGAAGAATTAAAACAAGAAAGTTAAACAGAAAACCATGCCCCCAGAGAACTGGATTGAGAAAGCACCAACCAATTAAATTGTTAATTAAGAGCATAACCATGATTTAAATAAAATTATGATGGAAAGGGAACAGTTTGCAGGTGAGTAAAATTAGAGTCCGAACACCGTGTTCTGCCTACATTTCCTCACAAAGGCTTTGTGCTCAGAAGGAATAGAAACGGCTTTATGTAAGATCATAAAGTTTCTATTATACAGTTGACACATTCTTGTAGGAAAAAAGGACATTTCTGTTTGCAGTTTTCTCCATCAGAGAGCTATCAGAGAGGAAACCATCCTGTTTGTCCAAAAGTTTGTCATTTTTTTCAAAATGAAATGCAACATCAAAAATATGAGTTGGTTTTTCAGGTGTCATTGCATGGCGTGCTAAGAGTCATAAAATCCCAGGAAGGGAAACTGTATTCCTATGAGGAAGGTTTCATCTCTTCTCCTGTCCCAGATGTGGTCTCCCTCGCTCCCACCCCGGTATTGTGCTGTGCTGGACTGCTTCCTGCTCTAATCCTCCTTGGTGTGCTCCCAAGTCATATGCCTGGACCTGCTGGAGCTTTGGAACACCTGCAATCCCTGGAAGTTTATAAATTCAAACATCCAACTGGACAGTTTAATTGATTGGAAAACTTGTGAGGAAGAAGATGAGTGGTAGAATTCATGTTCTGGAAGTTATTCCCAATTTTATTAGAAACTGATTGTATGATCATAGGGTCTCTTAATCTGGCCATGGTAGACAGAATTCTAGGATGGCCCCCAAGATTCCTGGCCCTGGTGCACACACATCTTCTCCCAGGTAGTCCATTGAACACTCATCTAGGTACTTCTGTAAAAGGATCTTGCAGATGTAACTGGGGTGCCAAGTCAGTTAACCCTAAGATGTGGAAATTACCAAAGGGGGCCTGATCTAATCAGGTGAGCCCTTGAAAAATAGTGTTTTCTCCAACTGGTTGCAGAAGAGGCGATCAGACTCACTCCTCCTGGCTTGGAAAAATCACACATCCCGTGTTGTGATCTTCCACGTGGCAAGAAATTGCAGGTGGCCTCTAGTTGCTGAAAGCTGTCCCAAGACTACTAAAATAAAAATGGGGACCCCAGTCCTACAGCCCCAAGGAAATAAATTTTACCAACAAACAGAATATAACAGCATCCTGAGCCCCAGATGAAACCACAGTCCCAGCTGACACCTTGATTTCAGCTCAGTGACACTCTGACAGAATCCAACCACACCGTGCTCAGACTTCTAGCCTACGGTAACAGTGAAATAATAAAATCGAACTGCTAAACTTGTGGTAATTTAGCAATAATAATCTAATACAATGGCCTTACACAGCCAGTAGCTTGGTATGCTGGCTGAAGTATTGAGAATGACACTAAAAGGTAAAGTGAGGAAGAGATCAAGAATTTGGTCTGTCAGTACATTTGGGGCAGGAAATTGCATTTCAGTTTTGTTTATTTGTTTGTTAAAGGCTTTGTAAAGTAATGAAGCAATGTTACTTTTGCTTTCTCTGGCTTGATTTTTAAAAGAGAGAAAAAGCTGCTTATTATCTAGGCAGATGTCTAAATGCAGTTATGGATTAAATTTCGGGAACACAGTTTTCAGACGTGGCTTGCATTTTTCTCCCTTGTGTGGCTATATTGATATTTGGTAAACTCAATAAAAAAAATATGAAGAGAAAGGATATAACATGTGGAAAAGCAGGAATACATTAGAAACATTTTTGTAGAAAGTAAAAAACCCTCTATTAGATTATGATGATGATTTACTCCCGTGATCCTTTGTTTTATTTAATCAGCTGGGTTGATGACATGACCCTGGGCTTATAACATGACATTGTAAGCTGATCGTGTTTCCTTTCTATTGTAAGACTTTCCAGTTTTGATGTTTAAACAATCTGAGACTAATTTTTAAACATTGAAAGGAGTCACTCTTGTTGGGTGTAGTGACAGCCATTCCTACAGAACTTGAGAGGACAGTTTGACAGTTCGGGTCTAGCACAGTCTCTCATACAAGGTGATCTCGACAAGGCTTTTTCATGCACCTGCCGTGGCCTGTCATTGCCTCATTTGCATGTCCAGTGGTTGGCAGGCTGTAGGCTGGGATGACAGCACAGTGGTGCCACATGTCTCATTGTCTAGCTGGCTAGCCTAGGCTTATTTACTTGGAAGGCACAGTTTCCAAGAGTGAAAGAGAACAAACTTACAGAACTCCTTGAATCCCAGTTTAGAGCTCAGATGGTGTCACTTCTGCCACATTCTACAAGCCAAAGGAAGTCACAGGGCCAGCCCAGATTTAAGGAGTGGAAAAACAGCCTCCACCACTTGATAAAGAGTATTGTAAGGTGTGCATACCAACAGGAGAAGAATTTGTAGTCATTTTTATGATCCGACCACCCCATACACACAAACACCGCCATTCCAATCTGTCACCAAACCCAGATAGAAGATGACAGCTACCTAACCTCTCCTCTGTGGTCTCACAGCCACTGCCACAGTTGCGGCCCAGGTCAGCTTTAGCCCGAGTTGCATCAGTCTCTCAAACGTCCTTCCTGTGCCCTTCACGCATGACTTGTGCTCCACACTGTAGCCAGGGTGATCTTTCTGAAATGAAAAACTGACCGAGTCACATCTCTGCTTAAGTCCTTGTAAGTGTCCCCCACAGTTGACAGGAGTAATGCCCAGTCCACACTACCCATAGAATCACCTAGAAAGCTTTTTATAAAAGGCTGCTATCTGCCCCCACTGCCAGAGATTCTGACTCAGTTGCCCAGGTGAAGCTTTGTTGTTAGTATTTTTTTTTAAAGCTCCCTAGGGGATTCTAGATGTAACCAACATAGTTACCCCCTGGCCTAGGGTATAGACTTCAAACTCTTTGGCATGACACACAGGGCCCTTGAAAATCACACCTGCTCTCCTGCCCAGTGCTTCTCAGCATCTGTCACTGTCCTTGGCTCAGTGTCCATCACCCTAGCCATACTGAACCAGTTGTGGTTTCTCACCTAAGTGCCTTTTCTCCAGCCGTTCCTCTTGTCTGGAATGCTCTCTCTTCTCTTCTTTGCTCACCTGGTAAACACCACTCATCTTTGAAACTTAGGCTAAAGCATCAGGTGCTCCTTCAATCCTTTGACACTCACTGAATTCTATAGACAGTTATATCCTAGCATCTATATCCCTTTGTGCTTTCTCCACCCACCCATCCCCAATAGACTTTCTTGCAGATTTGAAACTTAACGGATCTCTGACTTGCATATGGTGGATGGAGAGACGTTGATGGAAAAGAAAGGGATGACTTTTCAGCTGGTGCTCAGAGAGGTTTACGGGCACAGTCAGGCCTCACCTTCAGGAACACAGCCCAGCAGGGGCTTTACAAAGAGGCCTTTTCTCTTTCTTGACCCACCCTTTGGGTTTCACTTTTTTTTCTGTTTTTTATAAGTCACCTTTTATATTTATCCTTGCAGCTTCACCTGAAAAATAACAAACATTGGAGGGAATGATTTGTGCTTTGTTAAATGTGAATCTCTCACAGTTTGCATTTGAAAGGGCATTAACATGTGATCAAAGATGCAGGAATAGATGAAGTTTTATCAAGAGCAGAGATGGTGCTTCTTAGTGACCGAGAGGTTTTCTAGCAAGTGTACAGACTATACTTTCGTGCCATTTCTTGGACCCATACTATAAAAAAAATTAAAAACTTTTTTAATTAAAGAAATTTCCTGTTTTCAACCATTTTGTTTTTCTAGCTGTATAAATGTGGAATGATTTCCACTACCTTGCTTGGTTTTAGAAGTCACTACTGGTGAAAAAGGTGGAGCCTGGGCCCCACAACCTTTTTTTGAAGAGTTCACCATTGTCCTAATGGAGGATATCAGGGTATGAGCATGTAAATAAGTATCCATGACTGAAAAGTACTGACTGTCACCGTCCAAATGCATTTGTTAAGTATTTAACCATGTGAGGTCTTGAACCGGGCAAATGTGGAAAGCAGTTAGCATGGTGGTTAGGAGTCTGACCCCTGGAGACATACTTCTTGCGTTCATATCCAGACTCTTCCATGTACAAGTTGTACGAGTGTCAGCAAGTTACCTAATTTCTCTGTGCCTCTATTTCCTAATCTGGATAGCAGGGAAATCCAGAATGAGTTGATCATTCCCCCATTTGCACTGAATTGCAGCTGAAATGTGTGTGTGTGTGTGTGTGTGTGTGTGTATACACACACTGCAGCTATCTGTCTACATGTTGTGTCTTCCATACCAGAATGAGAACTCCCTGAGAGAAAGGACTACTTACTGCTCTTCTTTGGGTAGGATCAATGTCTGACTCATCTTTGTTTCCCTGGTGCCTGGCAGTAGTAGACACACCACAAACATTTCTTGAATCAATGAACGTATATAGTTCATTCATCCATCTATTTGCCTGTAATTATAATACAAACAGCCCTACCTTGGATTTTCATCAAGAACATATGCACAATTGAATATATTTTCAACAAGATTTTTAAAAAGTGAAAATGTAGGTGGAAGTAAAAACTATCATAAAATGATGAGTTAAGGGAAGTTAAGGGGGTATCACGGAATAGGCAAGAGTGAGAGGTAAGGAAAATTATCCATTTCTCAAATTACTAAGGAAGTTTTATGGAGAAAGTAGGATTTTTGTAATAGCTTGATAAATTTCTTGAGAGAACTCTCTCTGAGATCTGCAGTCTTACATTAGAGCCTCAGCTAGCTTTGAGATGTTTGCCTTTGAGTGTTGCCTAACTCAAGGAATACAACAATGCTGATTATCAGAAATGTTTGAATTTGAAAATCAGAGTTCAGGTGTTCTGCCTAGGAGTCAATTTGTGGTTTTGCATAATCAAAAATGTCTGTATCTCTTTAAGCCTCTGGCATACTTGATTAGCAAACCCATTCCTTTCTTATAACCTAAAAACAGCTATTAGGGATGCATATGTGGCAACTCCTTGTGCCCTAAAAAATTCAGAGCAGCTTTTGCATATTCATCAGCCACAACCACAAAGACTTTGCTTGATTAAAGAAGTTTCCTGTTTTCTACCATTTTGTTTTTCTAGTTGCATAAATGTGGAATGATTAAAATTCCCATGGTCCCCCAGATATATTTCTTAGATGTTTTCCTGATAATTGCATTTGCTTTGAGGCTATCTGATCATCAGCATTCCTTCTAATCTCTCACATTTCAGTTACATTTTGAATATGGACTGCGATCTGTACTAAGAATCAGCATCATTTTATTGTAAAAGAAGAAAGGAGAAGGTACAGCATGGGGCATAATCTAACAGGGAAAAGACATTGACCCAGTACAGGAAGTGTGATCTTCCAGGGGTCACATCACAAGTCTTGTTTATTTACTTCCTTAGAGAGATAATATTGGGAGCACAGGCAGAAAGAAGGTACCCTGTGTTATGGGGCCAGGCCGAGCCTTTTGATGTTAGTGATTCATACATAGCCTCTTGAATATATATGAGGGAGCAGGACTTGGGCTTTCAGACAAGGAGTAAATAGATGGAAAGACAGGGTATAATTTTCTTCCCTCCTTCCCTATTCCTTCCTGCCCTAAAACTCCAGCCACCATATCCAGAGCCTGACTTGGAGTAGACAGCCCATTCATTTAGCCAATAAATTGTTTTAAACAACAAGATTCGTCAAGGACCAGTCAGGAGACAGAAACCACACCAGTTCTTTAAAAATTTAAATAGGAAATATTTAACGTTAAGTAGCATTAACTAGTAAACGGTGACTAATTGCTAAAAGGCATAAAAGAGGAAATACAAATGCAGAGAACAGCTACTACCCCTCAGGAGGAGAAACAGTACCCAAGGATGGGACTAAGAACTTGGTAGAGTATCTTCCCCTCCATCTCAAGTATAAGATTCAGACCTTTGACTCAGTGGCCCATGAAGGGAGAAATTCATTAGGGTTCCAGCAGGCGAGGGCTGGGCTGGTGTCTTGCTTTGGTGTCAGTAAAATTTACCAGAGAGTAAGTGCCACTGGGCCTCCCACATGGCACCAGAACACAGGCCATAGGAGGGGAAAAAAGTATTCCAGAACCAGGAAAAGGATCTCCTGCCTTTCCCGTGTCTTGCAGTGTTCCTCTGAAGCCATCTCTTGACAAAGCCTAACATGGACCAGCTGTCAGAGAGAAATGTTTACAGGGCCCAGCTTAAGTATCACAAAGCAGGATGGATCTGGAATTGAGAGGCAATGTATTGGTAACTGACATGACTCCTTTGCTAGCAGCAGGAATATAGAGGTTAACGAGACAAATTAAGGTCCTTGTTCTCAGTAACTCTACCATCAGAAGAAGAATATGGAGAAGTGAAAAGGCCATGGCCAAAGGTAGAGATTAAGGGATAACAAACATAAAATCCCTTTACCCACCAAAAAAGGAGAGAGAAGAGCTTTGACAGTTATTATATACTTACTGTGTGCCAAGCGTTCTGCTAGGTGTCAAATATATATTATCTTATATAATCCTCACAATTTAAAGAGCAGTTGGCATCATTATACCAGTTTTATAGATGAAACAATTGAACTGTTCTGTTTTTCCAATTCTGCTGAAGACTTCCAATTCAAAGAGTGTCTTTTGAGCATGATTTAAGGGGAAGTTTCACTTGAAATCCTTACCAGGCTAAAAAGAATTGCTAAGATTATTTGGTGGCCAGTTGAGAGCAAGAAAGGACACTGAGAAATGCAAATGTACTGAGGTCTGGAGTCTAACCGCAGGGAACTACAGTTGGCTGCAGGCAGACGTGGCCCCGTCACAAGGGTGCCCAGAAGTCGTGCAGACCTGGGCAGTCGGCCGTCTCTCCTGCCGCCTCCAGCAACCTGCTTGGCTCTCCTATTTCTGCCTTGACTAATAATGTGTTTAAACCACCTAAGCACATTTCTTCTTATTATATTTAGATAATTGACAGCAAACTTTTAAAAGTTATTTTTCTAACATGAATATGTGAATAATTGAAGAGGTCCTAAGAGACCGGGGGAGGAATGGTGGCAGTGAGCATGGCATTTATATTTTAACAAATCTAAGGTCGACTGTGCACATCACGGACCTTACTGTTTATCATAAGTATTTGAAAAAACACTGAAGAGAACAATTTACAGATTATAAAGAAAACAAAACATTGATATTTGGAGTAGTATAATTTCTCAGGGTCACCTAATTTCTTTCAGGAGCGTAAGGACCCTTATTCATCAAGACACTATTTGATCAAGGTTGGTCACCATAAATGATATATATTAAATGTTGACTTTCACAGGACTGAGGATATTGCTTAGCATAATTCATTTCTTAATAACTTGTACAAATAAAGGCTATACCATAAATTGATTCACTCTCAGGTGAGAATTATAGAAACAGGAGCCATAAAAGTTAATTCTCTGACCAGTCATATTTAGCCTCTTTTTCTTCATCAAATTCTTAAATAATGGTCTCTAGAGAATGTTCATGAAGCCAGAAGATTGCATCAAGGGATAATAAGGAAGCAGTTATTTGAGGGTGTTATATGATCAGGATTCCAGGTAACTTTAATAAAACAGTAGAAGGTTCAGAAACATAAAAATTAAAGTCATCTCAAGGACAGATGCAAAGCGATGCTTGCAAACATTTAGACTATGAACCACACAGATGGGAGGAAGCAAAGATCGTAGTGAACTGGGAGTGTAAAGTGAACAAAGAGGACAGAGTGGTGCATCCACAAACTGGTGTGCCTGTGGGACGCGAGGACTCTGGGCTTTCAGAGCTTTCTGGAGTGACCTTGGTATGGAGGCCGATTAGTAAGGTAATAAAATCTGTCTTCTCTTCTTCCTGGGCACTATATTTCACAACCTCCCGTGCAGTTGGTTGGGTGTGACCACATGACTGAGCAGAGCCAATGGAACGTGCACAAAAGTGATATGGCCATTTCTGAGCCAAGACTTCTTCCTCTATCCCTTCCTTCCTGTTCTGCTGCCTGGGTGACAGGAAAAAAAAAAAAAACAGGACCCAAGAGGATAGAAGAGCCAGACGTGGAAAATTTCTAGATCTCTTCATCACCACTTAGACAAAAGCTGCCCACTCACAAGAAATACCCACCTTTGCCTGTTATGTGACCAAGAAATAAACTTCTCTTATATTAGAGTCATTATATTATTTTTGAGCATCATCCCAACTAGTATGGAAAATGGCACATTGAAGGAGGGTGCTACCTTAACAGAAATGAAAATACAGTATGTAATTAGCTTAGCAGTTGGGCAGTAAGTAGAAGGAGCATAGGGATCACAGTCTAGCGGGGAAGAGACCTGGTATGTAGCAACAGAACTTTTGATAAAAGTGTCAGTTGCACTTGGAAGGCAAAGCAAGTGCCTACTGATCCTATAGCTCTAAGGAAAGTAGTTGGAAATACCCAGGATGTTAGCATATGTTGGTTCTTACTACTTGCAGAAAGGTATTATACAGGAAAGGGCTGTGTTCAGGCAGGAATTGACCAGTGCACAAGCAGAAATGAAAAGAAATTGGGGGTCTAAAAGGGCAAGGAAAATCAGACCAGTTCTAGGTTCTAAACACCAAAAAATAAGACTGAAAAAAGTATTGAGCAAAGAAGCTCTATTAAGATTTCTCAGGTTTGCAAAGTGACTTACATTAAGGGAATTTATTTTCTACCTTTCCACCCCAGCCCACTGTTTCAGATCCACTCAAAGTGGCTTCCATCAAGTTGGAGAGAGAGGGGATATTGAATGAGGCCCAGGAAGCAAAAAATAATAATAAAACACCTAGGAAAGACCTTAGGGTGTGATTACTTAATGAAACTTAATAGGAGAAAATAAACCAGAAGCCTCTCTAGTTTCTGAAACATGGCTCAACATATCACAGACCAGACGAAAAAATAAAATAAACCTTTGCCAGAGAAAGCCTTATACAACTATCAGAAACCCAAACTTGAAATACATAAAAATTTAGAAATGCCAATACAAGAATAAAAATTATAAATAAAAAAACAATATAGTATAACAAGTATTTATATAGCATTTACATTATATTAGATATGAATAATCTAGAGATGATTTAAAGTATACTGGACAGTGTGTGTAGGTTATATGCAAATACTGTGCCATTTTATACAAAAGACTTGAGCCTCTGAGGATTTGGGCATCCAAGGGGGTCCTGGAACCAGTCCCCTGCAGATACCGAGGGATGACTGTAGATTAAATTTGGAAAAGCTAGTGTAGACTGAGAACTTACAAACATACTCATTCCCTCAATGGATCTTAATTGAATACCCTCTGCTGGGCATTGTGTGAATCTTACCTTTTCTTGTGAGGGTGCAGACATGACTAGAAAGTGGACCTTGAGACAGGGAGCTCAGAGATATTCATGGGGCAAAAAAAAAAGAGAGAGAGAGAGAGAGAGAATGTGACAGAACCTCTACAGATTTTGCCAGATGTACCCCTGACACATATCCAGCGATCTAGCTAAACTGGGTTATTTCCTAGTCTCTGTGCCTTGTTTATACATATGTAGAAACATATTCCACAAACGTTTATTTGTTAACAGCTGCTATGTGCCAGGCACTGTTCTAGACTCTGAGAGCTACAGCAGTAAACACAACTGACAGTCCCTGATCTCACGAAATTTATATTCTAGTGAAGGAAGATTGACAAAAAATCCCAAATAAATAAAAAAATATAGCATATTAGACAGTCATAGTTGTAGGGGGAAAATAAAACGGGGAAGAAGGTTGAGGGGCATGGAGTATAATTTTAAATGGAATGGTCAGGGAAGACGTCATTGAAAATATGTCATTTGAGCAAAGGTTTGAAGGAGGTGAGGGTGGGCTGTTACTCCCACACCTTTGGGAGTAACCGCCCTTCCTTGTCTACCTGGCAGAAGGGCCAGTCTCAGACGCAAGCTCATCAGAAAGCTTGTGCCAATTGTCACAACTAGATGTATTCTTGCTTTTTTTTTGAGCCCTGGAAGAACTTTGTTATTCTCTTGCACAGTCTGTTCTTAGATTCTGGTTTCCTTACTGAAACACATTTTCTCATTCACTCCAGAGTTTTGAAGAACAAATCAATTTGATTCGGATAACCTAACATTAATAAATTATAGCTCTATTTACCTTAACCCCACACAGCCTCCATCACCAACCAACATATTTTGAAATTGATGATTGACATTTTCTTAACATCGTTTCACTCTTTCTAACAAAACTGCTGTTTACACACTCCTTCCATGTAGAAATTCTGCCTTTTATGCTTCATATACAAAGGAGGTATTTTTTTTTAAAAAGATGTAAGTTTTTAACCAGAAGGACAAAAATTGTTAATGACACTCTTAGGCTTAACTTAAATGAACAGGATGGTGTAGAGACAGACACAGAGAAGGAGAGAGAAAAAGAGAGAGAGAGAGAGGCATGCCTGTGAGAGGGTTTTCAGGCAAAAAGCAAAGCACAACCAAATAATTACAGAATTACAGTTTCAGTTTGATCTGGAGTTAGGAAAGAGAAGCTTTAGAGATAACTCGGTACTCACAAGGCGAGTAGAAGGGAAAATCTGTTTTGCCTGGGTAATTTTTTCAGACTCTCTCGCCAGTATGTACTACCACAACCCCAGGTTCTCATAAAGGAAAACGTAGTAAATACCGACTACAGATCTGAGTGTTCCTAATACTCTTCAAAGAATCCACAACTATTTATCTTGAATTTTTTAAAACAAAAACCCACAAGCATGCTTTAAGGACTATCAGTTTCATTGAGTATCCATTTTAAATTTATAGATCGTTTCTTCCTTTTGTGGTATTCTTCATTCCTCCTGGAAAATCATAATCCTGAAGTATAATAAAGCATAGAACTCTTTGAAAAATAAATGTGTTTGTAATTTAATAACAAGTTAAATAAATTTCTAAATGCTTCATCTCGAAGAATTTATTTAAAAAATGGTTAAAATTAAAATAGTTTGGGACAAATCCATCTCTACTTGGGAGGTAAAAAATACATGTATGTAACTGAAAGCTGAAAGTGACCCTCTATACTTAATTTGGAAACATTTCAAAAATGTAATTCTTGTACTATATAGGAGGATTGTTCATAGAAACAGAATGATCTTTGGAACAAAAAGCATTTTTTTTAAGGATATACAGGTAATGGACAAAACCCAGATGAAACCTCAAAAATAGGAACATGTATCTTTCCAGAATGGTGACTCAAAGATTAATTTTGTATCACAGTTTCTTGCTTGTAATGAGAAGACCACTGGCTTTTGGTGGTTATTTTCTTTTTAGAAAGATATAGAAAGCACAAGATTATAAAACTCTACTTATATAACAATTTTCTATCAAGGGGTTCCACATTCTTTATAAAATGTTAGCTCATTTAATTCTCACAGCTCCCTAGCAGGTTAAGAAATGACAAGTGATATTTATGATGGGCTTTGTCTCAGTTTCTGCTAGGGAACATGAGTCACAGTTACTATTGAAGCAGAAATGGAGCTATAATTTCCTGACATCCGGTTGAGGCACTAACCTGACCTCATTCCAACTCTCCAAGTTTGGCAGTTGTGTTCCAATTTGGGTTTTATTTCTGTTTCTCTAAGATCTGGCAGCGAACTGTCATAAATCATGCCTTCATGCGGGACTTGATGAGATGAGGGACAGGAAGGAAGCCTTTTAGTAGACATCAACTTTTGTTTCTATTTCAAGGGAAGTAAACATTTAGGGTGTTTAGCTCTCAGCACATCAGAGTTATTCTGCCAATGAGTAATTCCTTTTTGTCTTGACATATGTAGAGCTTATAAAAAGTTGGATTTATTTATTTTTTAATAGGTAACAATGCATTGATAATGTTCAAAATTCAACATGTTCAAAGGATATATACAATAAAAAAATAAAAAAACTCCCTCCCATTCCTCTCTTCTGGTCACCCAAGTCCTTCCACAGAGTTAACCAGTGTTACTAGCTTCTTAAAGAGATAGTCCACACAAATCCAAGAAGACAGATAGACAGACATAAATATGTATCTCTGCATAAATATATAGGGATCTATATAACATATAATATGTAAATATATAAATTGTATCTTATATCTCTCCGCATAAATACATATGAATCTATATCATACATATATACAATATGTAAATATACAAATTACATCTTATATCCTTATATATTTATGTATAGCTATCTATAGAGATATATATTTCTCTTCCTTCTTTTTTGATAAATTATAGCAAACTATACACACAGTTTTACTACTTGCTTTCCTCACTTAAGATGTCTATATGACAATCCATAACAAAACTTAAAAAGCTCCCTCATTCTTTTTTATAGCTGCGTGGTTTTCCATGGCCTAGATAGAACAGAATTTCTTTAACTGGTCTTTTACAGATGATGTTAACATTGTTTCTAGTCTGTGTTATTACAAACAGTGTTGCAATAAAGAACCTGATGGAAAGTAATTCCACATATGTACAAAAACAAGTAGGATAAAGTCTCAGAAATTGGAAGTTCTGTATTGAAGAGAATACGCACTTTGATTTGTAGATATTTTTCAAATTGTTCTCAATAGAGGTTTTGTCATTTCATACTCCCACCAGAAATGTTTGAGGATTCCTGTTTCTTTATACCCTTGCCAACATATTGTACAATCAAGCTATTTAACAGACAACATAGGGCAAATAATGGGTTTTCTATAATAATTATTGAAGAAGGCATTTGATATATCAAATGATTCCTTATGTTTTCACACATCCACAAATTTAAAATAACTTACATATATCTTAAAAAAAACACATTTTTTAAAATTTAACCTTTATATAAAAGTACTCGAAAGTATGGGTCATTTCCCATTAACTGTGACCATAGTTTTGCCAAAACAGTTCTGTGTGGCAGACTTCTAAACTTCAGCGAGCTGACAAGTTGTTTCAAGAAACACTTGATAGTAAATGTTTCCAGTGCTATCAAAGACTCAACAATATATTGGAGCTTCTTAGACTGTGATTTGATCACTATCAGGAAAGTTTGGAAATGACATATCTAGTGATAAGCAGAAAACATTATTTTATATATTGTATTTAAAAGTATATATCCATAGCGGGGTATAAGCATTTCAAAGATATGTGTAGATTGCTGTTTGTGATATTACAGGTTGAGCTAGAGAGATCTGTCAAGCGAGAAATTAGTTTTTATGAGATGTTTAAACATATGTTGCATGTGCCAGCACAACCAGTCTACTACACATTATTTACATAGCATTTGTAAAGGTGTAATTGAGACATCTGATATTCCAAATGAGGACTTGTACTCAACTATAAATTATGTCACAGATGTCTTGTAATAGTTCTCTCCATTTTCAGCAATTACAGGAAATGCTCAAGATTTTATTATATACACGCATGTACACCTATGCCCCAGAGCCTTGCTGTTCTCCATAGAGAGTAGTGTTATGATGAAGTTTTAAAGTATTAGACCTTATTTAGTTACATAAAAAATTTGATTAATACTATAATCTCAGCTTCTGCATTTATGAAAAAGGTTAGTAGTTATTCATAGCCTTCTCTTGAGAATCTTTGTTCTTATAAAATGAGGTTCTTTGAGAAAACTTTTTTTTGGGTTATATTAAACAAGAATGATTAAAACATGTCTAAATTAGTATCATTAGATATTCATATGCCATAAAACTGCCTTTCACTTATGCCATTATAATACCAGACAATATTTGACACCACTTGAATTGGCTCCTAAGAGAAAATTGTTCTTTTTAAAATTAATCGTTTTTAATTGATGAATAAAATTATATACATTTATCATATACATGATGTTTTGAAATATATACACATTGTGAAATAGTTCAACCAAGCTAATTAACATATTTACTTCACATGGTTATTTTTTGTGGTGAGAACACTAAACATCTACTCTCTTAGCAATCTTCAAGAACATAATACATTGTCATTAACTATAGTTGCCATTTTGTACAGTAAATCTCTTGAACTAATTTCTCCTAACTGTAATTTTATATCCTTTGACCAACATCTCCCCAATACCCCCTACCCCCCAGCCCTAGTAACCAGCATTCTACTCTCTGCTTTATGAATTCAATGTTTTTAGATTACACTTATAATTGAGATCACGTAGTATTTGTCTTTCTGTGCCTGGCTTACATCACTTAACATAACGTCCTGCAGGAAAATGGTTCTTTGTTGCTCTTAAGAAAAGTGTCCTTAAAAGTCTGCCTCATGCCATTACTTATTAATGTCAGTTAGCCAGGGTTGGATAACTGTTGTTACCAAAATGTGGTTTCTGAAGGAATATATAGTTTCTACCATCTTTCTGAAGTCAGTCAATTTGTTAAACCTAAGATTAAGAAATATTTTATTCTTGACATACTATTTTATAAAAATGACTATAAATTATAATTTTCCTCCAGCAGAATTTTGCAGAGGCACTTCCCTCTAGTCTAGCATTTCTCAACTACAAGAACTTCCAAAGTATCATTATGGTGTTCTCTGGGTTGCAATTTGTTCCACATGGTGATGGCATCTATTGCGAGATGCTTTCAAATAAAATCATAAAGTAAACACTGAAACATTCTCCAATTCAAATGGAACAGTTTAAGAGCTTTTAAGACCTTGCCAAATCAGCATTGGCTCATATTGGTTTTAATAGGTTTTATTTCAGGTATGGTGAGACCAACAGATCAGGAGACAGCTGCCATTGAAAGGATAGTTTATTATACTCACAGATCTCAAGAGAGGGAGTACACATCTGGCCATGGTGGCGGGGAGGTCACATGGGGAATCACCAGGGTTGGTCACAAAGCTAAAGAAGAAATGGTGGGGCAGCGGGGAGGGGAGAGGCAAGCACCTTTATTATAGTTTCTGCAGGAAGCAACAGGTGAGGCAGGGTAAGCCACCTTAAGACTGGAGTTTGAATAACTTTATTGTTAGTGGGGCATAGGGGCTGTCCCTGGTCTTCTGGTACCTGGCCTCATATTAGGGCAGATATAATGTGGCCTAAAATGTGAGAACCCACTGAGGGAAGTAGTCAGATATAGACTCTGGGCTAGCTGGCTTGTATTTGTAAAGCAACCTCAGGGATGAGGGGTGAGTGACTAGGGAGGCAGGAGGTGACAAGATGACTCAGGCTTGTTATCTGATTGTCCAGAATAAGGTATGTCCAGCTGGTGCATGCAGGGCAGAAGTTAAAGCATCAAGTTTACAGAAGCTTGGTAAAAACATCAAATATATAGAAACATGGTTAATGCAACAATGGAGTTACTTTTAGCCAAGCACCACTAGCTCTTTGCTATGGCTATTTGACCTTTGTGGCATTTATCAACCACTCTTAGTATTTTTACGTATATGTGTATATGTATTTGTATATGTAATATAAAAAAAATTACATTTTTACATATAATGAATCCTTATTCAAGGCCAAGAAACTTAAAGTATACTAATGTTAAAATACCATGTTAATATGGAATATTATAATGGTAATTCAGCAAATTCTCATCAAGAATTTTTTTACCAGATTCATAAATTGCACAAGCCTTATTTTTAAATATTATATAATACTTTAAGATGGACCTAGTACTTCAAAAAAAAGCATTTAAAGGAATTATTGTGATGATGTTTTCTATTTTTTTCTATTCCTTTATTGGTAATATAGTTTACCATATACATGATACATTAAATGTAGGAAAGGGCTTATAAATGGTAGTCTGAAACCTCTCTTAGCTCATCATCTAGAGAAAAATGTATTTATTTAGAAATAAAACTTATTTTTTAAAAAAGTAAACTAGTTGCTTGTTTAAGTGCAAAATTCACGAATCCCAAGCATCAAGACATGAAAGAAGTTTTTGTCTATTTTTGATGCTGTAACAGGAAGACAAATTTCTGTCCACATTTTAATATGCATGTGGTCCCCAAATCAAGCTGAACACAATATGTTATTTTAAAATGTGTGTTCACAAAGTATATTGCCCTTATACTAAGCAGCGTTTATTACTTGCTAAATAGGAAAAGTCAAAGTTTTATTTTTCCATATTACCAAACATTGAATTTTAAATTAATTTTATAATATATCATCTTTCATATTCTGATCTAGAATAAAATATTTAACCTGGAAAATATTACTTGAGTAATGCAGACCAGGTGATTTGAACCGATACTCCCATTTAAGACAACTAAATCTGCAGTAAAAATAAATGTTTTCTTAAAAACACCCAAAAATCAAACAAGGTGGTGAGAAATTACCGGATGAAAGTCCAGGAGAAGATGAAAATCCAGAGATGTAAACCCAAAGTTTGTAGCTACTGTTTCTCTGGAAGCATTTGCTGACCTAAAAAATGAAAGCTACAATGTTAAATGGTCATTTTGTCAGCCCCACGAGGCTTGCCAAGGGTAGAGACTCCAGTAAGCAGCCTATGCTTTGGGTTGGGATGCTAAAAGACCACACTCTAGGAGTAAGGGTGAACCAAAAATAAGTGACCCTCCTTTGAAACATCTCAGTGGTCCAGAAAAATCTCACATGCTGAAATTGGGTTCAAGTGATCCCAGATAGCTAGTGGTCCCAGAAAGTAAACAAAACCTTCTCTGAGAGATGCTACATTGTCAGTCTCAAATTATTTCTACAAATAACTTTAAAATATCATGCTCACACATAATCAAAGGGAGCCAAATACATAAGGCAATAAGAGAGCATGAATAGGAACCAGATCAAAGGAAGAAAAACAGATCTACATGGCTCCAGATAGTGGAACTACCAGACATAATATAGTATTTAAGCTTACTAATTTCCTAGAGATAAAAATTCAAGCTTTAAGAATGGCAACAAGAAACCAAAATTTATATAAAGTGATATTGCAGGATTGAAAACAAAAATAGAAAACATACAACTGAAAAAAATAAAAGTGAAATGAAGAACTCAGTGGATAGGTTTAACAGTAGATTAGGCACAGCCAAAGAGAGAAATGGTAAAATGATGGACAAAAGAAAAAATAAACCAAAGATAAAAATATAAAATGTAACATAAGAAATACAGAGGACACAATGAACAGATTTAACATAATTGGAGTTTCACAAGAGAAGGGAAAAAGGGAAAAAGCAATTTTTGAAGAAGTAATGCATAGTCACAAATTATGCTCCCACAAGATATTTACTAATTATAGAGGCAAAAATAGTAAATTTTCACTGAAGAAATCATACACCACATTAACCAAATGATCAACGTTAATATCCCCAAAATGGGATAAATCAATGTCATGTACCCTTGAAATGATGCACTGAGGAGGACACGTCACTTTGTAATATTTCTGCCAAAAAAATGCTTAATCAGCATCTAATCCTGAGGAAAATAACAGACAAACCCAAATTCTTCAACATATTTGGCCTATATTCTTCCACAGTATCAAGGTCATGAAAGGCTAAGATTAAGGCATTATTCCAAATTAAAAGTGACCAAAGAGAGGTGTCAGCTGAATGAAACTATGACTCTGAATTGGATCCTGGATCAGATAAAAGACATTAGTGACATAATTTGCAAAATTTGAATAAGGCATATAGATTAAAGAATACTATTAAATCACTTTTATTCTGATTTTTATGATTGTACTATGGTTATGTAACAGAATATCCTTGATTTGGAGAAATACAATCTAAAGTGTTAGTAGGCAATTGGGTATCATGTCTGCAACTTAAAATTTGAAAGTAGGGTTAAAAAAAATAAGAAGTTACTACCCAAATACAGTGAAACTGCAGAAAGCCAAATCTGAAAAGAAAATGTTTAAAGTGGGAAGGAGGCAATGAGAATGGAATGGGGAATGGAATCTATTTTCTTTCAGTGGACCAAACAGATTAACAGCTAATTTCTCAGCAGAAGCAATGGAAGCCAGAAGTCAACGGAATGATAGTTTCGATTGCAAAATAACGATATTACTAACTACAACGTTAAATGTCAACCTTCAAGCATAGACTCAGTACAATTATCTTTCAAGAATGGGGTGAAATAGATGTTCAGACAAAACTGGGAGAGTTCATCAGCAACAGACACTCACTACAGGAAATGTTAAAGGGTGTCCTTCAGGAAAAGGTAGAACTTTCAATCCAATGGAGAGAAAAAAACAGAACAAAAAGTCAATCCTTCAAAATTATAAGAATGTTGAGGACAAGCATCAAAGAATACGTGATATAATTAGAAAGCACTTATTAGACAATCAAAACTACATGGAAAAACAAAGCGATTGCTATAAAAATCGGGAGAATGATCTTTAGGGAAAACAAAGGAAGGTTTACCTGGGAAGAAAAGCAAAAGGAAGCTTTCTAGTGAGGTTTCTTGACCTACATGTGGTTATGTGGATTTTCACTTTGAAATAATACTTTATACACTGTTTTGATGTGATTTTTTATAGTAAAATGTTTATAAAACTTGACAACTCTGTTTCAGCATCTCCTTATTATGTGCCATATAAAAATGATGAAATGGCTCCTCAGACTCTGAAGGAGTTCACAAGGTTAGGTAGATTTTTCCTCCTTTTTTTCCTTTTTTTCTTTTCTTTTTTTTTTTTGAAATGCAGCCTCACCACTATGTTATTCAGGCTGGTCTTGAACTCCTGGGCTCAAGTAATCCTCCCACCTCAGCTTCAAGGTTAGGTAGATTTGAGAGTCCAAAAAGGTTTAGAAATGATCTTACCCATCTTCCAGTAAAGACTTTGTCCCTCCAGGCAGCTGAGAGGTCCGTAAGACCTGATTTTCTGTACACTATAGCCCACGTCCTTTGCTTTGATATTAAATGCCTGTCTGTATTACCTCCTATATTCCTTTCCTCCACACCACAGCCCACAAGCCTTTGAAGCTCTCTTTCCGGGAGGTATATTGTTCGTTAGCAAGTGTATTACCTCATTCACACAAAGTTCTTTTGAAGAGAGGGTGCTATGCTGCCTAGAACCATTTGCTGAGGTAGTTTTGACCAAATCCTTTTTTAAAAATAAACTGACTTACAGAAATTTTGAAATGGACTAAAAAGTATTTGAAACATAAAATGACCACATTGCTACCTACCACACTGAAGGTTCTCTGTACAAGTCCCAATAACTGTGGCATCCCAACATCGATGTCTAGTGCAAACCTGGCTTCTAGTTTCTATCGCTCATGACCTTGATAAACAAATCACACTTTGGGGCTGAGCCAAAGTCAAAACTCAAAATGTAAGAGGTACGTGACATTTTGACTCAGCAAACTGTTTTGAGATTTGTTTGAGAATAATTTTCTATTTCAAGGCATTTTGAGTTGCCCACTTGTTGACTGTCTGTCTTTTTTTAAACAGCCATTTTTAAAGTATTGTTTAAGCCACGGAGGGGCTGCAGAAATACTGATGTGATTTTAGTGTAGTAATTACAGATTACATTTATTTTCACCCTAAGGCAAATTTTTCCTCGCCATACAAATTTCCTTCTCCTGTCTTATGTTTACTTCTCTCCCTCTCCATTTCAAGTGCCTTTCCTTACTTTAGTTTTAAGCCATTAAAACTTCTGGAATAGGAAAATTGGATCCTAAATAATAGTCTGGAAGCATTTCAACAATTCTTTTCACGAGGATACTGAAAGGCAAAGCTAATGGCAACCGAAGGATCAGAACTTTGTTCTCATCTGAATGATTTTATCTCAACTTGTGTTGGTTGGAAGAATTAGGGACACCACCCTTTTTCCTCCACTTGCTCCTAAGCATGCCGAGATGCGCCCCAAGGCTAAGCAGCTGTCAGTAAGCCCTAAGCTACTACTCAGAAGGCTACATCACTCATCTCTGAGGTAGGCGGGTGTATTGGAGGGAGGGGGTCTCTGTCCTTATACCAAAATAGATTTTTCTTCCCTGCTTTCCTGTCCTCAATCTTTGTTGTTTGTTGTTTTCTGGGTAAATGGAGGAGAGAGGACAATAAACAACCTTTAAAAAGAGGCTCTTTGCCCTTAGTCCCAAATACCTTGCAGGCAAAACTTTCTGATGCAATGATCCTTTATTTAGGTTTTGAAATTCAAGCACAGCATGACTTGTATTTTCTTCTAAATAAAAAAGGGGGTCAGCACACATTCTGCAAAGGGCCAGAGAATAAATATTTTAGGTTTGAGGGCCATATGGTCTCTGTCTTAACCACGCAATTATGACATTGCAGGCCAAAAGCAGCCATACACGATATTTAAATGAATGAGCATAGATGGTTCCTATAAAACTTTATTTATGGGTGCTGAAATATTCTTCTTTTACTTTTCTTTCCCAACTGTTTAAAAATGCAAAAAAACATTCTTAGCTTGGGACCATATAAAAACAGTCGGCAGTCCAGAGTTGATAGGTCAGTTTGCTGACCCCTGACTTAAAAGGTGACATCTTTCTACCCCAGGATGTTTAAAATTAAGAATTAATGAAAGTAATTTGACCCATATTATTTGTATTGGGTGGATTAAGTTTAGATGCAGGTTTTATAATCATTGAAACAATGTATGTGTTTGGTATTTATTGTGCCTGCAATGTTTAAGGGAATTTGACATGATAGAGAATCTGATGGATTAGTTGGGGGATTCCAATTTAAAATGTATGATTATAGACTCGTGATTTTAAGTTGAAAGTTGGAAGAGAATTTATGCTTGTAAACAATAATGGAATGCTTAGAAGAACTAGAGAGTTTCTACATTTATAAGTTTAATTTATGTTGTTCTGGCTGGGCGTGGTGGCTCACACCTATAATCCTAGCACCCTGGAAGGCCAAGGCTGGAGAATCACTTGAGCTCAGGAGTTCAAGACCAGCCTGAGCAAAAATGACACCCATCTCTACTAAAAATAGAAAAAATTAGCCAGGCCTGGTAGTACGCACCTGTAGTCCCAGCTACTCAGGAGGCTGAGGTAGGAGGATCACTTGAGCCCAGGAGTTTGAGGTTGCTGTGAGCTCAGCTGACACCTGGGCACCCTACCCAGGGTTACAGAACAAGACTCTGTCTCAAAAAAAAAAAAAAATTATGTTGTTTAAACACATATAAAGGTTTTATTGTTTGGGTGGTAAGCTTGCCTGCTCAGGCATTTGAAGTAAAATTCATTGAATAAATTGTTAACCGCAATGTAAAATGTTTAAGGGAATTTGATAAACTAAAGGCTGATTATTTAAGGATGTTTATCCTGTGCAACTTAAATTATTCAAACATTAATCAAAGAGCAAGGGAAGGTAAAATTCTTATTTTAGATATAGATTTATAAATGGAATAAGATTTGTATGCTGAACTTAAAAGTTAATGAAAATGATGTTTTTAATTATATAACATGTTTTTCATTATGTAAATGATGTTTTTAATTATTACTAAATTGATGTTTCTTAAAAATGTGAGTAACTGGGACCAATCCTTTCTGTACCAAAGCTAATGACAGAAAGGGGACACCAAATGCAGATGATCAGAATGGCCGATCTATCTTGGCAATCACGGTGCTGCCTACTGGGCTGCCAGTAATATTGCCCCAAATTGAGTTGTGCTCATGATGCTGCACTGGTACTGTATCTCTGCAAGGTATGCTCTTGCTCCAAACCAGTGGCCAAGCCAAGCCAAACCACCAACAGCCAATCAAGAGTCGTGGGTAGGGAAGATGATAATGTTGCATTTGAGCACTTGGAGGGAGGAGATGCACATAATGCCTTTTAGATCTTCAGCATGATGCCTACCAAACAGCTGATACACAGTGTTATTGGTGATTCGAGAAATATTTTCTACGTAGAAATGTAGAACAGAAAAGTAGCATCCATCTAAACCTGCCATCAGCTTAAATCCCAACTCTTTTCTCAGCATATTTTAGAACAGAGGTCAGCAAACAACAGCCCAGGGCTAATTCTGGCCTGCCACCTGTTTTTGCAACCTTCAAAGTAAAAATGGTTTTTTTATATTTAAATAGTTTAAAAAATCGAAATGAGAATATTTTGTGACAGATGAAAATTACATGCAATTCAAATTTCAGCCTCCATAAATATTTAAATATTTACTATTTGGCCCTTTCCAAAGAAATTTTGCCAACCCCTGATCTAAGGGACCAATTTTATCATCTCAAGTGAGTTGAGGTACTGGGTGGACAATTCATGGCTGCAACATTATTCGTATCCCAGATGACCTGAGATTACTTATCAGCCACAGGTTTGAGGTCGGGATGTAGCCTCTAGGCTGCAAACATCTGGGGTGGTTCTGCCTGGCACACAGGTACCCCTCAATCATATTATTTAAATGACATCTGTTTCTCCTGGGATTAAGTTACTCTCTCATGGAATTATTTTTATCCCTTGATTTAGGCAGCAGATTTCAGCTAATCTCTTGCTTTTCTTGTGCTCTCAAGAAATTTTAATATCTCATCTGAGGCAAAAGATAACTTAATACTATTTCTTTGGATCCTGAATACTTCTTTATGCCTTTGTCTTCTTCCGAGAGGATTAGGAAGATGCCTATTCTTCAGTCAGTATATAGAAGTAGCCAATCTTCCCTGTTAGGAACCTCCGGAGTATGTGCCAGACAAGTTTAAGAGCCCAGATGAAGAGATGAATTTACTGGAAAGCTAATGAAGCTTAAGCTTTAGGATGCCTGCCTGGATAGTGGAAATGAGGATATATGCAGTTTGAGTTAAATGGGATTATACTTATATGACTCGAAGTCCCTTGGTCTATAGTTGTACTACCTGTCTCACCCACTATGCCAACACAGTGGCTTTGTGGCAGGGGCACAGGAAACTTTGTAAAGTGATAGGAATATATCCTATAATGCCCAGTATCAGAAGCAATGTTAAAGAAAAAAGGTTTGAAATTTATGAAGCCAGAAGCTGCTCTGTAGAAGGTTCTTCATATCCATATGTGTGTGTGTACATACACACACACACATATATATATAGAATTGTAAGCCAAAGATTTGTTTCTATCACCATCTAGTCAAAACGTACATTCTCTGATTCCAGGAATATTCTTGATAGTGAAGCACAATTTTTGGTGAAAAAATTGTGAAAGCACAATTATAAATGCTCCATATATTTTTATGGAAATCATGTTAAATAAAATTTCAATGTTTTTACAGCATAAACCAGTAGCCTTCTATACACAGCGAGTATATCCAAGTGAGAGGTCATGTTTTATGCATCCCAGTGTATCATATTGGGATGTGCACCTAGCTTATTTTGGCCTGATTAAATCTGGTGACTCCAGACAAAATGCTCTTTTAAATTATGTATTGCCAAATTATAGTTGTATATATTTATGGGATATAAAGTGATGTTATGATTTTTAATATAATGTGCAATGATTAAATCAAGCTAATTAACCTATCCATCACCTCAAATGTTTGACTTTTTTTTATGATGAGAATGTTTGTGATTTAGTGTCTTAAGTGATATTGAAATATGCAATACTCAATTATTGGCTGTATTTACTATTCTGTACGATAGATCTCAAAAAAAATCAAATTTATTCCTACTATCTAACTGAGGCTTTATAGCCTTTGATTATCATCTCCTGATTCTCCTCACCTCCCCCCAGTCTCTGGAAACTACCATTCTACTCTCTACTTTCTATGTGCTCAATAGTTTTAGATTCCAGATATAAATGAGAACATGTGTTATTTCTCTTTCTATGTATGGCTTATTTCACTTAGCTTAATGTTCTCCAATCCCATACATATTGTCAAAAATGACAGAATTTCTTCCTTTTTTAAAGCAGGAGAGTATTCCATTGTGCATATATACCACATTTTCTTTATCCATTCATCTGCTGACGGACACTCAGGTTGATTCCATGACTTGGATATTGTGAATAGTGTTACAATAAACATCAAAGTGCAGATGTCTCTTTGACAAACTGATTTCAAGTCTTTTGGGTAAATACCCAGAAGTGGGATTGCTGTATCATATGGTAGTTCTATTTTTAGTTTTCTGAGGAACCTCCATACAGTTTTCCATAATGGCTGTACTAATTTACATTCCCCCCAAAAGCATACAAAGGTTCCCATTTCTCCACCTCCTCTCAACACTTGTTATCTTTCATTTATTTTCTGATAGCCATTCTAACAGGTGGTATCTCATTGTCGTATTAATTTGCATTTCCTTAAGAATTCTAGAAGAAAATGTTGGAAAAACTCTTACAGACATCGGCCTAGGGAAAGAATTTATGAAGAGCCTAAAGGCAATCAAAGCAACAACAAAAATAAATAAATGGGACCTGATAAAATTAAAAAGCTTCTACACAGCCAAGGAAACCAGCATGAGAACAAACAGCCTACAGAATGGGAGAAAATATTCCCATGCTACATATCCGATAAAGGGCTAATAACTAGAATCTGTATAGAACACAGGAAAATCAACAAGAAAAAGTCAAACAACCCCATTAAAAATTGGGCAAAGGACATGAACAGAAACTCTTCGAAAGAAGACAGACTAATGGCCAGCAAACATATGAAAAAATGTTCAACATCTCTAATCATCAGGGAAATGCAAATGAAAACCACAATGAGTTATCACTTAACTCCAGTGAGAATGACTGTTATCAAAAAGTCCCGAAAGAACAAATGTTGGCATGGATGCAGAGAAATGGGAATGTTCATACACTGCTGGTGGGACTGCAAACTAGTGCAACCTCTATGGAAAGTAATATGGAAGTACTTCAAAAAGCTAAAAGTAGAACTACGTTTGATCCAGCAATCCATTACTGGGCATCTACCCAATGGGAAAAAAAGACATTCTATAAAAAGAGAGATCTGCTCGAATATTTATAGCAGCACAATTCACAATTGCAAAGATGTGGAAACAACCCAAGTGCCCATCAATACATGAGTGGATTAATAAAATGTGGTGTATGTATACCATGGAGTACTACTTAACCACAAAAAAACAATGGTGAACTAGCACCTCTTGTATCATCCTGGATGGAGCTAGAGCCCATTCTACAAAGTGAAGTATCACAAGAATGGAAAAACAAGCACCCCTTGTACTCACCATCAAATTGTGACTAACTGATCAACGCTTGTGTGCAAATATAGTAGTAACATTCATCAGGTGTCAGGCAGGTGGGAGGGGGAAGAGCGGATAGGTACATTCACACCTAATGCATAGGGTGCATACTGTCTGGGGGATGGGCATGCTTGTAGCTCTGACTCCTCGGGTGGAGCAAAGGCAACATATGTAACCTAAACATTGTACCCCCATAATATTCTGAAATTTAAAAATAATAATTTGCATTTCCTTAATGATTAGTGATGTTGAGCATTTTTTCATGTATCTGTTAGCCATTCATATGTCTTCTTTTGAGAAATGTCTATTAAGGTCATTTGCCCATTTTTAGATCAAATTACTTGTTTTCTTTCTATAGGGTTGTTTGAGTTCCTCATATATTTTGGATATTAATCCCTCATCAGATGTATGACTTGCAAACGTTTTCTCTTAATCCATAGTTTATCTATTTACTCTGTTAATTCTTAAAGCTTATTATTTTGATTTAATCCCATTGATGTAATCCCATTTGTCTGTTTTTGTTTTTGTTGCCTCCAACAAAAACAAAACATTAGTTTTGGGGTCAAACTAATGTTTGACCAAAACTAATGTTTTTTAGATTTGACCCCAAACATTTAGTTTTGGGGTCAAATCTAAAAAAAAATCATTGCCCAGAGCAATATCATGTAGTTTTTCCCCTGTTTTCTTCTAGTGATTTTACAATTTCAGGTTCTATGTTTCAATCTTTAATCTATTTTGAGTTGATTTTTGTATATGGTATGAGATATGAGTCCAATTTCATTCTTTTGCCCATGGATATACAATTTTCCGAACATTATTTATTGAAGAGACTGTCCTTTCCCATTGTATCTTACTGGCACCTTTGTTGAAAATCAATTGCCCATAGATGCATGGGTTCATTTCTATGCTTTCTATTCTGTTCCATTGGTCAATATGTCTATTTTTATGCCAGTACCATGCTCTTTTAATTACCATCACTTTGTAGTATGGTTTGAAATCAGCAGTGTGATGCCTCCAGCTTTGTTCTTTTTGCCCACGATTGCCTGGGCTATTTGGAGCTTTTTGTTGTTGTTCCATATGAATTTTAGAATTGTTCCTTCTATATATATGAAAAATGGCATTGAGATTTTGATAGGCATTGCATTAAATCTGTAAATCACCTTGGATTGTATGGATATTTTAACAATATTAATTCTTCCAATTCATGAGCACAGGTTATCTTTACATTTATTTGTGTGTTTAATTTCTTTCATTAATGTTTTATAGTTTTTGGTGTACAGGTCTTTCACCTTCTTGGTTAAATTTATTAATATTTCTGAGTGTGTCTCCTTTTTTGTAGCTACTATAAATGGGATTATTCTGTTCATTTCTTTATCGGAAAGTTTGTTCTTAGTGTAGAGAAATGCTACTAATATGTGTGTGTTGATTTTGTATCCTACAACTTTACTGAATTTGTTTTTCAGTTCTAACGGGTTTTTGGTATAGCCTGTAGGGTTTTCTATGTATAAGATCATGTCATCAGCAAACAGTGACTGTTTCACTTCTTCTTTTCCTATTTGAATGCCTTTTATTTGTTTCTCTTGCTTTATTGTTCTGGCAAGGACTTTCAATACTATGTTAAATAGGAGTAATGTGAGTAAGCATCCTTGCCTGGTTCAGAATCTTAAAGGAAAGGTTTCCAATTCTTCACTATTGAGTATGTTAGCTGTGGGCTTTTATTGTGTTGAAGTACATTTCTTTTATACCTAATTTATTGAGTGTTTTTTATCATGAAAGGTGTTGAATTTTGTCAAATGCTTTTTGTTACATATAATGAGATGATCATATGATTTTTCCCTTGGTTATGTTAATGTGGTATCTCATATTTATTGATTTGTGAATGTTGAACCATCCTTGCACCCCAGGAATAAATCCTACTTTTCATGGTGAATGATCTTTCTGATGCATTGTTGAGTCTGCTAGTATTTTGTTGAAGATTTCTGCATCTATGTTCATTAAGGATATTGACCTGTGGTTTTCTTTCCTTGTGATGTCCTTGTCTGACTTTGGTATCATGGTAATACTGGCCTTATAAAAAGTTTGGAAGTATTCCCTCTTTCAATTTTTTTTGAAAAAGTTTGTGGAGAATTATTAGTATTAGCTTTTCTTTAAGTGTTTGGTAGAATTCAATCATGAAGCCATCAGATCCCGGGCTTTTCTTTAATGGGTGTCTTAGTCCCTTTTGTGTTCTTATAAAAGAATATCTGAGACTGGGGAATTTGTAAAGAAGAGAGACTTATTTAGCTCATGGTTATGCAGACTGAGAAGTTCAAGGGCATACCCAGGCTTCTGGAAAGGGCTTTTGTGCTGCATCACAACATGGTGGAAAAGGTCAAAGGAGAAACAGACACATGGGAAAGAGGGGAAACCTTAGGGGCATCATGTATTTATAGTAACTCACTCTCATGGAAACTAATCCATTCCCCTGAGAACCAATCCAATCTCACAAGAGCGAAAATTCACTTACTACCACAAGAACACACCAAGCCATTCATAATGGATCTACCCCCATAACCTAAACATCTCCCACTAGACCCTACCTCTCAACACCACCACATTGGGGATCAGATTTCAACATGAGTTTTGTTGGGGACAAACCAACCATATCTAAACCATAGCAATGGGAGACATTTTATTGCTGATTCAATCTCCTCACTCCATTGTTGATCTGTTCAGATTTTCTATTTCTTCATGATTCAGTCTTAGTAGGATGTATGTGTTTAGGAATTTATCCATTTCTTATAGAATATTCAATTTTTAGCATATAATTGCTCAAAGTAGTCTATTATGATTCTTTGTATTTCCGTAGTATCAACTGTAACGTCTCCAATTTCACTTCTGATTTTATTTGCGTCTTTTCTCTTTTTTCTTGGTTAGGCTAGCTAAAGGTTTGTTGATTTTATTTTTTCTAAACCCAGCTTTTAATTTAATTGATCTTTTGTATTGTTTTTCTAGTCTCCATTTCATTTATTTCTGCTCTTATCTTTATTATTTATTTCTTTCTGCTAGCATTGGCTTAGTTTGTTGTTCTTTTACTATTTTCTTGAGATGTAACATTAGGTTATTTATTTTCAATCTTTCTTCTTTTTTGATGTAGACATTTATTGTTATAAATTTACTCTTAGTACTGCTTTTACTGCATCCTACAAGTTTTGATATGTTGTATTTACATTTTCATTTGTCTCAGGATAATTTTAACTTCCCTTTTAATTTATTCATTGGCCTTGATTGTTTAGTAGCATGTTATTTAATTTTCATGTACTTGTGAATTTTCTCAAATTCCTCCTGTTATTAATTTCTAGTTTCATACCATTATGGTTGGAAAAAAATATATGATATTATTGCAGTCTTCTTGAATTTGCTAAGATTTGTCTTGTGGCCTAACATATGATCTATGGTGGAGAATGTACCATGTACTCTTGAAAAAAATGTGTATTCTGTTGTTGTTTTTGGATGGAATGTTCTGTATATGTCTGTTAAGTCCATTTGGTCTAAAGAGTTGTTCAAGTCCAGTGTTTCCTTATTAATTTTCTGTCTGGATGATCTGTCCAATACTGAAAGTGACGTATTGAAGTTCCCTACTATTACTGTATTGCAATCTATTTCTCCCTTCAGATTCTTTAATATTTGCTTTATATATTTAGGTGCTCCACCATTGGGTGCACATATATTTATAATTGTTATATCCACTTGATGAATTGACCCCTCTGTCATAGAATATCCTCCTTTTTCTCTTTTTATAGTTCTTTTTTTTTCCTTTTTCAGTTCAGTCACTGTATTCTTCATCTCTGAGATTTCTTTTTTATATATTGTCTTTCCTATTGTTTTATCAAACTTCTGTTGTCATTTATGTATTATGTTCCAAATTTCATTTAATTTTTTAATCTACATATTCTTGAAGGTCACTGAACTTTTTTAAATGGGTTATTCTGAATTTTTTTTCTGTCATTTTATAAATCTACCTTTCTTTAGGGTCTATTGCTGGAGCTTTTTTAGTTTTTATTGGGGGGAGGTGTCTCAATTTCCTGAGTTTTTGTAATTCTTATTTCCTTGTGTTGGTGTTTACACATTTGTGGCAAAAGCTACCTTTTCTGGCTTTTACAGAAGTTCCTTGGCAGAAATAGACCTTCACCAGTTAGTCTAGCCTATGGTTCT
>CM052438.1:75648934-75753316 GCA_028533085.1 Varecia variegata
AAAAAAAAAAAGAAAAGGAAGTTGGGATGAAGTGGCGTTACCAGGGGAGAAGAGCAAGATTTTGAGGTTACAAGGCTCAGATCTTTTTGTACCAGCTCAATCATTCCTGAGCCCCACAGGTTACTTTGTGTATTGATAATCTACTAGGGCTGCTATAAAAAAAATACCAAAGAGTGGGTGGCTTAAACAATAAACATTTATTTCTCACAGTTCTGGATGCTGGGTAGTCCAAGGTCAAGGTGCCAGTAGATTCAGTGTAGGGGAAGGGCTTTTCCTGATTCATGGGTGCGTCTTCTTGCTGTGTCCTCATATGGTGGAAGTTACACGAGAGCTCTCTGGGGCTTCTTTTATAAGAGCACTAACCCTCCCAAAGACCCCACCTACTAATAATACCATCACGTTGGGGATTAGGATTTTGACATATGAATTTTGGGGGAAGGAGGACACAAACATTCAGTCCAATGCACCAACTGTATGTAGAAGTACAGAACAAGTGCAGAACGAGGACTTCACTGGTAACAGCATCCACCCAAGAACAGCCCCTGGGAAGTCTTCAAGCTCTCAGCCACCAACACTTGCTGTGCGTTTGGGTCAGACATTCTCTCAGGGCTGGAAAAGGTGCAACTCTTGACCAAAACCTGGAAAAAATATAGGGCTTTGAGTGCCTGAGTGGAATGTGAAGGAGGGAAGGGACAGAGACATGGTGAAGAAAGAATAAAGAGGAAAGAAGACAAAATAAGCCAAAAAGTGCACATCTATATATTTGATTTGATTTATGCATTTGGAAGGGCCTAGGTGGGGAGAACTGGACTTAAAGCTTTATGTCGAATTTTCCTCATTGGTATTGACACTGTTCTTCTCTCTGCTAGAGACTACATCTCAGAGGAGTCTTTAAACTTCTAGGGATCATCCTGAGCTTTGATTTTCTGTTTCAAACCTGCAGAATTTACCTTAACAAACTCATCTCCCCCGTCCTTCCATTCCGACAGCCATTGCTCTACTCTCAACGGGACAGTCGCTAACAGTGTCCTAGCTGCTCAGCCTTCTTTCAGGGTCTCTCTGAACCCATCCCTCCTTCACAAACAGACAGATTACCTTCCCCAACTGTCACTGACATCATCACTATTGCTACATCTCCATAATCATCATCATCATTGCTAAGCAATACTGTGTGGCAGGAACTATGTCCATAATCTCATTCACACACACACACACACACACACACACACACACACATCAGCTTTGCTACCATTTTAAAGATGGTGAAACTGAGACTCAAACAGTCTAAGGTCACATAGGTGGTTAAAGAACAAATCAGTATTTGAATCCTGATCTAACTCCAATGCTAATCTTAGGCACTTTTCTATTCTGCCTCCCCTTTCCCTATTCAAAAGCTTAATGTGTGAGGTAATGGAGAAGCATTAAATGGGTTTGAACATACTATTTTTTCACATGAGAAAGCTTTCTTCTAGATATCTCTACCTATATAAATTCTTCCTAAATTCCATTTCCTCCATGAAAACTTTTCTGACCACTAACTGTGCTTAATACCTCTGCACCCACCCAGACAGTGGTAACATTTCACTCTAAAGAACCACCATATGGAAGCAGGATAATGCAAGGGAAAGCATATCTCCCTAATAACCTCTTTTATTTTGAAATTATCTTATAGAAAACTTGGAAGTATAGTATAAAGAACTTTTCTTCTGAACCCCTTGAAAGTGAGCTGCCCCATCATGCTGAATTCTTCAGAGTGTATTTCCTCCAAACAAAGGCATTCTCCTAATGACCACAATAGGACCTTCAAAATCAGAAATTAACATTGATGGGTTACTTAATCCTCAGACCCCACTCAACATTCACCAACTCTCCCAACAATGACCATAGTGAAGGCATCTAGGACAGAATCATGCGATTGGATTAAGTTTTCATATCTCTTTAGTTTCCCTCCATCTTTCCTTGACTTTCATGACCTTGATACTTTTGAAGATTTCATACCAGCTATTTTATAGACTGTTCCTCGGTCTGGGTTTGTGTGATGTTTCCTCGTGACTGGAATCTCGTTATGCTTCTTTGGCAGGAACATCAGAGAATCAGGCTATGTTCTCAGTGTATCCTATCAAGTGGTGCAAGTTTCAATGTGTCCCATCGCTGATAAGGCTCAGTGTGATTACTTGACTGCAAGGGTGTCTGCCAAGGCGGGCTTCTCTATTTTTTTCTTTAAGTCTTTGTGGGGAGACACTTTGAAACTATACATTGTCCCATTCCGCATCTGTATTCTCAGCAATGCCTAGTGGAGTTCCTGGCATCTAGTTTTTTAACTAAGTTAATGGAGAGCTGTAAATCACCAAGATTAGAATTTTGGAGTTTGTTCTATAAGCAATTTGTAGCAATGATAAATTTGGGGGTATTGTAGAGACATCAAAAGTGTTGTACTAGAATGATTCATTGGACAGCTCCATATAAGATGAATTAGAATAGGAATTAAAAGTGGAGATTTGGAAATTGTCTCTTTATTTAATCAACTAGATAGAATATTCCACATATTCCATATTCCATATTTCAAATCATCAGGGTTTGGTATGCTGAGCTCCATTCACTCTCCATATGAAAATTATTTGTTTTAACATAGGTGGGGAAAATGGTTTTGGTCGTAAATTTTGCATGAAAGAGAAATAGGGAAAGGGGCTGAGCAGGGCACATCTTAAGGATGCTAAGTCACACATGGTGCTTGTTTTTCCAATCTTTAGATATTTCACTTAGGATAATGGTCTCCAGTTTCTTCCAGATTGTTGCAAAGGACATTAAATCATCCTTCGTGGCCAAGTAGTATTCCATGGTATACATATACCACATTTTATTAATCCACTCATGAATTGATGGGCTTTTGGGTTGATTCCATATCTTTGTAATTGTAAACTATGCTGCTATAAATATTTGAGTACAGGTGTCTTTTTGATAAAATGACTTCTTTTCCATTGGGTAAGCGATCCATGTAACCAAAAAGATTTGCATCCCCATAATACTCTGAAATTTAAAAAAAAAAAAAAGCAAACAAACAAAAAAAAGTTGCTAAGTCACAAAGCCAGGTGGGAAAGGAGCTCTGAAAGGAAAGTGGGAGGCAGCCTAGTGACCCATTTCCATTTTGTCTCAGCCCCTAATGTCAGCTGGTTTCCCACTTAGGATGTCAGTATCCAAGTTAGAAAGTCAGGAACAGTTGAAAAAGCAGCAAACCTCAGCTTCCTCCCAGTCAACCTTCCCGCCCCCCCTTCTCCAGCCTCCTCTAAAGGAGAAGAAAAGAATGCGAATGAGTGATTCTTGGGCCCTCATTCTTGTGCCTCTTCTCCCCATGTCTCCTATTAACACAGTTTATTGCTTTGTAGACAAAGGCTTTCCCTATCACGGGGAGCATTGCTCTGTGCCCCTATGGAGACCAAAGGCCTTACAGAGGGCGGTTAACTCATCTCCTGCTTTTGAAAGCTTTGTATTTCTCCCTAGCACATATGTGTACTGAGGGATAAGAACTCCGTGAAATCCAAGTTTAAGAAAACACAGCTTTGTCCCACTGAGGAAGACTATATATCTGGTTAACAATGCTCAGTGTCATAAATGATGGTGTCTAGCAAGCACTTTTAGAAAAGCAGTGTTTCTTTTGTAATTACAGTGTTCTCTCTGTTTCATTGTGCTATGGTTTACAACCACAGCCCTGCCAAAAGTACATCTGGGAAACAGGATTTGTTTTTTTGTCCAACTCATCAGCAACAGAAAGCCCCAGTGTAGAATCCCGTGTTTATGAAGCTACAAACTTCCCATTTTGCCGCCTTTTCTGAATGGCTCAGAGCATGATGCTTACAGTGTGCTGCGATATAGAAGGAATTTATACTAAGGTTTGTCAAGACTTTAAAAGGACAAACAGAATAGAAGAAATAAGAAAGTTTTCCTGTATATTCACATATGCAAAACTTGAGTGGGCTTGGGACATTGACAGTAGACAAAGCCAGGTCTCCTTTTCCTATAAGTCTAAATCCTCTACCTCAGAAGGGAGAGAATGTAGGGTATCCTGGCCATGGGGCAGTGCAAGGGTTAGTGGGCAGGCTTGTGTCATTGTCCTGAGGCTGAAATCACAGATATGACTTGTCTTAGTCTCTTTGTTCACCCAGTTTCCTGGTGGGGGGTATGTGTGTGTTTGTGGGGGAGGAATAATAAATGCTTTCAGTGGGAATAGTATAAGCCCTGGATAATCTGTTAGTTGAAAAATCATTCCCTGAACAATCTAGATAAAATTTCATATTGATCTCATCAGGTCACATGTATATAAATATTAATGGTTTAAAAACAAATATCATTGATGGCATAGCTATGGTAGAACAAGAATGTATCAATATATGGGGCAAAGAGAAATTTAGGCTGACTCTTATGAGCTAGAGTACCCCAAAAGTCAGACTGTATTAAACCAGTCCCCAAACACTGGTTCCCTGGCACTGTGATAGTCAACCCTCTGATTCACATGGGCCCCAGATGCATTTTGAAAAGCAACATGAGTCAACATATTACACAGGCTGGTAAAACTTCTCGATCCAATATAATTTGACAGGGCTTTGTTAAAGGAAGATTCCATCAATCTCCATGACTCTTGCGCTTTGCCTTAAATGTTTGATTATTTGGCAAGATTGTACCTTTTTTCTTTTGAGCTAGTGCTCAGGGATTATTTACAGGTACCTTCAGGCTCATGATGGAGTGTGGCCAGATAGGATGAACAGCCATAAGCCTGCAAGATTTGTGATGTGCGTTTGCCTAGCTCAAACACATCAGTGAACTGTTTGCAATAGCCCTTATTCCGTCTGACGGTGTCTTGCATCAAAACTGTGCTTAACCCTCTCACTGCCAAACTCTTCTTCCCAGGTGACTTACTGTGGCACGTGAATGGTCCACTAATGACAACAGTTGCCCGCTAGTCCTGTGTAGGCTTAGAACAATGGAAGTTATATATTTGGCTAATTTGAGTTTCTGGGTTCCTTTGTAGGATAAAAGAAATCAATTTGCATTGATTTGCATATTTCAGACAGTACTAAAAGCCAACTTCATTCTTTGTTCAATAAATACTTCAAGGGGTGGGGTAGCAAACAAGACAGATAAGACAGAAGGCCTCACGGAGTTTGTATTCTGGTCATGGAGAAGAAAATCGGCAAATGAAACAGTAAGCAAAGTAGTTACAGATGTGGTAAATGCTATGAAAGAAATAAATAGGGTTACATAGAAAGAATGCAATTATTTAGGTGTTCAGAAAAGGTCTCTTTAAAAAAGTGATAATAAGGCTATAAGTTAGAGAATAAGAAAATCGCAAGCAAAGGTCTCCAGAGAGAACATTCCGGGCAAAAATCACAGTAAGTGCAAAAGCAGATTTTCCTAGCTGGGCTCAGCTATTTGGTGAACAGACATAAAGCTGGTCTGGCTGGAGTGGAGTAAATAGGAGGGCAGTAAGAAGTGACATCTGAGAGATGCAGCCAGGACAAGCTCATACAGGGCCTTGGACAACAGAACAAAAATTTAGGGTTTTGTTCTAAGTGCAATGGGAAGCATTAGGACTCTTGTTTTTAAGTAGAGGTGTGATGTGATCTAAACACTCTTGCTTCTAGGAATGGGCTGTCTCAGCCATAACTCAAAACCAATGTTGAAAATGGTCTATCCCAAGGCTCAATAACTTTGACTAGTAGCCTGCTTTCTCCCGAAAATTTAGGACAAATAGTCTTTAGTGTCTACTCTATACTTAACCCTAGGCCCATGAAGAAAGAGAATAGATTAGGATTATTAAAATTTAGAAGCTTGCAGGAAGAAGGCTCCTGCAGGGCCAGAATTCAGACTTCTGAGGGTGGAAGGAATGCTGGGCAGATGGTGCTGATCTCTGTCTGAAGTTGCACAATGCTGCTAGTTCAGAGAGGGTAGGAAAAACTGCACATTGACTCTAACTGCTACTGCTGGAACCAACTAACGCATAGAAGGCAGCTACAAAGCAACTTCCTTTTTAAGAAGTGACATGGCAGCTGCATGCATCACTTCCACTCTGTAAACAGGTTTGGGAATAAACACAACTAGCTCCTGGTAAGCATGCAACTCAACTGCTGGGGCAGAGTGCACAGATGTTCGATAAAGAATAACCTACAGGATTCACCTTCCAACAAGTCTTGTTACCACCCAACCAGGTTCATTGCCCACTGCTCAAGAAGAAGCCAATACACTGAGACAGCAGGGTTTACTGCAAAGAAAGTTTAATTCCTCACAACGCTAAGCAGGGAGACAGGAGGAATTTCTCAAATCTGCCTCCCCCCAAATTTGGGAGAAAGCGTTTTTAAAGACAGTTTGGCAGGCAAAAGACTAGGCAGTTGGGTCTGCTGATTGGCTGGGTTTGGGGTGGAACCATTGGGCTGTAGAAATTCTTGTCTTTGCTGAGTCGGTTCTTAGGTGGGGTCGAAACACCGATTAAGTAAATTCCTCTGTGTGGGCCACTGGTCTGGGTGGGTCAGCTTTTCCACTGGAATGCAGGGCCTGGAAGATTTCTTAGAAACTACTCTGAGGTTTCAAAAAGGTGATGTTGTCTATGGAGAAAGTTAAGAACCTTTATGGTCACTATCAGCTATGTGACTCCTGAGTAGCAATTATAGGAAAGCAAACAGGGCGGCAATGAGTAATTATCATCATTATTTTTAGGTAGGCCCTTACCATAGTTCTCGCCTTGCACCCCTTTATTAATTTGTGATGGTGGTTTCAGTCTTGGACACTAGTCAGTTTCCTTTACCAGGAACATGGAAAGTGTCCATTAATCTGGTGACTCTATTACATGTGGTACCATTCAGTCCATTATCTCCAAAAGCAAGGAATTCTGTTATATGAAGCAAAGATAAAATGAAGCCCACAAAGAGGTACAAAGTTAGTGGGATGGGTTAAGAACCATGAATGGCATTTACAAGCTGTTTTTTATTATCTTCTCTCCCCTTATCCCTCGCAAGGTCTGGCAGGACCAGGGCGAGGACACATGGAATGAGGTGGCTTAGTGAAGCTCAGATGCAGGCCTTAGCAAGAAAGCATTGTCTTCTTCTCCATGGCCCAAGTTCTGTTCTTAAGGGCTGAGATCAAACATGGTCCCGGATAAAAAGCCTAAGCAGCAGACCCTCAGCTTTGCTCTTGTCTGGGTCTTGGGCTAAAGGAAGCGAGAGCAGCTTGATGTTCACAAATAGTCCCTCTCTGTTCACCAAACTCTGAGTCCAGACAGGGCTTCAGGAGCCAATTCTAACTTGTAGCAGAACATGCATTTTTTCCAGGAGTGTGCTCATGACAGGGGTGTGTCAGTCTAGCTAAATTGGAGTTAGGCTTCCTGGAATTCCCATCTGCTTCAGAGTTAGGGTTGGCCCCAGGAGAAATTGCTGGAGACTTGGAAGGCAGAAGTAAAGAGGCAGCCAGTCCCTTCTAAGGCTGCATGGTGGGGGGTGCGGTGGGGAGGCACCTGCGGCTCACGCTCTTGACCGCTGACCTCCCAGCCAACACTCCCGCTGAGTCTCCTACTTCACCTTCAAGTTCTGTGCAGTTGTGCATGCAGTTCTGTAGCACAGACTGTCAGCTTCTTCTGCAGAGAGCCACATGGGGGAGGTGGGGAGGTGAGACAGGTGGTTCCAGCCCTGCTGATCTGCAGTGGCTCCAGCTGCCCCACCACCAGACCAGAGTCCATAACCTTTCCTAGACGTGTTCCCAAGCTCACACAAATGCATAAGCTCCAGCTCCCATAATAAATCCTTTATTCCATATCACTTGAACCTTAACTAATACAGTAAGCTAGGCTATGCTGTGAAGACACGCTATGCCTAAACCTTAACAACAAGGTTTATTTCTTGCTCGAGATCCATCCACAGCTCCAATCTGCATGGTCTTCGCTTTGGGACCCAGGCTGGAGGAACAGCCTCTGTTGAGAACATTGCCGTTATCATGGCAGAGGGAAGAAAGACAGGGAACCACACACTGCTTCAGGCTCTGCCTCGCAGGGACTCCCCTCCCCTCACGCTTCCTTGGCAAAAGCAATTCCAACAGCAACACCTGAATTCAACAGGAAAATGGATGAACATGTAATACGTGTGTGGTTTTTCTGACACCAAATACATGTCACTTGTCCATACCAATTCTGCAATTCTATAACACCAGCAGTGTATCTAACAATTCAATTCTGATGCTGACACCCAGAGTTAGCACAGACCTTGCAAGTTAAAGGCTTAGTCCCGCAAGACATCAGCTGCAAATGGGGTGCCCAGGTTGTCTACATCTCTGCCTGGCTAACTACAAATGCAGAGGTTTCCTTGATGCCCTCCTCAGATTCAATAATTTGCTTGAATACTCACAGAACTCAGGATAGTGCTTTACTTAAAATTACCAGTATACTATAAAGAGTACAACTCAAGACCAACTAGCTGGAAGAAATGCACAGAACAAGGTATGGAGGGGATGGAGGTGCATGGAGTTTCCATGTCCTTTCTGGGTGCACCACCCTCCCAGCTCCTCCATATGTTGTTCACCAACTCTAAGCTCCATGAACACCATCACTGAGGGGTTTTACGAAGGTTTTGTTATGTAGGCATGATTGATTGACTCACTGGCCATGGGTGACTGAGCTCAGTGTCTGGTCCCTCTCCCTCTCTCAGAAGTCAGGGGGCAGGATGGAAAGTTCTAACCTCTGATCATGTGGTTGGTTTTTCTGGTGACCAGCCACCATCCTGAAGCTATCTAGGGTCCCTGTTCTCCAGGAGTCATCTCATTAGCATACAAAAGACAATAAATTCCAACAGTTTAAGGAATCTTGTGCCAGGCACTGGGGACAAAGACCAAATATTTACTGTGATGGTTGATTTGGGAGTGTCAACTTGATGGGATTAAGTGATACTCAATAGCTGGTAAAGCATTATTTATTCTCAATGCTTTAGTAGGCACGAGCCCATTCCTCTTCTGCTGAAAGCCAAACCAGGTGGTTTTCCTGATGATTAGAATGATGACACTGCCTCAGGTGTGTCTGTGAGGGTATTTCTGGGGGAGATTGGCATATGAGTCAGTGGACCGACTGGGAGAAGATCTGACTTCATCCAGACAGGCACCATGGAATAGGCAGAGGCCCCACATGGAACAAAAAGGCATAGGAAGGAAGAATTCAGGTGTACGCTCTCTCTCCCTCCTGAAGCTGGGTCACCCTCCTTCTCCTACCCTTGAATGTCAGAACTCCAGGTTCTCCAGTCTTTGGCCTCTAGGACTCACACCAGTGACCTGCTGGGCTCTCAGGCCTTGGGCTTGGACTGAGAATTACACCATTGGATTCCTTGGTTCTGAGGCCTTTGGTCTTAGAACTCAGCCATGCTACAGGCTTTCCTGGTTCACCAGCTTTCAAACAGCCTGTCGTGGGACTTCTCAGCCTCCATAATCAAGCGAGCCAATTCTCCCTACTAAGTCCCTTTTCATATATTTCTGTATGTCCTATCAGATCTGACTCTCTGGAAAACTCTTACTAAAACATTTATTTTTTTTCTGCTGTATGTCATAATAATAGATAAGTAGACACAAACACACACACACACACACACACACACACACACACACACACTCTTCAGGAATTTAACATAGTTTGTAGCAAGCCAAGGATTTGGATTTGAATATCACCATTGTCTCTCTCTTTCTGTTACAAACAACACACTTTATTGTTTACTCAGCAATATTTGGGGACCTGAATCTGGTACAAGCCCTGTATTTGATGTTAAGACCAAATCACTCATGTTGTTTAGTTCTTCTTCTTTTTTTTTTTTTTTTTTGAGACAGAGTCTTGCTCTGTTGCCTGGGCTAGAGTGAGTGCCGTGGCGTCAGCCTAGCTCACAGCAACCTCAAACTCCTGGGCTTAAGCAATCCTCCTGCCTCAGCCTCCCAAGTAGCTGGGATTACAGGCATGTGCCACCATGCCCGGATAATTTTTTCTATATATATTTTTAGTTGGCCAGATTATTTCTTTCTATTTTTAGTAGAGACGGGGGGGTCTCACTCTTGCTCAGGCTGGTCTCGAACTCCTGACCTCAAGTGATCCACCCACCTCGGCCTCCCAGAGTGCTAGGATTACAGGCGTGAGCCACCAAGCCTGGCCATGTTGTTTAGTTCTGTGATTTTTTAGTGGTTCTCGTTTGAGACTAAAATACTACATTTTATTTCAGCTGTAAGATGATAAAATATTTACTGAAGAAATGCATGAATTAAATATCAGGTCACCTCTGAATCTTGGGACTTGAGAGGAAAATGATTGTTTTCCACTCTAATGTCTCAAAAATAGACAAATGTTCAAGTGGCTGTGAGGGATTGGCACTGTATTAATCAGAGCTTGACAAATAAATTAAGGACTCTTACAGGTTGTTCCCTGTATGCTCATAAAACTACTTATAGTTTTTAGCTATGGTGTAATCAATACCCCTTATATAATGATGTTACCACTAGGTTTCTCCTTGTATTTCAAACAAACAGAAAATTAACTTGAGAACTCAAAAGATCGTTACTCTTTACCCATGGAATTGTTTATCTGTTTTTCTCCTACTAGGCTATAAACTTATTGGATGTTTGGACTGCATCGTGTTCATTTCTGTATCTCCAGTAGTTATCATAGTGCCTGGCACAGAATAGATGTCAACAAATGTTTATTATATTACCACATTTTATCAACTTTAAGATGCACACATTTGTCATAGTTTAGCATCTCCCTAAAATTGGGATGCCTCTTACAATTGATGGTGGCTTAAATCACCATCAGTCAGGTGTGAAAACTCTTTATTTGATACCTCCTGGTAAAATCAAGAAAGCATTAACTTCACAGTATATTAAATTTGATGACTTATGGGTAATTAATAAATTATTAAAAGGAGTTGATTATTTTAATATTGATTCAAACATGTTATATAAAAGGATGTCATGGGTATGACATTATCATTTTATAATTTTACAGCTTCATAAATTATACAGTTTAACTCAAAATCCACTTATTGTCATCTTTTTCATTAATTCAATAAAAATATAACTACAATGGAACTTATCATTTTAACCAAGTTGATTGCCTTTATCCTTTATCCTACCATACAATTAAGAAAAAGGCCATTCTCTTCAGGGATTTTATTGTTCTTTCCATTCATGTTTTTATAAGTCACTCAAAAGCATGTTTTGCATTAATTTGTGTGTATTAAGCCAATTAATATATACTGAGTACCTATGGTGAGTGACATATTCTACTAAAAGCCATGGGGGTAAAAGTTATTTTTCTATCCCCATGACATCTGAGGCCCCTAAGCTAGCGGTCCTCAACCTTTTTGGCACCAGGGACCGGTTTCACGGAAGACAATTTCTCCACAGATGGGAGTGGGGAAAGGGGGCATTGCCAGCGGCGTGGGGTGGGGTGAGGCTGCTGACCAGTACCGGGCTGTGGCCTGGGGGTTGGGGACCACAGCCTTAAGTTACAGGCAAAGCTTCCATTAAGCAAATAACATATTTCCTATATGAAGGAGCAGTCACTACATCATGACCAACACTCTCCCAAGCTTTAGTAAGTAGCCTGCCATGGCTCCTGTTGCATTTCTGAATATCAACTTACTTATATGTGTATGCTGCCTTGTTTTCTCTGATTTTTCACTTGTAAGCTTGATCATCTTAATAGCCATGGGACAAAAGATTTTATTATAAACTGCATGACTATATTTATTTAATTTGGAAGGATTTGGAAGAAAGGGAGCTAATAGGGATTTTTTTAAAAGTGTATTTATATGTTACGTATAAAATATATAGATGAAAGGGAAGAAAAAATCTGATTTTAAAGCAACAATCCTCTTATTATATCAGATGATCAGAAATGCCAGCTTGAATTCTTCACTGGCCTATTTCATCAGCTGCAGGCTTAACAGGCTTTAATATAATCCCAGTGGTCTGTAAATTTACATAAAGGCAACTCCTTGTAATATATATAAAAAGAATATTCAAATGTGCCCACTCTTTTTCAATTTTTTTAATAAAAAATTGTTACATGTTCAGTTGCATGCCAACTATGGGAATATAGGTCATTCTCAAGGTAAGATCCAACTGGACTTTTACAGGTGGTTGATTTTTTCTGTGTGGCCACAATTTGGAGCAAGTCTGAATGACTTCACTCTTTGCGTAAGGAGGAGAGTTGTCCCAAATAGTTCAGGACAGCTTTCCCTCCTGAGACAGTGTGCTTGCATAAATTTAAAGAGATTTATGTTAAAATAATTCTGCACTTTGACAAGAACATATATTTCACTAACGAGGACATACAGATGGCAAATAGGCACATGAAAAGATGTCCAACATCATCAGCCATTAGGGAAATGCAAATTAAAAGTACAATGAGGTATTGCTACCCACCTGGCAGAATGACTGAAATTAAAAATAGGAATAACACCAAATTCTGGCAAGGATGCAGAGAAGTTAAATTACATATACATATTGGCGGGAATAGAAAATGGTACAGCCACTCTAGAAAAGAGTTTGGCAGTTTCTTACAAAGCTAAACATGTGCTTACCATACTTACCAAAATGATTGCACTCTTGGGCATTTATCCCAGAGAAATGAAAACTTACATTTACACAAAAGCCTATACATAAATGCTTCTAGTAGCTTTATTCCATAATAGCCAAAAACTAGAAATAACGCAAATGTCCTTCAAATGACTGATTAAACAAATTGAGATGTATCCAGACCATGTAATACTATACAGTAATAAAAAAGAGCAAACTAGTGATGCATGCGACTCTTTGGGTTTTTTTTTGTTTGTTTGTTTGCTTTTTGCATGCAACTCTTTGGATGTGTTACAATGCTAAGTTAAAAAAGGCCAATCTCAGAAAGTCATATACTTTCTTATTCCATTTATAAAACATTCTAGAGATAACAAAATTAAGCAATGGAGAGCAGATTAGCAGTTTCTGAGGGTTAGGGATGGAGTTAGGAAGGTATATGGCTATAAAGGGATAGCATGACAGAACCCTGTAGTGATAAAATAGGTTTTTTTCCTAATTGTGGTGGTGATTACACAAATCCACATGTGTGATAAAACTGCATAGGACTACGTACACAGACAAACAATAAGCACCTGTAAAAATGGCAAAATATGAATTATCCTGGTTGTGATATTATACTATATTTAGGCAAGATATTACCATTGGAGGAAACTAGGTGAGGAGTACATGGGTCTCCCTTTTTTTTTTTTTTTTTTTTTTTTTTTTTGCTATTTCCTGCAAGTCTACAATTATTTCAAAATTAAGTTTGTTAAAAAATTATTCTGCATCGACAAATAGGACTACATCAAACTAAAAAACTTCTGCAGCAAAGCAAACAGTAAACGCAGTGAAAAGGCAACCTATGGAATGGGAGAAAATATTTGCAAATTGAATTGCTATCTGATAAAGGGTTATCCAAAACATATAAGGAACTTGTACAACTCAATACCAAAACAATAAATAGCCCAATTAAAAAATGGGCAAAGGACTTGAATAGACATTTCTCCAAAGAAGACATACAAATGGTCAACAGGTATGTGAAAAGATGCTCAATATCACTAGTCATCAGGGAAATGCAAATCAAAACCACAATGAGGTATCATCTCACCCCTGTTGGGATGACCATTTAAAAGAAAAGCAGCGAGGGTGTGGAGAAATTGGAACCCTTGTGCACTATTGCTGGAAATGTAAAATGGAGCAGCTGCTGTGGAAAACAGTATGGAGATTCCTCAAAACATTTAAAAATAGAACTGCCATATGATCCAACAATTCCACTTCTGTTTATCCAAAAGAATTGAAATTGGAATCTCAAGAGATTTGCACTCTCACATCCATTGCAACATTATTTACAATAGCCAAGACATGGATGCAACCTAAATGTCCACTGATGGATGAGTGGATAAAGAAAATGTGGTTTATGTACATACCATGGGATATTATTCAGCTTAAAAAAGAAAGAAATCCTGCCATTTATGACAACATGGATGAACTTTCAAGACATTATGCTAAGTGAAATCAGCTAGACACATAAGAACAAATACTACTTGACATCACTTACATGAGGATTCTAAAATAGTCAAGCTCATAGAAGGAAAGAGTAGAATGGTGGTTGCTGGCAGAGGGGAAGGAGTACAAAGTTTCATTTATGCAAGGTGAATAAGCCCTAGGAATCTACTGTACAGCATAGTGCCTGTAGTTCATGATGATCTATTGTATACTTTAAATTTTTCTGAAAGGGGAGGTCTTATGTTAAGTGTTTGTATCACACGCACACATACACACACACAAACACACACACACACACACACCCCTAAAGAAGGTAATAGGAAACTTTTGGCAGTGATGGGCATGGTTATGGCATACATGTGATGGTTTCATGGTTGTATACTTACATTCAAATTCATCAAGTTGTATAAATTAAATATGTACAGCTCAGTCATACCTCAATAAAAAGGTTTAAAAAATAAAACAGGATAAATGATACTATGAGTAAGATTGCCTGGGCTTCATAATCTTTCAAAGTCCCTTTTTACTTTTTTTTTCCTCTCTCTCTCTCTCTCTTTCCTCTTCTCTCTTCTTTTCTTTTACTTCTCAGAATATTATCTAAGTCCTTAGATAAGCAAAAGTGATGTATTTCTGTAGGCACAATTATAATTGCTCTAAATTTTTCAAAGCCTTTTCTTTTTGAACTAATTTTCTTTTATTCATAAAATTGGCTTACCAGTATGCTTCACTTCACCTCCACTGTGTAGTTTTCCTTTGCTTTCTCAAAATTAGTCTCAATATCATTGTGCAGATCCCAAACACCATAGAACTTAATATTTTGTTTGCCATGAAGAACATTTTTCATATATTAAAAGCTCATTATGGGTATGATTTTAATCAAGTTTCATCTCATAACTGTTTCTTTATTCTTTGGTTGTTTGTTATAAGAAAAATAATATTTCCTGGTCTAAAGCAAGAATCTGGTAACTTTATTATTAAATGTTTCCCTGAGTACTGTGTAAGATATATAATACAGGGAATAGTCTGAATCTTTAAAATTCTATTTATTTTCCTTCCTTCCTTTTAAAACATGGTCTAAGAGTAGGACTATGCATTTTTAATTTGCAAATTAATATATAATCATGCAGTAAATATTGTTAATTACATTAATATTAATGGAGAATTCCATTTTTAATGACTATGTATAAGACTCTATAATTTGTTACTTGTTAAAAGTATAGAAAGCTTAAAATTTATAATATGCTTATCTTAATTCTTTTTCATATATATATATATACATACATACACACACACACACACACACACACACACACACATTCTCTCTCTCTCTTAAATACCTACCAGGTACCACAAATGTGCTTAGAATAAATAGGGTATAGTTCCTGGCCAATAAAACTTGGCCAATAGTGTCACTTGGGAGTTTGCTAAAAAGTAAATTCTCAGACCCCACCCCAGATTTACTAAATCAGGAGCTCTGGGAGTGGGGCCCAGCACTCAGTGGTTTAACAAGCTCTTCAGGCTGATTCTTGTGTACACTAAGGTATGAGAACCAATAGTCTACAAGAAACAAAAACAATTACATGCAGTGTTGAAAGTGCCATGATAAATGTAGTATCTACAAAGACTATGGAAAAGGAGAAAAAACAGCAAATAACAAGCTGTCTGGGAAAATTAAGGAAGGCTAAGCAAAAGAGATGACATTTGAGCCAACCTTGAGGGTGTGTAGGATTTTAATTTTTAATTCAACAAATCTTCAATGAGCACATACTACCCTAGTCACTCTAACAGACTGAGAAAGCTTAATAAACAACAGTTCAATAAAAGTCATTGTGCAATAATTCAGGGGCAGATTTACCAGGAAGCTAACCTGAAGCTTCAGGATCCCTCACTTGCCTGGGCCCTTTCCAACACCCTGTTTTTGTAATCATAATTGTGTATTCTTTTTCTTCCATTGGACCCCAACATTGTATGAGCTTCAGATCCGCATAAAACTTGGAGCACCTCATGCTTGCTATGTTCGGGAGTAGAAGGGATATATAGTAAGGAAGGTAGTAAGGAAGCAAGCAGCACCTTCCAGCGAAGGAATCCATCCTGCCAGGGATGGAGATAGAGGGTGACAAGTCAATCCCTGAGACTGGCATGTGGGCTACTGGAAGAGGTGATGCTGCAAAGGTGCATGACCAGAGGCCTTAGATGCGCTGCCAAAGAGTTTGGACTTTATTCTCTACACAATAGATGACAGAGATTTTTTTAGCAGGTCCCTGCATTTTAAAAAGGTAGCTGTAGCAACTGCGGAAGGAAACAACAGATTGCTGAAAGGAAGGAGTAGAGCCAGGGACATCAGTCAGCAGCATAATGAAAGAGACCAGCAAGGAAATGTGGAAGGTGCAGGTTCCAGCACTGGAACTGGAATTTGAGGGGCACATCAGAGAGAGGATCTACCTGCAGACCCACTGGAAGATAGCCTAGGAAGATGCATTAAAGGTGACTTTTATAGTTTGGGTGCGTTTATAATTTGGATAACAAATCTCTCAACTCAAAGAAAAATATGGGAGGAGGAGTGAGTTTCATGGAGAAATTAATGAGCTGCATTTTGGATAAGTTGAATTTTTCTACACTGTGCTTCTATCATTCTGAAAACATATGTATATAAAATTCTAATTTAACTATCTACTTTTTGCAAAGCGCTACTGCACATTTGAAAGAAAAATCACACATAACCCAGTGCTTATTATGTCATTGTTCAAAAAATCCTATGTAATGATTTAGTGATAGTCGTTAATTAAATCACCATTTCTAAAAATATAAAATGGGATTTAAGTACACAGGCAAAAGTCTTTCTTGCTAATAAAATATGAAATCAGACAGGCTTTACAATAATTTGGCACCATCTTTGATAGCCAAAAAGATGGTTCTGAAGTATCTGCAAATAGCTTCTAGGATGAAGAAGGTCAGAAGACTCCCCGTTTATGTCATTAACTGGAAAGCAGCCGAGCAGGGAAGGAGGGGAACTGACAGCTCTGCTTGGATCCCGGCAGAGGTTGGGGGTTAATGGAAGGAAGTTTAAAGTTGCATATAAGATGTATTTGGCAGAAGCAGTGAATTATATCTGCAATCCACATTGAAGAATACAGAACAGATTCGGTGCCTTGATAAAATTATACGAATTAAACATTTAGCAAAGCATAAAGCAGCATGATGTCTCAAGAAAAAGGTCATCCAAACATCCCCAAAGGACTGTTCACTGAGCTAATTCTGAAGAGTAAACTCTCGAGGATGAGGGACATCTGGTTTTGGTGCATAAGCTTTGCAGTGCCTATTAGACATCATGATTTATTCATTGCCGCCTAACAGAAAAGCAATTGCCGGGTTGCCCCTCTCCTAATTTAGTGCCCTGTTTGCTGGGCCATGACACTGCTGTCCACAACAGAAAGAAGACGTGGATGCTCCAGAGTTGTCAGGAAAGACATCCAGACAGCTTAACATCCATCAGAGAGTTCCTTCCTGTGGATTATGCAGTGACGTAGCCGGGATTCTGACAGCGCATCCTGACCACATTTTTACTTTTAGGATGAGAAATGTTTCCCCCTTTCCCGAATGTATCTCAAACCTAGTTAAAGTTAACACCCCTGGTTCCCTGAATATTTTTATGACTCTGCAAGCTAAAGGATGTTTTAGATATTTATAGAGTTACCACCTGCTCAATCAGCAAATGGCCTGGAATTTTTTAAAATAATAGTGGACTCTGGTTCCATGCGAACTGTAGCCCACTTTGACTTAAATGGTGCAAAAGCAATTTATGTAACCAAAACGTTTTTACCCCCATAATATTTTGAAATAAAAAATAAATTAATTAAAATGAATTAAAATAAAATAATAGTGGAGGAGGGGAAGGGAGTTGCTTGGATATAGATGAAAAAGTTCTGGAAATCTATTTCAAAACAATGTGAATACACTTAACACCACTGAACTGAATACTTAAAATGGTTAAATAGTAAAAATAACAATAGTGGAGTAAAAGTTCTCATTCTTAACATGTATTATGCCACAAGAAATCCCCAGCTCCTTAATGGATACCTCAGAACTTCATGATTCCCTAAGGAAATCTACCTCTTTCTTTCCATGCTTTTTCTATATGGAGTTTCTCATTCGTAGGTCTGTAACTGTATATTTGTCAAACAGAAATTGAGCAGCACATTCAACTGACAGGCATACAATCTGAAGCTCTTTTAAAAGAAGAATTATGTGTCTGCTGCTGTAAGAAGTTGTGTGAATTCACAAACCAAACCCCTTAATGTGGTGCTGAAAAGCAAGGCTTGGTGGTTCTAAATTCAAAGCCCAAAACTGCCCATTCTTCAGCATGGAGAAAAACAAAATATAAATGATTTGAAACCGCATGTGGATAGACAATCATTTCTACTTTTTTTAGAGAATATAAGTGGTTTTGCTATAATGCAATATATGCATTCCAGAAAATCATCTATAACATTATGCACTAAAAATAGCAGGGCTTTTGAGAAAGATTAGATTAGCCACAGAGCACTCAAACCTATGCGACTTTATGAACAGAATACTAACAACAACAACAGATCCTAATAAAATACTAGCACAATTTAAAAGATACGTTAAATTCCTGAAGAACAAATACTACAGACACTAAATAGTTAATACAGATATGATAAATATAAGTATTTATTACAGTAAATAACAGTAGCTTGATAGAAAGGGGTATCAGGAGGGTTGAGACCACTGAGCTTTGTAGCAACAAGGAGAACATTAAGAAGGATCAGGAAAAAACCAAGCAAAGAGACTTCCAAGACAAGCAGTGCCCAGCTGAGCTGAGACTGAGAATGTGGGGTGCACAGGGATCCTGAACAGCCCTGTGTTCCTCGGTGCCCCACTGTGCTCCACGGCAGCGGTCAACATGCTTTACGTTCAGCTGCTGTTACTTCGCAGTGTGAAATATCAAAGTGCTGGGCAAATCGCATATGAACCAATGCAAACTTGGCATGACTTTGACATTACTCTGTATTACCAATCACGTCAAAGCTACTTCGAATGACATAAATACACGTTCCACCAGAGCAGACTGTACCTGCCTTTACACATTTTCTGAAAAATCAGATAATGTATAGATTTGACAAAGGACAAATGAGGAATCGACTTGGTTCCTACCCCTGCATCAACACCTCTCTGCAGCCAAATAAGCAAGTCTTCCTCTAAAAATGGTGCAAGATGCAACCTTTCTCAGAGTCACTGAAACTGCATAGCTGGTTAAGTGCTACTAAGGGCTTCTGGGTGTACAAAGTAAGCAAGGAAAATTTCATTGTCTTCAAAACTACAGTTAAATTTGATGTTAATTTATCAGTAATAACTCCTTGAAAATTACAGTCATTAAATGTGGAGGCCTTTCATAAAGCATGGTCCTTGGCCAACAACTTCAGAGTTGCCTAGTGGCCTTGTTAAAAAGGCAGATTCCCTTGAGCCCAACCCAGGACCCCTGCCATTAAGACAGTAGGTCCCAGAAATCATCATTTTGTTAAGGTATCCAGATGAGTTTGGTGCTCTCTAAAGTTTGAGAAGCCATGTTATGCTGATTTCTTGCCAGATAATACAAATGGACAAAGTAGATAATAGTTGTCTCACGATATATTTTTCAAAGCATGTACTACATCCTCATGATGGGCTCTGGATGGGGAAGGTGTTCCAAGAATAGACTTGGGTGAGTACTATCTGATACTGCTAAGGGATGTTACACCTGCGACAATGACCCTCACTCTATGTCTATTCTCTAGGCATTCAGGAAAATTCAGGTTATTTGCATATTGGACATAGGTAGGTTCATAACCAGGATCTCTAGAACAGTTGGGAGGGATCAGGAAGAGGACTGTATACGTATGTTAACCCTACACACACCTGTACAGCTGGAGTGGTTTGATAATATTGAACTACATCCCCAAGGGATGGTTATTAGCCATGGGCCCTGATGCCTGGACCTTTCCTCTGAACTCTTGCCAAGAGCTAAAAGCCCAGAACACAAGGGGATTCCAGGAACCAATTCCAGGCACACCTGTACAGCTACACACACCTGTACAGCTGGAGCAGTTTGATAATATTGAACTACATCCCCAAGGGATGGTTATTAGCCATGGGCCCTGAGGCCTGGATCTTTCCTCTGAGCTCTTGCCAAGAGCTAAAAGCCCAGAACACAAGGGGCTTCCAGGACCCAATTCCAGGCCATGACCAGCATGTGCTATGATTGGGCCGTGTCCACGACATACTCGTTAACTTTTTAAATACCCCCTCTACCCAGAAGATCCCTGAAGAACACCCAGGTGCAAGCTCCTTGAGGCTGGCAGGACCTACCCTATGTGCAACTGATGTCACTGGCAGCTTTACATTCCAAGGGGGACTTCGGGGAGTCTAGAAAGGCCATGGCTCCAGCTCAGAGCATGCTCTTTTGTCTTCTGGTTTGTGCAGCCTTCTCTGCCCAGAGAAACTTCATAATTCCTTACCATTCAACACCATTCAAGAGTTCTCTTATCTTTACTTGTCTCTTGGCATCTTTTCATCAGCCACATAATTGTCCTATTGTAGCATGCCCCACATAGGAAACCCACTTGATTGGGAAAAGACTTTGATGAACTTCCTTAACACAGAATAAAACGCTTCAGGCCTGCGTGTCCTGGGCCAAGTCTTCGGAGGAAAGGGAAAACCAGTCTGCTTGGTAGGAGAGTGAGTTTCCCTGGGAAAATCCTAGAAAGGTCAGAGAGCAAAAGGGGGATGTAGGAGAAGAAAAATATTGAAAGAGTTTTAGATTATTTTCCATGAAGAATGCAACATGAATTCCCTACTTTATCTCCCCTATCAAATATTCAGTAAGGTTTATACTGTTCACTAATGCTCATGCAGTGAACTCAGTTCTGTAATCAGAGTAGGTACAGGTGAAAAATAAAGGCTACCTGCGTGGATACTGTGGCAGCCTGGGAGAGGGTAGGACAGCTGACATCCGAACTGCAGCACCTGGATTCATTTAGGAATTCACTCATTAGTTATTTATTCATAGCTTTCTAATACTGTACAGGAGGTAGAGCCATGCAAATCAAACTATATCTTCAAGAATGAATGTTCTTGACTGCTTAAAAATCTCAATCAGCTGAACACTTGGGAATTTTTAATCTTTTTAAGAATAAACAGTTATCTATGGGTGTGGTGGTGTGCATCTGTACTCCTAGCTATTTGGGAGGCTGAGGCAGGAGGATAGCCTGAGCCCAGGAGTTTGAGGCTGCTATGAGCTATGACCGTGCCATGGCACTCCAGCCTGGGCATCAGAGCAAGACCCCTCTAAAATAAAATAATATAATTAAATTAGAATTTTTTTAAAAAAGAGTTAATAGTCATCTTCAATCTGAAATAACTGAACTTGCTTTTAAATGTGTCTAATTTTTCTAATTCTTCCCCTCTTACTGCTAAAGCCATTTTCTTGTCCCAGGCAGATGATGATCTGTCTCCAATGGAGATGAGATAGTAAGAGCAAACAGTCCCTTTTACCTACTGTCCCATCAGGATGTGCAAAATTCCATGATTGAATGGTTTTTGTTCCAATTGAACTAGAAACAAGAATAACAAAAGAACCATTTCATTACTATCTAAAGAAAATCTTACCTAAATGAAGTCCAATTCCTATTGAGCCTAGAATAAATCATTGTTTACATAGAAAGAGTACTGAAGAAGGCTAGCACTTATATTTACAAGTATACATCTAAAACATCTAACTATTAAATCCAATGTCATAGTCTCAAAAACTTCCAAATGCCCCATGCCTTGTTCCTATCAACAACCATCTTTCTTCACTCATCAAATTTAGGAAAAAGGAGCAATAAAAGATCAATTTCATGATATCCATTTGGCAACCACCAGATATTGGAAGGGGGACAATTAATTACAGATGTAATGACAGCCAATTTTGTAAGTTATATTTTGGTAAATTATGTTTTCCTAAGAAATTATTCATTTTTCAATTGTATTAGCTTAAGGTCATTTAGAGTATTCTCTTTAATTTGATGAATCTGAGTTTACGTCACTTTCTTAATGCTAATATTGGTCATTTGAATCTTTATTCTTTGATTCTTAAGCTGATTTGCTGACAGTTTGTCTATTTTAAATGTGTTTCAAAGACCAAGTTTCGGTTTTGTTGATCTTCAGTACTACCTTTGTTTTGCATTTCATCAATTTATCCTCTCATCTTTATTAGGACCTGCCTGCTACTTTTTTGTTTTTCCTACTTTTTTGTTCTTCTTGTTGTTGTTGTTAGACAGTCTCTCTCAGTTGCCCCAGGTAGAGTGCAGTAGAGTCATCCTGTAGCTCGCAGCAACCTCAAACTCCTGGGCTCAAGTGATTCTCCTGCCCTGGTCTCCCGAGTAGCTGGGACTATAGGTGTGTGCCACGCAGCCCAGCTAATTTTTCTGTTTTTAGTACAGATGGGGGTCTCACTCTTGCTCAGGCTGGTCTCAAACTCGTGAGCTCAAGTAATCCTCTGGCCTCGGCCTTCCAGAGTGCTAGGATTACAGGCGTGAGCCACCGTGCCTGGCTTCACTACTTTTTTACTTTTGTACTTTCTTGGTTTAGACATATCAGTTTTATATCTTTATTCTTTTGCAACACGAGCATTTAAGGTTATAAATGCCTCTCTTTGAAATGTTATATTTATTTGTGATTTGATTCTAATTTCACTGCAGTGTCCTCTTTAACCTGCAAGTTACTTAAAAATCTGTTTTTTAGTTTCTAAATGTAGACAGTTTGTGTCACTGATTTCTAAATTTAATTACACTGTGATCAGAGATCATTTGACATCAATTCTCTGACATTTGTTGGAACTTGTTTTGTAGCCTGGTGTTGGGTCAATTTTCATAAAAATTCGACATGTGCTTAGAAAGAAAATCTGTTTAATCTTTCAGTTATTGAGATATAACTGAAGATTTATAATTCACTATCCTTATGATATTGTCAACTTTTACCATATATATTATATATTTTGATGCTGTTGTGTCAATGTTGAATGCATTCAGATAGTTGGTATTTATATCTTCCTAATAAATTGAATGTTTTATCAGTATATATAAATATACAAATGTATATACATACATATATGTATACATATATAGGCATATATACACACGGTGTATATAGTGAGACATACTGATATGTTATCCTTAAAAATGGTTTTGCTCTAATGTTTTGTTTGCTATTAATATAGCTGTGCCAGTTTTTTTCTTTTCTATTTGTATGCTTTACCTTTTTCCAGTATTCTATTTTCGACCATTCTATTTTATGCGTCTCTTGTAACCAGCACTTAAGAGGATATTTTTTACTCAATATACATGCTCTTTTAACTAGAGAATGTAATCCTTTTTTATTCACTATATTTACTGATATAATTCCTTATTTCTTTTTCAAAACTATTTTCTTTTTGATGCTTTTCTTTTCTTTTCTGCATTGTAGATACATTACCTCCCTTCAAGTCCCTTTATCTCTCCCCTGTTGATAATATAATTGTCTTAAATATTTCATCTACATACATTGAAAAATGTATGTAGATACCCTCACTTATCATTTCCATTTTGTTTCAGGAACATCCTCTAGCCATTATTTTATTTTATTTTATTTTATTGGTTTTTTTTGTTGTTGTTGTTGTTGCCCGGGCTAGAGTGCCATAGCATCAGCCTAGCTCACAGCAACCTCAGGCAATCCTCCTGCCTCAGCCTCCTGAGTAGCTGGGACTACAGGCATGAGCCACCACGCCCAGCTAATTTTTCTATTTTTTTTAGTAGAGACAGGTCTCACTCTTGCTCAGGCTGGTCTCTAACTCCTGAGCTCAAGCGATCCTCCCACCTCAGCCTCCCAGAGTGCTAGGATTATGGGTGTGAGCCACCATACCCAGCCAAGCCATTATTTTAGATACCGTGAAACTGGTATCTAATGTTCTTGAGTCCATAATCCTGCTATGTGTTGAATCTGTTGGCTTTTGCTTATAGTAACTTAGTAATAAACTATTCATAATTACTTGTGAGGCAGACAATGGGAATCTGGAGGGTCTATGTCTAGACTGGTCATAGGTAATCAAGGGAAGAATCCTAAGTCTTATCTAAGTCCGACGGGGAGCAACAGTCCCCTGCAGTAAGTCATTTCTGGAACATACTGGGGTAGTGGCATTCATATAACCATCTCTATGTTTCAGGATCACGGGGCGCAGGTACAGTCCAACACTGTCAGTACATTCTCTCTCTTCTTTCTTCTTTCCCTGACCCAATCAGCCTCTGCACGGAGCCTCTCATTCCCTCTTCCCTTCACCTTTGCCAGATGAGCTCCTATTCGTCATTCAATATTATGCATAGGCAACACCTCTCCTGGGAAAGTGTCCCCAGCCACCTCCCAAAACTTGATGGAACAGTACTGTCTTCTCTCTGTAGATAATCACACCACATGTAATATCTGCTTAGCCCTTGAGGGCAGAGCTCATTCATCCTTGGATCCTCAGCACTTACCTCGGTGGCTGAGGCTCGGTAGGCTTTTGGTAAACAGCGAATCAGTGGAGGTAGGGGTTACCATAGCTGTGACTTTTGAAAATCAGCCCATTCTCACGGACACCTGAGAGACAGAACACTCTCCAGATCCTCTGGGTTGTCCCCAGGGTGATGATCCTGCTGCCACATCATCCCGCCCTCCACTCCGAGGATTCTCCATTGGTTTTTTATATCAGCTGACAATACAGAAGAAAATAACGTGCCGATTTCCATTTCATCCTCTCAGCTGTTTTGAAAAAGTGCTTTCCATAAAGGGGTTAAAATTAACTTTCTAAAAATTGAATAGTTATCTTGCTTATGTATTATTTACCAATACTGACCTATAAGTCAATATAACTGACCACTGAAAAGTGATACTAGTGCTAAAGTATTATTGGGAGTCTTTTTCTGATTTTCAGGGTAGGGAGAAAAGCATGAGTAAACTTGACAAATATTTTCCTAGGGAACTGTAAACTTTTATAGTCAAAAAAAAAGCACATTGAGTCTGGCATAATTACAGAGTTTAAGGGATACTTGGGAATCATGTAATTCAACCCCTTTACTTGTAATTAAGAAAATTAAGGCTCTGACATGTGACATATCAAAGTTTAGATAGAACCAGGAAGAAACTATTTCTTTTGTTTCCAAAATTGGGAATTTTTTTCACTAAAAATTGATTTATTTGGTTAGTACTTAGAAGAATTCTTAGGCTAGCATCTGAAAGAGAAAATGCATAACAAAATCTGAAGTGATTTTCATCAAGTATTAGACCCCAGAAAAGAGCCAGAATTTTTAAACATAAATGCACTATCATACTGTTGTTGAGGATACTAAATGGAATACTTCTGAACGTAGTGATCAAATAGCATGAAGTGGGCATCAATATGAAAATCATAAGTCATCAGAAGAGGATAGAGGGAAATCTCTGTTACCTGATGAGATGCAGCCCAGGGGCTCTTGTCTTCAAATGTACTTCTTAATGGGTCTTCAGGTAACATGCCAGATGCTCTCTGTTTATTTCCTTCTATTCCACTACAGAACCAGGCTGAAAATGCTAACTCAATTCTCAGGTGTAGAATTATTTTAAATTAGCAAAACATAGTGAACTGTTATTTCTCTCATCTAGTAAATTTCCTGAGTGGCTGCTAAGTTCTTGGAGCCTCTAGTGTAGAAGTCAGGAACCTTTCCTTAGCACTTATGAGTCTTCTCATGTTCACTTAGAGGGCGGGAATGAAGGTGGTGTTGGCTCCATTATATGAAAAAGGTGGTGGTGTGTCAGTGCTACAGAAAGATGCAAGATGCCAAAATCAGATGTCACTGACTTCCTAATTTCTCCTGGGTGGACCAGCACAGATCTACATCCTCACTGCATAACCCCAATCTCCATAGCCCCCAAAGCACTTCCAAGCCACCCTGACCTAATGATGCTAAGTGTTCCCACTCCTCATCTACTGTACCATTAGGTTATCACGTGACCTAGGTAGACTGGTGACCATCCTGAAAAAGGGAAGAGCCTCACACTAACAGCTGGACCTTGGTGCTCCCAGGAGCTGGCCTGGCTCCCACAGCTCGACCATGGTGCTCTTCTGTTGAGCCTAAACCATTTCACACAGCACCAACATCAGACGAGACCACTCTGTGTTCACCATGAAATAAGACAAAAACAAGACCACTGTGATCATGTCTAAACACAGACCAAGGGCGAAAAACATTGTCTATTCCAGAAAAATGACCAAACATGCCTCTTTTCTGGCTAATAGAAATGATGACTGCTTTTTCACCAGTTACAGGTTTAGCCCCACTCCGCCTCTCCTGCCTTCTAGATAAAATTACTAAAATATCACATGATAGAATTATTTCCCTTCCTCATAGCATTTAGTCCTAAGAAAAACCTCAATTCTCTAAACCCTCCACAAATCACCTAAGTCAAGCCCAAATCCCACAATTAGTCCTTTCTAACACCTCTTACTGAGATTGCCGGTTTCCCATGTTGGGTTGTCCCCTGGTTGCAACAAGCCAATAAACCAAACTTCCTTTGACCACATGTATGTCCCAAGAGTCTTTGATTGATGGGCTTCAGCAATCCTTTCAGTTTGGTGAACCCATCAACTAGTAGTTCAGGGAAATGTTAAGAGTCATTTCCTTTGCCAACCCGTGTGCTTGGTTTTGATCAATGAGAGGTATTATCCAGCTATAACAATCGGTATTCAGCCTTGAAGAGAATTAGGGGAAAAACTTGGACAGCAAAACAGAGTTTTACCAGACCTTCCACATTTACCTAATGTGGGAATCATGCTTGCCTGATAACTGGTACTCAGGCTGGTAGCATTAATTTCTGTTATATTGAAATTTACATTCTTAAGCAATGCTTTCATTTGGTCTAGTCTCATTTTATTCTACCATTGGGCTCCCACCAATTTTTATAATTATTTTAATGCTTAATTAGTTTTAGTTGATATATTTTTATTTAATGGCAAAACAAGTAGAGCCTTAGTCACCTAAATTTCTGTGCGCCCCTCCCCCTTTTGTACTTTTTTTAAAGACAGAGTCTCACTCTGTTGCTGAGACTGGGGTAGTGGAGTGATCACAGTTCACTGCAGCCTCGAATTCCTGGGCTCAAGCAATCTTCCTGCCTCAGCCTCTTGAATAGCTGGGACTAATTTCTGGGGCCTTTTGTTGGAATCTTTAGGGCTCTGTTTTAGGAAAGTGATAACTTGCAAATTGCTTCTGTGGTTAGAGAAGGGATGGGGCTAAGTAAAATTAGCCCCAGAATTTTAATAGTCTACCAAAGGTGTTTGGTTCACAGAAGACCATAGTCTCTGGCCCAGTTTCCCTTCCAGCAGCCCAGTGATATTTGCAATGTTGGCAATTCATAAATAGAGCAAGGACAAATAATACAGTGAAAAATAAGCATTTCTTTAAAACTATGTGATTGAAGTGGCCATTACAGTAATCAAACAGAATGAAGTACTATAACTTAAGAAGCAGCATAGTCTAGGATTACACCTGAATGTAATAAATATTCAAAATTAAGTTGAGAAATGGGATGAGTGGGCAAAATTTCAGGGAATCACCTTATCAATTTCTTGGCAAGGGGAATTAGAATTAGGAATTTAGAAATGCTCTAAAGTAATCTTAGAATATATATTTGAAGAAAGAGGAAAGAGATAAATTTATTCCTTCTACAAAATATTTAGTGCCTATTATGTGCCACCCGTGGTTCTGAGCACTGGGAATACAGTGTGAGAATGGAAGTGGGGGAGTCCCAGCATCTTTACTCTCATGGAGATAATGGGGAAACATATATTAGCATGTCAATTGGGTTGAATTGTGGCCCCACAAAAGATATGTCCATGTCCTAATGGGAATCTGTGAATGTGGCCTAATTTGGAAAGAGGGTCTTTTCAAATGTGCTTAAGGATCTCAAGGTGAGCTCATCCTGAATTGCCTGGACGGGCTCTAAATCCAGTGACAAGTATCCTTATAAGAAACAGAAGAGAAGAACAGGTGAAGATAGAGGTAGAAATTGGGGCAACCAATGTAACCACAAGCCGAGGACATCTGGAGCCACCAGAAGGTAGAGGAAACAAGTCAGGATTCTCCCCTAGAGGCTTCACAGGGAGCACGGCCCTGCCAACACCTGGATTTTGGACTTCTGGCCTTCAGCACTTTGAGAGAATAAATTTCTGTTGTTTTAAACCAACCAGTTTGTTGCAATTCATTGTGGTAGCCCTAGGAAACACAAATAACAATTATTGATACCAATGAAATATAATGAAAAGTTGCAGACTGAAAGAAACACAATTCCATAAAGCAGATAGCAGAGGTACTTGGCCTGAACTTGGCCATCAGAGAGGCTTTCTGAGCAGTCATAACCAAAGATTCTAAAGGAAGATTCAAGAAGGCTAAATTGGTACAGACCAAACAGACAATTTTAAGAGTAAAAAAGAGAGAGCACTTTCCAGTATATTCAGATTTTGTGTGTGCTAATATTTAATTAATATGATTATGTAAATTAAATCAAGTACTAATTGATGACAAACTCGATATCAAGTTTTCTTACTTAGAACCTATAATGTAGCACAAGTGCCCTGCCTAACTAACACTTTTCTAAATGAACAAAAAATAAGAATAAATATAGAATAGGACATTCTCCTCCACACTTCTATGTTATTTTGGGCAGCTGGGAGGCAGGCCATCTGTTACCAGGTCGAAGGAGCACCTCAAATGTCTTCCCATGTCCCCATATAGGACTTACCCTGACGCTGCTGGAGGACACCCTGTGACACCTGAGCCAGGTGTGTGATCAGCCCTGGGCCCAAAAGGTAGGGGGGGTACTTCTCAGAAGTAGGGCAGGCCAGTAAGTAAGCACATAGCACAAGAACCAGAAGAGCCATGAAATTAGTGCCAGATTGAATTATGACTTTTTTAAATGCAAAGAAATTAGTTTTTGAATTTTGAATCACTTATTTAATAAATGCCCCCGGTCACCAGGCACTATTTTAAGCACTTTGTGTGTATTAATTCATTTAAGCCTAACAAATCTATGAAAAATATCCTGTTCATAATCCCATTTCATAAATGAGAAAACTGAAGTGCACAAAGCTTAAGTAAATGGCCCCTAGTCACACAGCTAGTAAGGGGCAGAACTGGGATTCAGACCCACACTGCCTGGCTCTAGAATTCAAGCTCTTAATCACTGCATTTTCTATTAATATAACCTCTCTAATCTCAATAATAAATAGTAACATTATTAAATATGGATCAACAAGGAAGAGGTAATTATCATCTTCATTTACCAATGAAGAAAACAAGGCTCATAGAAGTTAAGGAACTTGCCCAAAATCACACAGATACTAAATGGGAGCCTAAATATGACCCTAGGGAGTCAGATCCGGAGCCCATGAAATTGACCACCACTGTAATGGCTTCAAATCCAGCCATGTGCGTTTGTGCTAGGAAACATTCCTACTTTGTTCGTATTCTTGATTTATGTATTGCTTCCTGCCCCCACATGCTTAAAGCCATCTCTAGGGTTTTAATCTCCCTAAATGAGGGCATGATCTCACCATGTTCTTCATCCTAACCATACAAAGCGGAACTTTGTCTTTGCTTCTTCCAGCTTTTCTTTTCATATGCTTTTCAAATAGCAACCGTAAGAAATAGCTATTAGTTTTCGAGCTCTTACTATGTGCCAGACTCTCGGCTGTGTGTTTTACTTCTGCTATTCTGATGAATCTGCCAAAAAAGCCTGTGGGTGGGTTGTTTATCTTCATAGTACAGATGAGGAGACTGAAGCTCAGAAATGTTAAAACCTCCCCAAAGTCACACAGAGCTGCCAGAGCTAGAATTTCAGCCCCAGGCTGTCAAATTCCAAATGGAATAGCGACCATGACATTAAACTACCCTCACCTCTTAAATAGATCTGAATATATATGATGGGTGATCACATGAAGGGACACATGGGAATAGCCAGAAGGCTCTGGAAAGGAGTGTCCTTTCCTGGAGAATATCAGGTGGCTGTTTGTAGCAAAGACCCGAGATGGTTGGCAAACAGCTCAAGGCCATCCTAACAAGATTCTCAGTACTTTTGTTATGTTGTAACCCAGGGTCACACAGCTTTGCAGTTCAGAACCACTTATCACCTCATCCAGATGTGATCAGACCCTGAGGAAATGACTGATAGAAACCTACACACAATGGGCTGATTGGAACCTTGAAATATCTGCATATTAATTTATAGGATAAATTACTCCACAGGAAAGACCAGGGTCCCTCAAACTCAAAGTCAGGAAGCTGGAAAATGCTTATCCTTCTGGGGTAGTCTCAGAAAATCCTAAAGACATGTACAGGGTCAGTAATTTATGGGCACTGGAGTTGAGCATATCCTGTATCAGCCATTTTGTAGCTGTGTATCCTTGGGAAACTGACTTAACCTCTATGAACCTGAGTCTTCTCATTCATTAAAATGTATCTACAATTAATTCCTATCTCGAGGTGTTATTGAAAAGATAAATAATATGTATAAAGTGGGTGATGCTTTACAAATCTCAGATGCTTCTTATTGTCCCCTGTGTCCTGATATGGGCATATGCCTGCCACCCTGACTAAAAATATCCACACTACTTATCCAAACACCCTTTCCCCAAAATATTGCTGGAAAAAACTGATAATTCATTTTAATTTACTTTCTTAATATCACAACAAAATATAATTTCTGATTTTGCAAATTCTGTTCAGTCAATTGTCCTTTCAACCTACTGCTTTCTGGTGGCATGGTAGTTTCCTGGGAAGCCTTCTCCAAGTCTTGACGTAGGACAAGTTCTTTGGAACTTTCCTGTGAGGAAGCTACTCTTTTCTGTAGAATGAGGATTCTTATCTTAGCATGTACCCCAGAAAATAGCACTTAGACTCATCTCCAGAGTGGTAATTCATATTATTTTAGGTACCTGTGTCTCTCTGCCCTCTGCATACAGCACAATTTCCTCACCTCTACTGGCATTAAGGTGTGGCAGCAAACTGTTAGCCTTAATATCAAAAATCTGTCTCTGTAATGGATTTAGAGGCAAGTCCCAAAAATGATTATAAAGGATTAGAAAATCTAATATACACAGAAAAGGGAAAGATACCAACATGCTTTATCTTATTAAGGCAAGAAACAAGCTATTCCTCACTAAAGACCAGAATACACACACACACACACACACACACACACACACACACACTGTGCTGCTGTGTAAGAGATTAAGAAAAATATCTGACAATAGCGTTAATTGTGAAAATGAGTTAAATTAGGATGCTGTTGATTCTCCTTTTTTGGAGACTTAAAAGATGTGGTTTAGACACATCTACTGGGGACAGTTTGGTACAGTCCTAGATGTATCCTTGCCCAAGGGCTGACAGATGGATTGACTGACCTCTCAGCATCCCTCCCAGCCTCACACTTCTGTTTTTCTATGGTCGTTGGACTGGCATGTTAGCTGAGTCAGATTTGCCCTTGCAAGATAGTGGAGTCAGCTGCTTAAAAGGAAACAGGTAGACTATTTGTCCCAAAAATAAAAGCCTCTCTACCCTGTTCCAAATTAAATTATACCATTAGAGGTTTATTTCCTTGAGTCATGAAGTATTTTTTGGTCTTCTAGAGTTTGCTAACAGAATGCAGACACTGATACTGAAGTGAAGATAAAGTAACTAAACTTTATCAGATCAGGGCTTAGCAGAGATCACAGCCCTGCAGCAGAACCAGGATGAGTTATGCAGGAAGAGGGAGACCCAGAGCAGACAAGGGAAGACAGAGACAGGACTGTAAAGAAAAACTGTGCCTAATTGGAAATGTTACCCAAAGCTCCTGCAGAGATAGGGCTCTCCTCTCTCCCATCTGGGTTTGGTCTTGCTTTTGATGAAGGCAGAACTCCTATCAGGTGAGGAAAACTGACCAAGGCACAATAGCACATGGTAGGAGGTCTACACCCATGCAACTGATAGTGATTGGGTGGCTAATGTACACAAGGCACCGTTCTAGGCACTTGGAATGGGGGGTAACCAAATTCACAAACCCTTTGCCCTCACAGAGCTTACACTCTGGCAAGAGGAAGCTATGGAATGAAAGAAGCACAAGGTGCTCTAAGAACTGTGACAAGGAGACCTACCCTAGTGGCCAAGTCCCCCCTAAAAAGGGATGTTTCTATTGACATGTGAAAGCTGAGAAGAAATTGGAGAAAGGCGTGTGTTGGGGGAGGAGCCAGCTGAAGAATGTTCCATTTAAAGTTACCAAAAGTGATTCAATGCAATCCCCATCAAAATACCATCATTTTTCACAGATCTTGAAAAAAGAATTCTATGCTTTGGTTGGAACCAAACAAGAGCCCAAATAGCCAAAGGGATCTTAAGCAAAAAGAACAAATCTGGAGGCATCACATTAACCAGCCCTACACTACAAGGCTATAGTAACCAAAGCAGCATGAAATTGGTACAAAAATAGAGACATAGATCAATGGAACAGAACAGAGAACCCAGAAGTAAAACCATCTACCTACAACCAACTGATCTTTGACAAAGCAGACAACAACATACACTGGGGAAAAGAAGCCCCCTTCAATAAATGGTGCTGGGAAAATTGGATAGCCACATACAAAAGAATGAAACAGAACCCCTACCACTCACCACTCACAAAAATTAATTTGAGATGGATAAAAGACTTTAAGGCATGAAACTGTAAAAATTCTAGAAGAAAATATAGGAAAAACTCTTCTATTAATAGTTATCAGCCTAGGCAAGGAATTTATGACTAAGACCCCAAAAGCAATTACAGCAATAGCAAAAATAAATAAATGGGACTTGATTAAATTAAAAGGCTTCTGAACAGCCAAGATAATCAAATAATCAACAGAGCAAATAGCCTATAGAATGGGATAAAATATTCACAAACTATACATCTAATAAAGGGCTAATATCCAGAATCTACAAAGAACTCAAACAAATCAGCAAGAAAAAAACAAATAACCCCATTAAAAAGTAGGCAAAAGACAGGAATAGAATTTTTTCAAAAGAAGATCAACTGATGGCCAAGGAACATATGATAAGATGCTCAACGTCCCTAATCTTCAGGAAATGCAAATTAAAACCACAATGAAATAGCACCCTATCCCCATCAGAATGATTCTTAATAAAAAGTCAAAAAAACAATAGATGCTGGTGTGGATGCAGAGAGAAAGGAATACTTATACACTGTTGGTGGGACTACAAATTAGTAGTCCCTATGGAAACAAGCTCTATGGAAAACAGTATAGAGATTCACCAAAGAAATAAAAACAGACTTACCATTTGACCCAGCAATCCCACTACTGGGTATTTACCCAAAATAAAACAAGTCATTTTATCAAAAAAGACACCTGAGCTCAAATGTTTATCACAACACAATTCACAATATTGCAAAGATGTGGAATCAACCTAAGTGCCCATCAACTCATGAGTGGATTAACAAAATGTATGTATACCAGAGAGTACTACTCAAACATAAAAAGAAAAGAATCAATGTCTTTTGCAGCAATTTGGATAGAACTGGAGATCATTATCCTAAGTGAAGTATCTCAAGAATGGTAAAACAAACACCACATGTATTCTCTAATAAGTTGGAACTAGCCGATGAGCACAGAGGAAAGTAAAAATTGTTGGAAATCAACAAGGGGGGATAGGGAGGAGATGGGTAAAAACCTACCTAATGGGTGCCATGAACACTATTCAGATGATGTGCACACTAATAGCCCTGACTCAAGCATTGAAAACTCTTCATGTAACAAAAACATTTATACCTCCTTAATATTTTGAAATTAAAAAAATAAATAAACTTACCAAAAGCTGTTTCAGTTACTACAATTTGCTTGTGTGGTAGGATACAGGGTGATTTATACCTTTTTCTTTCTTATGTTTATCCAAGTGTTTACACAATAAATAATTTTAAAATAATATCAAACTTAAAACTATTTTATCTCATTTTTACCTTGTGACTTTAATGTATCAACCTTCAAACTATGACTTGTAAATTATGATCAAACTCTATATGGATATGATATAATTTGGATCCCAAATTCAAGATCAAATAGGACTTTTATCCTGATGATGCAAGCATTGAGTTTAATCCCAAAATACGTTTGGTGTTACTGTATGTAAACAAGATGATGTGTTTGACATTGTGACATGGATCTTTCCCCACCTACACTGAATATGAATTACAGGTTGGTTCCTGCACTATAGGTGGACCTGTGGCAGCCCAGCAGCGTCTCCCATGTATCAGAGGGAACAGTTACTGATGTCCATATTCCCCAGAATGGTTCTCGAGCCCTGTTAGCCTTCCTACGGGAAGCCAACATCCAGTACAAGTAAGCATTCCTTTTCAATTGCTATAAAATTCATTTGTATTAGACAGACATAGTGATATGCACCTGTGGTCCCAGCTACTTGGGAGGCTGAGGCTGGAGGATCACTTGAGCCCAGGAGTTTGAGGTTGCAGTGAGCTATGGTGATGCCACTGCACTCTGCCCAGGGCAACAGAGGGAGATCCCATCTCAAAAAAAAAAAATTCATTTGTACTAAAGTGAACTAAACTATAGTTATATTCAGGTTATTTATCAAGTGCTTACAACAGTGTTTTAGGTACAGTTTTTCATATTGAGAAAACTGACATGAATCAATTCACCTTGAAGAGCTCATTAGTCTAACCGGAGTGGTAGCGAACACATGGACAGATCATTTCACTGTTACCACTAAGTGATCAGAGTGAACACAGACTCTCTTTCTGTGAAAAAAGGAGAGCAGCCTGGCAATGCCTAGGGGGGGTTGGGAAGGCAGGTGCACAGGAGGCTTTCTACAGGAGCCTTGTTGGCCAGGCACAGATGAGATGAGGACCTGGCAGGCAGCGGGAACCACATGAGCAAAGGGAAGCGGGTAGGAGCTCAAGCTGTTAGTATACAGTGCAAGTTGGAGAGCAGAAAGAAAGGATGCAGAGAGGCAGGGAGGCCACTTTGTGGGGAGTCGTGTGCAGGAGCGAAAGCTCAGACCCATCTTGTGGATGGTGCTGTCCTATTGCAAAAGAGCCACGTGTCAGTGGGGTGGGAGTGTGGGGAGGCAATAGGAAACTACAGTAACAGTCCAGGTAAAAGACAGTGAGGCCTTAAGTTAGGACGGAGTAGTGGGAACAGGAGAGCATTCAAAAACAATATTTCAGAGGTAAAATCACTGGACTCTCCTCTTGGTTGGATGGTAAGTAGGAAAGGAAGAAGTCAAAGGATGACTCTAAATTTTCTAGTTTGAGTGACCGAGTAGACAGATTTGAATGGATTTGGATATTTTGAAGGCTGTTTTTTTAAAGGAATAGTTGGAGCAGTAAAAAGAGAGCAAGTAGAAGACAATCACAGAAGTTAAAGAAGAAAAGAAAGACTTTAGAGAGAGGGAATGGTCTACGTTGCCAGGTGCTGCAGTGACATCCAGTGAGAAAAGGTTCGAGAAGTTTCCTTTGGATGTGGCAATGGAAAGTGCACTGACAACTCCAACAGTGGGATGACATTGTTATCGGTAGAAAACAGAGAAGCGAACAGGAAGTGAGAACGCACAGCAGCTCTAAGCAGTTAGAATAAGGGGAGAAGCAGAGAATGAGAAGTGACTACAAGGAGATGCAGCAACAGTGACTGCTTGGGAGATCTGGGATTTGCTTAAGCAGAGGGAAATTGCCATGTCTGTTGGTTGAGGGGAAGGACCAATAGGGAGGGAGACACTGATGGTGCCAGAGAGAATGTACAGGTGCAGGACTGGGTGTGAGCAGCAGGAAGGACACCTCCTACCCCAGACTGAAGAGACAAAATGTGGCCCTACCTAACACTGGAAAAAGATCACAGCCAATGGCTAAATTTTCTGGATGAAGTAAGAAGCCAAATTACCTACTGAAAGTGAAGAAACGGGTTGAAGTGCATTTCCAAGAGGAAAATTGGAGTAAGGACCAAGAAAAGTAGTTGATGCGGAGAAAAGATTGCAGCCTTGTTACAGAGTTGAGGTTTCATTGGATCGGACCGTAGAAAGGCCAGGGTGGCAAGGACATTGAGGTTCCCAAGGAGATACTAGGTCGAGTTTTCATCCGTGGGGGCTAATCTGGATGGGGAGGCATGATGGGACCAATGGAAGAACCAAGGAAGGCATGAAGGTCTTTTATATTGAAAACAGATGTGCAAGAAGCAGGAAGGAAGGAAATTCCACAAAATGTGGGTTGTTGGATGCTCAGAGTTCTGGGGTAGAATGTTTACCGCTGGTGACAAGGTCCAGGGCAGCCCCGGAGGAAGTGGTTGACAGGAAGCATTGGGTGCAGATCTCTGAGGCTGGTGCAGCCAAGAATGGGTGCGCTGAATCACCAGGAATCACAGAGCAGGTTGGAATCTCTTCAGCCGATGGCGAGATTAGAGGAGGAGGGAGCCACGTACTCCTGGGGCAGTGCTGTCAGGGCGGAGCCAGGAGCTCTAGGAAAGCAGCCAGGAGTGGCATGAGGCACGGGAGGATGAGCATTCCAGAAGTTAGAGGATTAATGGGAAAGCAGAGATGGGTCCAGGAGAAAGCTGCCCTCCCTCCCGCTGGCCCCATGGTGGGTGCAGGTGAGGGAGGTAGAAAGCCACAGAAGAACGTATGTCCTTTACTGTCAAATTTCTGATGGGCCAAGAATATGAGAAAAGCGAGTTCTCTAAAGAGACTGGAGGTTGTAGGAAGTTTATTTTCAGTGGAAGCAGGACTCCAGCGGGCACAGGGAAAAGGGGGTGGTGGAGAGAAGGGGTGTCATGGAAGATCTGGGAAGAGAAGTGTAGTGTGGGGAATTCATGAGACAAGAGGGAGTGACTTATTTTTCACTGGGAATCCTAGGATTTGAGGGTTGAGAAGCATGATTATAAATGACTACCCTCAACTACCCCAACTTTTTAGTAGGTCGTTGTACTGTCCAAACTGGCGCACAGGTCCCTGATGCTGTCTGGGGGCGCAGGGGGTGGGCCCATGGCTCTAGGGGTCCATGGTGAGGGTCCAGTCTCTCTGAAGGGCTGGGCCAAGGGGTGCCAGATGGCAGTGACACCCCTGGGCCACACAGAGACAGCCCTGCCAGAAAGAAATTTACAGCTTTATTAAAGCTGTGATTTGCTTTTTGCAGAAAGGTATTTCATCTGTGCTTCTAGAATAGAATCACAGCTGTGCATAAAACTATTGTTCGTACTGGACACATTTTAGCGGCTGCTCTAGCTTTGAGGGCGTACTGTGATTCTCTGAATGCCTGACAGGAAAGAGCCTGGCAATTATATCCATAGGCGCTCAGTCACAACGCACATGCTTCATTAATTATTATTCAGTAGAAAAGAATCTACCAGTTAGCTTAACAAGTCTCTATTTCCTGCCATTAAATTTAGGTCATGTGGAACTGACATAGAATAAAATATCACACTTTATGTCACAGAGAATAGAATCTAAAAAAATGAATGTTTAAGTCAGTTGCCTCCTCATGGAGAACAATCATTTAGAATTATTCATTCTGTTGGTCCCAAGATAATAATACGTAAGAGTCGATTAAATTCCACGGGCCCAGTGGGTAGAGATCATTTTAATTGACTTTTATTATTGTAGCCTGAAGTATTTTCAAAAGATTATCATTTACTCTGTACAGGAATACTTAATGGCTATAGTGATTTTTAAAATGGGGATAATGTGACCCCATGTGTCTGTCCCCTAGGTGATCAACCCCTCTCTATGAAATGACTCATTCTGCCAGAAAAAAATTTTTGGTCGTTTTAAAAGTTAAATACCTGTTTAAAAAAAATAGCAATGAAATTTAGATTTTTGAGGGTCCCTCTCCACCCTGGAAGCTTTGGGGAGGTGGTTTTGTTCTGAGTGATGACATCAGTTGGAAAGTTCTAAATAGTTCTAGTCATTGCTATGGGAGTACACACAACTAGCCTAGGAATAACAATAGGCCATAAGGAACTAAAAAAATATAACAGTTCATGAAGACCATTTTGAGATTCCATTTCACAGCCTTCTCGTCAATATGCTGGTTTCTGATCAACTACTTGACGAGGAAAATGGTTGGTCCTTGCATATCACAATTATTGTATGACTTAACATTGGTCTCTTAGGGTGCAGCATAAGTTACTAAAAAGAGACCTGTATTAGTTTACTAGGCTGCTATAACCAAGTACCACAGACTTTATAAACTGGAAATTCAAAAGGAGATCCTTGTATAGATTGCTGGCTTTGGAAAATTCACTTTTTTTTTTCCTTAGTTTCCTGGGACAGAAAAAAGGAGCCAGGAGAGATGGCTAGCTGGTCCTGGGGAGGGAAACAGACCTGAAGGTCACCTGCAGTGCTGGAATATGTTGACAGTTCAGAACCACCTCAGCCCCACCCAAACTTGCCTCCTTCTTGCCCCTCCCAGATTCTCCCCCAGCCCAAGGAAGTTAGGACATTGACACAGAGGTCCATTTGGCCCAAGACCGATCTTCGCAATATTGTGAAGTTCTTTAGTCCACACGAACCTAGTCATCTGTAAAACTTCTTACCTGGAGGAAAGAAAGAAAACACAAATACAGATGGTGTTCAGACTGATGACTTAATGTTCCACTCATGTTTTGAACCGCTGCAAGCAGCTGCCAAGAGACTTGACCAAGCTTTGAGCCACCTCTCCTTATCTTGACTTCTAAAATGTTTCCAGTTTTAAAGTCCAAAATTGAAATAAAAGAACCATAAGTCCATAATCAATTCCTAATTAAATACTTTGTCCACGGTGGGCACTCAATAAATAGCAAATGAGTAAGTGAAAAAGAATGTCCTATACCCAATATGACCCTAAGAAAAATCTGTTTCCTTCATGAACCAAAAAGTATTTATTCAGATGGTTCAAGATAATTTTTTTTTTTTTTTTTTTGAGACAGAGTCTCACTCTGTTGCCCGGGCTAGAGTGAGTGCCAGGCGTCAGCCTAGCTCACAGCAACCTCAAACTCCTGGGCTTAAGCAATCCTACTGCCTCAGCCTCCCGAGTAGCTGGGACTACAGGCATGCGCCACCATGCCCGGCTAATTTTTTCTATATATATTTTTAGTTGGCCAGATAATTTCCTTCTATTTTTAGTAGAGACGGGGTCTCGTTCTTGTTCAGGCTGGTCTCGGACTCCTGACCTTGAGCGATCCACCCGCCTCGGCCTCCCAGAATGTTAGGATTACAGGCGTGAGCCACCGCGCCCAGCCCAAGATAATTTTTAAAACCTAAGTGGCTTATATAGATCAGCCTTGGAAGTCATTTAAAGATGCTCATTACATGGTCTTTTAATAGCCATTAAGCAATCGGTTCTTTTGGAAAATAAAATATGAAAGCAAAGCTTTTTAACCACCTGCCAGGCCCAGAAAAATCACTGAAAGGTTTTCTAATGTCTTTAAGTATTACAAATGAGTGAAGCGCCTTGGTACCTCGTGGTGCTCTAATTAGTGGAGGCTGGTGAGTATTGGGAAGACAAGCCTGTATCTGTCTAGCTCAGGCGTCACATCAGGAACAGGAATGACTCCACCTGGAGCTGGTTCCACACAGCCTGGAATCCCCCATCCCGGCCTTAGCCTTTAATTTCCAAATGCACTCATTATGCTCAGTTGAGCTCCTCGTCTCTTGGCATCCTTGATACCGGCAGGCAGTGAAATGGCTTTTTCCAATTCTGGGTATTTCTTCAGTTTCCTCTTGAGGACTGTAGCTTCTTCCCTCCTTTCCTTTCTCTCTCTGAGTCTTAGGTCAGGTGTGCTGGGAGGTGACCTAAGAACAGTCTCTGTTTGGTGGAAGGGATGTGAGCACGTGGACACAGCTGGAAGGGGACGTGGCAAGGGCGTGGAGGAGCAGCCTAGGCCCAGTTTTCATCATGTCACCTGGACGTGGAGTCCCAGGATTGGAATTTGGGTTCACCTCCCAAGTTGCAATTCTGGCTCTGCACTGACCAGCAGAGTGACATTGGCAAGTTCTTAACACTTTTGAGGCTCAGCTTTTCCATTTTTAAAATGGTGATAACAACAGAATGTACCACGTAGGGCTATCAGCTAGGATCACGTACATCAAACGCATAGCACAGTGCAGGCTCTCGGGAAGTCCTCAAATGTACGTGTTCGTGGCCATCACTCGGTGGTTGTAGCTGCTCAATCAATAGTAGTTGTTATTACTACTGTTATTGTTTGGGTACATCTGCCTATTTATACTTTAAATTTATTACCTCATTTAACAGTTTGCATTTCTTGATAAAGAATATTTTCCCAACATTTGGTATTTTTATAAATATCGATTGCCGGGCCCGGCGCGGTGGCTCACGCCTGTAATCCTAGCACTCTGGGAGGCCGAGGCGGGCGGATTGTTTGAGCTCAGGAGTTTGAGACCAGCCTGAGCAAGAGCGAGACCCCATCTCTACTAAAAATAGAAAGAAATTATATGGACAGCTAAAAATGTATATATAGAAAAATTAGCCAGGCATGGTGGCGCATGCCTGTAGTCCCAGCTACTCGGGAGGCTGAGGCAGGAGGATTGCTTGAGCCCAGGAGTTTGAGGTTGCTGTGTGCTAGGCTGACGCCATGGCACTCACTCTAGCCTGGGCAACAGAGTGAGACTCTGTCTCAAAAATAAATAAATAAATAAATAAATATCGATTGCCATAGTCCTTCTTTACATAGATGCATATGATTTTCTTTGGATATTGCCGGATTTTTGTGTTAGCTCAATTTCCTTTTCATCATGTCTATCATTTCAAATCCAGGATCCTCATAGAAGATGTCCAGAAAGCACTGGAAAGGGGAAGCAGCTTGCAAACCCAGAGAAGTCGAAGGTCCCTTCCTGGATATAATTATCAAGTGTATCACTCCTTAGAAGAAGTATGTAATCAAAGAAGCTTTTATTGCTTTTTTTTACAAGTGCATCTTTATCATTTAGTTCTAAAGATTGAGGGAGAAGCATAAAGACAGAGAAGGGGCTACATAAAGAGTATGTACGTACAGCTGTCGTATGGCCTGGGCACCTCAGTTCATTCATCTCTTCCGTTAAGTCTTTTACTGCTCTATAAGAACTAGCAAAATAATTTGAAGTTCACCTGCTTTACCCAACCCTCCCCTATGAAGGACATGGGAAGTGCAATGGGAGAGTGAGGTAATGTTGTTATAGTAACAGTCACAATGGCCTGAACTAAAAAGCCGTGGAGAGTAAAGCGAGTCAGTGTTTGAAGTCAGTGATTTGGCCGAGGGGTAGAGAGGACTTTGACACTTGCCCTGCACCCTCTGCACAGTCGAGACCTCCCAAAGGCCAAGCTCTGTGTGTGGCACCTCTGCACTCTGAATATGCTGTTTTCTATTCTACCTGGAAAACTCACAGCCCCCTTCTCCGTTACTGTTCACCCGGACAACAACTTGTTCTTCTTCAAATTTTAGCTGAAACAAGAAGGTAGTTGTATCTACTCTCTCAGACTGGATCAGACCCCTCCCTCCACCACCACCCCTGTACTACCTGCGCCCCCACAGCACACGAATGTGATACCTGTCACAGTTTTGAATTATGTAATTGTATGTATATTTGATTAATGCCCTTTTCTCCTAATAAGTTGCAAGTTCCAGGCAGGCAGTCCATTTCTTTCTTGTTCACCACTGTATCCCCAGTGGCCGGAAAATAGAGATCTTCAAATAGATAGTTGTTGACAGAGTGAATGAATGAATACATATGTACATTTTCCATGCTTCCCCTGTACTGGACAAAGGAACGCCAGACATAAAATTAATGAGATCCTGTTCTAAAGAGTATTTTGTATTATCTTGATGACAACTCTCTTCTCAAAATTATTTCCATGTATTTTGTGTCTCAACATACATTTTAGAAGCTTGAAATAAGAAGCAATGGAAAGGTTTTAGATAACTTGGCACACAAAAGTTCTCTTAACATGCACTAGAAAAAAGTCAAATTTTAAAAATATAATATAGATATACATATACATGTGAGAGATATATATATCTTGCACATCAGATTAAATAAGAATAGAAATAAAAGAAAACATGGGTACCTTCCAAAATGTATTTTATATATTTTTTTCAGCACAGACCCTTTTATATCATGGAATAGTGAAACACTTTGGTGTTATTTCTTTACTCCTTATGGGGCTTTTAAAGTCAGAAATGAAACACCTTATTCATCCATCTTAAATATACCTTCTCCTGATGACAGATAAGCATGTGTGAATGGATCGATGCAAACGTATCACTGTCGCTGGTGAAATTATTCAGAGTATGCCCTCCAATGTGCGGCTCGGTAGAATAACCTTTAAATGCAAAAGATAATGCCTTTTTCTTAGCATCTTCTGTTTGTGGCAAATTATAATATATGGAACTTTAAGAAACACTTTTAGGTAGTTTGGGCAGTTTTCCTAAAGTTGATTTATTTCTTTTCCTCTTAAATACTTGTGAGAAAATGGAAATAAATTTTGTTTCAAGAAGAAACCAGAACACATCAATTAATTTTTTTTAAAACTCTACCATTAGGTATTAGTGATAAATGGTAGAAGGTATGCTTTAAAGCAGGGACAACACATGCATCATGTGCTACTACCCGGAAAGGCAGAAAATGTAATTTTAAGTGTTCAGAGAAAATTAAAAATAGAAAATTGGTTTTTTGTTCAATTTTATACTCCATGTGTGCCCTTTGAATTCTGAGACCTACTGTTGTCTTTTTATTACCTTTGTTCTCTAAAAGCTCCGTCATTGTGAGAGAGTCTGACGTGGTTGTTATTTATTTGCTCTTAGATTCAAAATTGGATGCATCATCTGAATAAAACTCATTCAGACCTCATTCATATGTTCTCTATTGGAAGATCATATGAGGGAAGAACTCTTTTTATTTTAAAGGTAAAAATAAGAACTTGTGAACTAAATAGAAAATATTTACCATACACTCATCATTTTCAACTTTAATGTATGGGGGAGATGAATGATCTGTCATAGACTCTTATATTTAACATCATCTGATAATTTACAAAATATTGTCCCATGGGTTTTTGAACTATGTTTAGTTTTTTCGATTGACTATTCTAGAGAATACTGTTCCTAACATATTTAGAATTGTTGATGAAAATTACTTGTGAGTTGGTGCTACTTAAGATGAACCAGTGAAAAACTATATAAACGTGTAAGAAGACATGCATTATTCCCATCCTTTGATCCTACATTCTCCTCTAGCTACTGACATATCTCTCCATCCTGTCTTAGCCAAACTTCTAAAAAGGTTCACCTGTAGCAGCCATCTCTACTTTTTCACTTCCCATTCCGACTTTGCCCAGCCTTCACCCCAACACGCCTCTGAAACTTCTCTTTCTAAGTCCAGCAATAACTCCTAGTTGACCTTCTTCCTGTCTCTGGCCATTCAGGTCTCGCTCACTGGCTCCTCTTGCCCTGTCTTTTCCTTAGGGTCTGCTAATCAATCCCCAGGACTATCCTCAGCTCTGCTTTCATACCAGAAACCCTCTCTAGATGGGCACATGTGTGCCACAGTTTCAACGATCATCCCAGACCTTTGTATCCACTGGGGTCCACTCTCTGGAGCCTTAAATTCATCCATCATTGCCTACTTGACATTCTCACCTGTGTATTCACAAAAGCACCTCAGACTCAGAATGGCAACGCTCTCCTCTCTTCAGAAACATGAACATCATCCTAAATTCCTCTCCTTTATTTTAACCATTCACTTTAAATTTATCACCAAAAGCTGACAATTCTTTCTCCTAAATACGTTTTGGGTCTGCCCCAATCTCTTCTCTTGTCCTCACTACTGTTGCCCTGACTTCTGTCTGTATCTGTTCTCCCTGGACTATTGCAGCAGTGGCCTCGTGCTGAGCTTCCTCTGAGCCTCCGTCCTCAACCGTGTCATCTCTAATCCACCTTCCACACTGCTGTCACTGTGAGCTCTCTAACACAACTGTGCATTCACACACGTACACAGAAGCCTCTCACGGAATACAGGAGGAAGGCTCCTCTCTTTTATCTGGTACCCAGGGACTTCCGTGTCCAGCTTCATCTGTCATGCCTCCCTCACATGGCAGAAGCAGTTTCTCAAATATGATGTGCTCAGATTCTCTTGCAAGCTTGAGATGCCTTCCTCCAACTTGTCTGCCAGACATGCTGCAAGTCTTGCTCAAGTACTCCGGCACTCTGTTTCTGAGAAACTTTCTTTCATTCTCCAGGAAAATTCAACACAACGCTCTGTGTTCCCACAGTAACTTACAGATATTCACATCATAATAGTTGATGGATTGCTTACACGTCTGCCCTCCCCACTGGTGTGTAAATTCCTTGTCTTTCCATCTTTCAGTCTCCAGTACTGAGCACACTGTCTGACATTAGAAAGGATTTCCTGAAATATCAGTTGAGCGAATTAATGAATAGATGAAAACTAGATCCCCTATGAATATAATATCAAGAGGTACCTATTGATTACTGTGTTAGAAACTAGGTTAAAAATAATATAGATAGTAGGGTTGTAAAGAAAAATCTGTCCCTTGATTCTACAAATCAAGTTGTTTTATGTTTCCATTTTGTGGTGCAATAAAGTTAGAATTTATCCACCTATAAAACATAGCTATTTCTTTAAGAAATATTCCTTGGGATAAAGAGAGAGAGAGAAAAGCAGGGGGGAGGGGGAAAATTTAGCTTTTTACTTAATAGTCACGTACTATTAATATATTAAAATGGAGAAGAAATCCCTCCTACTTTAGGGATTTTCCTTTTCCTTTTGTATTTTCTATTTCTTTTATTATAAATTAGGGGAAGAATTTTATTATTTCTGCATAAACAAGCCTGGCCTTCTGAAGTGGATAAGAAATCTCTTTTTTATGTGTTTCCTAAAGAACAAAACTATAGTGAAGAATTATGCTGGAACCTTATCGAATTATGCTGGTCAGTGAATCCAAAAATAAAAGCCTGAGTTGGTTACTATGAATACTCTTATTTTCAGCTGGGCAGAAGATCACGACCTTACAAAAGAGCTGTCTGGATAGACTGCGGTATTCATGCCAGAGAATGGATTGGTCCTGCCTTTTGTCAGTGGTTTGTAAAAGAAGTAAGTTAAACCTTTTACACAATGTCCATTTCAGCCAGTCAGTGCTTCCATGTGTTTTCATTCGGCTCCAGGAACAAAGCAAGATTTTAAAGCCAGCGATACCTGATTGAATGATGATAAAGCCTTGATTTTGTGGGCTGCTTTCATGTTTACAAACACCTCTCACAACCCTGGCTCAGATTCTCCTAACCTCCACCCTTGGAAGTGGGAATTGACAGCCCTCGTTACAGAGAAAGAACCTGAGTTTCAGAGGCTTTATGAATTTGTGACAAATTAGGAGCCAACTATAGCAGCAGGTAGATGGCAGACAACTAAAAATCCAAGTCATGGTGTTCCAGAGCAATTTCTTTTATGATATTCAGTTCTGTATCACCTGCCTGTCCCCCTCAAAATGATCTCACTTATGCAATAACAATAAAGAGGTGAACAGTGATTGCATTGTGCCCTCCTGCTATAGGTCTGTAATTTAGATGCCAAAAGACCTTCAGCATCTGTGGATTTAATATCCTCAATTTCAGTTATTTTTCAGTAACCCTAATAGTTGATGACTCTGATTTCTCATTTTCTGAACACTTGGATTGAATCATGAGTCCTCTGAGCTAGTGTACTGAGTGGGTCCCTATCCCAAGAATGGGCCAAACTTTTGGGCTAACACTTTAATATGTTCTAATATTTTTCTATTCATTGTCAAGTATATTACATACTTTCAGTTTCATGAGTTGTTTTTTTAACCTTGAGTTACAGTTCAAAAAAAAAAAAACAAAAAACTCTTAAAAGGAAACCAATCACTAGTAGTGAAAGTGAAAAAATCTAAGGAAATGATGGGTCTTAGCCAGAAAATAACCTTACAAATTTCTTTAGTCCTGCACTTACAGAAAACTATTAAGAAAACAAAGGATATTTAAATATATCAGCTATTTAATATATTTCACTGTGTTTTGGGAGAAATTATGTGCCCTAGTAGAATTTGTGGACTTTGAGGACTTAGAAAATATACCTCACAAATGTCAAGAATGTACTAAATTTACAAAATCTGTCTCTCAGTCACTACCAAACCCACAAAAAAATCCTTAATTTTATAATTATTATGTAATAAAATTTTCTAACTATTCCTACTCAGTTTATTAATTCACATTCTTTTAAAATACTGTTTCATACTGCTAGGACAAATGCAAAAGCTAATAAGAAATTAATTCTATTGCCTTGTATCAAATGTCCAATGTATACATAGCAATATATTATCTGCTGTTTTAATATTTGGGGGGAAAAAAAGAAAAGAAAGAAAATGGTTAAGTATGGAACATCCATTGTTTATGGCCCTGTGTATTGCTGAAGGAGGTAAGAATGTATCTCCCAAACATTCCAGCCAAAGTTTTACCTCACCACCCTCTGCAATATGTGCAGCCTCTACTTTATTTACAACATCTAAACCTACCTTGTTTATGTGGTTACTGTTAGGGTGTGAATTTGTAAGCAGGTAGAGAGATTTCTCAACACAAAGATTGGGAGACAAAGAAGTAAAAATTTTATTTTGCTTTTTCAGGGAGAGGGAAGGGAAAGAGAAAAAGAGAGAGGAGGAGGAGGTAGAGGCCACAGCAGATGAAGGAAGAAAGGAAGTGCCAGGCAGCTGAGGAAAAGCAGCTTGGTGTTTTTAAAGGATAAAAAGGGCTTTTTTTTTCTTTGCTGCAGACTGATAATAGAAGCGGCTAGCAGCCTTCTTTCCTTCCTTTTTTTCTTTCCTCTATGAGGCTGGCTTATCAGGGTCCTGGAAATGTGGTCCTGGCAGGAACTGAGGCAGAGAGCTTGCACCACTGTTGTCCATTTAGGGCTCTACTTGGCTGTGAAAATGAACTCTCAAATAAAACATTTTTAATCTTAAAGACAATGAGTTGAGTCCCAGGTGTCTGATCAGACCAAAGAGCAATTGTGTTATGAGTTTTTTCTTCAAAGGGGCAATTATGTGCTGTGAGTTTATTCCTCTTACTTCTCTGTGTGACAGAAAACAGAAGAAGGAGAAACTTTCTCTGTTAGCTGTTTTATTAACAAGGCCATCCTTTCAGTTACCATCAGTCTTATTCCTGCACCAACTCCAAGGGAAGACTCTGTCCATCTTGTTCACTTCCAAACCCCCAACATGTAGAACAACACTTGACTCTTAATAGATGTTCAAATATTTGTTAGTGAATGGGAATGAGAATTCAATGGTAATGATTTGGAAAGACTTGTCAAATCATCTCACAGGGTATGGATGGTACCACTTGGATTTTGGCAGTGCACAACCTATACAGACATGTACAGCAGCCCTGTAATCTAAACTAAACTAAACTAAAATTCCAAGGAAGAGAAGAACACAATGTAGCCACAGGAAAAGGAAGAAGCAGGTATAATGACCGTCAACTGAGGGCAGTTGATTTTGGAGCAAGAACAAGAAACATCAATTAAGATTAGGCTCCATTTCCACAAAGATGAGTAAGGAAAGGCTTCCTTCCCCACCCTCTGCCCTCCTGCGCCAGGCCATCTTCACATGCGCAGGTGAGTCAGGCCATTCCTGTGCCTCTGCTACCCTCTCTGCACCTCTTTCTCTCTCACCAGTCATGACTGGCACTCGCCTCTCCGCTTTACCACTTACATTTCCCATATGAGTGAGGCTGCAACCAGAAATGGGAAAAAGGAGGCCTACGGATCACTCCCCCCAATGTCTTTGTGGGAGCATTCTGGCTGCCAGCATATGACAGCCATGTGGTAGCAGTGGCAGAAGAAGGTCAATATTTACATATTGCATGCTTGTAAAAAATAATGTTTTCATCTTTCTTCAAAGCCCCCATTTCCATTAATGATGGTAGTGGGGACAGGGATAATGGAGTTGTCAGGGAGTTAAATAACCTTACATCTGCCAAGCATTGGTACATCATCTCTTTCACACTAACTTGGTCCCTTTGTTAAGTCCTCAGCCTTCCAGGAGGGGCTCCAGGCAGTGCCCCCTTCCACAGAGTCACCTCCCCTGTCACCACAGAAGTCCCAGGACTGGCTCCTGGGCTCTGAACTCATATAATTTCTATGTCCGCTCTGGGAGCATCATGGAACCTCTGCTTCCCAGGAGCCCAAGAGATTCCAGAATGCTGTGTCCAGCCCTTTCTCTGCTGATGAATGCCAGCTGTCCTCTGCTGGCACATGAGAATCACGTGAGGTGATATCCTCCCAGAGAGACACATGGCCAACAGGACTGAGGTCCTTTTTCTTTTTTTTTCCCTGTCAATTGTCAGTAGTTTCTATCATCTCTTGACTTTCTTGGAGTTTCAGCCACAGGCGGCATCAGAAGCAGAAAGTCTGGCTTCCTGCTGTTGCTTTCGCTCTTTCTTGGGTGCTTTTACCCAAAACTCAACAGCTTAAAACAACAAACATGTATTATCTCAGTTTCTGTGGGTCAGCAATCCAGGTGCAGCTTAGCTGGGTGCCTCTGATTCAGAGTCTGTCACAAGGCTATAGTCGAGGTGTCAGCTGGAGCCCCAGGGACAAGGACATGTGGCTTGAGTGGGGTAGGATGTTCCCAAGCTCATTCATGTGGCTGTTGGTGGGCCTTGGGGCCTCACTGGCTGTGGGCCAGAGACATCACTTCATTGACACATAGGTCTCTTCCTAGGGCAACTGAAAACATGGTACCTGGCTTCCCTCAGAGCAGGTGAGGGAGAGAACAAAAGAGAACAGGCCCAGATGGAAACCACAGTTTTTTTGTAACCTAATCTGAGAAGTGACTTTCTATCACTTTTGCCATATTCTGTCCATTGGAAGTGAATCACCAGGTCTAGCCCATACTCAGGGGGAAGGGATTACACAGGGCACAAATACCAAGAGGCAGGAGTCATTGGGGACCACCTTAGAGGCTGCCTGTCACATCTTGGTAGGACTTTCCCTGTATCCACCACTGTAATATTTGCATCCTTATTCAAATATGAACTGGAAAAAAATGTATCAGCCCTTCTGGGATCCTGATAGAGAAGTAGATTGCATAGGGGTTACATGCACACAGTTAGAAGTCAGACAGCCCTGGACTGGAATGTCAGCTCTGCTACTTACTAGCTGTGGGATCTTGGTGGCAAGTCACTTAACCTCTCTGAGCCTCAGCAAAATGAGGGTAATAGTAGTGTGTGACACATTGGGTTACTGGGAGGACTAAATGATACAATGCACAAAAAAGATTTAAGAGTGTTTGGCATATAATAAGCACTTAATAAAATCAACTCATTACTGTTAGTGTCAGCAATTTGGTGTTTTTAAATAAGCAACATAAAGAGAACAATTAGAAAATCAGCAAGGATATAACAACTCAACAACACTGTCAACCAATAGGATCTAAGAAGATTCACCCAACAACAGCAGAATACACATTCTTCTCAAGTGCCTGTGGAACATATACTAAGATAAGTCATATCCTGGGTCAAAAACCAGATCTCAACAAATGTGAAAAAATTAAAGTATGTTCTCTAACCACAATGAAATCAAACTAAAAATTGACAGCAAAAAGATAACAGAAAAATCTCCAAACACTTGGAAATTAAACAGACTTCTAAATGATCCATGGGTCAAAGATTAAATCTCAAAGGAAATCAAAAAATACATTTGAACCGGATGAAAATGAAAATACAACATATCGACTGGGAGTGGTGGCTCACACCTGTAATCCTAGCACTTTGGGAGGCTGAAGCAGGAGAATTGCTTGAGCTCAGGAGTTTGAGACCAGCCTGAGCAAGAGCAAGACCCTGTCTCAAAAAAAAAGAAAAGAAAAGAAAATATAACATATCAAAATTTGTGGGGTATGGCTAAAGCAATGCTGACAAGAAAATTTATAGCACTAAATGCATGCATTAGAAAAGATGAAAGGTCTCGAAATGATAATGTAAGTTCTTCCCTCGAGGAAGAAAAAGAATTAGAAAATAAACCCTAAGCAAGCAGAAGGAAGGAAATAATATAAATAAGAGCAGAAATCAATGAACTTAAAAATGGAAAATCTTAGGAGAAAATCAATAAAACAAAGAGCTGGTTCGTTTAAAAGATAAATAAAATTGACAAAGATCTAGCAGGAGAGAGAAAAAAAGACAGAGGATGCAAATTACCAATATCAAGAATGAAATGGGATATTGCTATAAAACCTGCGATAGCAAAAGGATAGCAAAGGAATAGTATGAATAACACATATAAATTTTACAACTTAGACAAAATGAACGAATTAATTGAAAACACAAACTGTTACAACTCATGTATTATGAAATAGATAATTTGAATATCCCTATAGCTATTAAGAATATTGAATTTATGATTTTTAAATTCCCCCAAAAGGAATCTTAAGGCCTGGAAGGTTTCACTGGAGAATTTGACCAAATGTTTAAAGAAGAATGAACACCAATTGAATTTCTTTCAGAAAATATAAGACAAGGGAACACTTCCAATTCATTTTATGAAGCCTGACACCAAACCAGACAGAGACATGAAAAGGAAACTCAGACCAATATCTTTCTTCAAAATGATGTAGAAATCCTTAACAAAATACTAGCAAATAGAATTTAGCAATCTATAGAAAGAATTATACACCAGGACCAATAAACCAAATGAGATTTATTTCAGGGATGCCAGCCCAGTTCAATACGCAAAAGTTAATCAATGCAATCCACTGTATTAAAAGCCAAAGAAGAAAAATTATGTGATTTTTTTTTTTTTTTTTTTTGAGACAGAGTCTCGCTTTGTTGCTGCCCGGGCTAGAATGAGTGCCGTGGCATCAGCCTAGCTCACAGCAACCTCAAACTCCTGGGTTTAAGCAATCCTTCTGCCTCAGCCTCCCGAGTAGCTGGGACTACAGGCATACGCCACCATGCCCGGCTAATTTTTTCTATATTTTTAGTTGGCCAGATAGTTTCTTTCTATTTTTAGTAGAGACGGGGGTCTCACTCTTGCTCAGGCTGGTCTTGAACTCCTGACCTCAAGCGATCCACCCGCCTCGGCCTCCCAGAGTGCTAGGATTACAGGCGTGAGCCACCGCGCCCAGCCCATATATGATCTTATCAATTGATACAGATGAAGCATTTGACAAAATTCAATACACATTCATGATCAAAACTCATAAAATGGAAATAGATGAGAACTTCTTCAACTTTTTTACAAATATCTACAAAAACCTACAGCAAACATTATAACTGACAGTAGACAACTGAATGTTTTCTCTCTAAGATCAGGAACGAGGCAAGAATGTCCATTCTCACCACTCTTAATTGACATTGACATAGTGCTGGAAGTCCTAGCCAGTGCAGTCAGACAAGAAAAGGAAATAAAAGGCATACAGATTGAAAAGGAATAAATAAAATTATCCCTGTTTGCAGAAGACATGATTGTCTATATAGAAGATCCCAAGCAATCTGCAGAAAAATTCTGTAGAACTAGTGAATTCAGCGAGGTCACAGGATACAAGGTAAACACACAAAATCAATTGTATTTCTATGTAATAGTAATGAACACATGGATGCTGAAATTTTAAAAATACAATCACTCAAAAAAGTAAAATACTTAGCTGTAAATCTAACAAAACAAATACAGGACTTATATTCTGAAAACTACAAAATACTGATGAAATAAAGAAAATCTAAGTAAGTAGAGAGGTTTAGCATATTCATGGACTGGAAGACTCACTAGAGTAAAGATGGTAATTCTCCCAAACTGATACATAGATTTAACACAATTCCTATCAAAATTCCAGCAAGTATTTTTGTAGATATAGACAAGATTATTCTAAAAGTTATATGGAAATTCAAAGAAACTAGGGTGGCTAAAACTATTTTGAAAAAGAAGAATGAAGAGGGAGGGAGGATTCATACTACCCAAAGTCAAGAATATCATATACCTACAATAACTAAGAGTTTGCGGTATTGGTGCAGGGATAGACACAGATAAATAGAACAGATAGAGATCCATGTAAATATTTCCAACTGGTTTTTGACAAAGATGCAAAAGCAATTCAGTGAAGGAAAGACAGCCTTTTCAACAAATGGTGCTAGAGCCATTGGACATCCATAGGCAAAAAAAAATGAGCCTCAACCTAAGTCTAGATCTAGACCTTATATAAAAACTAACTCAAAATGGATCATGAATTTAAATGTAAAACTGTAAAACTTTTAGGGAGAAAAAGCATAAGAGAAAATCTTCAGGATCTAAAGCTAGGGCAAGGAGTTCTTAGATTTGACACCAAAAGCAGGCTCCATTTAAAGAAAAGTCGATAAATTAATTGTACCTTATCAAACTTAATCAAAATTCAAAACCATTGCCTGTGAAAGACCTTGTTAAGAGGATGAAAAAGATAAGCTATAGACCAGGAGAAAATGTATGTGAACCACATATCTAATAAAAGACCCATATTTGGAATATATAAACTCAAAACTTTACTTAAAAAAGCAAGCAATCCTGTTAGAAAATGGACAAAAGACATGAAGAGACATTTCACCAAAGTGTATATATACAGATGGCAAAGAGGCACAGGCAAAAAGATGTCATTAGGAATATTCAAATTAGAGCCACAATGAGCTGTCACTACACACCTATCAGAATGGCTAAAATTAGTTATATATAAATAGATCTATGTCTATAGATCTATAGTAGATCTATACATATATGGGTATATATCACCAAATGTCAGGGAAGATGCAGGAAACCAGGTCATTTGTACATTGCAGGTGGGAATGCAAAACGGTAAAGCTATTCTTGAAAAATTGTTGGCAGTCTCTTTTAGCATACAACTACCATGTGACCCAGTAATTGTACTCCTGGCATTTATCCCAGAAAAATTAAAACTTATGTTCACTCAAAAACCTGTGCACAAATGTTTATAGCAGCTTTATTTATAATAGCCAAAAACTGGAAACAACCCAGGTACCCATCAACAGGCAAATGGTTAAATAAACTGTAGTACATCCAGACCATAGAAAACTACTCAACAGTAAAAAGAAAGCAACTATTGATTCACACAACAACCTGGATAAGTCTCTAGAGAATTATGCTGAGTGAAAAAAGCCAATCCCAAACAGATGCCTACTGTATTATTTCATTGATATGTTATTCTTGAAATGACAGAATTATGGAAATAGAGAACAGATTAGTGGTTGCTCAGGGCTAAGGAAGGGGTGGAGGTCGGAGGAGGTGGTTGTGGCTATAAAAATGCAACACGAAGGATCCTCATGGTGATGGAAATGTTGTGTATCTTCACTGCATCAATGTCAACACCCTGATTGTGATGTTATGCCACAGTTTTGTAAGACGTTACCACTGGGGGAAAATGGGTAAAGGGTATATGGTATCTCTTTGTGTTACTTCTTATAATTACACGTGGATCTACATTTAACTCAAAATAAAAAGTTCATTGTAAAAATAATAGCCAGCCTCCATACCCCTGGTTTCTGTTCTCTTTGGAACCTAGAGAACCATCTCTTACCTAGAGAAACCGAGGCAATTTCATCTCTGCTCTCATTTCCCTGCTGTATAATCCTCATCGCTGGCCCTGACTCTCTCTGCCATGGAAACCAGGAGTATCAAGACATGGCTCTGGCTTCACATGTTCATCTCTTCTTCAGCCAGCATGACTGTGCCATGCCATGCCCTGAGAGCCACTTCCACTTCTGCCCCCATTCCAGTTTAGCAGATTGATCTATGGATGTCTATTTTGGAAACACAAAGCTCAGAAAACAGTGATTCGGAAGCAAACTACCAGGATTAAATGACTGGTAAGATGGGCTTGATTATTTTATTTTGAAAAATGCTTAAATGAATTCATTATCTCAACAAATATTTGATAGTTGGTAGGCATTTTTAAAATGCAAATATACCACAAAACTTGTGGGCTTTAGTCTTTTAAATTGATGATCATTGGATTATGTTGAAAAATATAGAGCCATCACTTTTCTAATTTCGATACTTGCCACCTCTTTTTATTTCCTAATATTCACATATCATACATTTTTTATATCTTGCAAGGAGGTACACTTGGATTGCAAAATCTTTCTCTTGTTGAATGCTTGCTTACTCTAGGTTAGCAGCACCATAGCTGATGTTGTATCATATTGATGGTACCATGGGGTTTTGGTGGGGGAATAGGAAGAGGATCACTGACATGATGGACTTACTACTGAAATGTGTGCTACAGATGCTCCACCATAAAACTAAAAAGGAGCTTTAAGAAATGCTCCCTTTCGGCAATAAGGTTTCCTTAAATTTGTCACGGACCAAGAGAGATGATACAACCCTACATTCACAAAAGAAAGAAAACTAGAGTAGATACATAGAGAAGTAAACACAGATAAATATGCAGAACTTGGAGGTTTCCTTTCTGCAAAGGTAAGCAGATACTATTTACTGGACAGTAAGAGACTTAAACCTGAGAATGGACAGAGCGCAGGGGACAAAGAACATAGACAGCAAGTAGACACTTGTGAAGAGGGACACTCACAAAACTTAAAAGCGATGGACTTAAAAATTAAAAGTAAAGGAAACTACCAAGTTAAAAATAGGGTTTAAAACAGTTGGGCTGTTCCTCAAAGTTAAACACAGAGTTGCCATATAACCCAAAAATTCCACTCCTATGTGTATACTTGTGTACGTACCCAAGAGAACTGAAAACATACTGCACAGAAACTTGCAAATGAACGTTCATAGCAGTGTTATAATAGCCAAAAAGAGTCCATCAACTGATGAGTAGATTTTTTTTCAATGTGGTATACCTATATCCATACAATTGAATATTATTCAGCCATAAAAGAAATGAAGTACCAATACAAGCCACAACATTGATGAACCTTGAAAACATTATGCTAAGTGAGATAAGGCACAGACACAAAAGGTCACATATGTATCATTCCATTTACATGAAATGCCCAAAATAGGCAAATCCAAAGAAATAGGAAGTAGATTAGTGGTTGCCAGGGGATTGGGAGAGAGGGAAATTGGGACTATTACCAGGCTCTTTTTGGGGTGATGGAAATGTTCTAGAATTAGATAGTGATGATGGTTGTGCAACACTGCAAATATACTAAAAACTACTGAACTGTACTCTGTAAAATGATGAGTTTTATATCTCAGTAAAAAAGAAGTGAAGTACTGATACATGCTACAATATGAATGAACCTTAAAAACATGCTAAATGAAAGAAGTCAGTCACAAAAGATCATGTACAACCTGATTCCATATTATGCAATGTCCAAAATAGGTGAATTTATACAAACAGAAAAGTAGATTAACGTTTACCTGTGGCTAGGGAAGATGAAAGGGTTGGGGGATTGATAAAGGTATGAGGTCTCTTTTTTGCATGATGAAAACATTATAAAATTATAGGAGTAATGGTTGCACAGCTCTGTAAATATACTAAAAACTACTGAATTGTACATTTTAAAAGAATAGATTATAAGGTGTGTGAATTATATCCTCAAAAAGCTGTTATTTTAAAAATTAGGATTAAGTACAGCTTCCTTAGAAGACATCTGTATTAATCAGTTCAACAAATTCTTGTTGATCGCTACATTTTCAACACTCTGCTTGAGTTATGGGGGTTAGCAGAAGCATAAGTCATGGTCCCTGCACTTAAGGAGTCTACATTCTATTTGAGGAAAATCTTTATGTGCAGGAAAACACATAAAATAATGTGTCTTTGGAGGCTAAATTATACTGATGATAGTATCTGAGGGAATTAAGGAATCAGAAAAATCCATGTAGACCTGAAAAAGACAAGCTTTATAGAAGCTTTGTAGAAGAAGTGAGTCTCAAGTTAGGCCTTGACTGAGAAGTTAGAATTTCATCAGGGAAACAAAAGTCTTCCAAGAAAGAGAAAGGACAAATGTGGGAGTAGACATGGTGTGTGCGTGATTGTAGATTAGCAAGGTGACAGCCTATAGTCTCTGTGAGCAGATTCTAATACAATATGAAAGTGATGGAAGAATTGTAATAAGCCTTAAAAGCCAAGTAGAGTTTGGTCCAATAAAGTATTAATAAAATTAGAAAACACTGATAAATAGTGAAAACCACATGTCATTGTCAGGGTGTTTAAAGATGAAAGGCAGTGATATATGGATGAAAGGAAGAAGGAAAAGCCCAGAGTGAGGGCGACCAGCTAGAAGTTTTGGGGGCAGAAATCTACACATGGGCAAGAGTGGATGTAGGAATAGAAGGTAAAGAAAGCACGTAAGAAGGTTCAAAGGGAAAAAAATCACTTATTCATTCATTCTTCCAAATGCTTATTAAGCACTTCTTTTTATGTGAAGGCAGCATAGTAAGTCCTGTCATGGCACCAGTACTGTGTACTATAGGGCACAAGACAGCCACCCTTTCCTCAACGCATTTACCGTTCTCCTGGGTGGATGTGACACACACACAGAGGAAGGCACAAGTGGAGGAAGTCTTTATGAATGGAGGATTGGCTTGATGTGAGAATGAAAGAGGAGGGTGGGTCAGAGATGACAAGATGCCCAAGACAGCGATGGTGTTGTTGAAGTGTTGGTAGTATGATTACTTTGAAGGGAAGCACCCAAAGCACCTGAAGTGGGGGAAATGATTGATTTATTCAACAAGTAATTATTAAGTGCTTACCTTGCACCAGACCAGGCACTGTTAGGGCACTGTGAATATTGGAGTAGAGGAGAGGGACAATCAAAAACTGTGCTGTCATGCCACTTGAGTCTCATGAACAGAAAGACATGCTCTTCGATGAAAGGGGAGAGACAGAGCAAGCACCCAAATGAATGAATACCTGATTCATGGGCCTAATTTGGGCAGCAGACAACCAGGAGTAAATTCCAGTGGTTTTGCCAACCATAACAAAGTTATTTGTGAGTACTTTTCTAATCTGAATGACATCATCTGATAAGAATAGACAAGAAAAGGGGCTGAAGTTGTAGCAGTTAGCCATTGAGATCCTGATACAAACTCAGACGGAGTAATATTTACACATAGGGTTGCCAAGTAATTTTCAGTAGCAGTCCACTTTTACATATTTTTGTTTTTTAAAATTGTGGAGACGCCAGTTTAATTCTTTGTTGCCTGTGCACATGGAATAGCATTTGTTTCGTTTTTTAGAATCACCTCCAGTCCAATGAGGCAATTTGGGCTTTGTTCACTTTGTGAGTTTGTAATTGTCAGTCTCCCAGATTGAGTATCTCAAGCCATGGCTGGTGTTTCTTGGCCCAGGATTATGCATAGCACTTAAATTTTTCCTCAAATAATTCTACAATCCTGGGACAAATTCAACCAGAGTTATTCATATAATATTTAGAAAGTAACTAAGGGAAATATTTATTTGATTTCCAAGCGAGAAAGACATTTCCAAGCATAAAAGCAAAGACGGGAGGCATAAAGGAAATGAGTGCTAGCCCAGACTACATAAATATATTTTAATGGAGTATTTATTTATGAAGGAAGCTGTTCATGACATGCTGCTATATCAAAATCAAACACAGTATGAGCATCATTTTATAATTTTAATTTTGTAAACTCTATATCTGAAATACATGTACATGAAAAATATACCAAACACTAAAAGAAGATAGGATCATGGATGGTTTTTAATTTCTTCTTTATGCTTTTCTGAATTTTCCATATTTTCTATATTAAACAGGACCAAAAATGACTATATTTTAAAAATAAATTTAACCCAGAGAAAACTGAATACATTTCATTGTCAAACTAAACTCAGTTATGTTTGAGTCATATATTCCTACAGGTATTTTAGAATCAGTGGCTGAATTCCATCTAACTCAGTGACAGACCAAAGATACAGCAAGGGTTTGTGGAAAAAAAAAAATGATTGGGACTGAAATGTCCTGAAATGGAAAGTTCTTCCCGACATTGAAGATGTGTCATATACAGGTGGATCTAAATTGGTCCTGATACAGCAGCACAAAGAAGAAAAGAAAAAGAAACACTAAAGCATCCTTAATTCCCCACATGAGCCACAGTACTCCTCTGCTGTCTACAGAACGTGAAACCTCACCCTTCGGGCACAGCTTGATTACACTGGAAAACCATCTCTTTTGCACATTTTCACCTATCTACACTTGGCACCGCAGTGATGGCTGATCCCGAGTGCCAAAAACTGGCATGTGATTCAGATGTACTATGTAGATGATTCAAATACCCAAAAATAGGAATAGGAGACCTTCAGGGAAGCGAGTTATTGTCCAGACAGGGCAAGTAGTAATATTTGAAGGCTATGGTGGGTTGTAGGCATAGGACAGAGCTCCAAGGAAGACTTGGAGCGCTGGTTGCCAAAGTCCTCTAATTGGGAAGTCTTTCCGGAATAGGAAGGTTCTTTCTCCCAGGATCCAAGAGCTTTCCAGGGAATATTCCTTTTTGATTATCATCTCTTTCAGTCTCATTATGTCTTGCTGCTTATTAAAAGTAAAAATATAATATAAACCCTCAAATATAAGGGTGAAACAAAGTTTTGGTTAAGAGATGTATCACTAAAAGTAAATCTTTTTAAAAAGAGAGAACTTAAATTGAATGTATAAAATGTGCCAAAAGCCAGGGAATAAAGAAGTAACTGAGAGGGTTACCAAGCCCAGATCAAATATCTATTCATAATAAGTTCAGCTGAGTAAGCAAATATAGCTTTGTTCTTAACTACATAATGGGAAACAGCTCATCATATGAAAATGATCCCCATTTTTTAAGTTGTCCAACTTTGTTCACTGACAGTCCAAGTAATTACAATATTCTGATTTGCTTTCTCCTGGTCCTTGGGTACCTTTAGCTCCCTGTAATCTCCCATCCTCACTCTCCCCAATCTTCTCTTTAATCCTCTATATCCTCCAACCTCTCTCTCTCCCTTTTTATCAAATTTATAATGTCTCACACATAGCAGGATCTATATTAATATTTGTTTTGTTTCCATTTAATTAAATTGAAATACATTGCATCCATTGCACTCCCCTATCTAATAATAGAGAATGTTCTGGCCATTGTTTGTATAGGCAGTGCCTGCTTTCCACAGTAGCACTCAACTATAACAGGGACCACACTAGGACAGAGCGGTCTTAGCTCTCAATGAGAGAAATCATTTGTTCTGTGACCCTTACAGATTTTTATTAAAATATTAAAAACTCTCCTACTCTCAGTTATGAATATATGAATGATTTTAAAATGGTAAAAATAATATTTAGTATGCTGTCATTTAAATCATGAGAAATATTGAGACTCAAAATGTCTCATTTGTTTGTAAAACAAACCTTATCAAATTCGGATTGTGCTTGCCTTCTTCTATGTATAACTTACAACATGAAATCAGTATCTGTTATAAAAATTTGCCTTGACATACTCCTTTCTTAGTTGGATCAACTTTCAATATTTTTTCCTTTGTACTTCCAATGTCATGAAATATCTCTGAGAGTCCCTTTACTGTGAAGTGCTGCCGGCGTCTCTTCTGGAACATCATCCTTTTCATCACAACCACTTTCCTCTTGTGTGTGGGTAGATTTGTCTTCACTGGTTCCTCTGCTGCGTATCTGAAGCTGAATAGTGGCCGTGTCAACATTCCCAGTCAGCTATTTATTTGTTCTAAACTCCATTTACATTTGGTTCAAATTTCACCTCCAGTGTTATCACTTTTCATTTCTTCGCTTCGCTTTCATCTTAACTGTACAATTTCCTCTTTCCATCATCCAGTTTTGTGAAATATCTTATAGATTTATCATTGGGAAACAAGGACACAACACAGCTACACACTTTGCTGTCTGTGTGTAAATTGATTAAGAGACGCAGGGACCAATCACCACTGACAGACTTTCAAAGAAATGGTGTAGTTGGTCCCAGACCTTGATGCACATCTGTTATTTACATAGTGATTTGAGAGTGAAGATCTAGCAGTGGAAACTAAAATTTTCACTGTGGGAGGATGGGTGTTATTTAACTAAACTGTGATAGCTTAAATTTGTGTATATCAGAAGCATGCAAAGCAAGGACACCTATACTTTCTTTTTTGGTAGGTAAAAGATCCTTACGTAGTAGATCTTAATAATGCCAAAGTTGGTTCTTGTTTCTTCCTCATGAGTAAATACAAGTAATCATTGTTATTAGGCTAGTTCAATGTAAAAGTTCTAGAAATGTGAAATGATATAAATGTGAAAAAGGGTAGACATGCATCTAATAATATATTCTTCCTGGTTACACAAAACATTTTAAATATTTACCTGTATCTCTTACTAGAAAATGCAGATTAATAGCATTTTTTGGTCTTCACCTGCCCTGTTAGATACTTGGAACCACTGTGGGTGGTTCCAAGTATAAATTAAGTATAAAAGTAACTAGAATTTACAAGATTAACAACATATGATTTTCAGTTCTTCATCCTTCATTCATGGAGCCTTTTATACATCTTGCTTTCAAACTAGTATTTAGTTGACCATTTTTATTAAATGAGCTCTTATAGTTGATAGACATCAACTGTCTTCATAGATTAGGCTCCCTTTTTTTTTTCCTAATTTTCCTGAAACTCTCCCCTGCTTTACTTCATTCTCCTGGTATTGAATTTTAAATACCTCTTTTGTGTACAGATGCACCCACTTTGGTACAACAATGTTTTTCCATCCTAAATAGTTTTACTCCGGTCCAGTCCAGATGAGGCAATTCTTCATCTAGATGATGACTATGCCCTTCCTTTTGCCTTAGCTGTAACATGCTTAGTTCTCCCAATGTGCCCTTCATTGGATGTGTGGTTATTATTTTTACGTCCTCTGCAGTGCCTCTAGAAGAAAAACATAAAGAGAGGAATGTCTAAATGTTACCTTTTAGAAGCCATTAACAATAATCCTCAAAAAAATGACCCCCACATTCCACGTTGTCATGAGCTCTAAAAAAGCCACATCCAACTAAATAAATCCAAAAACAGTGAAAAGGAGGGAACTCTTCTACCTAACTCTGTCATACCACACAAAGACTTTAGTAATGGCGAAATTTGTTTTCGATTTTAACCAAAGTTTATTTGTTGAATTTGGATATATGACATGTATATGTGTATGAGAAAGCCAAAATAGTCCTGGTAGGTGGAGAATACCAAATAGATTCATTCTTTTTCTTTCTTAACTTAGAAATGCCCTAACATAGTACCAAACATATCATTTTCCTGGTAAGAGGTAATAGTCAAAACTTTCTTTAATATCTTTTCATGGAAGATCAAAATCAGTTTTGGTGAAGCATTTTTAAAATAAATTGAAGTGAGGGGATGCAATACCTAGGGACTGCCACACTGAGGCGTGTGGTGCATTGTTTTGTGACTGGCCATCAGACCAGGACTTCTTAAGTCTTCATAAACAACAAGAGTAATCAAGAAGTTAAACTTTTAAGGTAGGTCCAGATGCAAGCTGATTAGTAGGCATCTACTTGTCTATGTGTATGGCTGGTGTGTATGGATTGATAAAAAGAGTTCTACACATTAGAAGAAAAGCACACCCCTGTGTTATTTATGGTTATCATATGTCAGAATAATAGGAAATAGACATATGGTCATGTTTTTTCTAGAAACCCCCACCTAAACCATAAAAGAGAAATGATCTCTGTCCTATTATTTAAAACATTCATGCAAACGTCCTGTTCGGTATTTAACAGTCATCACTTCGTGATCATTCTTGCTTTGTCTGACCAGATGGGGAATAGCTGCAATTCTTAGAGAGTTATAAAAATCACAAACATAGCATATGCAATATAATGACACCCTGCTTGTTTGTCAGAGGAAGAACGCATGCTGGCAAGTCTTAAAAATTAAATCCATTCCAGAATAGAATACTATGAACAGCTTCTTTGATTAATATATTGTTTAGAAATGAAGATTTTTAAGTGATGTTAACAGCCTCAAAATAAATAAAACAAAAAGTTGACAGGATATAAGAAAAAGTGATAAACCCCAAATAACAATGTGTTTTTACCACAATTCTCAGTCTTTAAGTAAGAATATAGATGATATAAACAACATAGTAAACTTAATCTAATGAATACATGTAGAATCCCTACCCAACAATTAGATAATGCATATTCTTTTTCAAGCACAGTTGGAACATTCACAAAAATTGACTATATATAATACTAGGCCACAAAGCAAGGCTCAACAAATATCAAAGAATCTATACTACATAGACCACATTCTCTAGCTGTAAGGCAGTTGTTAGAAATCATTTACAAAAAATATATCTTTAAAAAACTCACATATTTAAAAACAAACACTTATAAATAACTCATTTAAATCAAATGTTTCAATATTTAGAACTGCATGGCAACAAAGCTACTATACATCCAGACATAAAATGAAACTAAAGTAGTACTGAAGAGGAATTTATAGTTTTAAATAAATATATTAAAAAAGATTAAGGATAATAAATGAGGCAAAAGGAGAAAAAGAGGAAAATAAAAAAAAATTTTGAAAAAAAGAATAAAGTCTCCACATTAGTGAGCCAAGCTTTCAACTCAAGAAATTAGAAAAAGAACAAAAGAGTCAACAACAATAAAAAAATGATAAAGAGCAAAAATCAATGGGACAGAAAGCAAAGATATATTTTTCCTATTGTATCTTTATTTTCTGTAAATTTCTGCTGTAGGACTAGATGGTTTTAAAGCTGAATTCTACCATTCAGAGAACTAATAAATCAATACATTAAAAATACTCTACAAATACTTTGTTTTAAAATACCCACCAAATCACAATAGGGTAACCAGACAAACATAAAATAAGAAAGGAAATTACAGGACTATCTCAGGTAGGAAGGTAGATGTAAATACAGTCATGTCACTTGATGATAGGGATACTTTCTGGAAAATGTGTCATTAGGCAATTTCAGTATTGTGTGAACATGATAGTATATACTTATACAAACCTAGGTGGTATATATATATTCATATGAAAAACCAAATGTCCCAGCACTATTATTGAATATCATTTTCGCTACTTGATTTGCAATGCCAATATCAAGTGCCTATTTCAGGTTTATATACATGCTCCATTATAATTTTACGGAACCACCATCATATATGCAGTTCATCGTTGACCACAGCGTCATTATGTGGCACATGACTGTATTAGCAACCTGAATCCAGCCAATATGTTAAGACTACATATCATAACTAATGGGCTTATCCCAGGAATACAAGGATGGTTTAACTATAGAAAATTACTTACTGACATTTATAACAACCACCAAATGATTATGTCAATACATGAAGAAAAATCATTTGCTAAAATTTAACATCCATTAATGACAAAAACAACCACCTAAATATAAAACAGAAGATCACATCTTTGATGTGATCAACCTTGATTCCAAAATTAATGTGAAGAGAGAAGTGTCAAAAATTACATAAGATAATTTTGAACTGAAACAACATGGGGAGATACATCCTACTAGATGCATCAGATTCCATATAAACCTTGATGTGGGTTTGGTGAACGGATATAGACCTAAGTGCATTAATGCAATTCCACCCACAAATGGAAACTTGTTATTTGACAGAGGTAGCATGTTAATTCACTCTCATTCACTGAAGATGGGCATGTTTACTGATTTAGAGAAAAAAATGACAACATTTAGTAAAGTTGAAGGCATGTAAATCTATGACCCAACAAATCCGTTCCTAGATATATATTACAAAGAAACTCTCACATATGTCTAGGAGAAATGTGCAAGAATGTTCATTGCAATATTATGACAGTGAAATATGAAATACAACCTAACTGTCCATCAACAAAACAAGGGATCAATATATTGTGTATTTACCTATAATGGAATACCATTTAGCAGTTAAAATGAGTAAATCTTCAACTTAATAAATTTCAGAAATATAATGGGGGAAGCAGACTGCAGATTAACACATCATGACCTCATTTGCATAATATTTTAAAGCATACACACAATATTATATATTGTTCACAAATCCATATATATGTACCAACACACATAATCATGCATGAGAATAATAATGTCAAACTTGGATAGGGATTACCTTGGTGGAGGAGGGAAAGTAGGATCAGGGAGAGAGTAATTAAAAATGGGGACAGGGGCTTTTGTTTTATCTCAACAAATAATGTCTCAATTTTTAAAAAAAGGTTTGATAAATATGGCAAGATGTGTTGATGGGCAGACTTCTCTGTATTTTTTCTACTTGCTTAAAATATGTTGTAGTTTTTTAAAAGGAAGTTAGCAATATTCTTTTAAATATAAAACTATGGCGATCACTTGCACTGGAGAAGACAGTGGGATGAGAACATTCCCATGCAAGTCTCTAGCACAGACGGCCATGTAGGTATTAATACTAACGTGATCTGTGCTTGGGAAAGATGAGACTTCCCCAGCTTGGATGGAGACGAAAAGGCTATGGTCCCCAATGCTAGGAAGGCAGGGAGAGAAATTACCATGGCTTTTTCCTACCCCTTCTTTCACGCCTTGTTGCCCCAGCTCCTTTCTCTTGCTATCTCTTTTCTCTTTCTCTGCCACAGCTGCGGAACTTTAAGAAAGGAACGTAGCGAACAGCCAACCATGTAGCTCTGCCCCACCATCCCAGTGGAGGATTTCCTCCAAGCATTGGGGAATCTCCACTTATTACAGGAAAACAAAATTTCAGGACTTGTAAAATTGATCACATACTAGAGATTTCCCCCTAGTTGGAAGCATTAGACAGTCAATAGAAATTCAAGCATACATGAAAATTCTATTGAAGTTAGTTTGGCCAACAACTATTATTGAACCTTAAACGAAAGGAGAATGAGAGAATTATATTAATGTTTGTCAGTTGGTGTTAATGACATAGTTATTTAAATTTTATGTAATAAAATTGTATTTAACTCTTATGTTCTTGAGTATACCCCTAAGTTTTCAACATTATTTCTAATTTAGCGATAGTTTCTAACAAACTGTATGATTGGCTTGCTCTCTATGAATAGAATTCTCACCATATAAATACAAAATGCTGCTATGATGGGTTCAGAAATCCACCTTAACTAGATGTAAAAGAGGATTGAAATTTAAAGGACTTAGTTTTCCAAGGCAGTATATATATAATTTAAGAATTATTTTGGGGGGGGCAGGGGAGGAAGGGAAGTACAAAGTTTCGGTTCTATTTAATATGAGTTAAATAAGTCCTAGGGAACTACTGTACAGACTGGTACCTATAGTTAACAATACTATATTGTATACTTAAAAATTGCTAAGAGGCTGGAGCTTATGTCAAGTGTTCTTATCACAAAAAATAATAATAATGATAAATAAAGAGGGCAGGAGGAAAGTTTTTGGATGGAGGTGACAGATATGTTTATGGCATAGATTGTGGTAATGGTCTTGCAGGTATATAGTTATCTTGAAATTCATAAAGTTGTATAGGTTAAATATGTACATCTTTTTATATGTCAATCCTACGTCAATAAAGTGATTTTATTTGAAAAATTTATTTTGGAATTGTGTTTTTAATATGATAAGAATTCAAACAATCCAAACAGGTGTAAAATGAAAGGTAATTCTCCTTCCCACACGTTGTCCCCCAGCCCCCCGGCAGAGAGGCAGACACTGTTACAAGTTTCCTATGTGTTCCTCCAAGATATTCTATGGGTAGACAAACATGCATCAAAAAGAACTTGTTAAAAAGTTCATTCTATAGGAGTGGTATTTCAAAATGTCTATATTCTCAACTTAGCACATAACACTTTGCTATTTGAGACCAATCTATAGTGCAAATCCTCAGACTTGGGGTCAGGCACAAGAGAAGTGAAACTCAATCACAAGAGCAAGACTTCAAAGGAGCCACAATAAAGATGACAAAGATGTTCTATTGTCCATTAAATGTTTTATAGAAAGGTAAGGAGAAAAGAACAGAGTCTCCATGCAGTAAGTTCCAAGGCTTGAGGCTGGTACCAACTAGACATAAACAATTAAGTGACATATAACTAATGTGTGCTATGATGTATCATGTAAGGCTATCAAATAGATTTAGATAATTATTGTATCCAGAATTGAATGGAATCTAAAAAGAGCTGGTTATACAAAAACGTATCTGTATTGTCACTTTCTTAATCAGCCTAAAAATTTAGCCAGATCTGAAATACTGTAAGAGGTTGCCCAGTTAATCTGTTTTGAAAGCTTGGCTAAAAAGTTATTGGTAATAATGAGTTTAATTCAGACAAAAGTCTTAAGAGAGAATGTGTAAAGTCCAAGAGTACAGCTCATGATAGCTTATTACTTTTTAACCCACAGTATTTGCTATTTCTCATGGGTAGAAAGATTTCTCACACTTTTTTTCCTAAACCTGTATTTGGGACCAATTTATAAGAAAAATGTCACCTTTGTCTTTTAGGCTCTTCTAACATATAGGAGTGACCCAGCCATGAGAAAAATATTGAATCATCTCTATTTCTATATCATGCCTGTGTTTAACGTTGATGGATACCATTTTAGTTGGACCAATGTAAGTCACTTTGCCTATCCAATTGAAAAAAGGACTGAATAAGTCATAGAAAACAGAGTCACAGATTTCTAGGACAGGAAGGAAGCTTGGTGGTCAGTCAGCTGAGTGATTCTAGACATGCAAAAGAGGGCTTCACTCCTTTCCCAATCAGAACACCAACCATTTGATTTCGTTTTTATGTTTGGCTTTTGCATAAGATTTCATGTAAGTAAGACTTCTCTTTCCAAATAAATTGTAAAAAAAAAAAAAACCACTGATCTAATCTAATCCATTCAATTTTGCCTGTGAAGAAATGAGGCCAAGAGAAAACAAGAGACAGGAAATTCATGGCAGAAATTGGAGCATGAACCTGGGTCTCCACTGCTAATCCAGTCCTTTTCCCACTCCCAGGGCTTGCCTATTCACAGAAGAACTCTCCCCTCAGTGGTGTGACTTGTTCCCTGATTGAGCTACTAAAATGCATGTGAATAACCTTTTAAGTATTTTTCTCTGCACCTGTTTTCTTAATTATGTCTAGGATCGATTTTGGAGAAAAACAAGGTCAAGGAACTCAAGGTTTCGCTGCCGAGGAGTTGATGCCAATCGTAACTGGAAAGTGAAATGGTGCAGTAAGTTGGGGACTAATTGGGATTCAGATCAGAAGGTTTCCACAGGTTTTATTCTGCAAAATGATGAGCCCGTTAGGACTCTAATGGGAGACTCATGTTTTTCTTTAAGTGAAAACCTAGTAAAGAAAGGCACAGATATATGCATTATAGCTGTAATTTGCAAAAGAAAATGAAACGGTTCTTTTCTTTAATACATAAAAATGAAGTTAAATCTGTTGATTCAATCCTGAACATTGAAAATTTAAATACAGATGTAAGAGCAGAAAACTGAGGAATATTTTTCATTCCCAACATTAAAACCATGGTTGGTGGTAAGAGTCTGGTTACAGGTTTTCATCCTTTTCACATGAGTAGCACAGATCTTGCCTTCATCTGTCCATGCTGGTCAAAGCTGTCCCGTCCTTGTCTAGAACCTACTAATCTGCCAATCATACATTTATTGGCCACTCACGAGGGGAATACATTTCTGCTGCACTCCGTGTTACATTGATACTCCCCTTTCAAGTAAAGGGAAGGTGTCATTTTAAAGAAGAAAACCCATTTACAGAATAAAGAAGCAGCCAAGTACCAGGGGGGAAATGAGAACATTAGTCACGGCTGGTATATTTGCAGCAGAAAAAGGAGGAGAGGGAAAGTATTGTCAAAATGCAGTTTTCAGGAGCTGCCCTTTTGCAGAGTGTGTCCTTAGCTCCCTCAAAATATAGACCCTTGTATAATGGAAAGCTTCCCAATTTAGTCCCTTAGAAATGAGGCTTATCACGAATGCACTCATTCTACTATGTGTTGGGTTCTTATGAGATGCCAATCCTCCTGTTCCCACCAGTGTCAGACAGAATAACTGGGCGGGGGCTTAGCCTCCTTCCACATACCTCTCCAAGCAGCAGACCTCAATCAATTAGAATTGGCAATTAAGAACATGACCTGTGGCCAGGCGCGGTGGCTCACGCCTGTAATCCTAGCACTCTGGGAGGCTGAGGCTGGAGGATCGCTTGAGGTCAGGAGTTTGAGACCAGCCTGAGCAAGAGCGAGACCCCGTCTCTACTAAAAAAAAATAGAAAGAAATGATCTGGCCAACTAAAAATATACATAGAAAAAATTAGCTGGGCATGGTGGCGCATGCCTGTAGTCCCAGCTTCTTGGGAGGCTGAGGCAGGAGGATCACTTGAGCCCAGGAGTTTGAGGTTGCTGTGAGCTAGGCTGACGCCACGGCACTCACTCTAGCCCAGGGAACAAAGCGAGACTCTGTCTCAAAAAAAAAAAAAAAAAAAAAAAAAGAACATGACCTAGCTGAAAGAATGCGGCTCTAAAATCAGACAGACGTGCTTCGATTCCACCATTACTAGCTCAGTGATTTGGGCAATTTTCTCTAATCTATGAAAATATAATAACAACCACCTGGTGGGGTTCTTATAGGGACTAATTTACATATGTGAAATGTTTTATTTTGTTCCTGGCTCCAAACAGGGGTTTCTGTATCAGTGACTCATCCCTTCTTCCCTGACTTCCAGAACAGCCAATTCACCTCTGAGCCTCAAATCAATTGGAGAAACAGCCTCTTTCCTTCATGAGGGTGTCATGATGATGAGCAATAATGTAAACTTAAAAGTGCTTGCATCCATGGGGGAAGAAAAAGCATTGCATAAATACTATCATGCGGTAGTGTAGACGGCTAGAATTAGAAACTGTTTTCTCCAGCCTGGACTGAGAAAGCAAACATGTTCACATTAACTGCCAAAATCCACTAATTTAAAAAAATTTCCATTTTCCCTTCTCTCTGAGGGGTCCATTTTGCATACTCATCACTAAGGGGAGGTTTCACTAGGACTTGGATGTGTGTGTATGTCATCTGTGAGCCTGCAGTCATCCGTGTGAGTGCACTGGGTGGGTAACACTAGCAGGCCAGCCAGCTCTGCCTGCGTAAAGTTAGACTCCTGTTTCTATCAGGTTGCAAGTGAGGTCTTATGTCCCTGTGTTCTTCTTCCTTTACCAGCTCGCTTCCTTCACACACAGGCCTTCTTTGATTTTTTTATTTTCAACTGTAGTCCCAACTAGAATCCCTTTAATTCTTCCCAGTTTTAAATAGTTCTGATTTTTCTTGTGAGTCAACACTAAAGATATACACTCTTAGGTATATATCCAAGAGAAATGAAAACATTTGTCCACATCAGGGCTTGTAAGTGAACGTTCATAGCAGTATTCTGCATAATAGCCAAACAGTGGAAACAACTCAAATGTCTATCAACTGATGAACAGATAAACAAAATGTGGTATACTTATACAATGGAATATTATTTAGCCATAAAAAAGGATGAAGTACTGATATATTCTGCAACGTGGATGCACTTTAAAAACATTACACTCAGTAAAAAAAAGCCAGTCACAAAAGACCAAATATTGTATGATTTTGTTTATATGAAATACTCAGAATAGGCAAATCTATAGAGCTAGAGAGTAGATCAGTGGTTGCCAAGGGTTGGGGAGAGGGGGAAACAGGGAGTGATTGCTCATGGGTAAAAGGTTTTTGGGGAAATGATGAAAATGTTCTAGAATTAGGTAGTAATGATAATTGTGAATATACTAAAAAAACCATTGAATTGTGTACTTTAAAAGGTACAAGCTGTTATAAAATTTTTAAATTTCTATTTAGGAGCAAGTTAGGCACTTATTCAAGCATAATAAATAACTCTTTTAGAACACTCAGTTACCTATTGTAAATTGTAAAATAGATGTAATATGGAGAAAATCATATATTTTTAACAGCCCAACCATGTATGCCCTTCTCTTCCCACCACCCTCTCACTCTATCCAAAAAAAAGAGACCTGTTCCCATTGGGCAATTATTTTGGTGGATCACCTGGGGTGAAGGGAGAAACCACTGCATACTGGTGGTTTTCAGCCAGTGCCTGTGAAATAACAGCAGATGGCCACCAGCCTGCTTTCTAAGAGGATGGTTCCTTCAACTGAGTGGCTTTTGTTTGGTGAGAGCAATGCTAGCTGAGAACCTAAGCTGAATTGTGCTGAAAATATAGGGAATTGCAGAGACCAAATGTGGGGCAAGGAGAGGGAATGCAAAGAGAGATAACATTGCTGGACTGTATAGAAAGGGACGTTGGTACTCAAAGATGACAAAGGAGGATTTTTAATTAAATTTTACTATGAAGTATGTAAATTCTCTTCAATGTTTCATAACAACCACCATAGGTAACATTCAGTACAATCTATTTCACTTACTAAGCGTAGGAGCCCAGAGAAAACTCCCCCTACACCCTCAGAAGGTTCACTGAAAATCAGCAGACAAAAGACAGATTAATAGAAGAAAACGCATACAATTTGATTTTAATGTGCATACCGTCAGGGAATCACTTTGGATTATTTATTACCCAATAATCCATTGGGGTACAAATACTTATAAATCCTTCTTTATAGGGGAAGGGGAGATGGAGGCCATGTGGCAATTTGAGGGATGATAAATGATTTTTAGGGAAATTCAATGGGCTTGAAGAACATACAATGGCCTGAGACAAAATCTGTTGGGTCCACACAGCACACAATGGTTTGTGACAAAAGTCTGTCCAAGTGTGTTGACAGACTTCAGCCTTTCTTCCTGTGATATGAGTTAAATTAATGAAAACTCAGAGAAGGAACCAGAGGTAATTGTTTTCTTCTTTGGCAGGTCTGGACTTTAGGTAAATAAGGAAGTATCAGAGTAAAGCTTCTTCCAACATCTTCTAGTCTCCAAGGACCTTTAATTTAAAATAGTCTGCATGCCAGGGTACCATATATTGGGGTATCAAATTCTGAGCCCCAACATAAGGATTTGTAGAATTGGATCTGCTCTCTCAATCTAAAAGATAATAAGAAAAACCCAAAGTGTTTTTTCCTGTTCTTACATAATCGCACAATACAACAGTTCTAAGACCAGATGTGTGGAGGTTTTTCACACACACACCAAGCAATTCTGCAGCAGATACCAGCTAGGTGTCTTATAATCCAATTCACTTCTGATGCTATCTACCTGGAGGTAGCATCAGATCCCACAGGTTGAGGGCTCCGTCCCACCAGACTGCCCTCCACTTCAGATGCCTGTCACCAATCTCAGGTTATGACCCATTCTTCCGACCCCCTCCTTCGGTTTGACTAATTTGCTAGAGCGGGTCACAGAACTCAAGGAAACACTTTACTTATGTTTATCCATTTATTATAAAGGCTATTACAAAGCATACAGATGAGCATCCAGATGGAAGAGATGCATAGGACAAGGTATGTGGGGAGGGGTGGGAGCTTCCATGCCCTCTCTGGGTGCACCACACTCTAGGACTCTCCATGTGTTCAGCTATTTGGAAGTTCTCTGAACCCAGTTCTTTTGAGTTTTTATGGAGGATTCATTACATAGGTATGCTTGATTATCAAGCTGATCACCAACCTGTTAATTAAATTGATTACCAATGGCCAATGGTGATCAACTTAACCTTCTCTCTCCCCTCCCAAATATTATATGTAGGAGGGAAGGTATATATTAAATTAATTATATATATTGCTTTTATTATATATTATATAATATATTTTTTTTCTTAAATATATATATATCTCATAATATCATAATGGAGGTGTGATGAAATGCTGAGACTGGCTTCAGTGTAAGCCCAGGGTCAGAACTAATCCACATCAAATTTTCAGAGGCATGGAACTCACAGCAAGAATGTACTGCCTTATAGGAGTGGATTTCTATCACTGGAGATTTAAAGACAAGATCTGGATAATCTCTGGCTGAGAATGACATGTTACTGGGGTTAAACATCAACTAATTGGTGGAACTAGACCCTTAAGATTCCCGCCACCTCTGTTAGTGATGATTCTAACATACACTAATATAATTTTAAATTAAAACAAATGTATTGAGTACCTTCTATTATGCAAGGTACGATAAATTGTATCAGAAAGTCCTGAAAGATTTAATGAGTTCACATTCAACTCCCAAGAAATTATTTGGGATTCTGGAGAAATAAAAAGGGAAAAATCTGTTGGCTGATCCTATTCTTTGCTTTTCAATCAATGTAACATAAAAAGATATGTTAATCACCTAATATTTGTGAAAGTTGGTAGAGAAATTTTACAACTGGAGGATCAGTGAGCTAAATTATTATGTTTAGTTGTGCTTTTTGTAAAAGGAGTTAAGGACATAGAATCCTGGAGATTTAGAAATTTAGATCATAAGGATTTGCTCACTATTGTTGATACTTGACTAATGTTTTTTAAGGATTCATTATGTGCCAAGCACATGCTAAATGCTCAACATGAATTTCTCATTGATAGATGCTATGATTATCCCTATTTAACTGATGAAGAAACTGAGAAACTGAAGAAACTCATGAAGAGTCAACGAAGTTAAGACACTTGCTCAAGATTATCAATTAAGCTAGAATGCAAAGTCAAATCTCACTGACGCCAGTGTCTGTTTCTAACCATTAGTCTGACTCCTTAGGGATCGACTGGCCATGAGTGGTCACTGTTAGGCCACTTGGTTAAAGAGTTAAACAATGTATGGCTGCAAAGGAGTAGTTATGGTAACAGGAAAATATAGGAATGGGACTGTTCGATTCAAAATGAAACAGACAAGAAACAGTGAGAGATTGGGAATGTATTGAGAAGAGGAAGATTCCCCAGGTGCTATCTCTGATCTCAGGCCACTGCCTACCATGCAGGTAGTTTGAAATTACAAACCCATGTGCTGTCAGACATATAGTTATGAATTCTCCGGGGAGACTTTTTTTTCTTCCCAGCTTGGCATCTTCTTGTTTTTCTTGATTTTCTTGTAGCACACACTTTCATTGAAAGTATCCCACTTTGAGGGTCTCAGGTGTATGTCTGGGTCTTGCTCTTGCTCCCTACATGCTGAGGACACAAATCCTGATCTCCCGCCCCCGCCACATGTGGCCATTGAAACAAGCCGCTGGGTCAGAGATCAGCAGAGCCCCCAGGCAAGCCTGCAGCTTTTGCTTCGGCTCTAGCAATTCTCATTCCAGCTCCTTCTTCATGCTTGTACCCTCAGGAACATTCCCAAGAACTTTGCCATGTATTTAAATTGATTTCCTGATCATTTAGATGTGTTTGTAGCAGGGACTTTTATCACAAATCTGCCACAATTCCATCATATTGCCAGAAAAACCACGTCTCATTTTAGAGCTTAACATTAATTAGAATTAGTGTTTGCCTGACTTCTGGAGGATGGATTAGGGCCTTCTCACCAAAATGTGTCTAAAACAATCTTACCTGCACCTGATCAGATAGAACCTATCATAGCCAGGCAACTTTCTTTCTTCTTTGCTGCCTCCTACAAGTAATAATATTATAAGAGCAATAATATCACAGTTTCAAAATCAAATTATGCAGCTTTAAGGTATTTCTTATTCTTATTTTAAATGTTGTCTTTGAAATTCTGTATAAAAGTCCTTTTGATATTTGGGGAGAGCTGATAATGAATGTTCAAACTTAGGAAGAACTGGTTTTTAATGATGTTTCTGATTTTATTATGTGTTTTCCTTTTAAGTTTCTCTCAGAATGAAGTCCGTAGTGCATGTTGTGGGTAGGGACTCTCCAACCATTCCAGTCCCTTTTTAGTGTGTCTTCCTGCACTGCTAAGGCCAAAACAATAAAAGCTGCATTTTCTAGAACCCCTTAAGCTAGGGATCTGGGTGTGACTTTGGTGTACTCATCTGAGACTTAGAATGTAGAAGAAAGATGGAGGTGGCATACTGTCCCTTCTGTCCACCGCCACCATCAGGATGCGTGGTGTACCTGAGGCAGCTTTACCTTCTTGGTTCTTTCCTGAGTGTGCCGCTTCCTCATCTTAGAAGAGGCAGGAGCCCTCTTGGTAACCTGTGTCATGGCTCTTAAAGTCATCCAAGAAGGCTCATACTAGAGTTTCTTTCCCAGTAGCTCCTAAAGACATTTTTTTGCTCTACAAAAAAATTTTTACTTAAACTACCTACAGTGTATTCTGTGCCCTTTCATGAAACCTTGGCCAATACAGAATCTTTTTAAGAAACATTTCATTTCTCATTTTATATCTATTACTTTGGCCAAGAATTCTACTCTTTCAAAAGCTTTATCTGACATTCAGCTCAGTTTTTTTTCTTTATATTCATTCTTGCTATTCTCCCACCTTTTCATATTCTATTGCCATCTATCATGCTAAATTGTCCTTTTAAAATAATGTACCTATTAGAAATATTAGTAGGCTATTATCTCTATCTCCTTAACATTACTTAGCTAGAGAATATATTAATTCCTTTCAGCACTCCTCTAACTCATCAACCTTAAACATGTTTTTGCAAACTTCATTCTTTCCAGGATAGAAGATCACAGGCTAAACTGAAAATTCTTTGTTTCTAAGATTCAAAGAAAATACAAAAAGCTTTCATTTTCTTCTTTTCCTGTTCAAATATATTTTTCAGCTAATACAGCACTAAAAAGAGCTAGTCTGTTTTATCTCTTGTGAAGTCACTCTTAAACTCTTTTTTCTTAAATACTGATTATATGCAAAAATCATTTCATCTCCCCATTTTATATTTCATGTTCCTTATGCATGACATGCCCAAGTGCTTTTTAAAATAAAGTTTTTGTAATCATAGGTTATAAATAATGCTTGGAACTAATTGTGTGTGTGTGTATGTGTGTGTGTGTATACACAAAATGGTATATTATCATTTTATTTCTCTGATCATTCTTGTGGGTAAATATGGAAGAATTTGCATTTGAAGAATAATATCTAGGTTATTTATAACATCCATTCCAACATCATGAACAAATACCTTTGTGAAATTTTTGATAATGATGTTACAAACAAAGTTTAAAAACCTTTACATATAGCTTGGTTTTGTAAGTCACTGAAGTAAGCAGCATATGAAAATGGTATTTTGAAATGAAGAATGGAGGAGGTGGCAGAATCATTCCCTTGGCTCTTGGGATACTGAGCTACTGATTTTTCATTTGGTACTGATGTTTAAGTCCAGTAATTTTATTGCACCTGTTTCAGCAGGTAACACTCTCATGCTGCTCAATCTTTAGAAGGCCTCCCGTCTTTCCCTGGGCACAGGAGTAAGGTTTTTACAAAGCTTTTATCTAATTCTGTTTCCACTATTCTGGTTGCTTTTCAATATTATTGTATTTCTGATTTCACTGGAAACAAACTACATCTCTCTGATAATTTTCCTCCAGCTGTATCATTTGCATTTGAGAAGTCATGTTATTTTTTATTTTCATAAATTTCATGCATATCTAACTGCTTTGATTTTTGGGGGTCTTTGCTACCATTTTTAATATCTCATAAGCATTATAGCATTATTTTCCTTCTGGGTTATTAATGCTATTAAATATTTTCCTTGTTTTCAGGTTCCCAATTCCCTTTCAATTTTTATTATATATGATTGTTTTTAATTCAAACTCCTTTTGAAGTAACTTTTCTGCTATTAAAACAATCTCTTTTCAATGCTATTTTTACATGCAGATATAGGCAAATAATGATATTCTTTTTATCTACCACTTTTTGTAATTGTTCAAAAGGCTATGATATGCTGAACGATGACAAGAGACAGATGGGCAGTCACCTTGCCTTTTTACTGTCTTCCAGAACAGCATTTCCCAAACTGCACAAAACCCTAATGAATTTTAAAACTCTGGTGGACCAGAAGGAGTGAGAAGATGCCCAAAAAAATAACCAATGTTAATGATAGAAGTATTTTTAAAATGTAAAAAAAAAAAAGTTTTCTTTTTTTACAATGTAAGGAAAAAAACAAACACATTTTATATAGTTGTCACCTGAGAAGTTATCAGATGCATGACTGAATTTCGTCATTTATTGAACTACTATTTATTGAGCTGGTTATTGGGAAAATAGCAATGAACAATGAATGAAACAAAGAAAGTCAGGTCGTGAAACATGCTCTGAAGAAAATCATAACACCAGGAAAGAGACAGTGGCAAGGATGGGGTGGGTTAGCTGTTTTAGGTGACCTAAGGAAGCCCACTCTGATAAGATGACACCTGAGGAGGGAAGAGGTCTGGGGAAAGAGAAATGCAGGTAGGAGGAATAATAGCATAAAAAGGCCTGGAGTTGGGAGCATCTCTGTTCTGTTTAAGGAGGAGAAAGGAGGGCTTCATGGCTGCAGCTGAAGAGGAAGGGAGAGGGGTGTAGGAGGTGAGTCAGAGAAGTAGCCAGGGGCAAGACGATGTAGGTCCCATGTCATAGGAAGGACTTTGGATTTTGCTCTGAATGGGATGGGAACACATGGGGAGTTTTGAACTGGGGAGCATCACGACCTTACTTTTTAAGAGACTCATTCTGGCTGCTGCATTCCAAATAGATTGTTGAGGGCAGATATTTGGATTCAAATTATACTGTCTCATTGTAATGCATTGTTTTCAAAATACAATAAAAAATCTAACCTAAGAATATTATTATCCATATCTTTAGAGAACCATGGAATATACCACAATGAACTCTAAATATAAATATATCTTTATAAAGAATTTTAAATTTTTTTTAAAGGTACCAAAATAGAGATGAGCAACCGTGTGAAAAAAATATTTGCAGCAAGCTGGGTGTAGTGGCTCACACATGTAGTCCCAGCTACTCAGGAGGCTGAGGCAGGAAGATTGCTTGAGACCAGGAATTTGAGGCCAGCCTGGGCAACATAGCAAGACCCTGTCTCGAAAATATACATATATATATATATTCGCAGCAAATATAGCAGAGAAAGTTTTATTATTTTCATATAAACACTTAAGAATCCAACATTACATAATAAAAATAATTTTAAGAGTTTATATAAAATGTAAAGAAAAACTCCAAGACTCCAGTAGGTTAAAAAAATTTTGAAAGCATAAAGTCACAATTCAAGAAAATAAACATAAGAAAATGGGCAGCCTCCTAGTAATCAAAAAAAATATTAAAATAAAACGGTGTACCATTTTATCTATTAAATTACTACCCAAAATGTTTAATGTGATAACCTAAACTGGAAGCACTGGTAAAACTGAGAGGGCACATCTCTCCTGGGGCATGAAAAATCAATCTGGTGAGACTTGTCAGAAACATGATCCATTCCTCCATTCATTCAAATACCTGGGCTAAGTGCCTTCTATTTGCCACACTCTGAACGAGGCACTTTGAAAGCAGAGACAAATGCCACAGATTCTCTGTCTTCATGGGGTTTCAAATCACTGAGGTTAGAGTGGATAAAGAGAGGGAAAAGAGACAAAAGGAGAGAAAGAAGGGAAGAGAGAGAAACAAAACCAATAGGGTATAGAGAGAGAGAAAGAGATTTATTTTAAGGAATTGGCTCACAGTTACAGAGGTTGGCAAGTCCAAAATCTGCAGAGTAGGTTGGCCAACTAGAGACCCAGGGATGAGCCAATGTTGCAGTTCCAGTCTGAAGACAGAATCCACTCTTGCTCCAGAGAAGGAAAGGGGTCACTGTTTTTGTTCAATTCAGGCCTTTAACTGATCGGATGAGGCCCACCCATTTTATGGAGGGCAATCTGCTTTACTCCGAGTCCACTGATTTAAATGTTAATCTCATCCAAAAATACCCTCACAAAAACATTAGGAATAATGTTTGACCACATTATATGGGTGCTGTGGCCTAGCCAAATTGACACATAAAGTTGATCATCACAGATACTATGGTAGAAATATATATACATATATATATAAACACATACATATACATATATATACACACTTGATCAATTCAGGAAAGTCTTCATAGAGGAGATAATAGCAGATTTGAGTGTTAAAAGTATGTTTGTCATCAGGTAGACAAAACTGTGGAACAGAAAATAAATAAAGCTAGGGATACAGAGTCAAGACGGCATGTCAGGTAGGGGACACAGATGGAGGCCATGAAGAAAGTATGCAGCATGTTGCAGTATGGAGTGTGGTGAGGATGGTGGAGGCCCTGCATGGCTGGGATAAGGATGACAGAAGCATTGGTAAGAGGTGAGGTACCTGAGGTACCATACGTGCTGAGATCCCATGCCACGCTGAGCTCTGTGGATTTGATACTAGAAGCTATTGTCAGGGAGAAAGGAAAACTTTCCCTTTGTCCCTTGAAGCTTCACCAAAAGATCAACTCATAATAAGGCAGATTAATAAGAGAAGGAGATTACAAATTTATTTACCATGCACACAGGGAAGAATCACAGAGAGATTACCCAATATCCCACTTTGGTCCAGAAGTTTATTTACCCTCATTTTAGAGGGGAAGGGAAGATGAGAAATATAGGTAATTTTTTTTTTTTTTTTTTTGAGACAGAGTCTTGCTCTGTCACCTGGGCTAGAGTGCCATGGCATCAGCCTAGCTCACAGCAACCTCAAACTCCTGGGCTCAAGCAATCCTCCTGCCTCAGCCTTCCATGTAGCTGGGACTACAGGTGTGTGCCACCACGTCCAGCTAGTTTTTTCTATTTTTAGTAGAGATGGGTCTCTCTCAGGTTTGTCTCGAACTCCTGACCTCAAGCAATCCTCCTGCCTCGGCCTCCCAGAATATAGGTAATTTTGTTGAGGGGCAATAAGACGTTACTAGGGAAGATGAATAGAAACTTGGGAGAATGAATGGATGGGGGTAACAGATTGACTTGTAAATGATTCTCTTTCGAAATTAAATTAACCTGAGAGACAGATATTATCTTTAAAATGGGTTGGGCCAGGTCTGGTTGCATTCTTGATCTTCTTTCCTGTGGTATTTTGAGATAACAGGGAGGAGAAGGAAAGATAAATTGTTGGATTTATCTGGTTTTTATGAAGATAGAGGGAAAGCCCCTTCCAATGCCTGTTGATCTCTAAGGACCTTTAATTCAAAATACTCTTTATTTCAAGGAGTCATATTTTGGGGTGAAATTCCCTGAGCTCCTTCACATGCTAGTCAAACTGCATTATAAGAATGGGGGGTTATGTCACAGAGAAAATTACAAAAAGTCATAACACGCTTTCAGGGCTTATCAATTTCATTGAAAGATTTTGGAAGGAGGATTATTTTAGGTCAAAACAAACCCAAATATATAATTGAGTGAACTGTACAATTCACATGAATTTTTAAGATAAAAACAATGATTTCAAAGAAGTTCTGGACTTACATTCTATGTTGGCTTTGCCTGTTAGGAGTATTTTGGTGGAAACGTTTGACAACACTGGATAATGGGGAGCCTTTTTCAAAGGTTTTTAAGGTGGAAGAAAACAACTGATCTCTAAGTGTCACTTGAGCAGGAGTGTCATCCAAAGGGCTAGTTAGGAAACTACAGTAGGATCACAGGAAATAAAGCAAATGGAGAGAAAAGGCGCTCACAGGAACACGGAAACAGCAGCATTCACCATGACAACAGTGAGGGGAGAAACTCAGAGGGAAAAGGGAGGCATCCCGGACGACTCCGTCTCTGGCTAGAGTACCTGGTGGATAGAGGCATCACCTACCAAGACTTGGCACCTGGGAGGAGGTTGATATTTGGTGGAAAACAGGAGTCCAATTTTGAGCGATAGATTTGAGGGGCTTGTAGGAATCTAGGGAAAGATAGACAATAGGTAACTGTGTATAGACCTGGAGTGTTGAAAAGGTCTAATCTGAACACACACACTTGTGGGTCCTCAGCCCCACAGGGCGTGGTTGAAGCTTTGCGGGCAGATTAGATTGCCCAGGTACCCGTGAATAGTGGAAAGAGAAGAAAGTCAAAGCAGAACCGTAAGTCTGTGTGTACCCTTTGGTGTAAGCATTCCATTTTGAAAATACATTATATGGAAACAGAAAAAGATGCTGACCACAATGTTATTTGTAGTATTCATAATGAAAGAGTGAAAACAACCCAAATGTTGAACAACCAGGGCAATGGTTAAAGAAATGCATATTCAGTTGGTGAAATTTTAGGAAGCCACAAAAATGGATAAAAGGTTCATTTTTAAATAATAAGAAGCATATGATATAATATTAAGCCTAATGCTGGCTATGTAATTATTTTTTCACTGTGATTACAGTTCTCTAAAATATATAATGATGAATCTGTATATGTGACAGATGTGTATATGATATATATACATTTAAATACTAACACAAGGGGAAAAAAGACAGAAAAAATATACTAAAATGATGGAACTGGAAGACTAGTATTGTTTTTTCTTCTTTTAAATGTTTTCAAAACTTAATTTTAGAATTCTTCTTTAAAGAACAAATTTGTCTTTAATATTATGTATTGTGCATTTATTTTTCCTGTATAACCTACAAGTGGTTAGCCAAATGACCAGTTAAGCTGAATGATTTTTTTAAAAGATGAATATATTTAAATGAATCTCAGAAATAAATACTATTTAAATACAAGATCTTGCTACCACTATGAGGCTTTAAGTTAAGCCACTTGACTATACCACTCTGAGAATTTAGCAAAACTCCATAGAGTCTCAGGAATCCTACAAATATTTATTAAGCACCTAATATATGCAGGCACTTGGCTTGAGTGCTACTTTGGAATGTTTCTGTAACCAGTATTGACCAAGGAAACAGATTCTAATTTTCTTCTTCAACTGTATTTTTTTCTACCCATCTATGTGCAAATGATAATTAAAATAAAAACACTGTTTCTGGCAACCTAACTTGGACCTATTGATAGTCTTATAATTTTATTATACACCATAGTTCTATGTGTTCAGAGAGAGAGGGAATAAAATTTGAAGGTTGTGGGAAAATAGGCAATATTATACATTGCTTCGGGGAGTATGAAATGATACCTCTACAGAAGGGTATTTGGCAATGTCCATCAAAAAAATAATACATGTGCCTTTTAACTGTGTAGTTAAGTAATGCTTTTAGGGATTTATCCTATGGCTATATTCACATATGTGAGAAATAATATATGTATAAGGTTATTCATTTCAGCACTCTACATAATAGTAAGAGACTGAAAGCATTCAAAATGCCCATCAACAGATGACTAGTTAAGGAAATTAGGCTCCAGTGATATGTAAAATACTATATAGCCAGAATGAGACAGCTATTTTATGTACTGATACGGGAAAATCTCCAGAATTATACACACGTACACACACAGTTGAACAAAGCAAGATAAGACCAATATATATTTTTTAACACTACTGCTATTTTTATAGAAAAGATTTTTTCACAGATGGATACAATAAAATGGGCTTTTTGCTTAAAAATACATAAGACTATCCCTGGAATAATTCCAGGGATGTTCAGTAAATAATGAAAAAGGAGTAAAAGTGATCACTTCTGGGGAGAAGAAATGGGTGGCTAGACAGACAAAGGAGAGAGCAATTTGCATGGCATAACCACTTATGTCCATTGGCCATTCAAAAAAAAATTAAAAACAGTAAAACTGAGTCAGCATTCTTTTTTGAAAAAACTGCAAATAAAATTTTAACTAAAATCAGGCTCCAGAATTCACTACCACTATTCAAAACACTCCTTCTCTCTTCATATTAGTGTTTGTTATTCAGCCTAATTCATTTGTATTAGTGAAACAGGGAGGGGGCAAAAAGAGACACTCATGGGCCTATAAAGAAATCCTAGTAGACTCCTTGCCCCACCCTTGTTCGTTGCTTCACACACCACCCCCACCAAATGGAAACAGAGTTCCCACTTGATTACATATGATCTAATCTAACAAACACCATGTGCACTGCCCCTCCACCTCTGGCTTCTGGCCTCTGGCCTGCCCCATCACCTCTCCTGGTACTTCCCTAGAGGTGTTGACTGTGAAATAGATTGAGAGAAAGTTAACAGTTGTACATGGACTCAAAACATTTTATGAACATATATTGTTTTATTATGTAGATAAATAGAACACGTATATCAGCAAAAATAATTAATGTGCCATATTTCACTAGAATGCAATAAATATATTTGTTTTATTACACTGACATCTATTTAAAATGATGTTCTGGCATGTCATTCTAGCCTGCGTAATTCTGAGAGAAAGATTCCAGAATGGCCTTCCAACAAGTTCCACGATTTAAAAAAAAAAAAAAAAAAATTGCACTAATTAATTTTATTCACCACCCCTAGATTGGGAAGGTACATACATTGGCAACAACCAAAGACAAAGTAATAATATGATTCAAAACTATTGATTCCCTTCCCTTATTATTCATTCGGATTCCCAGTTATCTCTCTCTTTATTTGCACATATTTTAAGGGTACGCCATAATGCTAGAAAACAACATCATTGTTCAGGCTCTTGTGCAATCTCTTGTCTTTTATTATAACCTTAAATTATAATAACTGACTTTAAAATATAAAATGCAAATGGAATTTTGATATGATAGACTAGGAGAGACCTTGCTGTGGGGCAGATTGATTCACTCAGTAAACATTTATTGAGTGCCTGCTATGAGCAAAGCACAATGCCAGGCCAACAGGAATAACATTCAGTTCTTGTTCTTACGAACTAGCAGTCCAGAGAGGCAGACTGGCATATAAACCACCAGCTGTGATCTGAGGCCAAGTGAAAGCTGATAAGTAGAGTCATGAGGGTCACACTCCAAGAGGAAGGTGAGAGTAGGAAAGTTGCAGACAGGTGGGGTCTTTTTTTCCCCAAGGCTTTATTTTTTTAGAGCAGTTTTTGATTCACAGCAAAATTGAGAGGAAGGTACAGAGATTTCCCATATACCAATTGCCCCACACGTACATAGCCTTCCCTATTGTCAACATCCCCCACCAGGGTAGGGCATTCAGCTGATGAACCTACATTGACACATCATTGCCCAAAGTTCATACTTTACATTGGAGTTCATGCTTGGTGTGGTACATTCTATGGGTTTGGTCAAATATATAATGACATGTATCTGTCATTACAGTATCACACAGAGTATTCACTGCCCTAAAAATCCTCCATGTTCTGCCTACTCATCCATCCCTCCCTCCCTCCAATCCCTGGAAACTACTAATCTTTTTACTGTCTCCAGAGTTTTGCCTTTTCCAGAATGTCATCTAGTTGGATCATACAGTATGTAGGCTTTTCAGATTAGCTTCTTTCACTTGGTAACACACATTTAAGTTTCCTCCATGTCTTTTTATGGCCTGATAGCTCATTTCTTTTTAGTGTTGAATAATATTCCATTGTCTGGATGTACCACAGTTCATTCATCCATTCACCTACCACAGGACATCTTGGTTGCTTCCAAATTTTGATAATTATGAATAAATCTGCTATAAACATCCATGTGCCTGTCTTCTGTGGCTATGTTTTCAACTCCTTTAAATAAATTCCAAGCAGCATAACTGCTGGGTCATATAGTAAGGGTATGTTTAGTTCTTTAGACAATTGCCAAACTGTCTTTCAAAGTGACTGTACAATTTTGCATTCATACCAGCAATGAATGAGAGTTCCTGTTGCTCCACATTCTCACCAGCGTTTGGTGTTGTGAGTGTTCTGGACTTGGGCCATTCTAACAGTTGAATAGTCATATCTCTTTGTTGTTTTAATTGGAATTTCCCTGATGACATATAATGTGGAGCATCTTTTCATATGCTTATTTGCATCTGTATATCTTCTTTGCTGAGGTGTCCATTAAGGCCTTTGGCCCATTTTTTAATCAAGTTGTTTGTTTTCTTTTTCTTTTTTTTTTTCTGAGACAGAGTCTCGCTCTGTTGCCCAGGCTAGAGTGAGTGCCATGGCCTCAGCCTAGCTCACAGCAACCTCAAACTCCTGGGCTTAAGTGATCCTACTACCTCAGCCTCCTGAGTAGCTGGGACTACAGGCATGAGCCACCATGCCCAGCTAATTTTTTCTATATATATTTTTAGTTGGCCAGATAATTTCTTTCTATTTTTAGTAGAGACGGGGTCTCGCTCTTGCTCAGGCTGGTCTCAAACTCCTGAGCTCGAGCGATCCACCCGCCTCAGCCTCCCAGAGTGCTAGGATTACAGGCGTGAGCCACCGCGCCCGGCCTTGTTTGTTTTCTTATTATTGAGTTTTAAAACTTCTTTGTATATTTTGGATAATGGTACTTTATCAGATGTGTCTTTTGCAAATATTCTCTCCCTGTCTGTGGCCTGTCTTCTCATTTTCTTGACATCATCTTTCACAAAAAAGTTTTTAGTTTTAATTAAGTCTAGCTTATCTGTTGTTTCCTTCATGGATGGCGCCTTTGGTGTTGTATCTAAAAAGTCATTGCCATAGCTAACATCATCTAGGTTTTCTCTTATTTTATCTTCTAGGAGTTTTATAGTTTTGCTTTTCACATTTAGGTCTGTGATCCATTTTGAGTGAATTTTTGTGAAGGGTGTAAAGTCTGTGTCTAGATTCCTTTTTTTGTATGTGGATGTCCAGTTGTTCCAGCACCATTTGTTAAAAAGACTATCTCTGCTCCATTGTATTGCCTGACAAGGAGCTTTTGAGCTGAGCCTTCCAGGCGTGGAAGCTCTTTTGATAGGTTTCAAGAGAGGAGACAGAGAGTCTGAGCTGAAGGAAGAATATAAACAAAGGCAAAGAGATGTAGGAGGAAATAACAGAGCAGGAATGGGCAAGTGAGGGCTGGGGCTGGGGGTGTTTGTGAAGTGAAGTTAAGAGAACAAGAGCCTAGAAATGTCCAATGAACAGGTACTTGTACACCATGCTGAGGAGTTGGCACTGATGTTATTGTCTATGAGGAGCTAAAGAGTTTGGGGAGAGGGGCGAATAGCATTATCTATTTGGGTTTTAGAAAAGCACTCTTGTAGCAATATAAAGGATGGATTAAAGCATGAGGTGGTGGGGAGACCAGTTGAGAGGCCATGGTGTTGTCCGGGTGAGAGGTGACAAATGCCAAAACTAGGACAGAGGCAGAGAGGAAGGAAAGGAGAAAGCACTGGAACAGTAAAGCCATTGAACATGGTGGCTGATGGAGGAGGGAAGGAGGAATGGGCCCACTGCGGAGTTGAAGATGCCAAGATCTTTAGCGAAAAAAATAGTTCCCCCATATATCCAGTGAAAGGGTTTTGACCAAAACCCAAAGAATATTAATAGAAAAAAAATAATCTTTTTCCAGGGGAGATATTTGCTAGTCTGAATCACGCTAATACATTCATTTATTTAATAAATATTTTAAGGGCAGTATGCTAGGCACTGGAGATACAAACATGAAAAAGATATAATTCCTGCCCTCAAGATTGACAGCTTAGTAAAAATGTCCTTATATTATATTATGATAAATGCTGTGTAAAGATAAATAAAGGGTGCTTATAAGAGTTCCTTAGTGCCCTATTGCTGCTGTAACAAGTTACCACAGACTTGGTGGCTTAAAACAAGACAAATGTGTTCATTTGTGGTTCTGGAGACCAGAAGTCCAAAATGGGTTCCTCCAGGCTGGAGGCGTGTCGAGGCCATGCTCCGTCTGGAAGCTCTAGGGGAGAATCCGTTTCCTTGCCTTTTCCGGCTTCTAGAGGCCACCTCTATTCCCTGCCTGGGAAGCTCTTCCTCCACCATCAACGCCTGTGACATGTCGCCTTCTCTCTCTGAATCTGCCCTCCTCTGCTCTGTCACGTAGCCTTTTCTTCTGTCGGTAGTCAAATCTCCCTCTTAGAAGGATACTTGTGATTACCTTTAGGGCCTATTGGATAATCCAGAATAATCTCCCCATCTCAAGGTCCTTAATTTATCACACCTGCAAAGGCCCTTTTCCTGCAGAGTTTCTATGGGTTAGGACCTGGCAATTTTGAGGTGCCATTATTCAGAGTACAGAGGGAAGACCCCCTAATCCAGCCCCTTCATCTTGAAGGCTATAGTGAGCCATTGTAAAGTTTTAAGCAGAGGAATTACACAGTAACATTTGCATTTAGTAAAATTAATTTGGAACTTCTGAGGATACAGATTGAAGAAGAGCCTGGAGTCAGGGGACCCCTACAATAATTCAGGAAAGGTTTGGCTAAAATGATAACAGTTGGGTTGGGTGTACTGAAGAGGAATTAAGACAATGGAACCAACAGCTCTTTGCAAATTGTTGAATGCATTGGATAATTTCTGGTTTGGGCAATCAAGTGTAATACACCAAGATTTGTAATACAAGAGGAGAAGCAGATTTGGGAGGGGGTCAGAGGACATTGGGCAGAGAAGGAAAGTTTATCTAAGGAAAAGTACATTCTGACAATTAAGCGGTTCGCTTGCGAAATAAGTTTTAGAATGCAGTCCATCCTTGGAGACTGCCTGTAAGAACAAACACAGAAATCAGTTGAGTAACACAACTCTTATTACTGAATTTTATCCTCAGATCTTTAGGACAGAATCTAAGGATGTTAAGGAAAAGTAAATGTGTATTTACATTGGAATTTTTTTTGAGCTGGTAAGCTATCAATGCTGTTATGTGAAGAGTCTTAGCAATCATTGTCTAATCCAACAGTTGGATTTTTTCCCACAAACACAGAGCCAGCTGATGATGACAACATACTCCTGTGGTCAATTCCAAGCACCTCCACACAGAATTCACTTTTTCTCTCCCCCTTTACAAGAGTATACTAGAGTAAATTAAGAGTTATTTATCAGGATAACCAAACCCGTTTCTTTAGTTAAATAATTTTATAACATGTAACTAACTATTGTGAGACATCTCATAGTATTGTGTTACTACTGATAGTAACACATTATCTCAACACCACAGTCAGAACCACCAGGTCGGTTCCCAAGTCCACCAACGACAAGTGTAGCCAGAGCGGTGGCGTGCCTGTCACCGAGCTGACTAGTGGTGCAGTTGTGACTGGGGCCCAGCCTCATGATTGTCAGCCTCTTGTTGCTTCTGGTAGCCCTCCCTTCTTCATTTCTTACCTAAAGCTTAGATTCCACTTTATTTTATCATCCAGAAAGGCTAGGGTCCACAGAAGCAACAAAACCTTTTCTTTTTTTGTCCTTTATTTTTTAAGTGAAATCATATTTTCTTGAGTTCCATCCATCTTGAGTTCCATCGAGTCTCTTCTCTGCCATTACAGTTTCCCCAGGGCTTGCAGTCCTCCCTGCTCTCTCTCCCTCCTCCGTGCTCTCCTGCGCTCAGAGTCTGCACTGCACACTTTACGATTATATTATCTCCTGCATTGTCTTGTCCTCTAATTTTCTCATATGTGCATGTCTTGTCTCCTTTCTAGATTTATGAGGTCCTTGTAGAGTTTTACATCTCAACACTCAAAAACTAAAAAGGTGATGCATGGTATGGAAGTTAAATCACCGAAGTGTTCGGTACAGAGATGTATGCGCTTTTATTTGACAAGACTAAAATCTTCTCTCTGCTCTGCACTGCAGAGATCTGTTCTATATTCTGCAGTTGTTCTGCATGTGAAGATGAGAAAGAGAATTTTGTCTCAGTTTCGGAAACAATATATTGGCTCCGGTCAACTAAGGGAAACTAATAACCTTTAGATTCTCATATTAAAACCTTAAGAATGATGGGTTTGATGCTTCTTGCTCCTTTCCCCTAGAAGTCTATTTTACCATCACTTCCTGATATTAAGTCCTTTTTTCTTGTTTTTTCCTTGTTTCAGTGCTGTGTCCTGTTGCTTTAGCTTTCTGCTATCTTGATCTTTCACAGTACTGCAGATATTTCTGATCAGAATCTGTGTAATTGAGGCCAGATCTGGACAGGACCCTTCAAGTAATTTATCCAACACAGCTACATAACATCCCAAAGGGATTTACTGTTCAATAATATTTGTGAGCTGTGTCTTTGCATTTTAGTCAAACCTGGATAGTGCCCCCAGAAGGCTATAAATAAAATTAGATGGTTTTAGTGATCTTCTTTCCACCTGAATTAATTTATTTCCATGTTACAGACCCAGCTATTCAGAATTCTGATTTTTATTTTGTAAAGACAGGGTTGATATAGGAGATGAGTTAGGCAAAAGTTCAGAGATAAACACTGGCAAAAAAGAGTGTTGAATGTGATATGCCATTCTGGCACTGAATCAATACTTAATCTGCAGTAAATAACATTGACAGGATGCCAATTCATAAACTAAACCATAATATGCTATAAAATATTCCAGTGTCTAATGTGTTTCTCGGGCAAACAGCATTAAATCAAGGCATGGCCCTTCTGAATATTATACAGTTTAGCTCATGTATGATAATAATAATGAAATAAAATGCTTTCTCATTTTATTATGCACCTAATATTAGTCAAACACTGTGCTAAACCCAACAGAGTAGGGAAATGTGTATGTATACAATTTTATTGCAGGGTACTAAGTTTTTGACAAACACAAGTAAAGGCTGTTACGGGTACATATAGGATGAGCACCTAACCCAGCCCAGAAGCACTGGAGAAGATGCCAAGAGGTCGTTTCTGCTCAGTCTGTTTTGCTGGTCCTCTCCTTCACCCCACACTCTTAACACTGGAATCTTGGTCTTGTTTAATCTTGGTCTTTTTCTCTTCTCTATCTACATTGATCCGCTTAGAGTCATCATCCCCTACCATATGCCTGTGTCTCCCAAATGTAAATCTCCAGCCCAAAACTCTCTCCCAAGCTCCTATGTATAATATCTGTTAGCATCTCCACTGGGGTATTTAATAGACATCTCAAACTCAAAATATCTAAATCTGAACCCCCAATCTTCACCCTGCAAAATCTGCTCTACCCACAGCCATTCTCAGCTCAGTTGATGCAACTCCATCTTTCCAGTTGCTCAGGCCTAAAACCATGGACTAATCTTTAACACCTCTCTTTCTCTTGTACCCTACGTCCAACCCATTAGGATATCCCTTTGGTTTGCCTTAAGAATCGCCCCAGATTCCAACTACTTCTGATCATCTCTATTACTGTCACCCTGGTCCAAGCCACCATCATCTCTCACCTGGATACTGCAGGAGCCTTCTAACTGGGCTCACAGATGCTGCCCAGCTTCCCCCTACACACACACACATGCACACACTCACACACATACCCTCACACACGCACACACTCTATTCTCAGCCACAGTGAACCTTTTAAAATGTAAGTCCCATGATATCAGTCATTGGCTCAAAATGCTGCAGTGGCTCCCCATTTTACTTACACAAGGACTTAAAATAGCCTATAAATGTCACCTGATCTGGGCCCCCTTGACTGTCTGATCACATCTATTTCTGTCATCCCCTCACCACTTGGCTCCAGCCACACTGGCCAGGCGTATTCCTGCCGTGGAGTCTTTGCACTGGCTGTTCCCTCTGCTTAAAATACTTTTCCCCACATGCCACAGCTGACTCCCTGTGTTCTACAAGTCTGCTCAAAGCCAGTGTCTGAGAATACACTCATCATCAGCTTTATCATTGCAACCTACCTCCCCAGTATTCCTGATCTTTCTTACATTACTCTCCTTTCTTTCATTTCCATGGCACTTTTCTCCTGCACAGTAGAATCTCGCATTCACAGTGTTTGGTGTCTCCCCCGCCACCACTGGAATCGAAGCTCTACAAGGCAGAGAAATCTTTGTTTGGGTCATTGCTGTATTCCAGTGTGTGAGACATGGAATGTGCATAGTAAATACCTGGCAAATGAATGGAAGCACCAACATGTTAGCAGTAGCTGAGGATACCACAGTCATTGGAGAGAGAGAGAGAGCCAAGGAACATGGCTCAGGGCAGAGCAATTGGGTGCCCCTTCATTAAGGGACTAACAGAGGAAGAGAAACCCATAGAGGGGACTGAAAAGGAAAGACTAGAGAGGTCAGAAGAAAAGTATAAGAGAACAGCGTGTCAAAAGACAAAGGAGGGCTGAGCACAGTGGCTCACGCCTATAATCCTAGTACTAGGAGGCCAGGGCAGTAGGATTCGCTTGAGCACAGGAGTTCGAGACCAGCATGAGCAAGAGCAAGAACCCGTCTCTATACTAAAAGTAGAAAAATTAGCCAGATGTGGTGGCGCATGCCTGTAGTCCCAGCTACTTGGGAGGCTGAGGCAGGAGGATCACTTGAGCCCAGGAGTTTGAGGTTGCAGTGAACTATGATGACGCCACTGCATTCTACCTGGGGTGACAGAGCAAGATTTTGTCTCAAAAAAAAAAAAATACAAAACAAGGGAGGAGAATATTTCAAGCAGGAGGTCAAGTCCTGTGAGAAGCCAGGTAAGAGAGGTACCCTGGCCCTCCTGCAGCCACGGCCTCATTTCGCTGCTCCTCATCCCAGCCTGTCCCTTTTGTGGCCTGGTCCCTCCTCCATGTGCTTCTAACCCCTTTCTGTTGTAAATGACTCTCTCCAGTTGCACAAATCTCTCCATTCATTCTTTGGAGGAAAGCTCACCAGCACACAACTACAGTTTTGATGCAGTCTAGGAGGATATTCAATGGCCTTATTTTCTCTATGACAACACTGAGTCATGAAATTATTACTCTGTGTTTTTTTGGGAGTAAGCAGAAATTTTTACCCATGTACATAAACAATTGGGAACTCATCACCCATATACAAAGATTATTTAAGTACCTCATTTCCTTTCTGAGACTTAACATTTGTTAAAGTACTTATAACTTAGGGAAAGTTCAGAGTTCAGATTTGAAGTTAATTCAAGAAATACTTAGGTGATATAATGTTCTCATGGACCAACAGTCTTATTTGATGACATTTTGTTGTGCTGGTGATGACAGCCCTTGTGCATCCCCAGCCTTCCATGGAGATGAACTGTTTATTTAATCAGTGACCTAAATGTTGACGAAACAGTCCAAGGTACAAGCACCTTCCCTGAGCAGGGTTAACACCACTTACTCATTTTATTAACATGTAAAGGGTGTTGAGGGTGTCTATTTTGCTAAGTACTAGGAAACAATAATGCAAAACCTTTATCCTCAAGAAGTTCACCCTCTAAAGGTGAAATAACTGCAGTACAACATAAGTGCTACCAGATTTACAGCCTTCTATAGCCAAACACAACTACTCCTAGAACTAGTCTGTATTCTATATTCTGCCAATCTTCCCACACCATGTTGGGTCTGCACTGCCCCACCCAGTCTAGTATGGGGTGTTACAATATAAAGACCCCAAGCCTACTCAGAGAAGGTTGGTGTTGGCTGGATCTTGTGAGAATTCTATGGATAAGGCAAGGTCAAAAGGAGTTTCATTGTGGCTGTCCAATTGACAGACACAAGACAAGATACATCACCACTCACATCTTCACCTGTATCCTGAATACTCTCCACTCCAAAAAGGAACACTGGCACTGACTCTGTTTTCAATACAAAATGGTTATCCTTCTTGCTATTCAATCTTGAAGGAGAAAAATCAATGTTTGGTTTTCCTTTTCTTGTAAAGGATAAAAGACAGTAATTCCCACCTTCGGTTGGTTGAAAACCAAGTAAGTCTCTAGCCTTTATGAAATTCAGTAGTGGCTTAGAAATAGTTACAATCTACAGAGAGGATGAAAATGAGATTATTGATTCTTTGATTTTCTTCTTCTTTGACAGTTTGAATAAAGTAATTTATCTTTAGAAACTTAAAATGTTCAGTTATTTAGAAGAGGTCTGATTTTCTAAGGAAATGGCAAGAGAGCTGTTATTTCTTATCCCAAATATGAAATAAGCATATTACCTCTAAGAAAAGTTATCGGGAATTTTTATAACTCTCAAAACACTGTGTTTATATAGTATATTAAATATAAAAATTTGTTCAGTGGGTCATATTTTTTTATTTTCACTATATTACAAGGATACACATGTTTTTCTTACATAATTTGTTTTCCTGTGGTTTAAGTCAAAGTTATAAGTGTGCCCTTCACCCAGTTAGTGTGCATTGTATCCGTTAGGTGTGAATTTACCCATCCCCTCCACCCCCCTCCACTTGATTTCCCCCCCCTGCACTTGATTTCCCTTGAGTTTTACTTCCATATGTGCACATAAGTGTTGATCAATTTGTTCCAACTTAGTATTGAGTATATGTGGTGGTTGTCTTTCCATTCTTGTGATACTTCACTTAGAAGGATGGTCTCCAGTTCCATCCAGATTGTTACAAAAGATACTAGATCACCATTTTTTATGGCTGAGTAGTACTCCACGGTATACATATGCCACATTTTATTAATCCACTCATGTATTGATAGGCACTTGGGTTGACTCCATATCTTTACAATTGTGAATTGAGCTGCTATAAACATTCTAGTGCAAGTGTCTTTTTTATAAAATGTCTTTTTTCCCTTTAGGGGTAAATACCTAGTAGTGGGATTGCTGGATCAAATAGTAGTTCTGCTTGTAGCTCTTTGAGGTATCTTCATACTACTTTCCATAGAGGTTGTACTAGTTTGCATGTAAGTGCTCCTTTCTCTCCACATCCTTGCCAGCATCTGTTGTTTTGGGACTTCTTGATAAAAGCCATTCTCACTGAAGTTAGGTGATATCTCATTGTGCTTTTGATTTGCATTTCCCTGATGACTAGAGATGTTGAGCATTTTTTCATGTGTTTGTTAGCCATTAGTCTATCTTCAGTTGAAAAGTTTCTGTTCATGTCTTTTGGCCACTTTTTAATGGGGTTGTTTGATTTTTTTTTTGCTGATTTGCTTGAGTTCTTTGTAGATTCTTGTTATCAGGCCTTTATCAGATGTATAGCATGCAGATATTTTCTCCCATTCTGTAGGATGTCTGTTTACTCTATTGATTGTTTCCTTGGCTGCATAGAAGCTTTTTAATTTGATCAGGTCCCATTTATTTTTGTTGTTGCTGTGATTGCTTTTGGGCTCTTCTTCATAAATTCTTTCCCTAGGCTGATATCTATAAGAGTTTTTCCAAGATTTTCTTCTAGAATTCTTATACTTTCCTGCCTTAGGTTTAAGTCTGTTATCCATTGTGAATTAATTTTTGTAAGGTATGGATCCTATTTCAGTCTTCTACATGTGGCTATCCAATTTTCCTGGCACAATTCACTCTTTGCTGACGATACGATCTTATATCTAGAAAACCCCAAAGATTCAATTAAGAGACTCCTGGAATAGATAAATAAATTCAGCAAAGTCTCAGACTACAAAATCAATGTACATGAATCAGTAGCTTTCATATACACCAATAATAGTCAAACTGAAAATCAAATCAAAACACAATACCTTTCATGATAGCAATAAAGAAAATAAAATACATATGAATATATTTAACTAAGGAGGTGAAAGACCTCTATAGGAAGAACTACGAAACACTGAGGAAAGAATTTCAGAGGATGTAAACAGATGGAAAAACATCATGCTCATAGATTGGCAGAATCAACATTGTTAAAATGTCTATACTACCCAAAGTGATTTACAGATTCAAAGCAATACCCATCAAAATATCAACGTTATTTTTCACAGACCTAGAAAAAATAGTTCTATGCTTCTATGGAACCAGAAAAGACCCCGAATAGCTAATGCAACCTTATGTAATAAGAACAAATCGGGAGGCATCACTTTATCAGACTTCAAGCTATACTACAAGGCTATAGTAACCAAAACAGCATGGTGCTGGCACTAAAACAGAGACATAGATCTATGGATCACAACAGAGAACCCAGATATGAATCCATCCTCATATTGCCATCTGATCTTTGATAAAGCAGACAAAAACATACACTGGAGTAAAGAATCCCTATTCAGGTTTTTTTGGATAGCACATAAGCCTCCAAAATGAAGTTTAAAGAGATGGCTTGGGTGACTAATTCCCCAGATTACCTTTGATGGAAGCAGAGGTGGAGGACAGAAAGGAAGAAGATGGGAAGAACATTGACAATATGATGAAGTGACTTCACCATTCTGAGAGGACCATCTGAAAAACAGTTATCAATTCACAATAATGACAACAGCAATAATGAAAAATAATAAATAAAAAATTACAAAATATGAATGAAGAACATAAAACACAATCTGAACAAATGGAATGGCATATAACCCATCCTTGGATTGGGTGACTCAATGTAATAAAATTATCCCAAAATCAGTATAAATTGTATGCAATTCCAATTAGAATCTCAGTGAAGTTTTTATTTTTGTATTCTGCTTTTAGGAATTAAATAAAATGATTATAAAGTTTATGTGGAAAAGTAAATGACAAAAAAGCCAATAAAACTGTGAAAGAGAAGACTAGTGAGGGGAACTTGTCTTGCCTGTATCAGAGCATACTTCAATGCTGCTGTAGATTGCTAGGGTAATGGTATGGGAATCGACACACAGATCAGCAGAACAGAACAGAGAATACAGGAATTGATCCACACATGCTGCACACTTTAATATATGACCAAGATAGTATTTGGATTCAGTGGGGAAATGATAGGATATTTAATAAATTATGCTGACAGAACTGGCTATTCATCCAGAAAAAAACGAACATATAATCATGTTACATAAATACAAAAATAAATCCAGAAGTAGTAAAGACTTAGATGAAAAAAATAAAATGATAAAATTCTATATAAGAAAATCTAGAAAGTAACTATAATCTTTAAAGATAGGAAAAACTTTCTTAACCAAGACAGGAAACCCAAAAGCCATTTTTTAAAAAGACATAGTAATTATGTAAAATTTAAAATGTCCAAAATAATAAAAATCACCATAAACAACTGAATAGAACATTATAGATTTGAAGGTAAAATGCAATGCAGATGACAGACAATCTATAGAAAGCAATTTTATATATGAGTAAGAAAAAGATAAACAGCCCAAGAGAAAATAAAATGAGCCAAGGACATGATTAAACAATTCAGAGATCCAGTCTAAAATAAACATGAATACAAACACACTTGCAATAAGGAAAGCAAGTTAAATTTTTGCCATCAAACTGACAAAAGTCAAAAGGTGATATTGTTATAGGGTATTACAGGTAGAGATGAAGGAGAAATGGTACTCTCATACACTGCTTGTGGAGGTATAAATAGTAGCAATCTTAGTAAGCAATCTGGCAAAAGAAAAACTGTAGAAATTAAAAATATAATCCTTTTAAAACTTTAAAATTTTGAATCATCTGAATTTGTCATCTATTCAAAATGGATATATGTATATATACACATATATATATATGATTCAATCCAGGGTCCTATTCCTATAAGTCTATCTTATAGAAATAAAAGCACTCATATGAAAGGACATGTATACTCTGGTATTTATTGCAGTGTTATTTCTGTCAGATCAATAGTAATGTCCCGCTTTCTTTATTTTAGTATTGTTTATCATGGCAAAAAGAGAGAGAGAAATAAATGTAATTCCCAACAATAGGCAGGCAGGAGACTAAATTATGTCATAACTTCAATAGAATGAATTCAAATTGATGTTGAAGGAGTTCCACAAAATATCATTGAAGGAAAAAGCAAGAGGCAAAAAACTGTGTGATTATAGTCCCATTTTGTGACCAAAAATAGCTCCTATATATGTATGAATGTATAAAAATAGTTCCTATATATGTATATCTATCCATGTAAAGATACATATATGCATGGGTGCATGAATATGCACACGTACGGGTGTGTGTTTGTAAACTTTATTAACAGCTATACTCAGTTGTTAACATGGATTATTCAAGGGCAAGTTGACAATGGAAGATGCAAGTGAAAATGAAATTTTTTAAAAGAAAACAGCAATTTTTAATGGCATTGTGATTCCATTTATGGAAACATAAAAGCTATAAATGAAAAGAAAAACATAGAAAATGAAAAGAAAACCAATGAAAACATGCCATAATAACAATGACTTCCTGATACTGCTTACGGTAGGACTCAGCTGCACCTGTCAAGTCAATTTCCAGAGAGGCCAATTGCAGCAAAACATAGAATAAAACCATATGTGTCTACCATTTTTCTGGTTTTACTTTTTTCCCTTTTGAAAACATTAACGTTTTTCTTTTTTTTTAATTTATTTTTTTATTTCAGCATATTACAGGGGTACAAATGTTTAGGTTATATATTTTGCCTTTGCCCCATCTGAGTCAGAGCTTCAAGCGTGTCCATCCCTCAGACAGTGCACACCGCACTCATTAGGTGTGAATATACCCATCCCCTCCTCCCCCCACCACCTGTCTAACACCCGATGGTTGTTACTACTAAGTGTGAAGATAAGTGTTGATCAGTTAATACTAATTTGATGGTGAGTACATGTGGTGATTGTTTTTCCATTCTTGTGATACTTCACTTAGGAGAATGGGCTGCAGCTCTATCCAGGATAATACAAGAGGTGCTAGATCACCATTGTTTTTTCTGGTTGAGTAGAACTCCATGATATACATATACCAATTTTATTAATCCACTCACGTATTCATGGGCATTCTGTTCATGTCCTTTGCCTACTTTTTAATGGGGTTATTTAATTTTTTCTTGCTGATTTTCCTGAGTTCTGTATAGATTCTAGTTATCAGCCTTTTATTGGATATATAGCATGCAAATATTTCCTCTCATTCTATAGATTGTCTGTTTGCTCTCATGATAGTTTCATTGGCTGTGCAGAAGCTTTTTTATTTGATCAGGTCCCATTTATTTATTTTTGTTGTTGCTGTGATTGCCTTTGGGGTCTTCTTCATAAATTCTTTCCCTAGGCCAATGTCTATAAGAGTTTTTCCAATATTTTCTTCTAGAATCCTGATAGTTTCATGCCTTAGATTTAAGTCTGTTATCCACTGTGAGTTGATTTTTGTGAGAGGTGAGAGGTGTGGATCCTGTTTCAGTCTTCTACATGTGGCTATCCAATTTTCCCAGCACCATTTATTGAATAAGGATTCCTTTCCCCAGAGTATGTTTTTGTATGCTTTGTCAAAGATTAGATGGCTGTACAAGGATGGTTTTATATCTGGTTCTCAGTTCTGTTCCATTGGTCTATGTCTCCTTATGATTCTCTCAATAGATGCAGTAAAAGCATTTGACAAAATTCAACACCCTTTTAGGATAAGAACACTTAACAAAATAGGCATAGATGGGACTTACCTAAAAATGACACAAGCCATATATGACAAATGCACAGCCAACATCATAATGAACGGGGAAAAATTGAAAGCATTCCCACTTAGAACTGAAACCAGACAAGGTTGCCCTCTATCACCACTTCTATTCAACATAATGCTGGAAGTCCTAGCCAGAGCAATTAGACAAGAGAAGGAAATCAAGGGCATCCAAATGGGGGTAGAAGAGGTAAACTATCACTCTTTGCTGACGATATGATCTTATATCTAGAAAACTCCAAACAAAGATTCTGCCATGAGACTGCTGGAATTGATAAATTCAGCAAAGTGTCAGCTTACAAAATCAATGTACAGAAATCAGTAGCATTCCTATGCACCAACAACAGTCAAACTGAGAACCAAATCAAAGACTCAATACCTTTCACAATAGCAACAAAGAAAATAAAATACCTAGGAATATATTTAACTAATGAGGTGAAAGATCTCCTCAGGAAGAACTACAAAACACTGAGGAAGGAAATAGCAGAGGACGTAAACGGTGGAAAACTATACCATGCTTGTGGATCAGCAGAATCAACATTGTTAAAATGTCTATACTACCCAAAGTGATCTACAGATTCAGTGCAATCCCTATTAAAACACCAACATCATTTTTTGCAGATCTAGAAAAAATAATTCTATGCTTCATATGGAACCAGAGAAGACACCATAGAGCAAAAGCAATCTTAAGCAAAAAGAACAAACTGGGAGGTATCACTTTATCAGACTTCAAATTATGCTACAAGGCTATAGTAACTAAAACAGCATGATACTGGCACAAGAACTCTTTTCTTTTTAAAAACTATTTCTCAGATTTCTATTTTTTTCTTCTGAACTTTTTTTAACTTATACAATTGCTATAATATTACAGAAATAAAACATTGGAAAAACATGATTAGCATATTACCAGCCTAACTACTATTCTTTAGTACATTTCCTTCCTCCCCAACCCCATGGATATTTTTAACCTTCTCATTTATACAACTGCATCTTCTTTTTTCCACTAAATAATTATAACCATTTTTCCATGTATTTTTTTAATTCACTCTTTAATGTCTATTCTTAGAGAAATAAATTATTTTGTGGGGAAAAAAGTCCAGAAAGACTACAGATTGCAATACAGATATTTTTGCATAAAAATTCCAGTTAGGAGATCAACCAAGAACCTTGTGCATTCACATTCTTTCATATCATCATTTACATCATACATTCATTTAGGAACAATAATACTTGGACACTCCTAAAGTATTTAAGTTAGAGTTCATCTGTCTTTCTCATCCTTATTTTAAGAGAATTAATGTCTTTCTGCACAATTTATTAAAAAATTTAAAATGTTTTAATGACTTAATTCATCTCTACACCATTCTTTCTAAGCATTATTTTTATATGTTTCATATAATATTGGCCTACAAATAGGACATGTATATAAATTCAAAATATATGTAAACAAAAAGTTTCTTACTGATGGGATGAGCAACTAAAAACTTTTGGAGGAAATCTGAAGTCTCTTCTGTGCAGGCCTGTGACTCCGCCTGGTTTTTGATCCCACCCACTCACATCCTTTCCAGAACTTTTTCCCATCAAATAGTGTCTTTCCTCTTTCTTCCTTTATGCTTTATTCCCCATAATTCCCCATCATTTGTTTAGACATACTTAAGTTTTGTCCTCCCTAAAAAAATTTAAGTCTTCCTCTTATCCCAAGCTTATCTCTAGCCATCATTCTGTATCCTTCCCTCCCTTGTGGACTAAGCTTCCTAAAAAAGACTCCTAAAAAAGAGTCTATATTCACTATCTCCTACCCTTCTCTTCCCAGTCGTCCCTCTCAGTGCATATGATATCTTGGCTTTGCCCATACCATTCCACTAATTTGTCTAAAGGAAAGTCCCCAGTTATTTTGTTACCATAAAGTTAAATACACTTTTTTCTACATTTTACATGCAGACCACACCCTCCTTCTGGAGACATCAAGTCCCTGTGTCCCTTGACACCAGCATCTTATGGTCTTTCTACTTTCCTGACAACTCCTTCTTAGTTTGAATGACAGATTCCTCTTACTCTTCTTGCCTCTTTTAAATATTGATATTCCTCACAGTTTGATGCTTGGTTTGTTGTTGTTTTCATCCAAATGCCATTTTGAGTGATTTCACTCTCATAAAATGATAATGACCTCCAGATCTTTTTCTCTAGCTTAGTGTTTCCTTTTAGCTTCATAGTCATATCCAGTACCCTATTAGACATCTCTCCTGGCAGCCTCAGGCTTCTCAAACTCAACATGTCCAAAATTAAATTCATCATCTTCCTTTTCTCTCTATATGTCCACATTCCTCCTCATCTATTCAATGTTTCAATCAATAAAACTATCAACTCAGGCAACCCAGAAATGTAGTGTGTTATCAGACGCCCCTTCGTTGTCCTGTACACTCAACCAAACACTGAGTTTAGTTAGTTAATCTTCCAAATACTTCTTTAATGCATCCCATTGGTACTATTTCTAATATCACTGCCCTAATTCTAGCTGTCAACGTCTCTGGCCTGGATTATTGTATTTGTATCTTGATTTGGACTCCCTGAGTATAGACTTGCCTGTTACAAATCTATCCTCTAAACTTTTACAAGATCAATCTAAAATGAAAATCTGACCATGGCTTAAAACTCTTTATGGTTAAGAGGCTGAGGGAAGAGAAATGTGAATTGACTGCTAATAAGTATGGAGTTTCCTTTTGGAGCGCTATGAATGTTCTAAAATTAAATAGTGGTGATGGTTGCACAGCTCAGTATATTTAGTAAATATACTAAAAGCCACTGAATTGTACACTTTAAAAGGGTGAATTTTATTGTATGTAATTTATATCTCAATAAAGCAGTCATAAAAGAACAAAAACTTCACAGTTATGTTAGTTCGGGACCTCCAAGAGGCAGGCATCAATTCAGGATTAGAGGTATAAGAGATTTATTGGCAGAAACATTTGTGAAGAATAAAGGAGAGGAAGCAGAAATAGGCTGAGACACTCTTTGTACCATGATGCAGGTCAGAAACTTAGGCAAGGAGAGGGGAAATGAGCATTGGGTTGAAAGAGTCTCAGACTAAAGCACAGCTCTAAGAAAGGCTCAGCCAGGCCGATGGGGAGTTCTCGAGCCCCACTTGCCCTATAGAGCAGTGGTCCCCAACCTTTTTGGCACCAGGGACCAGTTTCATGGAAGACAATTTTTCCAGGGATGGGGTTGGGGGCTGACGGGGTAGGGGTGGGGATGGAGCTCTGCTGCTGGTCCCTAATAGGCCACGGACCAGTGGCCCAGGGTTGGGGACCACAGCTATAGAGAACACCTACATCCTACAAGAACAGGCTTGCACTAGTACCCCTCCCATGATCAGCCATTATCTAGAAGCAACTATGCTTGCTGCAGCAGAGATCTGAATGGTACATTTCATGGCCACCACAGAGGTTCTTTTACTGCCTAGAGGATACCACACGCTCCTTTGCATAATGTATAAAATGTTCCATGAACTAGTCCCTAATTACCACTCTAGACTCATCCACCAAAACTCCCTCCCTGACTTCCATTTTATGTTGAAGTTCAATACTAAATGTTTCTTACCTTTATACCATTGTTGATATTGCTCTCACTACCTGAAACTATCTTCTAACTCATATCTATCCTTCGAGACTTATCTCTTCCAGGAGACATTATCTCCTCTAAGCAGACTTTCCTGAACACACACACAGGGTAACTGCCCCTTCTCCCTGCTTCTGTGATATCTTCTAAAAACATTACAGCACTTACCACATTATATTATCTACCATCTGTACATCTTCCAGTCTAATCTATATGTTTCTCAACTCAGGGTCTGTGGCTTTTCACATTTGATCCCCAGTGTATAACATGGTGTCTAGAATGGAACAAATGTTCAGTTTAATTCAACTTCAGCTTGTAATTAAAAAACGTAAGCCCTTTACATATATTATTACATTGTTACACATGGTCTGATTTATGTTATCTTCTATATTTTGTGTTTCTTTATATTTCTTTGCTCTTTTTGGTAAAGTTGTGATTTCAATATTGCCTACCACATAAAGGTGATATGAGGATTAAATAAGATACTTCGGGTAAAGAACCTGACACACAGTGAGTCCCAGCAAAGGAGGAGGTGCTGGTATCGGCACAACCATGGTGTTGCTGGCAGAATCTGCGAGAAGCTATTTTTAAATTTTGATTTTTACTAATAATAGGATTATAAAAATTCTTTTAAATATTCAAAACATACTTTTTAAAACATAATTTATTTTAAAGAAAATTTGGAAAAGATATATTCTAATATTTATCATTTTCTTAGACATCTTTTTCTTTCCCTCTTTGTTTTCTCTGATGTTAGTTTCTAAACCTTCAAAACTTCTTAATTGATTATTCATTATGTATGGTCAAACACATGTTCAAAGTCCTCCTTCCCCTCCACTCAGATAATCTTCATCAACAAAACTTAGTTATTCAGGAACATCTCCTTTATGTTCATCCCCACATTCGGTGAGCCCATCTGGAAGGGTGATATGAAGGCAAAGGATTGGAGAAAGCTCCTAACTAACAACAACCAAACCCTTATGGTTCTTGCTTCCATACCATGTTTTGGTTTTGTTCTTTAAATCACTAAACTATTTACAATTTACTTTTGTCTATTTAGGTTGTAAGGGCCCAACCTGTTTTCTCCATATTATAAGCTAATTTTCTCAACATCATCCACTGAACAATCATTTCCATAGTGATTTGTGATGCACCCTCTGTCAATATACTAAATTCCCATGTGTTCTGTGCCATTGGTCTACTAGTCTGTTCCTGACTTCATGTCATGTCGTTTCTGTTATTATACCTGTCTGGCATGTTTTAATGCCTGGTAGTATAAGTCCTTCCTCTTTGCCCTTCTTTTCCAAGATTTCCTTAACTATTTATTCCCCCTCAAAAATTTTAGAGTTTTTTAGTTGTGTTTTCCACCAAAATCCTGCTGCTGGTATTTCTGTTAAAATTGAATTGAACAATAAATAAATAGGGAAAGATTAACATCTTTACAATACAAGTCATCATACTCATGACCATGGCATAGTTCTCTAATTCAGTTCTTAATTATAGATATTTTAATAGAGTTTAACATTTCTGATAGCCATGTATTCTTTGATAGGTTAATTCCTAGTTAATTCCTATTCACAATATTCCTAGATATTGTGAATAGTACCTTATTTTTTACTACATATCCTCATATATAACACTGCCATGGGTAGAATTACCCTATTGAATTTTTTTTTATGACTGGCCACTCTATTGAATTTTTTAAGTTAATCTTTTATCTGCATATCTTGGAGACTCCTCTACTTTTTGCAAAACAAACAATGCCCCAGAGAATGTGTCCAATATAGGATCTAGGTTTTCTAAAGCAGGATATTCCCTCAAAATACTATAACTGGATAGTGTTCCCCCAAATTTCATATCCATTGGAACTTCAGAATGTGACTTTATTTAGAAATAGGGTATTTACAGAAGTAGTTAGTTATGATGAAGTATACTGGATTAGGGTGGGTCTGAAATCCAATGGCCGTTGTCTAAGAAGAGGAGAGGACACACACACAGACACAGGGAAGAAGGCCATGTGAAGATAGAGGCAGAGACTGGAGCATAGTCATGTGCTGTGTACCAGAGTTTTAGTCAACTAATTGCATATACAAAGGTGGTCCTGTGAGATTATAATACCATATTTTTACTGTATCTTTTGTATGTTTAGATACACAAATACTTACCATTATGCTACAGTTACACAGAGTATTTAGTACAGTAACACACCGTACAGGTTTGCAGCCTAGGAGCAAGAGGCCACACCATGTAACCTAGGTGTGTAGTAGGCTAGACCCTCTGGTTTGTGTAAGTGCACTCAATGACACAATTGCCTAATGTCGCATTTCTCAGAATGCATCCCCTCCCTTAAGCAACACATGACTGAAAGGCATCTACAAACCAAGGAATGCTAAGGATTACCAGGACTCCCCAGAAGCCAGGAAGAGGCAAGGAAGGATTCTCCCCCAGAGCATCTAGAGAGTGGATAGCCCTGCTGGCACCTTGATTTCAGACTTTTAGCCTCAAGAACTATTGGAGAATAAATTTCTGTTGTTTTTAGCCACTCAGCTTGTGGCAATGTATTATGGCAGCCTTGGGAAACTCATATAAACACAAAGTCTGCCACAATAATACTAAAAGTAAATATCTAATGTATCTACTTATACATTTTTTTCTGTAGACACGATATTGCTAGATCTTTAGTTTTCTATATAAAAATATCAGTAATTTAAAAAATGTATATCAGTAATTTGATGGATGAATTTAATCTATTACCATTCTTCATAATCATTGTTACATTAAGACTTAGTCCTGCCATCTTAATTTTTTTTTTAATTATTTCATAATATTATGGTGGTATAAACAATTTGGTTACATAAATAGCTTTTGTACCATGCCCATCCCCCAGATAGTGTGCATTGTACCCATTAGGTGTGATTTTACCCATCCCCTTCTCCCCACTCCCACCTTTTTTTTTTTTTTCCGAGATAGAGTCTCACTCTGTTGCCCAGGCTAGACTGCCATGGCGTCAGCCTAGCTCACAGCAACCTCAAACTCCTGGGCTCAAGCGATCCTCCTGCCTCAGCCTCCCAAGTAGCAGGGACTACAGGTGCACACCACCACACCCAGACCCTGGTTATTTTTTCTATTTTTGGTAGAGATGGGTCTCACTCTTGCTCAGGCTGGTCTTGAACTCCTGACCTCAAGGAATCCTCCTGCCTCAGCCTCCCAGAGTGCTAGGATTACAGGCATGAGCCACCATGCCTGGCCCATCTTAATTTCTGTTCTTTATTTACCAGTGTTTCTTCTTTATCCTTTTTTTTTTTTTTTCCTCCTTTACTACTTTCATTGGATGGGTCAAACTTACTTCTGCTAGTTGTGAAGTTTGTGTTCTATTTTTCTTCTTCTGGTGGTTAACCCTAACTTAAGACCCATACTTAGGTTTTTCTTCCACCAGTTCTAAGTTTAATCAATATCTATATCTCCTTTTCAAAAGAGACTAACAACTTAACATGCTTTTTCCTCCCCTGGTCCTCAGCCCTGTCTCCTTCCATCAATTTATTATCTCCTAGAATTTGACACCAAGATCATTACACTTCTTTTCCCCTTTGGACATTGTTT
>CM052438.1:75753816-75782262 GCA_028533085.1 Varecia variegata
ATTATGCTTCTCAGTAAGGTGGCAAATTTCTCCTTGATTTCTCTAATCTACCTATCATTCTATTGCGAATGTCTTACTACTCGCTTTCTTCAGCCTTCAGAACAAGTTTGGTTCATCAGTTAACATTGCTTATGAAATGAGTTTATCCTAATAATAAGAATGTCACAAGTATCAGTAGATGTTTTTTTCAAAGTCCATGATCATTGGTCTCATGCTGATCTTTTTAGAACTGTTCTTCAATAGTCACCCTGAAAGGGGAAAAATATTAATAGTATTTTCAAACTCACAGTACCAATTAATATTAACATAATATATATAAAACATTAATTTTTAAAAGTCTTGCTAACAGTTCACCTTTTCAGCTTTGTATAAAGGCATAGTCATAGTATTATATTTACCAAGAACAATCTGTTACTATAGAAATGAGGCTGTCACATCACCATGATGTCACTGTTGGCACATATTGTCTCTGGCTTTGGCTACTATGACTACTATTTGTAGTTCCAATGTACTCTAACCAGAGGGACACAGAAGACACAGCCTATCTTCTGTCCTTAACCGAAGCAAAGGGAATCTGACAAACAGCAGAGTCATCTAATTGTCATTTTCACATAATGATTCCATCTCTAACTTGTCCTCAGAAAAACATCATAAAAAGTGGTATTATTTGAGTAAATTAGCGTGCTCTGGAAATTTAATAATAGCAGTAATAGGATTATATCAAGCTGGATCATATAAATTTCAGGAAAACATACAAAGATTTTCTATAAAACATTTGTTCATTTAATAAATGCTTTTTAAGAGCCTATTAGACTAAAAACTGCATACTAGGCACTTTGGGGTATAAAGATGCAAAATAATAACAGCTAATATTAATATATCCTGAGCACTTTCAAGTGATTTATTATTTCATTTAATTTTCACAACAACCTTATATAGCAGGTACTATATTTTTTCAAAAAGGGAGACTGAGGCATAGAGAAGTCACCCAGAAGGTGGTAGGGACAGATGCAGCCGTGCCAGCGGTCTGCCTCTAGCACCTGCTTTCAACTTCGTGCTGAAAAGCTGCAGAGTGTGAGGTCACAGGAGCCAGAAGCAGAGAGTAGCCAGAATGGCTCGTCAGCTATGTTAAATGCTGTGGAGAGGCTGAACGTGAGATCTGACAGAAAACAAAAAACAGAAAGGAGACTAGGCCTGCAGTCACTGGTGACCTTGAAGAACAAAACTTAATAGACAGGTAGAGGCAAGAGCCAGCTTAAAAGTGGTTGAGGATGTACAAGCAACATATATAGATTCCCTTTTGAGTTCTAAAGCAAAACAAAGATGACAAAAGGATGGTAACCAGGGATATATGGCAGGATCGTGAGAAGGAACTGCTATAGGAAAGGGGTCTTTGAGTACTTTGGCCGGGGTGGGGAACATTTTCATGTTGGAAGGCTGCATTAATTTAACTGTAATCAAATAAGGCCACATTCAAGAAACTTCAGTTAGATATACTTTAAAATGTACCTTATTTTGTAAAAATCTAACTGCTATGTACTTAATAATTTCAAACAATGAAAACTATTTGTTAATTTTAAAGTTAACCTTTTAATGACTTTGTTGTGTCCACTCTCTGTTGGAAAGCTTTTGAATATTTGGTTGCAGCTTGGAGGCCTGCAGTTTCAGTTGATCCTCTAGATGGATATCAGTCATTTGTGACCTTAAGGGTATCTTGATTTGGGTTAGGTAGAAGAATGTAAATTTGCAGCAATAAATGGTTGAAAAGCACGAAAGCATTTTTCAGGCATGTTGCCGAAGGCGTGGGTATTCTACTGCATTTTTCCATATTTCAATTGGATGTTTCTCAGCAGCAAACAAATGACTTTAAAATGTCATCTACTGAGAGCTAAATCAATTCCATCTGTAGTTCCTTAGTTGCTTTGCTGATATCAACTAGGTGAGGCTGAAATGCTAATTTGAGTGTGATGTCATGATTCTCAAAGTTAGTGAACCTTCCATTGTATTCTTCAATTAATATGTCTATAACAGCTGTGTAATCTTCAAATGATTCACATATATCATCCTGCTCAGGACCTTTGCTAACTAGGGAAAACATTCATCCAAAATCTCCTTTTAAAGAAGTGTTTAGAAAAAGATAGCATTTTTCAAAATGCTTGCATTTTTTGCCACATATCATATAGAGACTTAGTTTTATCTTGCAAAGAAATATTCAAGTAGTTTTGATTTGACATGCTATCACATAGAAATGCTGCATTCCCATAGAAATCTTCTTTCAATAATTCACATTGCTCATTCTGTTCTTCATAAAATTTATCTGTTCTCACAGAGATAAAATTTTGGCTAACACCATCCTTGCAATAGCCAATGCACCTTAGAATGATATGGCAAATCCACACTGAATACCTCATCATTCAACCATAGCATGTTATGACAATGCCATGTTGCATTTGCACCAATATAGTTAATATTACTTATAACTTGTTGCAGAGTGTCACTTAAAATAGTAGCTTTAGCGCAGAGATTTTGCTGATGCAACATATAATAAAAAGAAATGAGAGCATCTGGATCTGTTAATACTTTTTTTTATCTGTCCAATAAACCCTTCATGTTTTCCTGTCATGGAAGGTGCACCACTTGTACACTTGCTAAATTTACCAAATTCAGTTCAACTTCATGACATTTATCTTGAAAGTTGTCAAAGATATCTATTCCCCGTGTTCTGTTCACAGGAGTGCCCAAAGCAAGTAACTCTTCATAGCAAAGGAAATCTTCTGTTATGACCTGAATGAAATATAAAAGCTGTGCTAAGTCAGTAGTATCAGTTGATTCATCCAAAGAAATTGAATAATATATATTTTCGTTTTGAAATATTGCATGAAGTTGTTCTGTTAAGCTGAAGGCTAATTCATAATGCCGATCAGTTATGATTCTCCTTGAAAAAGGCAGTTGTTTGTACTTTGAAACGTTATTGGGATCTAAGCATCCGACAACTTTGACAATGCATTCTTTCACAATTTCTACGTCACTGAATGGCTTCCCTTTTTTCCAAGTATATAAGCTATTTTTTAAGTTGTTTCAGTGACATCATTTCCAGGTCTTACTGTTGCTTGAAAGAATTATCTTTGCTTTTGCTTTTCATCTTTTGATTTCTGCAATACAACCTTTTGTACCTCTCCCTCTAATTTAAAATATTTGTGGTCTTTATGACTGTTAGAATGCTGATGAGCACTGAATTTCTTTAGTGTTGATATTGCAGTATTACAAACCAAGCAAATTATCTTATCTTTAGCAGAAACAAGATAATATTACAATTCCCAATCCTCATTAAAAAATCTATTTTCTTCCTTCAGCCTTCTCTTGGTCTTCTTGGACATGATGGTCTGTTAAACAGACAGAATTAAAAAATACTGCTGAGCTGTGCAACTATTCACAAATTCTACTTCAAACAGAAACACAGTGAACATTGTCAAAAGCTGATAACGGACTGGCATACTTGACCCCCATAAACTCTCACCAACCAGCCTCGTGCAGTAGTGGCTCCAGTCAGGTGGGGGAAGTTAGAACTAAATCATGAGTGTAGCAGCCACCAACTTAGCCCTTATGGCTTAATATGTTCTAATTGTGCCATCAATCTAGGAGGATCACTTAAGCCCAGGAGTTTGAGGTTGCAGTGAGATGTCATGACACTACTGTACTCTAGCCAGGTTGACAGAGCAAGTCTCAAAAAAAAGAAAGAGATGATGCATGTGAAAGACAAGCAGCATTTCTTTCTCTGAGCATGAAGGAGAAAAGTCAGGGAGCTCTAATGTCAATAGAGGAGGTGATGGGGTAATCATCTAGAGTATGGGGGACAGTGGAAAGTGAGGGGTGGGATGAGTAGAGAATGGGAAAATTTTAATAATAAGTGAAGGACTAGAAAAAGGAGCCCAGAGCAGCATTGGGGATATAAAAACACTTCAGTGATTTTTCTTTCTCATTTTTTTTTCTCAGACAGGGTCTCTCTCTGTCACACAGGCTGGAATGCAGTGGCATCATCATAACTCACTGTAGCCTCCAACTCCTGGGCTCAAGTGATCCTCCTGCCTCAGCCTCCTAAGTAGCTGGGACTACAGGAGCATGCCACCATGCCTAGCTAATGTTTTAAATTTATTTTTTGTAGAGACAGGGTCTTGCTATGTTGCCCAGGCTAGACTCAAACTCCTAAGCTCAAGTGATCCTTCCATCTTGGCCTGACTTCAGTAATAGTGTGACTTTATAGGATATCTATTCAACAAAAACTTTCTCTAGCTCCTTCACCAAGTGAAAGCAGAAAAACTGGGCTAAAGATTGAAGATGAGCCAAAAAAGAAAAAAAAAGGCAGAAAAAGGATAGGGATGCGGCATTTTGAGGGTCTGGTGAGAAATTCAGTGAAATGATTGACTGTGGCCCAGTGGACAGTCAAATAAAACCACAGGAAGGCAGGAAGGAGTATAGACGCTGAAGGGTAAAGGTGAAGAACAAGGTCAGCAGGAGTGGAAACACAGGGGGAGGCAGGAGAAATGAGGAGGCTCTCTGGTAATAGAATTTCAATATTCTAGACCTGGGAAGTGGAGAAGAACTGAGTGGCAAGAACTAAAAAACAAAAAAAGTCCACAGTGTGGGTTGTTTATAGGTGAATAAAGTGACGAATGGTGTAGATAAATGTTATTGGAATTGAGACTGAGAAACGTGGAGGTCATCATACTGGTAAAATACATAGACTAGATCCTCAAAGATGACAGCAGGTATGATTTATAGGTTCCATGAGCCAGTTGCCACAGAACTCCTGTTAAATCATTCTTATTGAAACAGTATTTAATTGGAAGGATGTAACATAACAATAAGCCAGTACTATACAGTATATACATTTAGAAAAATGGCCAGATGCAGTGGCTCACACCTACAATCCTAGCACTTTGGGAGGCCAAGACAGGAGGATTACTTGAAGCCAAAAGTTAGGCAACATAGCAAGACCCCGTCTCTACAAAAAATAAATTAGCCAGGCATGGGGGCACGCACCTGTAGTCCCAGCTACTCAGGAGACTGAGGCAGGAGAATCGCTTGAGCCCAGGAGTTTGAGGTTGCAATAGCTATGATCATGCAACTGTACTCTAGCCCAGGCAAGAAGCAAGAGAGCGAGACCCTGTCTCAAAAAAAATAAATAAATAAATAAAATTATGCACTCTTTAGTGAGGCTAATATTTTTTTTTCTAACTTTTAGATGTGAGCTCTGGTAGCTCAATGGATTGGGCCTACAAAAATGGAATCCCCTACGCATTTGCTTTTGAACTACGTGACACTGGGCATTTTGGATTTTTACTCCCAGAGATGCTCATCAAACCCACCTGTACAGAAACCATGCTGGCTGTGAAGAATATCACAATGCACCTGCTAAAGAAGTGTCCCTGAGGGAACCCACGGGTCAGGTCAATTGCCGGAGAGAGCAAGCTGATCTGAGCAAGAGCTACTTGGTGCTGGGTGGAAATTGTTTTTAAAGAGAAAGGCAACTGCTTAGAGTGAACCTATCTATGGACTTTAAAGAGACCTTCTCATGTAATTTGACACGTTGCAGCAATAGTAAATGGGAAAAATGAGGGCATAGCCTACTTTGTTATGAGAGAAAACATCCATTTTATATCCTTTTATAGTCTCATTTGATTACAGAGGGAGGGGATGTTTTCAAATTTCTTTGCCTCAAGAAATGTACAAATTATTTGAGGCTTTCCCTTCAATAAATCTCATGTTCTCAACTAAGATCCAGGATAGTAATGATGTTTCATGATTTGGTTCTCATTGGAAATGGTAATTTTTGAAATGGAAAGAACCAACTATATTTCTTCATATGTTAAACACACAATTTATCAAGTTCTGTAAAAATATAGCAAGATAGAACAACTTACATTTAGACTCAGAGAATGCCACTTTAGAAAAGATAAGTAAACATTAATTAAGGTGCCAGACACACAGTTAAGAGGTTTACACTAATAATGTCACTCATTCCTCACAACACTATGAGGTAGATACTATTATTCTCATTTTTCAAATGAGGCAATTGAGGCTTAGAAATATAACATAGGCTTCCATTTCCAGGACCATGACAGGACAGGTATCTAGACTGCTGGAAATAACTAAAACTGCTCGACAAAATATAACTTTTTAAATCATCTTGAAGTCATCAGACAAAAAAGTAAGGAAATTTTAAAGTAGGCATTGAGTAAAAACAGTAACCTAGAGAGGTGGGCGGTACACTGTTATCCTGAGAGCTTTTGTCAAACTGACAGAGTATGGACGTTGATTTGCACAGCATTTTAAGGAGTGGGGTCAGACAGCAAAGCCCAGGGCTAGTCTACATTGGGACTCTCCTCCTACCAGAATTCTTGGATTCCAAAAGGCTCTACCTTCAGTGTCAGGTAAATAAGAAATAAACCTCCACACTACTTCTAATGGACCACAAGGAAAATTGACCTTTTCAAATTTTGGCAAGATTAGAGAGGAGAGAAATTGCCACTGAGAATTTGAAACCACGAGTCATCCCTCACACGGGTTTGTGGCCCGAATTCAGACTACCCAAATGGTCTGATAAACCGCTAGCCAAGAATCTAATTCAGATTAATCCCAGGCTGGTAATACCCCCGAAGCATTTGTTAAACTCCAATATAAATCCTCTTAGGGGATTTGTCTGCCCAAGGCATGTCATGAACACCAGGATAAAGTGATGGAGCCTAAAAAATTCTAGAAGGGGGAAAACACGGACAACAGAATGAGGAATAGAGAAGTATGAAACTTCTCCATGGCACCTTTTCAGCTTGAAGACCATGGAAACATACCTTCAGCGTCTTGAGGGGAAAGTATACAAGAAATCTACACCCAGCAAAATTATCAGTGAATCTGAGAGTAGAATCTAGACATTTTCATAAAAATGAGGTCCTAAATTATTTACCTTTCTCAGGAAATTCCTGGAGGATGTGATCTACCAACATTAGGGCGTTTCCCAAGAGAAAGACAAAGGATCCAGGAACACAGGGAATCCAAAACAGGAGACAGGCATGGGGAAAAAATCTCAATGGTGAAGGGAAAAGTCCCAAGTTCCAGCTAAAATGTCAGATTTACAGAACAACTAACTTGGAGGAAAAGAACTGAAGACTTCAGATCAAATTCCCCCAAGATAAATGCAAAACAGATAGAACACTTCAACAGGTTCAGACTCAATTTTTACTTACAATAGAGAATTTGGGGATGAATTAGTAATAAAAGTACAGAAAACCAAGCAAACTAAAATGAAGTATTTGTTAACTAGTGAAAACAATGAGTTATACAAGAGAAGAAATAGAATCATAGTATACTATGTGTGACTTAGCTATAAATAATACTAATATCGTCAAAATAATGTTAGCCCTAAATATTGATTTAACTGAAAATTGTGATATAAATATATCAGAAGAATAGGAAGAAGTGAAATATTATAAATGTATGTGAGAAGAGGGACCATAGGAGAGCTAAATCCTCATCTTTCATAGAAGGAAGTCAATGGGATAATCTCAAGGACTGAAAAATCAAGAAATATCTGTATATGCATGTTATGTAGACATAAGAAAGAAAATAGAAGAAATAACTAAAAAGATGAAAAATTATTGGACTAATGAGAGGGAATAAGTAAGGAGTAAAAAATTAGTAAGGAGGGATGGAGCAGAGGACTCTTATTTTTAATATAAGCCTTGTCATATTATTTAACTGGTTTTATTTTTTAAATGATGAAATATACATGCCAAAGAGTATATCCTTTTAAAGAAAAATAATACTTTTTAAAAACAAACTGCCAACTACTTACCACCCAGTCTTTTTGATGTTAAAATGTATGTACATTGTTTCTATAAAAAATAATATCAAAATTAAATTTAGAAGAAATATTAAATGAAATTATGTGTGGAGTGCCTAACACTAGTACTAGAGTACTGTAAACAATCAGTAAAAATTAGTTTTGTCTATGTTTTACCAAAGTAATTTATCTTTCTTTCTTGTAGTCCCAGTTCTCTAGCTGTAGGAATGGATCTCAGGCAGGGTTGAGCCTCAGTCCTGCGAAGGAATGGTTCACCTGGGAATTTAACTTCAACTCATCCCATCTAGACCACAAACAAATGATCTGGGAGTGTGGGATTGTATTATACTAGTTATTTCTACCACTAAAATAGACAAAAGCCAAAGTGTGCAGAACGATCAGAAGGGCTGGAGGCTTATGAAGACCTCCAAGGTTTGAAAGGTGCTGCTTTCTCAAAGACCCTGACAAAATGCACACCAATCAGCTGGTATCTGGTAACTTGCATGGACCTTACTGCCAGGAAACTTTCTGCTTTGATTGGGAGCATGCTGCCATACTCCCTGCTCTGTGTCTAGATCCTTTGCTGGCATCTACTGATGTCTTTCCATCAAACATCGTCACTCTTGTGACAACAAAATAATAATCAACTCTTGGGTATTCAGGGGGTAAAAAAAAAAATCAAAGAATTTACAGATAACACCCCAATTTCATTTTTCATTATATTTTTAATTTCTATCCTTACCATATCCTATGTAATAAAATCTGTTAGCAAGTTAATACCAAGAGCTAAAATTTATATTCTTTTATTTGTTCCAACACATCACATAGTGTTGCTAAGAGTGTTTTTTTCAAAGTCAAAGTGAGGGCAACATAAAAGAATCTGAATAATCCACAAACTGCAGGGTATATAGTTTCTTTATTGGCCACATATAAATTCAAGATGAAACTTTGCCTTGATGAACCTCATGCAAATTCTTTTCAATGATTACTCTCACATTTCAGTAGCACTGTATATATTTTATGGATCAAGTTCTATAAGTGGGTGTTTTAATACTTGGGGCTATTTTCATTTTTAATCTTTTTTAAACTAAGCCACAAAACGTCCCGTGGGATGATTTGTGTGCAGGGCACTCTGCTAGCTGCTGTGTGTGAAGAACAAAACTGTTATATTTATGTCAATACTGAAGAATATAAAAATTTACTTCAACTAAAAACAGCACATGCATTTTTAAAAATAGTTTGGCAAGATACTTTTTCCCCCTACTATTATAAAAAGCAATTTTGTAAATTCTGGTTGAGTTTTAGTTCTCAATTCAGTTTTAGTGAAGATTTTAGTTTCTCTGGGCTGCTATAACAAAGTACTACAAATTGGGTGGCTTAAAACAACACTAATTTATTGTCTCAGAGTTCTGGAGGCTAGCAGTCCAAAATCAAGGTGACAGCAGGGTCATGCTCCCTCTGAAACTTGTAGGGGAATCCTTCCTTGCCTCTTCCCAGCTACTGCTCCATTGCCAGCAATCTTTAGCATTCCTTGGCTTGCAGCTGCATAACTCTGCTCTCTGCCTTGGACTCACATACTGTTCTGTGTGTCGATCTTCCCATGGCCATCTTCTTAAAAGGATGTATTGGATCAGGGGCCCACCCTATTCCAGAATGACCTCATCCTAACTAATTACATCTGCAATGACCCCATTTCCAAATAAGGTCACAGTCTGAGGTACTGGGGGTTAGAACTTCAACATATCTTTCCTATTTCCAAAGCCAAAAACCAGTGAATCTTGCTTGAGTTTAATCTTTTGTTCCCAAGGCTATTTATTAGGCAATAGACACAAAAATAAAACATACCTTTTAAGTTCTAACACTCCCCATGAGGTTCTTTTGAATAGACTATTAATGGAAACAGAGTATGCTACTCTTTATAGTTTACTTTTTAAAATAAAAACATTACAGTTCAAATTATATGCTCTTCTTAACATAGGAAATCTGTTAGTTTTAATTAGTATTGTGTATTACCTTAGGTCTCAATAATTATTTTGGGGCTGCTGCATCCTAAAAAAGTATTTTCAGCTAAGTTATACTAGATCAAATCTAATTGATTAAATCAGGATTCTGTGCAGCGTTAATTAAAGTATGCCGTAGATTAAGCACAGTAATTACATGAGCAATTGTATTTAATGAAATATTTTCATGAATCAGAATCAGATTATTGCATAATAAACCTGAAAACAGCTACACTGAATACCTAATATATTTCACAAAACACATTGCACTGAGAACTGCTAAGACATCTGAATGACCCACATGAAAATGAGGCAATTTGAAGATCTTGTAAGGCAGACCCTAATTAAGTTCTCATTTCCAACCCCCAAGCATGTTTCTGCAGTTATGAATTCTAGGACTACTTCCTCTTTCCCCAGTGGATGCCCTCTGGGAGTCTCTGCACAGAATAACCACCCTTGTTTCACCAGCCCAGGCTGGGTGCGGCACCCAATTTCAACTTAAGACACCATATATAGCATGTCCACTGGAGTATTATTACTATTAGCCTTATAATTTAGTTATGAGTTAAACTAGAAGGCTAGCTTCATGACCTACCAGATAACACTGAAATGGTGTGCTCTAAATTTCAGACTGACTCGAGTGAATGCTTCTCCAGTTAGGAAGAATTGAAAGGTAACAGCAACATCTAGCCCCTCCATGAAAGTGAGCCAGCAGTCCAGCAAACATGCTCTGGAAGAAATAATTTGCAACAACCAAATGACTGGTGTTAGGTTCAGTTACTGAATTTCTGTTATAGCTGTATTTTTGGCAGAGGCACAAATCCCTGCTATTCTAGACAGAATTCTTCAGTACTTTAGAGCTGTATTCAATATTCTAAGGCAAACAAACTGATATCTGCTAAGCAGAAATTGTGTTGCTGGATGTGTTTGGATCTGTCTGTCTGTCTCAAGCAATATTGGTCTGAAATATTGTGTAAAGTTTTCATTTGGTGGAGCAGCAAACGTGAATAGACAGTTTAATGGCTTTGTGTCAGGGTCAACAAAATTTCATAAAAGAATGAATATTTGAAGTAAGTGTCATTGCATCTGTCACAAACTATCAAGGAGACGCATAAGAATATCCTAAAGGGGTAGCACTGAGCTAACCAGGAGCGTCAAAGAATCAACTATTTGTGACAATAATAGTAACTGAGTAGAATTTACTCTTAAAGAATTAATCCTATACTGGGAACTTGGAATCAAATTAATTTTCTTTTTAGACTCATAAATGTGAACACTAACCTTTATCTTTGCTTTAAAATACTTGAGAGCCTTTTTCTTTGTATTTATTATTTTTAGCCAAACTGCACTCCTATAGAAGACACTTTTAACCACAATCAACATTTCCACCACAGATCTTACAAGAATCTGTATATTTTGTTAAGACAAGTCAATTATTCTAAGTAGTGCTTAAATATCACTAGTAAAAGTATCCATCCTATGACTGGTTACAAGTTTTTAGCATACTAGTATCTTTTTCTTCCCTTTTCTTCTATGCAAAGAGAATTCTAGTTTTGCCTGCCTTAATCTCTTTCCTCTGCCTCCCTCCAAGGGGCTCTGCCTTACTGGATCAGTTCTTGAGATTTTGCAATGGGGAATTGGGAGAGGGGAGGAAAGCCAGAGGGGAAAAAGAGGGTCTTTAGACAAGGAATGGGAGCTTCCCAAGAGGCTTTGAGGGGAGGAGGCACGGGCAGTTGCAGTTTGTAGAATATTGGAGGAGTGTAAAGAAAGGGAATTCTAAGAATCATTGCTGAAGATTACATATTATTTTTGAGATGTTCAAAGAATTTGACATTTTTAAATTACTGGGCCATATTGTTTCAAACACATCATTATTTTGGGACAAACCATTTGGATCCTAGTTTGGTTAACATTAAAATCTGTAGTGGACATTTGCTATAATTTTTGTATGACTAGCACCTTTAAATGCCCTTCACTATGTCTAAGAATATGAAGCCTTAGGAATCCTGCCTTGCTAAGACAGAACCAAGAAAATGTGGTTCCCCACTGTCTTTTGCAGAATACAGCACGTAATTTAAGCAATAAGAATTCATTCAGAAGGGAGAGTTGCTATTCAATGGATTTAAAGTTTCAGTTATGCAACATGAATAAGTTTTAGAGATCTACCGCACAACATTGTGCCTATAGTCAACAATACTGGATTGTACAATTAAAAATATTCAAGCAGGTAGATCTCACAGTAAATGTTCTTACCACAATGAATAAATATATAGGAAATTTTAGGGGGAAAAAAGTGAGCAACTTGAGGAAGGAGGTGCCACACAGAATCCTTGTGGTGGCAAAAATACCAGCCAAGTTCCTGCTGCAGAAATGGCAGTGTGGCGTTGTGGAGGGGTGGCAGCAGCAGTGTCCCTTAGGGCCTGTGGGGCAGTACGGGGGCCAAAGTTAAACTCATCAGACCAGTTCTGCAGCCTGTAGTTGGACATTATCCTGGACCCTAAGCCTTGAGCTATATCTCTCCTAAATATCCATATAATAAACTCATATTCTACTTATTCAGCCAGCACCAATTTCTGATACAGGTCAACCATCCCTAGTCCGAAAATCCGAAATCCAAAATGCTCCAAAATTAGAAACTTTTTGAGCACCATGATACAAGTGGAAAATTTCACACCTGATCTCATGTGTGGAAATGTGTACAAAATTATTAAAAATATTGTATAAAGGTACCTTCAGGCTATGTGTACAAAGTGTGTATGAAACAGATGAATTTTGCGTTTAGACTTCAGTCCTATTCTCAAGAGATCTCATTATGTATATGCAAACATCCCAAAATCCAAAACGCTTCTGGTTCCAAGCATTTCAGATAAAGGATACTCAACCTGTACCACACAATACATTTAATTAAAACCCTAAGGAGCTGAATATGAAAATTATGGTTCAGTTTTCCATACTACTTTAAAGTTTATGTTTAGCCTAAGCATTATGTGCAGGATAATGTGGATTTTAATCTGTGGCTTTTAGTTCTAGATCACTAAGAAAAAAAAATGTAAGATTTGTTTCCAGAATATTAATTAAAATGGTAAAAGTAGACCACACAATAGGTGTTTTCAAAATTCCAACTGTAATTCCTCTTGCAAAGAGAAAGCAGAATGAGATGAGAGTATGTTTGGCTTTACATTTAGAAAAAAGAAAAGGTTCTGATTGGCAGTACTAGGTCTCTAAGAAATACTCCAGAGGAAGCCGCCTTTAGTTTTTATCTGTAAAATGGGAATACCAAAACCTGTATTACAGATGTATTGTGAAGATTAAAAAAAGATAACATATAGAAAACAGTCGCAAAGTAACTGAGCTCGCATTGCCCATGCTAAGCAAGGTTTTCTCAATTCTACAAATATGTAAGAATATTAGGTAGAGAATGTAGGTAAGCCTTTCACTGGAGAAGATATTAATCTAATAAAAGTGTGCAGAGAACTTCCGTGATTGTGAACTTCATTGATTATGAGTAAATCATTAGGATTCTACCTTGATCCACTTTCCTCACACTCAAGCTACTTGTTTAATCAGCATACTTGTTGACAAAGTATGCCAACTTGGAAAAAAAAGTGTTTTAGTAAATATCTCCTCTAAAAGGAGGAGGAAATCATTTAAATACAGGCTTTTTAATAGGAGGAAATATCCCTATTTAGCACTTTGGGGTAATAAGGATTTTATTCTTAAAAGCCTAAAGTAACAAGCCTAAAGTATCCAAAATAGTTACTGGATATACTTACCATTCTGTGTATATGGCAAACAAGCAATCTGCCAGAGAAAAATCCATGTCCCAGGGGAATTGGGGCATTTATTCAATAAATGTTTCTTGAGCAACTACTGTGTGATTCATACTGCCTCCCATCAAGGTAATCCAGAAGCACACTTGTAGAGAAGATACTTTCTTGGCAACTTCTCTGTCCTCTGGATAGCAAGCACCTTCTGTTGACTCACACTGCCCAGGAAACCCCCCAACTTCCATCTCCACCCCCAGCTGAAGCCCCCAATATCCTGCCAGCCTTTCCAGGTAGGTCTCAAACTCCAGGTTTGTCTCCACTCTTCCTACCAAAACTGGCTTCTAACTGTATGTCGGAGCCCGTACAGGGAGCTCAGACACACCACAGTATGAAAGAATTTTAACACTGTGCACAAAATGCACCTTTGAGCAGGGAATGATTACTTAATAACCACAGGAACGAATTTCGAATGACTCAGGAGGACAAGCACACCCTACACTTACCATATCATACCCACGTCTACCCCACCTCCACTGCTGTGCAAGCCACATCCTCATCCCAGTTTGCAGCCGCTTTGTTTTGCCTGCTGCTTCTGCACCCATAAGGGATGTGCAGTATGACAGCCAGGCGCATGGTCATGCACTCATTCCCCAGGCCTTCAGGTGACAGGCCATTTCTGGACCTAATCCAGGCCCATGGCTTCAAGTCTATAAACAGGAAAGGGGATGTCACCGCCCCTATTCTGGCACTCTGCCACACAGCCATGCCCTGGACTGTAGTCCAGAATTTTCAGATCCTTTATGCTTGTGCACACACAGTGACAGACACACAAGCTTGCATATTTTCACCCTTTAAGTTTTTCCTTGTATATTTACCTGCCTTTTGGGAAATTGACCACAAAAGAGTCCAAATTAAATTACATTACCGTATAGTAGACACAGATGGTATTTAGAAATCTTAAAGGTTGTTTTGCTCTCTCCTCAGAAACATAAAAAAAGCCAAGATGTGTAACGTATTACTTTTTTTTTCTGTCCTTTTCTCAACGTAGGAGTCTGAGCAGCTGCTATCTAGCAGATACCTAACCTAAATAACTATTCTTAAACATGGATAAAAAGGGAAGGCTTCATTCAGGAACCTTCATTTACCAAAGATCCGTGCTCCAAGCATTTGTACTCAAAAGAATTTAAACAATGGATCTTGTGATAATACTTGAAAAATAGTTAACATTTTTTAAAGTACTTTATACATTTCAGTAATCTGACAACATCCCTGGAAATTTAGATAGTAACATCAGATTGCTACCTACGCAGTAAGCCAAGCTCAATAATTACTTGCTAATTGATTAATTGCTATATGATCATTTATAAAAATTGAGGCACAGAATATTTAAGTGATTTGAATATGGTCTCTTGTTCCATTAGTGACAAAGGTGAGAATACGAGCCAAATCCTTACACCTTTAACTTATTATTGAAATTTTCAAACACACACAAAGGTAATATAGTATAATAAACCCCATGACCCAGTTTCAACAATTATTAACATTTTATTTTGCCAGACTTATTTCATCTTTCATCCTTTTTTCTTATTGCAGTATTTTAAAACAAATCACAGACATATTTCATTCATGAATATTTCTGTATATCTCTTAAGGTAGTTCTTAGATTTTATATGTATTTGAGGTAGATCAATGATTTTCAAACAGCGGCCAAAGGACTCAGACACTCAGAAAAAATTTTTAGTACCCTTCTTTCATTCTTTCCCTGTGTATTTCTCTCCTGTGTATCCCCCTCCCTCAAAAGAGGAAATCCAAATCAATAGGCCAATAAATAGAAAAGTAATAAAACAAAAATACTAAATCCTGATGGTGGAAATATAAATGTCAGCTTCCAAGTTGACTTCAGAACATTTCAGTATTTTCCAGTTCTATAAACAGTACAAGTGAATGCCTTTTCTATCTTTCTCCAAGATGACCAAGTCCCTGGAAAACTCCATTCTGGCTACTCCAAATTCAGGCTGTATGGAGGCTCTGTTTATAAATAATTTGCTGTGGAAATTGTGTGTTTAATAAAATATAAATAAAATTCCTGAGTATCTCACCTTATTAAATATTTATTTGATATATAATTTAAAAAAGGTTCTCTGATATTACTATTTTATGGGTTTATCAAAATTTTAATTCTATTCTGATTTTAACATGGGATTTTAATTTTACACTCATTAAAAGGCAATTCATTCAATACAGAGGCAAATAACTTACCTATAGAGTGGCCATAAAGTCTGGAAACATAGGCAACTATGCATAATAAATAGTTTATTGATAGTACATTATAATACACGATATGTTTGCTATGTTGTCCCTCACTAGCGATGCATAGTTGAAGGTGTGGGCAGAATCACAATGAACAGGACACATTAACATGGCGTTTCTAGCAATACCTGCACATGCGTTTGTAATGCATTGCCTCCGATAAGCAGTTCTCAGATGTGATCCCTGCAATCAGCAGGATCAGCAATGCCCAAGAATGTTAAAAATGCCTATTTTCAGGGCCTCACCCAAGACTTAGTGAATCAGAAATTCTGACTAATAATCTGGGTTTTAACAAGCTCTGCGGGTGATTCTGATGCAAGCTAAAGTTTGAGAACCACTGGCTCACATTATTTGTTTCTGATTTTCACTGGAAATCGGGGAAGAAACCTGCCCTTTTAGCATATCCCACACTTTCCAGACTTAGCATATAGCAATACAGGAGAACACTCAATTAAATTTGAATTTCAGATAAAAAACAAATAATCTTTTAGTATAATTATGTCCCTGGCAAGTATGTCCCATGCATATACATCCCAGATTTGCAAGAGATATAGAAGTATCCCAGACATACTTATACTGGAAAATTATTTGTTGCTTATCCAGTATTTACATTTAACTTTTCATTCTTGTGTCCTAATTTTTTCTGGCATTCTTACCCATACCCAAGGTGTTCTGATCTGACCAGCACGTGGCATACTCCACTGGGCTGCGTCATCCACTCCAATTTTAGATATTATCACCCTGACAGTTCCTTACCACGCCAGGGTCATGTGGCAGTGCTCTCCAAGTGACCTTCCCTCCCCATCAATTGCAGGCACTAATTGGTGTTCACTTAACATGGTCAAACAGGGCACAGAGTCACCTATATTTTCAAACTTCGTGACCACTCTGTAGATAGAAACACTGGGTGTGTCAGCTACTGACAAAAGCTAAAGAAACATATACTGAATCTCACCTTACTTTAACTTATGCAATGTGCAAACAATTTTTTCTCTGTTCAAAGAGCTTAATTTCATGCAAAGTTCTGAATTTCTAACAAGAAATGATTAATTATGGATAAAAATGTTTTTATGTCTTTTAGCAGAGATGCATGCTGATGATGGGTCCTTTCCTATAACTGGTCCTATTTAAGTCAGGAAATTAAAACCAAACGATTTTGAAATGTAAATCTTTGTTGAGTTATTCTTACATGATCATTTCGCTTTCACTTTTGAACTATTTGTCATCCTGCCTTATCTCTTTAAATGTACATAAAATAAAATGCATAGTTTAAATATACAGTTCAATTAGTTTTGACAAACACACCCACCCTCCCATCAAGATGCAGAACACTTCTTTCATTCTAGAAAAGATCCTCATGCCCCTTTGCAGTCAATCCCCCCTCCAGAGGCAACCACTATTCCAATTTTTATCATCACAGAGAAATTTTATTTGTTCTGGCAGGGCGTGGTAGCTCACGCCTGTAATCCTAACACTTTGGGAGGTGAAGGGGGGAGGATTGCTTGAGGTCAGAAGTTCAAGACCAGCCTGAGCAAGAGTGAGACCCTCATCTCTACAAAAAATTAAAAAAATTAGCCGGGCTTGGTGGTGTGTGCCTGTAGTCCCAGCTACTCAGGAGGCTGAGGTAGGAGGATTGCTTGAGCCCAGGAGTTTGAGGTTGCTGTGAGCTATGATCACACCACTGCACTCCAGCCTGGGCAACAGAGTGAGACCCTCTCTCAGAGAGAAAAAAAAAAAAAAGTTTTGCCTGTTCTAGAACTTTACAAAAATGGAATTGCTTTCATTTTTTACATAATCAAACCATATTTTGCTATATGGCACGAAATTTATATATATTTTGCTCTGAAATCACCTTTAAAGTCCTCAAGATTGTACCCCATCCCCCACCCTCAAGGAGAAAAGGGTACTTGACATTTATCTGATCTGAGGGGAGGCGTCAGAACCCGAAGAAGGGACAGGAAAAGTCAGATTTAGGTCAGGGATGCCTGGACTGCATCCTGAGATGGGCCCCCAAATAAGGGAGCATTTGGGCCAGGAAGGGATGTCGTGAGGAGCTCAGCCAGAAGGAGACACTTCCAGTACCTCAGTAGGCTCTGCAGGGTGGCCACTCAATTGCCTTGGTAGCCGCTGGTTATCTAGTAACAGGAATCACGCCACCAGCCAAGTCCTGCGAAACATCCATAATGAGGACAGATCACTGTGGCATCCCAGTACCGTTAGGGTGGGAAAGAGCTTCTGTGTCTGTATTTGGGGGCAGGCTGGATCATAGTGGTACACCCTAAACTAAGGACAGAAGAGTGTAGATACCCTCGTTCCAGATAATATAAGTTAAACATTCATCAAGTTATTTAATATTTCAATGCTTTTCAAAGTACCCACTGGAGTAGCATCTAATTATTTTAAAAGTCTACTGCCCAGACAGAACATAAAATTTTAAATTCCAACAGTATGGAATCTAATATTATCCTCTATGGGAAAAAAATTTCTATGAAGTTCCCTTTTGCTCACATTCCTGGGAGATCCCAGTGATAAAAGAACATAAATCCAAACAGCCATATTACTAGTATGGTTAATTTATATAGGCATATACAAATGTTATCCTCGGAGACAAATTTAGAAAAATACATACAAAGAATAAAATACATTTTAAGTGCACCCCAAAATGTTGATGCTCATCAAAAATTCTCACTACCCCCTCCCACCCCTGAGTTGTTCTCTGACTTCCAGAATCTCTCAACTTGCATGTTGCAAACTTCCATGTAAATACTTCAGTGAGGACTCCAACGTCTCTCTTGCTCACTGTAAGTATAGTTTATCCCTCTCAGGTCACAAGGACCCTCACCTTCCTGTGTTTTAGGAGAAGCCTGGTAATATTATCATGATACAAAGCCTTCCTGTTTCACTGCTGTTGGTAGTTGGGTTCTCTGGAAGCACGTTCTGACACGAAGTTTGAGGAACAAGACATTTACCAAGGATCAACACCTGTGAAGGGGAGGGAGCTGAGGCAGGATTGGACCGCGGAAGCAACTGAACTGCCATGCAGACCCTACAAACTCAGCCAGGCACTCTGGGGTGAGTACTGCCTGGCAGAATGTTCCCTCTCAGGCCAGAAGGCTGGGCCTCTATATCCCTGTCTTGCTCAGTCACCAGATACACGCTGCTCCCGGAAGGGCGTAGCATTGTGTGAAATGTCTCAGGAGCTGAGGCCAACCTGAAAGAGCTAACAGCTGTAGCCTGTCTGCTGACCACACGCTCCACAGCTGGACAGCAAGCCCTTCCCTGAAGGTAGAGTTAAGTAAGTACCACAACTATATGCCACCTCTTTCTGCAAGAACCGTACAGATTTTTCGCAGTCTCCCAAAGCACCAGGCTCACCCTTATCTTGGAGTGGGTCCATGTGTCCGGGCCATTTTCCACACTCTCTCGGGCTACTTCCCTTTCTTGAGGTCTCATCCTTAAGAAAGCCTTCCCTCACCCACCCCTTTGTAGCACTCATCTCACTTGTAATTTGCTTAATGCCTTTATTCTCAGCTTGCACTCCTCCATGAGGGCAGGGACGATGCCTGACTTGTTTGTGCTGTATCTTCAGCATTAAGGAATGTGCTAGGCACACAGTAAATATTCAGTGTATATTTGATGAATGGATTAAGTAACTTGAGATACCTAGTATTTTAGTTTGGGTTCCCCCAGAAGCAGACCTCAAAGCAAGATTTCATGTGTAGGAGCTTTCTTTAAGAGGTGATCCCAGGAACACTGGGGGGAAAGTGGGCAAGTGAGACGGGAGAGGAAAGGCAGGCAATTAATTGCCACTGCCACTGTGGGCAACTGGAGCTTAATCCTGAGGGGGAAATCTGAGAACCAGCATTGAACGTGTGTCTTGAAGTCATCCCTCTAAGAAACGAGGCACCACACGTTGTATAATTCCACTTCTATGAAATGTCCAGAATAGGCCAATTCATACAGACTGAAAGTAGAGACAGAGGATGGTACTAACAGGTATGGGCTTTCTTCTGGGGGGATAGAAAAGTTCTGGAATTAGATAACGGTGATGGTTGTACAACATTGTGAATATACTAAAACCACTGAATGGTGCACTTTGATGAATTTTATGTTATATGAATTATATCTCAATAAAACAAATTGCAAAAAGGAAATGAGGGGGCTGGGATATTTGTACACTCGTTCCGTTCATGAGTGAAGGCTGCTGGGGGATGGGGCATTAATTTCCATAGCATTTCCAGCCTGTCCTGCGCACAGGAGGAACAAGCTGCAGACCTTCCGACAAAAAGATGCAGCTAGCAGCCGTTGGCAGTGTGAAGGCAGGATGCACTGAAAGGGAAGGACGAGGAGTCTGGGCAGGGCACAGACAGGGGCTGCTACATCTAGCCAGTGAGAGATGGAGGTAGTGAACGTGCCCAGCATACTCAAAGATGAGTCATTCTGTGGGGAGGGAGGATTCCCTCAGAAACCTCCAGCTCCAAGAACTTATTATTCTAATACAGATCAATACATGGGTGACATGTCTAGGGAGCCCAGTAATCTCAGTTGTAACCCCAAATCAAGTAAAGCTGTGGAAAGAGGGGAAAAAACAGTGATTTCAGGTGCGGTGGCTCACACCTATAATCCCAGCTACTGTGGAGGTTGAGGCGGAAGGATCACTTGAGGCCAGAAGTTCAACACTAGCCTGGACAACATGGAGACACCACCCTACACACAAGCCTCTCTAAAAAATTTAAAAATTAGCCACGTGTGGTGGTGCACGCCTACAGTCCCAGCGACTCAGGAGGCTGAGGCAAGAGGATCACTTGAGCCTAGGAGTTCGAGGCTGCAGTGAGCTATGATGAGGCCATTGCACTCCAGCCTGGGCAACAGAGCTAGACCGTGTCTCCAAAACAAAAACAAAAACAAACCCCACAATGCTTTCATTGGAGAAAGGAATTGTGGTAGGCTGGATAATAAACCTCCACCCCATATTTCTACCTTCTAATTCTCAGAACCTGTGAATGTTTCCTTCTAAAGCAAAAGAGAATTTGAAGATGTGGAATTAGGTTAAGGATCTTGAGGTGAGGAGATTATTCTGTATTATCTGGGTGGGCCTGGTGTAATCAGATGATCCTTCTAAGAGGGGCAAAAGAGGAGTCAGAGTCAGAGAAGAAGTGATGTGATGAAGGAAGCAGAGATTGGGGTTATGCGCTTTGAAGATGAAGGAAGAGGCCCTCCCCCTCAGAACTTCCAGAAAGAACCAGCCCTGTCGATATGTTGACGTTAACTCAGCGAAAATGATTACAGACTTCTGACCTCCACAACTATGGAACAAATTGGTGTTGTTTTAAGCCACTAAATTCGTTGTAATTTGTTACAGTGTCAACAGGTAACTCATACAGGGACTATCTGAGAGCACTTTCCCAGAATGGGCCTAAACAATACTCATCATCGCTTCTGCCCGAGAATACACTGCAAAATTTGGAAGGATTTTTTTTTTTTTTGTCTTAATAACAATTAGGAAATTTTATTTAAATGAGCATGTAAGCAAGGCCAGAATGGGATACAAAACAACAGTGATTGTTTTTACATATACAAAGCATCAAACTTCCATTACCCATTTCGGAAATTTGGAAGGATTTTAAAATAATAAAAAAAATAAAACATTTTGCATTTTGACTTTATGTTCAATGTAGTGAATTTCTATTTTCTAATCTCTTAAAACATCATATTTATACGTGTCTTCGTATGATTCCTTTTTGGAATAAACAAATACTATTTGAAATAGAGAGAGAGAGAGCGTGTGTGTCTGTGTGTATTAATTTGAATAAATTGAATGTTAAAATTTACCTTTTAAACTTGGATTTATAAATTATATCATGCCAAGTAAAAATTCTTACTACAATATTAGCATATGAAAAAAGTAGATAAGTCCCCAGAAAATAACATGTTTACAACTCCAAGAATACTGAGAAATTGAGCAAATTAAATAGGAACAGTCTTACCATATATCAGCACATATCCACGAGTATTCACTATGATTTAAAGAGAGAGGGCTGTCAGGCATGAAGGTGAGTGCGTGAGGTACCTGAAGGTGAGAAGGGATAGAATGGATAGTGAATTCTTTAAAAAATGGGGAAAAAAATGCCCATTTTTAAACTTCGTTTCCAAGAAGTTTAAAGGACATTTAAAAAGTGAGGTGTTTCAAGGACACCTAGTAAAAGGTCCACAGAGCTTATCTCTGATTCTAGTCTATTCTCCCCAACATTATCACCAGATAATAGGAAATAAAATTCAATCATGTCATTCCTCTGTGGAAAATGTTCTGAAATTTATTAGGTTAAAATGAAACAAAAAGCCATGCTCCTTAATCTCAATGGCATGCAAAGCCCTCAATGACTGGGTGCCAGCCTACTTGTGAGGCCTTGTGACCACCATGCCAATCATGCCAGGCCCACCATTGTTCCTGAAACAGCTCAGTGTCTCTCATGCCTCAGGGCCTTTGCAAATGCTGTTCCTGTTGACTAAAACGAGTCCTTCTTGCTCTCATCAAGTATCTATTCATCCCAGCCTCCCAGTGAAGCTTTTGCTGGAAGAAGCAATCCATTGTGAGCCTTGAGTATCCATCTGCATATTGTTTCCAGGTATATGCCAGGACTACAAGGCTCTGACCACTCTTCACCGCGGCCATTGCTCAGCCCCATGGTTCTTGGGAGTCAGGGGGACCTGGCGCCACCATCGTGCTTATACTGCTCACTGTACTATCACTAATACAGTCATTTGTCTCTGACCTAGGAGTCACACGTCTTCTGCCAGCATCCCTGAAACATCACCAGGCTAGCTGGTTAGCTTGCAAGTAGGGTAAAACCGCAGATTCTTCGCAGACCTTGACAGTTCCCCATCTCTCCAGACAGGCTTTGTGGCCTCTTCTATCTGTGATCCCACAATATTTGCTCAAACAAAATAAGTTATGTTATCATAATATGGCCTAGGTTATGGCCCATAGGAGATGTTCAGAAAGATGTTTGTCAAATAAAAGAAAATATCCCAGTTCAGTCAAGGTCTCTGCTCTGACAGCTGGTTTCTTTTTGCCCTAAAACTGGACCCATTTAAATGGAGCAGACAAAATGAGACTGCCCTTTTGTTGGAAGAGATCCTGAAATGATTAATGCTCTGAAGACCTTAGAGAATCTAAAAGTGACAGTATCAGGCTCTTTCAATCTTTCTTCAAGTCAATTACATTTGGCTGGCATGATCCTGTTAACAATTCCTAGACTTAAAAAAACATTTGTTTTTAAAGCATTCTTTCTGTAGTCCAGAGAACTGTATGTTTCTTGTGCTTAAATGTTGAAGTTTATGTCCATATTTTGAGATTTTTCAATAAGATTTTTTTCTGAATGTTGTAAGCTGAGAGGGGAAAATTCTCATTAATTATTGAATTCTTTTCCCAGTGATTTTATCATATTTTTGCAGCCAGGAGGCATGGCAGTATATTAATAAGCTGCAAAAAAAATAAATGAATAAATAGACTCTCACTTGGTTATGAGATCGTGAAGAGAAATTGGGAAAATGAAAAGTAGCAAGCAGAAGCAGCTATTAGAAAGTTTCAGAAGTGAGGATATAATAAAATAACAGACATCTCTGTAGTGGAGGGCAACAGGTTGGCTTACAAGATGGAAGCTAGAGCTACCCCACTAACAAGCCACACAAGAAACACATACTTCCTCTTGCCCAAATGGGAGGGAAAGAAGGAAGAACATTTTACTCATTTCAAAACAAGTTGAACAGTTGTATTTAAATTAAGAACTGAACTCCAAGGCTCTAATTGAAATCAGATTTGTTTTTATGAAATGTGCATTTTATTTTATTTTTCAGGTATCTTCTGCACAGGGCTCAGTTCTGCTGGAAATGTACCCTTACTAAAGGGAGGACCCTTGATACATGGATCCCTACTGGCACAGTGACCTGTGAGGCTGTATCAAGGTGATGGTAACACAGCCTTATGCTCTAAACAGCTTGGTCTGTGCAGGAAGTTGTAAAGCCAGTGAGTTTTGCCAAAGCATTCCAATATTTGGAATGGCTTGAGAGAACACTACACGTTTCATTCAATCTTAATCTGCTTCCCTTAATTTTATCCTACATTTGAAAATGGAAAACTAGCCCCATGGAAACATCATTAACCAAACAATGTGGGTAGAGGGGAAGTAAATCTCCTTCTAACATGGGAGAAAAGGATTCTACATATCCTCATTGTTTCATCAGCTATGCTGTACTGCTCTTATTGTAGCTCAAATCAGAATGCTTGGTAGGTGCCTTTGGACTCTGGGAGGAGGTTAGATAATCTGCATGAGCTTTATCCAGGCATTTAGTGTGGTTTCTACAACTGACACAAAAGACTGGAGATGCAGAAATGATCAAGGCCCGGTCCTTACTTTGGCCATTGCTAATGCACACCAAGGGCACCCACCTGCCCTGCTCTTTTCACTGCAAAGCCAGAATGGCACAGTGCCTTCTACTTAAAATTCCATGTGCTAATTATAACTCTCTCTTCACCAACACCTTCATTATCAATCAGGGGCCAGGGAAAGTGAAATTGTGTTGAACCATTATCTTTGATAATTAAATAGTTCATTTGGAAAACTCTAGGTTCAGAAGTGGATGATGAAGGAAAATGCTGTTGAAAACAAAAAACAACTCAGGAAAAGGAAAGAAAACTTGCCAGTCTCAGTATCCCCTCTTCCCCATTCATTTTCCCTCAGACTCCAAATTTCTCTCACCCCACAGGTTCCCACTGGCAGCTCCTGCAGGGAATATGGCTAAGGTTCTAGACTGCCAAGGATGTGTGTTTTGGTATGTTCTGTGCTGCAAACTGATCTAGTGATATGGGTGCCGATGAAAACATCTCCTGTAAGGTCTTGGGTACCTGGGTAATGAGGACCACTGGCAAACACATCATCAGAGGCACCCCAAGGAAATCTGGAGCTCCTGGCTCTGGTTTATACATCATAAGAAAAGCCATTTTGAGCCAATTACTCAAGTTTGTGCTTGGGTCCATTAAATTGTGAGTTTGGGTTATTCTTAGGGTTTTGTTTCCGTTTTTTCAAATTGGGGAAGTCACTAACAAGTGAAAGTTGTTTTTCACTTCCTCATTTATAGTAAGATAAATAATAGGCTCAAAATTAAAGTCACCTAGTTACTTCTCTACTTACAGGTGGCCTACTAGAGGCCGGTACTTTTCTGTGTTCTGTACTATAGGTATCTGCACATGTCCCAGCCCAGGGTGGAAAGGTAGGGATCACAGAAACAGTCTTATAGATGTGTTTCTCCAGAGACAGGGACTTACCAGAATCCCTAAACTGGCAAGTAGTTTAGAGCTACTAACCTACTGGCAACATCTCAGTTCCCAGAAGGTATAGCCCCCAGAATACTCCTTCTAAAGGCCTATCAGGGTTGGGAATGTTGTATATTAATGGGTTCTACAAAAATTGTAGGTAAATCAGTTTTTAAAAAAATAAAATTGCATTTAAAAGAAATTATACATGAAACACTATGAGTAAAAACCAAAATACATGGAATTGTTATATTGGACAATATCCACTTTCCCTAGGTTTTTATTAGAACCATAAGAATATTCGAAAGGACATCACTAATCTTGGCTAATTTATAACTACCATTTAAAACTCAATTACCCCAGCCACATTTCTCATGTACTCCAAAATAGCTGTTATTCCCAACTATTCTATCTCTATTAATGACACCAACATTCTTCTGTTCAACCAGGCATAAAATATCAGAGCCATCTTTGACTCCTTTTCGTGACACCCCTTCCCCATTTAATCAGATTGCCAAATTCCATATTTCTTTAACAAAGTGGCCTCTAATCTCCCTTTCTGCTGAAATCTTAGTTCTGGCTTTAAATGTTCTCACAGCTCCCAGCCTCTCCTCCCTTCAACCCATTTTGTAAATGGAAGTTTGATTAATCTGCTCAAATCATGGCTTTAGTTATAGGATCCACCTGTTTAAAAGTCTTTCAGGACTCTCTATTGCCTGCAGCAATGGTTTTCATCCGGCAAGACACAGTGCTTTGTTCCTATACCTTGCCTGCTTTGCAAACATCCTACCACCTTTTGATCAATAGGTAAAATTCAACTTTGCCAGCATTCAAACTTTCAAGAGCAATTTCTGTCAAACAGAATGCTGATCTGAGCAGTTTGTGGAGTATTAAGTAGAGTACAACTCATTACAAGTAAGAGGAAAGAGGCATAGAGAAACATCAAGTCTATGCCAAGGAATGATCTGGTGCTTACTGGAACTTGTAAGAACATCGCCTCCAAGTATTCAAGAGTGTGCAGTTTGAATAGCTCTACTCCAAACAACCAAGTGAATAGTGCTATAACTATGGATGCATTTATAGACACTGTGAGACTGTAGCTACACCATACTATGGATTGTGCTATAATTGCTGCCAGCTTGTTTAATGTTTCCAGACTTTTCATCCTTTCCACTGTCCTGTCCAAAATTTTAGTATTTAGAGATGTGCTACAAACCCCAAAAATTGAAAATTGTAGGCTGATAAGACTTAAGTTAAAAATTCCTTAGCACAACACACGAGGCCCTTCTCATTTTGACTCCAACCTTCCTTATCAGCCTCAACTATCAATACTTCCTCCTAGAGTCACATCGCACCACACTTTGTCCTTTGATTAAGCCAGCTCTTCCATGTCTCTGGAACTTTGTATGCAGAGGAAACATTATGTTCTTGTTTTTTTCTGCGCTCATTTATCAAGACCCAGTTACAATAGCATCTCCTCTCTGTTGTCTCTAACTCCTCCAGCAAGAAGTGATTGTTCTCAGTCCTTTGTATGCATCTTCATTACAGCATTACCCTCAGATTTTGTAATCATTGCACTGTGCCTGTCTCTGAGATAGCGAGGATTATGTGTCTGAGTTCCCAGGGGCACAGGCTTCACTTAATTCATCTGTGAATTCCCAACTCCTGGGCTATTATAAGCCCTCAATAAATGTTTGTAGAATTGTTTGTTTTTCCTGAGGTTCAAGCCACCTATTGCTAATTAATCTTTCAAAAATTATGTTCCAAAGCTCTGCTTTATGTTCCTTATACTCAAACCAAGCTAGAATATTTGCTGTTGTTCAGATATGACTTACTCTTCCCTCCTCTACAAATGTACTCATAAGATTCAAAGGATTCTTTTATTTGGGACAATTACCCTCTATCCATGATAGCCACCTACAATAATCCCACCTACCCCTGATGATCCAATTCAAATTCATGTTCTCCCAAGAAGTCATCCCTGATACCCAGACTAAGCATTTCCTCTGAACTCTTTCATATTTTAGTCGTATAGCTCTAAGGACAGTTGGCACAAACTGCTCTACATTGTAGTCACTTGAGTATATTTTATTTCCCTTACAAAGTTGTAATCTCCTTGAGGCAGGAATGGTGCTTTATTAATCTTTATTTTCTCATTGGTACCTACATACTACGTTGCACATAGAAGGTACAAAATTTCCCAAATGCATGAATGAATTAAATGATGCCTATATTTAGTGTATCCTCTATTCACTATATTGTATTTATGTATGCTACCATACAATTAAATGAAAGAATGGTTTATGTAATAAACACTTCCGTGGTACATTATGCAATTGTTATTCTATATAGCAAATTCTTGTATCACACGTTCAACACTATTGTAGGCCTGTTTGCTTAATAAAATAAATTCTTAAAACCTTACATAGATGTTCCCCTCTTACTTTGCAATGTGAATATTCTAATTTATAAAACAGATAGAGAAATGATTAAGTCCTAATATAAGTGAATTCTTTTTTTTCTCCTCCAGGCAAAGTTAGAGTCTCCTCTTTGTTTCAGTTCATGTATCTATTATAGCAAATTATTTCTATTTCTTTGTAATTATATATTTTCACGTTCATCTCCCCCTCTATATTTTGAACTTCTGAAAGCTAAGAACCATGTTTTATATATCTATATCAATCTCTATATTAATTGATCTATGGCAATTAGTTTAGATATATAAATATATGCATAGATATTTTAGTTATTTATGCTTACATATATATAAAATTTACTTATAAGTATATAAAAATATAAACTATATATAACTATTTTGCCTGATATTCCCATTCAATTAATATTATTGAAAGACTGAATGGACATTTTAAATGGCCAATATTTTTACCAATAAAAATTTGTTTTCAGAACTGCTAGGAGAAAAAAATTAAAGATATTAAGACCCATTTTCCAAAATATATTAACTAGACATGTATATAAAATATCTATGAAAAGTATTGACCAATAGTCAAACATTCTTTCAATTTTCAAAGAACTTTCTGGTTTGATATTATTGAAACTATTACCAAAGTTTGATATTATTTAGCCACCTTAGAGCAGTGTTTCTCAAATTCGAGTAATAAACATACCCCTTTTAAAATATGACTGCTCCAGACTTACAAACTTGCCCAAGTTTGTGTTTACTATACTGTTATTTCAGTATATAAAAACTTAAAACAG
>CM052438.1:75782362-75835419 GCA_028533085.1 Varecia variegata
CTAGGCCATATTCCGTTATAAAGTGGTCATCTTGGTGATTCATAATATGCTTATGTTAACAACTTAAATTATCACCAAATGGATAATATCAAATTCAACCCACAGCCCCACCTTCCTCAAGTGTACGGGGATTGAAAACCCAGTTAAACAAACACAGTTCCAGGAAATAAATTTGCCTCATTGTGGATTTCTGATGGAATCCTATTCAGAATAGTGTAAGGAATTTAAAGGTCCTATGTAACTTAGAACTTTTAAAAGCAGTGATGAGAGTGTAGCATTTGAATCATGAACTTGTGTTTCTTCCCCTGTCTACGGCTTCTCCCCCTCCTATCTTCCTCCTCTGCATAATTCACCCTCTCTACTTTCTTTACCCTCTTCGCCTATCTCTTCTCTCTTCCACCTTTTCTAGTTCTTCTCTTTTTTGTCCACTCTCCTTGAATTGGACTTTAGATAAAATTAAAGTATACTTCCAAATTATTTTAGACATGCCTTTTACTTTTGATGGATTCTGTATGTAGTGGCGGCCATGAACAGGAAAGAAAATGCCTTCCGATCCCGGGTGGCATGATGAGATGCACAGCATCTAACATCAAGGATGAATGGCTTATGTTCTGTCCCCAGTTTCCCAATTCCAACAAATGCTTCACTGAGAAGATTGGGTTGTTACAATTATGCACAAAATAAAAGTAGATCCTTTTTCTTCCGTCTTTTCCATGCAGCAAAGGTTAGGGAAAATGGTTGAAATCTCCAGTTATATGTTACTGAAGATCCTTATCTTATCCAGGACAAAATATTTCCACTTAAGACAGGCCTGCCTTCTACACACAGACAATTGATTGTTTCTGCACTTCTACAGGTTATCTAGGCTCAGTGGCAGACAAAATAGCTAGCTCCCTTAGACAAAGGTCTGCAAATTCCCAGAAACGCCTCTCCTTTCTCCATCTCTCTGCAAATCACAACGAAATGAAGGTGAAGCCAGAGGGTAGAGGTGGCCTCCAAGCCCTGAGTCCTCTGAAGGGATTTCCCTTGAACTAACTGGCCAACAGTCTACTGAAAAAAACAAAGGGTGGCTACAGTGAAATGGGGTTGATTATCTTGCAATGCAAAACAGGATCTAGAAAAAATTTCTAAAATAATTTGATTATTGACTTCATCAGTGGAAAGAAAACATAGCCTCCTAAGCAGATCTCTTTGAAGGATGATTCTGGTAGTTTCTTTTTTAAAAAGATTCTTTTTGATAGGACTTAGAACCTGTTCATAAAGCTTTCTTTGATCTTTCTCATCAAGATGCATTGTTCTCTCCTCTTTCTTTTCATAAATATACTTCTATTGAATGATTTCCATTCCACTTTATATTGTGACTAGTTGTTTAAAAATTATTACAGTGTAAGCCTCTTGAAAGCAGCAGTTAATGTTAATCCTATTTATATCCCTCAAATTTCACGCTGGTGCCTACAAATAACAGGTATTCAATGGCTGCATGTTGATTGGACTAAAACCCCGCTAAGTTGTTATTTCAACCATTAACAAACAATTACAGGACAAGGGTTGTGAGTCTATGTCACATGGTCTTTAAAACTAGCTATGGCATCTGAGAAGTTGGACTTTCAAAAGGTAATACACAACCACTTACTTTTTTTTTTAAACATATCTACCACCTGAAGTTTTAGGACATCTTTGGAAATCACAAAACATTACATAAATGCTAGGATACTGTTAGGTTCTGAGATGAACAGAAGGTATATAGTGTTTCTATATCATGAGGCTATTTAAAATAAAATATAGTATAAGAAAACATCATTGTTATGATTAATACATTCTCCATTAAAATCAGAATTCATCATTAGGATCATATAAGCTGAAGGGTACACTTGCTCTATCAATAGAAAACGGTTTTGCTAAAAAAAAGAAAAAAAAAAAGGAAAAGAAAAAGAAAGCAGGCTATCTTCAAAGAATTTGATAGTCCACATATACAAATGATAACATAGCCATGACTGTGTTGTAAAAAACTATTTTTCATGAAGGCATGTATCAAGGACTTCTTGCAATACCTTGGCCTAATGGAGGGGTATTCCTATCGCCAAAGCTGCCTGGTTTTAAAAATAGCTTTTTATTCACATTTTTCCTTTAGCATAATTAGTAAGGTATGTATCTTCTACACAATTTATTTTAAATTTTTTTGGACACGGATCATCCAAGGATCTAGGGAATCTAAACTATTTTATACAATAGTGGCAGAAAATCATTTCAAAAGGACAGTAATGAACAAGAAAGAAAACTCTTCAGTTTTTGAAAACATCCAAGTAAAAAGACTGATTACATTCACAGCAATCTACTGTTGTAAAACATGACATGAAATTTAAAATTCAAAGGATTCCTTTGAAATTAACAAAGGGAGTTCAGAAAGACCAAGATTGCAAGGAAATTAAAACCCACACTGCTACAGCCAGAAAAGCATAAATACTGGTCCGTCGACATTTAGTCAGATGTGCTACTGTTATTGAATAGCTAATATTTGAGGGACTTAAAGCTTCACTCAATGGTGAAAGCCTTGAACAGAAAGAATTAAGAGTAAGTCTAGCATGGTGAATAAAAATGGAGGAACAATGACTTACAAAAAGCTGTCTGGAGCTCAGATATATTCCACTGAATCTTAGTTTCCTGTTCTTCAAATTGTTCTTATTGGAACTTTTAAGCAGAATGATCATAGAAATATTTTCTAATCTTAATTCAAAAACATGAAGCAAAGCAACACAATCAGAAGCATTCCCAAAAGTCAGCACTCAAGTGGGAGAGAATTTCACATTGGGTCTGAGAAAGTGTCTGATCAAGGACATTGATACTTGCAGAGAAAAGATAAGTACTGTGAACTTTACTTTGAAGGAATACTATCTAATGTGATCACATTTTTGGTTTTTCATTATAAATTGTACGGGATAGCATTTGAAATGTGCTGCAAAGTATTCATATTTTGAAGTAAGCAATAGATATAACTCTTAGTAAATAAAAATGCCACATTACTGTATTTAAATGTTCTCTCTATCCGGTAATATTCTAATCTTATGCCTGGTAAACTTATTTTTATACGACTCTTTTTGTTATTAAAGTAGAAAAACTAGAAATATAAGTAAGCAAAAAGGTAGAAAAATAATTTGTATATTGCTACAACTCAGAGATAGACAATATATAATAAATAGTTTTGTTTATATCCTTTCAGACATTTTTTTTTTGAGACAGAGTCTCTATTGCCTATGGGCTAGGCCTCAGCCTAGCTCACAGCAACCTCAAACTCTTGGGCTCAAGCAATCCTTCTACCTCAGCCTCCTGAGTAGCTCGGACTACAGGCATGCACCACCATGCCCAGCTAATTTTTTTCTGTATATTTTTAGTTGTCTGGCTAATTTCTTTCTATATTTTTTAGTAGAAACAGGGTCTCACTCTTGCTCAGGCTGGTCTAGAACTCCTGAGCTCAAGCAATCCTCCCACCTCAGCCTCCCAGAGTGTTAGGATTACAGACGTAAGCCACTACTCCTGGCCCAGACTTTTTAAAAAGAGCTATACATATAGTATATTGTAACTTGATTTTCCTCCCAATTACTATAATGTGGACATCTTTGCATGTCCACATATATACATGTCACCATTTTTAATGGCTTCATGGTATTCCATTATATAGATACATACCATAATTCAGTTAACCATTTCTGCATCCATAGATGTTTAGGTTGTTTATTATAAAACACTGTAATGCATAAACAATCTATTCTCTATTCTGCACCTATAATGATCTCTTAAAACATAAATCAAATAAGTCGCTTTCCTACCAATGACTTCATTTTACTCTTGGGAAAAAGTCCCTAACTCCTCATCTCAGCCTGCAAGACCCTACCTAAAAAGGGTCCTGGCTCCACACCAAGAACCTCCCACCCCTCTTCCTCTCACTTACTTGCTCTAGACCCACTTGCCTTTTTCTGTGGTCAGATAAACCAACGATGTTGTTTCTGCCTCAGGGCCTTTGAACATACCTTTGCATTGGCTGAACATACTCTTCTACAGGCTCCTCACTATCCAGGCCTCTGCTCAACACCCCATCCTTGGCAAGGCCTTCCCTGACCATCCACCCACCCTGCCACCCTTTCTCAGTCACTTCACACTGTCTGAAATCATCACATCCTTTATGTTTTATCTGTTTTCTGTCACACACACACACATGCATGTGTGCATGCACACACACACACTGGGCTATATGTATGTATAAGTTCCATGTACTCTTAGCATAATCCTGGGCACAAAACAGCTCCACAATAAACATTTGTTGAATTAATTAATTAGTTCAGGATAGAAACTCAACAAATGTCATAATTCGTATCTTTGTTACCTCTTCAGAGGCAGCATTTGCAGAGAAAATCACACTAGCCTAGGAGTAAACCAGCCTTTTCTAATCCAAGTCATCAGGTAAACCTGTTACCCCTCCCCTCTCTCTCTTTCCACCATTACCACACCCTTCCTGGTAGTATACCGAAATCTTCTTTTGTGGCATTTACCACAACTGTTAATAAATTATTTGCATCATTATTTATTTAAAACATTTCTCCTGCAGGCGACTGAAATTCCGTGAGGGCCAGGATTGTGTCTAATTCTCTGCTGTGTTTACAGCTCTGGCAATAATGTCTGACATAACACAAGCACACCAAAAACTATTTGGTGAATAAAAGAAATACTAGTCTTCTCTGGGCTGAGAACACTAGCGTTTAAAAATAAATTATACAGGGTTGAAATTTTTATTATCTTAAAAGCTGGCACTGGAATTCTTAGGAAGGGAACTGGTACCTGGGGAAATACTTTGATAAATCATTTGGAAAATGGAGCCCCCCTCCCCAGGGCTATGGGAAGGTTCTGGGGCAAGGAAAGAAAGAGCTGGCCAGTTGTGCAGGACAAAACAAGGGGCCTCAGAGAGGAAGGAGGAGTACCAGGTGAAACTGGGGAACCAGGTGAGCTAAAGAGAGATTGGGTGGAAATTCCCCTGGTGAGGTCATCATTTCCGTATCTCTCCCTCAAATCTTCCGTACTATCTGCTTACCACACAAACCACCTCCTGGGAGTGATGTGTGAGAGTCTGTGTGTGTGTGTTGTACATGTGTACACTCAAACTGGGAAAGAGCCCGAAAATGTGACGTCCAAGTCGATACATTGCTCAACAGAAGCAGCAAAATGCTTGGACAGTGAAATAATCCATAAATGGAGAGAACAAAACTTTGGAGCCAGAGGTGACTTGGAGAATGTAAACTGCCTTGGAATTTCTAGAAATCAGTCACAAGGCTTGATATTGGGGGATCGATTTCATTTTATCTGGACCTCAAGGGACAGAGACCTCAGGCCACATTTGGATTAAAACATCAATGAGTTTTTGCCTCTGAAAGAGTCTATAGCTGGGAGTGAGTGACACGTGCTACTCCTTGCCCCATCGCTGGCCTCCACTGATGCTCATCCTTTTGCCAGTTTGGAATTTGGGGCCTACAGGGATGAGAAAAATGGAGAAAGAAAAAGGGGGAAAGTTGGAATGAGAGACCCTTCTCCATTATCACCAGATAAGATAAACTTTACCGAAATGTCTCTTTCTGCCTTTTCAGACATAACATGGTAATTTACTGATTTAAAGTCTTTTGGGGAAAGGTGCTCTATAAATAAATAGCTTATCCCTTTGCAATTATAATTAAGTTAACCAAGGTAAACTCCAAATGGTTTTCTTGATTTTACTTGATTACTCAAACAGATTTTGCCATTTTGAAATTTTTTCTGAGCATAAATTGCTTTACTGTTTGCAACTCCCTACCTAGAGAATAGGCTGGGAGGACAATCCTATCACAATCTTTGGTGATGACTCATGAGTGACCTGCCATGAGAAAAAATACTGGATATCAAATGTGCTATTCTTTACACTTGTGTAATCTTAGAACATTGCGGTAGGAAGGAAAGAGTTGCCTGGTCAGACACACATTATTGGAATGTATGTATAAATAGGTTCACTTCTTTTTCACAGAACTCAGCAGGCTGAAGCATGACGAATACAATGTTGTGTTACAAGTGTGGACACATCCAGGTTTCACTATTGCCAGCGGCTCCTGTTTTTATTGGAACACCCCGATTCCTCCCAGAAAGAAAATTTTCACTTTCTGGCCAGGTTTGGTGAACTCATGAGTCAACACACACTAATTCACCCACTCCACTTCCACTAGCACCTGAAAGGGAAGGGGGCGGTGCATATTTACTGATTTCTCAGTATCCAGTTATCACATTCAAAACAGCTTTGTTGATTTTTAGCTGAGCTGAAAGGAGAGCATGACCTACAGGTCTACAGTTATTCAGAAAACTCCATCTCCCCATGCACATTATCCCACTTTAAAGTGGAGGAACAGCCTCTTACATATACAGTCATGTGCTGCATGACGACGTTTCGGTCAATGGCAAACCGAATATACAGTGTTGATTCCATTACAGTGAAGCAGAAAAATCCCTATTGCCTAGTGATGCTGTAGCCCTGCATTACTCACCGCACATGTTTGTGGTGATGCTGGTGTAAACTGTGGCGCCAGTTACATAAAAGTATAGCACATAAAATTAGGTACAGTCCATAATGCTTGATTATGGTAATAAATGACTGTTACTAGTTTATGTATTTACTATACTATGCTTGCTATTATTATTTCAGAGTATCCTCCTTCTACTTATTAAAAAAAAAAGTTAACTGTAAAACAGCCTCAGGCATGTCTTTCAGGAACCATTCCAGAAGAAGACATTATTATCATAGGAGAGGACAGCTCCCTGCATGTTATTGCCCCTGAAGACCTAGTGGGATAAGATGTGGAGGTGGAAGACAGTGATATTGATGATCCTGACCCTGTGTAGGGCCAGGCTAGTGTGTGTGTTTGTGTCTTAGGTTTTAACAAACAGTTTAAAAAGAAACATAAAATAAAAACATTTTTAATAGAAAAATCTTATAGAATAAAGATATTAAGAAAGAAAATATTTTTGTACAGCTGTACAATGTGTTTGTGTTTTAAGCTAAGTGTTATTACAAAAGAGTCAAAAGGTTAAAAATTTTAAGTTTATAAAGTAAAAAAATTACAGTAAGCTAAGTTTCATTTATTGAAGAAAGAAAAAAATGTTTAAATAAATTTAGTGTGGCCTAAGTGCACAGTGTTTATAAAGTCTACAGTAGTGTACAGTAACATCCTAGGCCTTCACATTCACTCACCACTCACTCACTGACTCACCCAGGGCAACTTCCAGTCCTGCAAGCTCTGTTCATAGTAAGAACCTGATACGGGTGCACCATTTTTTATCATTTACACTGCATTTTTACTGTATTTTTTCTATGGTTTATGTATGTTTAGATATATAAAAACTTAAGTGTTACAATTTTCCACAGTATTCAGTGCAATAACATGCTGTACAGGTTTGTAGCCTAGGAGCAACATACCATATGATGAAATTGCTAACAATGCATTTCTCAGACTGTATCCCTGTCATTAAGGAACACATGACTGTATTGCATATTTGCATATATGCGAACCTTGAAAAGAATAGAAAGTCACATAATAAAATGTTTATGGTTACTGTTTCTGAATACAGGGATTATGAGTGTGATAGAATAATGACTCCCCCAAAGATATTTGTGTCCTAATCCCCAGAACCTGTGAATGTGTTACTTTACATGGCAAAGAGGAATGAAGGTGGCAGATACTAATCAACAAATAGATAATCCTAGCTTATCCTGGATCATTTATGTTGGCCCAGTGTAATCACAGCAGTCCTTAAAAGTAGAAGGGGGCAGAAGAGAATGAGAGGCAGGTGTGACTGATGATCAGAGAGATAACAAGTTGCTGCTGTGGAGATGGAGGACGGGCCACAAGCTGGAGCGTGGGTGGCCTCCGTTACCTGGGAAGGGGCAAAGAACAGATTCTCTGCTCGAGCCTCCAGAAGGAACACAGTCCTGCTGACACCTTGATTTTAGCCCAGTAAGACCCGGGTCACACTTTTCCTGCAGAACTGTAAGATATATTTGTATTTGTTTTAAGCTACTAAATTTTGGTAATTTGTTACAGCAGCGGTGGAAAACTACTACAATGGGTGATTCTGGTTATTGTTCTTCCAGGGACTTTGAAGGGGAGAGAGTATGATATTTCCAAATTTTACATAATGTATATGTATTATCTTTATACTGGGGAAAATCACGTGTTTGTTATTTTTTAAAATAAGACTAAAATGGTAATGAGGTGGTGGTAGAAAGTATTTAGGCTTAAATCGGACAACACCCCAGTTGCTCCTTATTAAGGTTCTTAACCTCATTTATTGAGAAAATTGACTTTTGAAGATTCACACAATAAAAAGTGGAAAAGTTTACTTTAATCAAGAGCTCATAAACAATTAAAACTCAATTTAATAGAGATGTCTTGAGGACTTGCAGAGTAGCAGGCACCATCTGGATCCATCCACTGACATGTACCATTTCCACAGAATTCCTTAGTGGACAAAGGATGGCATTCCCGGGCAGGACAGTGTGCAGCCCCTTTCTGACGCCTCTCCTCTGCTTACTCCACCGGGCTTGGTGGCTGGGGTGTGATTCTGGCAGTGGGGGCTGCTGCTGGTCAGGACTGAAGCGGCAGAGCTGGAGGAATTAGGGGCTGATGTCAGACATGGTGGAGATGGAGTTAATGCTGTTGGGACCCACAAAACACGTGGTGGCGCTGGTAGGAGAGGGGTCTGGGCTAGTGAGGGGATGGGCTGTTTCACAATTCATTCATTAGGAAGAGGGTGCTACAAAGATGTCCTTGTTGCAACGTGTTGATTTCCTACTCTCCTTTGGTAATTTTTGACTGGGCCAGGTGGACCAGAGAGAAGGCAGTGCTATGTCTGAAGGGGAGGTAAAATATAACCACCTTTTCCTTCATTTCCTCCAAACTCCACAGCATGTTACATACACAAAGCTCCTAGTGCTCTGTCTAATCTAACTTTCTGTTCCCTGCCTTCCCTCTCCAGGCGTCGTTTGCTAGAAGCACACCATCAACTCTTCATTCCCTACCTTACTCCTGGGGCTCAAGCTGTCAGCTCTGTCCCCATGCCATCCCCTCAGCCTAGGACACTCTTCCTCCTAATTTAAAATTCTTTTCTCCTTCAGAGCTCAAATCAAATGCCAACTCTTTCTTACAACAGTAAGTGAAACGATGTGCCCAGGACTTTCACAGGCATTATATTATTTAATCCGTGCCATTTTGAGTCTTGCTTTCTCATCTCTGGTTGTGTGTGTTTGAACCTGGAGTCTGCCCACTACTCGGTGCTGCTGTGTACAACCTCCCCTCAGTCGGGACTCGTGGCTGGTCACTCTTGCCTCTTTGCTATCTTAGCTCTAGATGTAAACCTCCATGTTATCCCATTTATTTCCTCCTGCTTCACAATTAGTTACTGTTTCATATGTTTGCATCCTCCCTTCTGACTCTGCTGTCAGGTTTTTTTCAGGACTGGTACCTTGTCTTACTTAATCTCCTATGAGATGTTATCTCCATACCATGTAGGATGTAGTGCTTGATAAGAGGCACGTAGGCCAGTGAGTACAAATAAAACGTATAAATATATTAAGGTACAGATTTCTTCTCCAACCCATGAATTTTGACAGGGTCACAAGGTTTCAAAAAGGTTAGATTTTTCCACCCTGCCACCACCTCTTAAGTGTGGAAAGTTCACGGGCATGTCATAGACTGGAGTTACGAAATGCTGCTAAAGCTGTTGCTTACTGCTACTACTTCTTAAAAAAAACTTTAGCTAGCAGGACCTGTTGCTTAATGAAGTGGAGTAATGAATGTTGTAGAAATGGCTCTGTGATTTCAAGGTGGGGTAGGTGGATAATATCACTGGAAAGGAAGTGTGAGGAAATAATTAACTCCAACAAACAAAAGACTACTCATGCCCCTCCCATCTGAACTCACTTTTGTCCTATAAAACATATTTGGGGGGGCAGGTAGGAAAGACAGACTCTGGGAGACTGGTTTGACCTGTTGGCTCCAAGGCTGAGATGAATGAGGCAATGGTAGTTCAAGCCAGACTTGAAATTCTTTACAGGGCGTTATTGAAGAGTTTCTAAGCCATTAAAGGAAGCATATAAGTAAAAACCAGGTAAATTTCACAGAAATACTTTTGGTCATTTGAAGAGCAAGTGGGTCTGAATAATTCTTAAAGGAAATAAATGCCCTTCAGGAAAGGCATCTCTTCAAAATATGTTGTTAGTTTGCCTCTAAGTGAGGCAAGACTCCAGAAACTGGTGTATGCTTACAAAACAAAAATCCTAATGTAAGAAATACAAACAGATACCTCTCTTGCCAAAATCTGTATATTTCCAAAGTTCAGGATTACTTTTTATGCTTCAAAAGAATACTGTGTATGTACATGTATATATGTGTATTTTTAAAATTTATTTTATCATATCATGTATTTTGTAAAACTACATAAACATTTAACAAAAAACAAAAAAAAAGAGAAAATACTTCCCCAAAACAAAGCTTCCTCATACCATTTTTTGTTTTGTTTGTTTGTTTGTTTCTTCTCCCTGAAACAAGTATTTCCAGAAATAAAGACTTCTTTCTGTGGAATGTGTTTTTCCATTTGCAGATGAGATGACCGAAGAAATTTAAAAAGCCATAACTGTCACTGGCTAGAGTAGAAAGTAGAAAACTACAGTTGTTTTTCCTCTCCAGTCTCTCAATGACCTTCTCTTCTCCATCCAGGGAGTAAATGATTATTCACTTCCCCAATATGCCTCCTGTTCTCTGGCAGTAGGAAGGAAAAGGCTGACGCAGTCTTGGGTCACATATTCTGGAACAACACACTTAATCTTCAACCATCAAAAGAGAAAGGAACAGCAATCATGTATAAATGCCATCATTTTTCTTACCCCATCTTTCTCTCTGAAACATATATCTAGTTACAAAAATGTTAACCAAAGGGCATATTTTAGGATATTTTGGAATGTTTAAAGTGGGGGAGGATAATCTATTTTATGAGCCCTACGTTCTACTCACCCTTTCTAATGGCCAATATTGTCACTGCAGTTTAGCAATTGTGTTACAATTTCAAAGATAAATGGTGATTTCCAAAACTGTTGGTGGACCAGGATCCTTCTAGTTCTTGTTTCAGAGAAAATATAGTGGAGGAAGAAGCAGGGGGAGAGAGTGGAACAGGAGTAGGAAATTTTGCAGACACATTCCTCAGGTTAATGTTTATTGACATAACTAGGCTTCAAGTCACAGTTAACAACTAACAAGGTCTTAATTTTATTACATGGAACAAATTTGACCCCCTCCAGCAGTGGTTTTCAAAGTTTAGTGCATCAGAGTTACTCTGAGGGCTTGCGGAAACAGATTGCTGGGCCCTACCCCCAGAATCTCAGATTCAGTAGATGGGAGGTGGGGCCAAACATCTGCATTTCTAACACATTCCCAGGTGATAATGATGCTGTTCCCCAAAGGCCCTGCTTTGAGGATACCATAGCAGTTATTCTCAATTCTGACTGCATCAGGAGACTGTTTGGGAGGTTTTCGTAAAAATCTTGATACCTAGGCCCTACCTCAGATCCACTGAAACAGAATCTCTGGGGTTGGTTTTGTCCAAGATAAACAAAGCTGGACACATGTTAAAGTGGATAGTTAACAGATAGTTAAAGGATAGATAAAATCCTTAGATAGATGCTATTCATCAAGAACTATTGTAATAAGGAAGGGTCCAGTGTGAACTGAACTCAACTTCACTGGCACAGATGGCAGGAGACTTTTTAAAGGTGGGTGGTGCTGAGGGAAGGTGCTGAGGGGTGTGAAGGGGGCATTGGTCCCAGGACTAGGCCATCTGGATGGTTTGTTAATTGGCGCTATCCAGAGGAGAAACAAATGTCTGGTATCCTCATGATATGAGAGGTAGCCGTGTAAATTAGAGCACTGCATTCACCAAGGTTAGGCCCTTCTCCACGGGGACAAGAGCAAATGTGAGAATTATCTTCTTGGATATTTACATTTCAAAGAGATGGCTTTCAGGTCCTTGAGAAGACAGTTCTGGGTGGTAGATTTACATTTCAAAGGGTCAGAGAAAAGATTTATAATTGCAAGTTTTCTAAAGTAACTGCTCTGAGAGGGGGTCCAGGGTCCTATCTACCTATCACCAGGTTTTGGCTGGAACAAATGATAACTAAATTCTCTAGACAGCATTGAACTTTCTTAGGCAGGAACTTAAGGGGGGTGGAGTCATCACGCTAAGGATGTGCACTTGAGCTATTAGACACTATACTAGTGTCTGTTCAAGTCTCTTACTGTGTGTATGGTCGGGGGGCGGGTAGGAGGTGGACAAAATAATTTGTGGCTGAGTGTCAGCAGTTTCTACAGGCCAAGGTTGAGGTCCAGTTGAGAAGAGGGTTCAGAGGAGCCTGGCTAGAGTTTGGGTAAGGGGAGAGTTTTTGTCAGTCCGGGTATCTGTATGGTGAAACAAGTCTACAGATAATTCTAGTGTCCGGGGTTGAAAATCAATTCCTATAGTGAGGAGATTCACAGTATTATAATAGGCTAAGTTTGCTAAACTGTATTTATTTTATAAGGTGTTCCTAATACTTACCCAACTGCACATGCAATTGGCAAACAGGAAGGATTTCTGCACTGCCGTATGGTGTGGACATGTGTGTAGTGTTTCAGAGCGGCTGCAATTACCTTATATTTTTTTTATAAGGTGACATTTCATTCAAGTTCCAAATCAAGGAAGATGAGGGACTGAACAGTAATTGTGACAAACAACCTGAATTCTCTTTTTTCCCCAATATTTAAAAATGTCTATATTCAAGAAAGCTGACTATCAACTGTGAGAGACCCACCTCTCCTTGTCCAGAGCACCATTTACATGTGCCCAGGGCAAATCACATCAAATGACACAACCCCTGGCTGCAGCATTTTTGTTCAGGGGAAATTATGTTAAAATACATACCAAACACAGCCTTGAATGAGATGAACACTAAAAAGGAAATGCTGCCTGAAGGGAGAATTTCTTTGGTGATGATGGGGGTGAGCTGGTTGTGAGATCTGCCATGAACTGAATTGTGTCCCTCTACCCCCAAATTTATAAGTTGAAGCCCTAACCCCCAATGTGTACTTGGAGATAGGGTTTTTAGGAGGTAAATAAGGTTAAATGTGATGATATGAGTGGGGTCCTAACCCAATGGGATTGGCAGCCTTATAAGAATAGGAAGAGGGAGAGAAATCTCTCTCTCCATGAGCATGACTGAAGAAAGGCCATGTGAGGACACAGGGAGAAGGCATCTGCCAGCCAGGAGGAGAGTCCTCACCAGAAACCAAATCAGCCAGCACCTTGATTGTGAACTTCCCAAACTCCAGATCTGTGAGAAATAAATTTCTATTGTTTAAGCTACCCAGGCTACAGTATTTTGTTATGGCAGCACAAATTAAGACAGGTTAATTTGTTTGTCCATTCATTCATTCACTATCCCTCTTTTTAGGCACTAGAGATATGTCAATATCCAAAATAAAGCTCTAGCCTTTGAAGTGCTTATATGCAGGGGTCCCCAACCTATGTTGAGTTGTATAATTATTTCATTATGTATTGCAATGTAATAATAATAGAAATAAAGTGCACAATAAGTGTAATGTGCTTGAATCATCCTGAAACCATCCCACCTTCCCTGGTCTGTGGAAAGATTGTCTTCCATGAAAACAGTCCTGTTGCCAAAAAGGTTAGGGACCACTGTTCTACAGGGAAAAAACAAACCAACCAAAAAACAAAAATAATAGTGTGTGCAATGATGATAAGTGATGGGGAAAAATAAAGCAGAGTAAGGAGGGTAGAGAATGGGGAGTGGCCATTATACGTAGGGTGGTCAAGGAAGGCCTTGCTTATCAGATGATGCTTGAGCACAGAGCTGAAGGAAGTGAGCCTTGGTTTATCTGGAGGAACAGGATCCTGGGCAGAGGAAACAGGCGCAAAGATCTGGAAGTAGGGCATGATTTTGTTCAGGGAATAGTAAGGAGGCCAGTGTGGCCGGAGCTGAGCAAGCCAGGGAGAGAGTGGTAGTGGCTGAGTGATCATGGGGTGGTGGTGATGGTGTGTATGTGTTGTATGGAGCCTTGTAGATCTGTGTTAGGGCTCTGACTCTTATTCTGAGTAAAATAGGAAGACATTTGTCTTACTCCACTTTGTGTTGCCATAACAGAATACCACAGACTGGGTAATTTACAAAAAAAAGAAATTTATTTCTTACAGTCCTGGAGACTGTGAAGTCCAAGAGCCTGGTGCTGGCACCTATGGAGGGCCTTCTTGCTGTGTCATCCCACAGCAGAAGGCAGAAGGGCAAGAGAGCGCAGTGAGAAAGAGAGCAAAAGAGCAAGAGGGGGTCAAACTCACTTTTATAATGAGCCCAACCTGCAGTGAGCAGTCCACTCTCACAATGATGACATGAATCCATTCATGAGGGCTCTGCCACCTCTTAGTAGGCCCCACCTCCCAACACTGTTGCACTGGGGAGTAAGTACCCAACACATGGATTTTGGAGCACACATTCAAACCCTAGCACCATTGAAGAATGTAGCACCCAGAAGTGATATAATTTGACTTGCCTTTTAGAAGAAGCATTCTTACTGTTGGGTAAATGGTGGTGGGATGGGGAAAAGGGCTGAAGCAGAGGGACTTGATTGAAAGTGGATAGATGCTTATCAAGAGTTTCAGTCTATTTATGATTTGGCTTTCGAGACAGCTAATGGTTGCATCTTTTTGTGGGCCGCCAATGATGGTTTTGTTCATATTATTGGGTTATTTATAGATTAATAGAAAATATATTACATTTTTATTTATACCCAGGAGCTAGGATTTCCCTTTGACCTTAGGTTCTAGGGTCTTTCTAAGATTCCCATTGGTTCTTCACAATCTTCATGGAAGCCTGCTTAGTGCCCTTCTGCTCTCTACCCTGAAGGATCATCAATTTGCCTATCCTAGGGCTTTGGCACTGTCTTCATCCAACTCCATCCTGCCCGTTGGTGCAGTACTTCTCACACTTTGAAGTGCATATAAGTCCCCTGGGGGGATCTTGTTGAAGTGCTGATGCTGATTCTGTAGGTCTTGGGTGGGGCACAAAGATTCTGCATTTCTGGCCAGCTCCCATGCTACTGGTTCCCAGACAATACTTTGAGTAGCAAGGTATCAGATTATTTGAAGGATCCTGCACACTGTAGGCATTCTTGTGAAGAAAAGAAAAAAATCAGACAAATGTGTACAATGAGAAATTTATTCCTCTGTACACTTCTAATGAATGAGAATATTGGACTCCAAGAAGGAACCTGAGTTATTTTTATTTATTTATTTATTTTTTGAGATAGAGTCTCATTCTGTTGCCCGGGATAGAGTGCCATGGCGTCAGCCTAGCTCACAGCAACCTCAAACTCCTGGGCTCAAGCGATCCTCCCGCCTCAGCCTCCCGAGTAGCTGGGACTACAGGCATGCTCCACCATGCCCAGCTAATTTATATATATATATATATATTTTTTTTTTTTTTGGTTGTCCAGCTAATTTCTTTCTATTTTTTAGTAGAGACAGGGTCTCGCTCTTGCTCAGGCTGGTCTCGAACTCCTGAGCTCAAATGATCCACCTGCCTTGGCCTCCCAGAGTGCTAGGATTACAGGCATGAACCACCGTGCCCGGCCGAAACTGAGTTATTGTTTCTTCTTTTCCCAGGCAATTAATTTTTTAAAAAAATATGTAGATACTCTTTATTGAAAAAGAAAGTGGGGTAATTTTAAATTGTAATTTCTTTTTGTGATAAAGCATTCACATGGTTCAATATGTGAAAAATATAAAATGGTCACAGTGATAAATCACAACTCTCACCCCCAAATCACCTAATGCCCCAGTTCTTCTGTATTCTTTCAGAGATAGTCTAAGGCTTATAAGTAAATACACATGTATGCATCAATGTATGTGTGTATGTGTATATATAAACTTCCCCCTTTCTTGCATAAATGATAGCATATTATGCCCACTATTCTGAAGTTTGCTTTTGGTACCTAACATACGTTAAAGATCATTCCATATCAGTACATTAAAAGTGTCCTCATTCTTTATTATGACTACTTAGTATTCCACTAGCTGGATGTACCATAGTTTATTTAACTAGTCTCAATAAATAGTTTTAAATTAATATAGTTGCAATTGACAACTCTAAAAACTGCAAATGAAAACAAATTATAATACAGTTTTCCAGCCACAGAGAGAACATATTTATACACAGATAAAGACTAAATTGTTATTATTCCTATAATGAATTCAATCTTTTCTTAAATGTTTCAAAAAATAAAAGACTTTAGTTAGCTACACATCAGTGGCGACATTTTAAAAGAAAACAATGTTGACTTCTTCCAGCATGTAAGGGATTCCCTTGGGATTCTGAATGGTGTGTTAGGAAATTGCAGAAACTCTCTCAGGTTGAAACAGTGGTAAGTCATCAAAAAGAGCTTTGAAAGTATGTGTTACTAGAGAGTTCTAAAAAATGTAACTTATTGCAGTGGAATCATTTATGCACTTTAAGAGTCTGGCTTGCTTATAGGTGAGTGGAATTGTGCATAATTATCTACAAAATTCAATCTGTGGCCTAGCTGGATGATTTAGCCTTTTTATTAACCAGACCTTCCTCCCCCCAGTACTATTTATATTTTTCTACTGCTTGATGTAGCAAACTTATGTTTCTTTTCAATTATGGAAGAAAAATCTCTAGAATTAATCATCTCTCTACCTTATATCCAGTGGGTTATGACTTAGTAGTCTCACAGAGGTAAAACTGAGATTTGGTGGTATTGAAAGTAGAGTTTAAAAAATACATATATCAGGGTAAAATTGACTTATTTTTGTGTATAATTCTATGGATTTTAACACATGTATGTAAGTCACGTAACCACCACCACAATCAGAATATGGAACATGTCCATCACCCCCCTAAAATTACCTTGAGCTATCCCTTTATAGACATCTCCTACCTTCACATATGATAGCTACTGATGATAACTACTGATGTTTTCATCTCTATAGTTTTTGCCTTCTTGAGACTGTCATAGAAATGAATAATATGGTGTAAAAATGTTTGAGATTGTCTTCTTTCACTCAGCGTACTGCTTTTGAGATTCATCCAAGTTGTTGTATGTATCAATAATTTGTTCTTTTGTATTGTGAGTCCTATTACATTATACAGATGTATCAGTTTATCCATTTACCCAATGAAAGACAAAATTTGAGTTGCTTCCAGTTTTCACTAAGTGTGAATGGAGTTGCTATAAACATAAGTGTATAGGTTTTTGTGTGAATATAAGTTATAATTTCCCTAGGGTAAGTATCCAGGAGTAGGAATGCTGGGTCACACGCTAAGTGTTGGTTTAACTTTATAAGCAACTACCAAACTGTTTTCCAGAGTTACTATACCATTTTGCATTTCTGCCAGCAATGTATGAGAATTCAGATTGATCTATCCCTTTCTGGCACGTGATACTGTCGGTATATTTTATTTTGACCGTTCTAATAGTTGTGTAGTAGTATCTCATTGTGGTTTTAATTTGCATTTCCTTAATGGTAATGATGTTGAATATCTTTTCTTATGCTTGTTTACCATTGTACATCCTTTTTAGTGAAGTATCTCTTCAAGTATACAACCAATTTTTTAATGGGGCTGTTTGGTTTTTTCACTGTTGATTTTTGGGAATTTTAAAAATATGTACTCTAAATACAAGTCATTTGTTAAATGTGTAATTTTCAAAATTTTCTCCCATTTTTTGTTCTTACCACTTTTACAAAGCAAAAGTTTAAATTTTGTAAAGTCCAATTAATAATTTTTTCTTTTATGGGTCATGTCATGCTTTGATATTAGGTCTAAGAACTTTTTGCCTAATCCCAACTCATGAAGATTTTCTCCTGTTTATTTCTGCAAATTTTATGGCTTTACATTTTACATTTAGATCTATGATCTATTTGGAGTTAATTTTTGTATAAAGTGTGTCATTTAGATTGAGGCTCTCTTTTTTCACATATGGATGTCTAAGTGTTTCAACACCATTTTTTAATATTCTTCACTGAATTGCCTTTGCACTTTTGTCAAAAATCAATTGGCTATATTTCTATGGGTCTATATCAGGACTTTCTATTCTTTTCTGTGATCTGTGTTTATCCCCTAGCCAACATTATACTATCCTGATTATCTTAACTGTATATTGTCTTAATACTGGGTATTGTAATTCCTCTAATTTTATTCTTCTTTTATAAAGTCCTTATGACTATTCTAGTTATCTTGCCTTTTCATATAAATTTAAGAATCAGCTTATCTATAACTACAGGATTGGAATTGTGCTAACCCTACAGGTTAATTGACATCTTTATAATGTCTTCCAACCCATGAACATTTGTCTATTTATTTAGGTCTTCTTTGATTTCCTTCATCAGCATTTTGTTATTTTCACTGTATGGATCTTGAATATGTTTTGTTAGATTTATAACCAAGTATTTCATTTTTTGGTTCTATTGTAAATGGAATTTTTAGGATTTTGGTTTTCAATTGTACATTGATAAAATATAAAAATAGAATTTATTTTTATGCATTGACTTTGTATCCTGTGATCTTGTAAAACTCATTTGTAAGTTCTAGGAGGATTTTTGTAGATTCCCTGGGATTTTCTACATAGACAATTGTGTTGACTGTGAATAAGGACAGTTTGTTCTTCCATTCCAATCTGTATGCGTTTTATTTCTTTTCCTTGCGTTATTGTACTGGCTAGGACTTCAGGATGATGCTGAGTAGGAGTTGTGAGAATAGACATCCTTATCTTGTTTCCATCTTAGTAATCAGTTTTTTGGCATTAAGTACGATGTTGGCTATAGTTGGTCTTTTTGAAGATGTCCTTTATCAGGTTGAGGATGTCTGTTGAGAGTTTTTAGTATGAATGGATGTTGAATTTTGTCAAATGCTTTTTCTGCATTGAATGATATGATCACATAGTTTTTCATTTTTAGTCTGTCAGTGTAGTCATTATATTACTTGCTTTTCTAAAATTGAACCAGCTTGCATTCCCAGGGTGAACCCCCTATTGGTTGTGATGTATCACTCTTTTTTGCATATTGCTGAATTTGATTTGCTAATATTTCGTGGAAGATCTTTGCATCTATATTCAGGAGAGATGTAGGTCTATAGTTTTCTTTTTGCGCAGTTTTTATCTAGTTTTGGTTTTCAGGGTTGTGCTGACCTTAACCAATAAGCTGAGAAGTGTTCTTTCTTTTTTTTTTTTTTTGAAAGAGGTAGTATGGTGTTATTTTTTTTTCTTTAAATGTTTGATAGGATCTACTATTGAAACCCTCTTAGCCTAGAAATTCCTTTTTCTAGAAGGTTTTAAACTATAAATTCATTTTCTTTAAAAGGTAGGCTGCTGCTGCTGCTTCTTTTTTTTTTTTTTTTTTTTAGAGAGAGGGTCTCAGTCTGTCTTCCAGGCTGGAGTGCAGTGGTGCAATCATAGATCACTGCGGCCTCCAAATCTTAGAACTCCTAGGCTCAGGCGATTCTCCTGCCTACAGGCACACACCACCATGCCCAGGTAATTTATTTTTTAAAATTTTTCTTAGAGACAAGGTCTCACTATGTTGTTTAGGCTGGTCTTGAACTGCTAGCCTCAAGCTATCCTCCAGCCTCAGCCTCCGGAGTTGCTAGGATTACAGGCATGAGCCGCCACACCAGCTCAAAAGGTAGGCTTTTGATAATAAATTTCCATTTTTAATTTTTTTGAAAAACCGGACCTCATCAGAAAGATTAATGCCCACTTAATTAGTCATCATTATTTAACGCTCAGTTCAATATACTAGCTGTTTAAAAAGAAAGAGATGTGGTTCTGCCTTAAAATAATTATAGCACAATGTTGGTGAAAAGGCATTTTCAAATGGATATTTACAAATACGTAACTAAGAAGAAATAGGACAGAACAATGCTTGAAGAGCATGCATGAACTCTGGCACGTGGCAAACTTATATTTAGTTCTGCCACACAGTAACCTTGGGCAATTGATGTCATGTCTCTAACTTTTCTCATCTATAAGAGAGGAGGAATAATAATAATAATAATGACACATATATCACTGAGTTACATAAGGATTAAGTGACTTAATGCTTGTCAAGGGCTTCATACACAGTAAATACCTCATAAGTAATAGCTATCCACTAGTGTGACTTTACAGGAAAAATTACAATGTATATAGGAAAGTAGAGAATAGTACTATAGATTCAAAGTAAGTACTTGCCACCTCCCTAGAGAATTGCATAACTTAAAGACTCTAAGAAAATTTAAGAGCTTATGCTTTCAATTTTATTATTCTGTAAAACATTAGCACTAGATGGTTTAAAATTCATGGAAAATCCTATTACCGCCAACTTCTGGCTCTAGATTTATAATTTTTTTTCCAAACACATTCTGTTTGGAACATTCTCTTTGATTATCAAATACCATCTGATAGTCTCTTATTCAACAAAAATTTGTTTTTTTTCCTATCTTTTCTTTCCAAATCAAATTCTTCAATCTACCATGCTCACCCTCTTGTCTGCCCTGTCCAATGAATTGATACCTTTCCTGCATGACAATGAGCATAATCTACAAGTTTAAAGACACATTTATTTATCTCCTTAATAAACAAGATGAAAACAAAAAGACTGCTAAAAGCAGAATATCAAATTAGCTTACAAGCCTCTTCACATAAAAAGCAAGAAAGCACACTTGATTTACTTTGGAGATGGCCTTTCTTCTATTAGTCATGCCATTATTGTGGTCTCAGCAAAACTGATTATGTTTCTGTGTAATCAATGTTTCTCATCTTTTACTAAGTTGCCTGCCTTATTTTTTTCTTGTATGCCTGGTCTTCAAAAATTTAGTCTGATTAAATACTACTGTGGATATATAGTTAGGTGTAAAGTATGAGGTGGACTGATGCTGTAAGAAGGCAGAGAAGGGAGGGAATAGTGTTGCTGGAGGTAGAAGTAAGAAAACTTTTAGGAGGGGATGGAATTTCAAAGAGGCTTTGAAGGCTGGAAAGTCTTTGGGGAGAACAAACAAGAGAAAGGTGGCAGTGAGGGCTCTGGATTGCTGAGAAAAAACAAAGAGGCATGTAGGTATGGATAAACTTGGTGTTTATATGGATATATTTCTTGGGGATAGAAAGAAGAAAGGAGGAGGATTTGGAGAGGGCAATGGGTTGGAACTTGAGTGCCCATATGTGTATATCAGGGGGGAGGGAGGGAGGGAGGGAGGAAGGGAGGAAGTTACCATAAAAGACAGACTAAACTGTTACAGAGGCAGTATAGCTTACTTAGCTGTTTAGGGTAAGGGGTCTGGGCTTTCCAAATTGTAATTCTGGCTCTACCACCTATTAATTGTATGACTTGGGCAAGTTAACTAAATTCTCTGTCTCAGTTTCTTCATCTCTAAGTTAGGGATAATAATGGAACCTTCTTCATTTGGGTTGTTGTGCCTGGCTTGTATTAAGTTTTATAAAAATATTAACTATTACCATTACTATTGAGAAATTAGTTGGAAAGTGGAGGATAGCAGAATATACCACCCCAAAACATGCCAATTTGGTATATTATTTTGAACTAAAAGCAATTTAAAAGCAGATAAAAGCAAAGCTCTCTGGCCTCCCCCTATTTGCCTAAAAGCAGGACATAAGTTTGCCCGTTTGCCCCCCACCCCCCACCAGGAAGGACAGAAGTTGGTCACTGGAGACCACTCTAGACCCTTATTAGCCTGGAGACCTGTCAGAGGAAGCTACATAACAAAGTTTACTAACTAGCCTTCATCTTCTACTAGTTCTCTCATATATTTACTACTCAGTAGTAAATATATTTGCTACTTTAGAAACTCAAAGTCCTTTTTCTCTAAAAATTTATTGTTCTTTTATTAAGATGCCATATAAACCCAAGTTCTAACCACCCCTTTGAATTACTCATCACTGAGTACTCCCATGGGTATATGCCATGCACATGTTAATAAATGTTTGCTTTTCTCTTGCTAATCTGTCTTTTGTCACTCTAATTTGCAGGGCCTCAGCCAATGAACTTAAGATGAGTAGAGGGAAGAATAATTTTTTTCCTGCCCCTACAAAAGTCAAGGGTCAGACTAGGGAATGTTTTGAAAGGTAGTAGAATTATTAGTAAGATCATGTGAGAGACTACTGGAGGCATTTTAGTTTTTTTTTAGTTCAGTGAACATGATGCTGTGTTTTTGATGTTAACTAATATTAGCTTTTAACATCAATCAAATACACTCAGCATTAAAATTTTATTAAGTTTAATTTTTATGTTACACTGAATTTATATCTATATTTAAAAGGACAATGATAAAGCATACTAACAAAGATGCTAAAACCCAGATCAAAGTCTTTTATTGTTAGATATTATTTGATTCTTTGGAACCCAAGTGGGAAAAGCCACAGCAGTCAGTATACAGCAAAGTTACAACTGAAAGGGAAAATGATGAGGAGTAATTAGGTGATAGGAAGGTGAGATTTCAAATTGAGAGGCAAAATGGACTCAAGAAAGCAATTATATATCAGAAAAACATTTTAAAATTTAGAGGATGACAGGCATTTTAGAAATTCAGAAATGGAATTTGGTTTGAAAACTGCAGGAGTCAAATGCAAGGGAATACTGAGAATGGATTTATTTAAATAGTTGAAGAAGCATCAAATAACATTATTAATAAAAAGTAAAAGGAATCATGTACAGGGACATATATTCACAATTTCATGTAAAAATTGTCTGAGCTTGGCACACCCATGTAATTGTCAATGAAAGACTGAAAATATTATCTTTCCTCTTTTCTTTCAAGAATATCAGCTTTATTCTAGAGGCTTACCCTAATTTCACTCCAGATCAGAATTAGTATCTTGAATTTCAAGTGGGTAGGAGTGCCCACCTCCCAAGACTACTCCACCATATTCTACCTCACCCCGAATCACCACCACCTTTTGGGCGAAGTTCTAAACCTAGCAAGGGAGTAGGATGAATTGTCCTTTAAGAGAAAAGAAGGTGGAAATCATTCCTTCTAGAAGGCTTATGTCATATCCCAGAGGAGTTGATTTGTCTAAAACTGAAAACTGCACACCCACCCTCAAATCTTCTAGTCCAGCCTATCTCCACAAGGTGGCATTTTACCTATTCACTGGCTCCTATCAGAACCCTGGCAGTCATTTGTGACCTCTTTCTCTCTCTTACCTTCACTCCAATTCATTAAGTCCTGTCCATTATGCCATCAAAGTATTCTCAAATCTGTCTACTTTGCTCTCTAACTTTTATGCAAATTAGCATCTGTCCCTTCTCCTGGGAAGATGCTAGGGCTGGATTTCAGCCTGACTTCTGCCCTGGTGCAGGGCTTCATCTCTACAATCCTGCTTGGTTACCCTGGACCCCAGCCCAGGTCATCCTGCGTTATTGTAATCAATTCCTCACTGTTCTGCCTACATCTTTGCTTGTCCCCCTCCAATCCAATTCACAAAACAGAGGGATTATTTTAAAATTATCAATCTGATCACTTCACCCCCTACTTAAAACCCTTCAGTGGGTTTCCATTGCTATTGGGATGAAATCCCAAACCCTTAACATGGCCTACAAGGTTCTGTATGATCTGGTTCCTGGCTTCCTCTTCATCCTTACTAATACCATTTCCTCTTGATTCTAACTTTGAGCCACAGTTCCTTGTTTTCTAAAACTTGCCAAGCTTCCCACCACCCCAAGAGACTTTGCCTGGGAAGGTCTTCATAACTTAGTTTGACTAATGTCTACTCTTCCTTCAGGTCTCAGTTTAAACGTTACTTCTTCAGAGAAGCCATTCCTGAGTCCATAACCTACACTAGATTACTTCACAACACTCTATTCTTTAATCATGCTTAACACATTTTAATTATATATTCACTAGTAATATATTTGTTTAATATTTCTTTCTCTACTATATATTTAATTAGCCCAGTGTCTTTCATTTATCCAAGTTTCTACTCAGCAAGTTTATACAAAGGCCATCTCTATGCCAGCAATATAGTAGATGCTGGGCATATAGAAGTGAATAGACAGATGAGGTCCCAGTTCTTATGAGGGAAACATACAACCAATGAATGAGCCAGCAAACATACAAGATGATTACAGATTGTGATATCTGCTGTGAGGTAGACTGTGAACTCCTCCAGGGTAGGGATCTCTGTCTGTATTGCTCATTAATGAACCCAAGCATGTTGCTTAGGATAAAGCTGGCTGCTAAACATAACTGAAGAATTTACTTTGTTCATGTAAAGTCTAAAACAGGTATTTCTAATGGGTGGATGGTTCTCCTTCAAGAGCAATCCAGGGACTCAGGGATGCCTTCTAACTTGTGGTTCTGCCATCTTCAGCATGTGGCCATAGAAGTGGAAGGAGCATGGAAGATTGCTTGGTTTTTTTTTTTTTTTTTTGCTGCTGTTGTTGTTGTTTGTTTGTTTTTAATGGGTTAAGCCTGGATGGCTACACCTAACTTCAATGGAGGCTGGGGAATGCAATGCACCTCTGTATTAAGGAAGAAAAGTAAATGGATTCCGTGATCATCTAGTTCCTTTAATAGTACCTGGCACAATACTTGCATTATGAAGAAACAAAGATAAATTAGAAATGCAGATTGCTCTCAAAAAGTTTATAATCTATTAAAGTGTACATGGAAATCAATATTACATTTGATCTGGTATAATGAATTTCTAATTTCTAGAAATCTAGAGATGGTCTTTAAAATGGAATTAATAAACTTTTTTGTTTCTCAGGACAATAAAATTTTAAAAAATTAATCTATTTGTCTACTTTAATTCAGGGTCACCTTCAAGTTTTCCATTTTTTATTTCCTATAGTTTTTAGCCTGTTCCAAATTTTGTCACTTAACAGCTCCTCCTTAGGTTTGGATGGTTGTATTAGGACAAGTCCATTGTCAAGGCAATCTAACAATAGTGAAAGATATCCTAACATTTAGGGACCCGGTGTGGATGGAGCCACACAGTATATTGGAACTTGGAGACAAGCCCCTAGATCACCACATAAATTGTTTGCTTATATTTTTATGGTATTCTTTATAACTTTCTGCTCAGAAAGAAACATTGCAGAAATTTGAATTCTACTCTCAAGTTAAAGCACATACATGGTCACCTGTGTGTTACTTTGTTCTTAAAGCTTTTCTATTCTGAAACTGTTTACATTTTACATGTCTTGGACTGAATTTTAATATTAAAGGCACAGAAACACAGAGCTCTAAGGGATCTCGTTCTGAAGCATTTACCTTAACTTCAGAGTCAATTCAGAAAGGACCTGAAATCTAGAGTTCGATTTATCCTACAGAGAGATGGAAAAGTGAAATATTTCTGAATCCTTGTCAATTGGTTTCAGCTTACTTTTCCCAAATGAGAATCCTCCCTGAGGTAGTCGGAGAGCACGGTCCTGGATAGCAGTTTTGTGCGCCGGGGAACGAATTTTAGAGTCGAGTGCGTCAGGTGGACACCAGTGCGGCTGAGAACCAGCGATGTTCCTGTGACCCCTGAACGGGAAAGGACTGCACTCCCACCAGAAAGTTGGAAAAAGGGGGCAGGGTAGCCAGGAGTTCTGTTTACCCGGCGGGAGTAGGGTGTCCGGGGCTCCCTGCTCCAGCAGCAGGGCGGCCCGCAGGAGCCCCAAAGTGCGCGGCGCGGCGCCGCAGGACGCCCGCCACGCCCCGCGCCGCCCTGCAGGCGAACGCAGGAAGCGGCGAGGCCCCGCCGGGCCGCCGTAGCGCTGCATCTCGGGCCGCTCCTCCCGCGCCGCCCTCCGCCCCCAGCCTCCCGGCGCCGCGGCAGCTCTGGACTGGCAGCGCCGCCGCCGCCGCTGCCGCTTCCTCCTCTGCAGCCGTTCGGCCGCTGCGTGACGCGTCGTTTCCTCCCAACATGGCGGCCGGGGCAGGTCGGCGGTGATGGAGGCCAGGCAGCGGCCGCGGCGGGTGCTAATCCCCACAGTAGCCAGGGCAGCCCTGCTCTCGCCGGGCCTCTGAGCTGCCGCCGCCGCCTCATCCCTTGGCTTCTGCCAGACGGCAGCCTGGGCCGGGCTCCCTCACCGCCGCCGGGCCGGAGGGACGAGTGAGGGGGGCGGCCAGGAAGGGACCCCCGGGCCAGGTCTAGAAGCGGAGGCGCGACGGGCGCGGCCCTCGAGGGGCGGCTTCTCCGGGGTGGCGAGGACCTCGACGCCCCTTGCCGGTACCACGACTGGTCCCGCTCGCCCGCCCCTTTCTGATCCTGTCGCTGCCCTCCACGCCTCCTCTCCCCCACTTCCACCCCCTCTCCTTTTTCTCTTCTCTTCCTCCCCCTCCTCCTCCTCCCCTCCAGCCGTTGGGAGCCGCGGGTCGGACGAGCCGCCGCCTCCTTCTTTGCGTCCATGTATGAGGGGAAGAAGACGAAGAACATGTTCCTGACCCGGGCCCTGGAGAAGATTTTGGCCGACAAGGAAGTGAAGAAGGCGCATCACTCCCAGCTGCGCAAAGCTTGCGAGGTGGCGTTAGGTGAGCGGGGAGGAGGCCCGGGGAATGGCGCGGGGGAGGGGGGGGCCTGGGGCGGCCCGCAGGCGGTGGGGTCGCCTGGGAGCTCGCCCTGGGCCAGCGTCGCTGACCTCATGGAGCCCTCGCGGAGCTCTCTGCTGTCTGGCTGGAGTTGACAGTAACTCGGCTGTATGTGGGGCAGAGGCGAGGTAGAGGAGGAGGGGCAGTTAGCTGGGCTCCGGGACCGCAGCAGGGCTTAGGATCGCGGGGTACCTGGGTTCGAGGGATCGACTAGAGAGTGTGAGAGGACCTTGCGGTGCGGACAGGATACCACCCTTTGTGATGAAGCAGAAGATGAGCTGCTGTTTATTAGCTTGGAAATTGAGGTGGGGCCGGTATGTCAAGATTGGGCGTGGGAAGGGCTCCATATCGTAATTACAATAACTTTATTCTTTGGTGTGATACTTTGAGAAGATAGGCTGAAGTTGTTCCCTTGTTGACAGTCTTGAGAAAGGGTTTGCAAGAGGTGCAGCCCGTTCTGACATCTCTCCGCCTCCGCCACAGGAAAAACATAGAGTAATGTTGTATCTGACTGGGCTGACCTGGAAGAACAAGACCAGTGGTTAAGGGGTGGGGGTGGGGGTGGCGATATAAAAGCGGGGAAGGAAAGAACCTTTAGATAAACTGGCTTTAGGTGACGGGAAGGGAAGGTTTGAAATGAGGAAAATGAAAAAGACAATGACACCCACCAGCCACATGTCTGGACAGTGGCAGCTGCTCTCAAGCTTGAATTGTGATTTATAGTTTAGACGGAAGAGATCTAGTGTAATGAAGCCCGCAGCAGGGAAAATCCAAACAATACCTATAGGGAGGTTAGGCAGATAAGGAATTGTTAAGGGGGAAACACTGATAGATCTATTGCCTACATCAAAGATGAAATAGTTTGAGAGCCCAGGACATTTAACACAAAGATGAATTCCTAATACTTACACTTTATTTTATGGAACTGGAAATAGACTAGGTCAAATTGGCAAGAAAAGGAAGCTTGTTAAATGGGCTTTGGGGAAAAAAGCATTCTTAAAGGGGGAAAAATCCATAACTTATGGATGCTAAAGTATGCTAAAATTAAAGGCTCAAGACAGCTTAAAATTAGCTTTTAGTTATTAAAATAAATGTAAGGCTACTATTTAACTTGCTATAATATCTATACAGTTATTTCCCTAAAATTGTTGATGTGAAAAACATGGAAGAAATTTCACCTTCAAAATTTTGTATCTTTAGAATAATGGGCTTAAGTTTATTTTTTTGTCATCTTCATGGATAAAGTTTCTATTTTGTTGTAGCTAAAAAAAGACTGTTCCAGATTGTATGAGAAGAGTGTTGTATAGAGGTAAAAACTGAAATTATATCTGGGTCCTAAAAGGAATAATTATTAAATTGGGGTGGGATCAGGGAGTAAATGATTTTAGGATTGTTAAAAGAATTGTTATATGTAGGTTTATGACTAACTTGCAGGTTAAAGAACTTAAGTGATTCAAATTAAAGTTTTAGTTTTTGACAATTCAGATTTTCCACGTTAGATTATATATACATAATTGGATTTCAAAATACTACAGGGGTACAAGTGTTTTTGGTTAGAATATATTTTTAATATGATGAATTATAAGTGTCAAACTGAAGAAATTAAGTGCTTTGTGTGTGTATATATTTTCCTCTCCAAAATGGTAACATAAGTAAGCATGTTTTAATGGAGAGCACACTGGAATGAGAGTCTGGGATCCTGGGTTTAAATCCCAGTTCTGTTACATTATCTGCGTTATTAGGCAAGTCTCTGGGCCTTAAGTTCCTTCTCTGTAAAGCTAGGATATTGAACTTAATGATTGTATGATCACATTCCCTCTACTGAGCCATGAATGTGAATGTACTGTTCTGTTAACTTGTGCATTGAATATTCCTGCTACTCTTGAGTGGCATGTTTAGAGGGCCTATAGCTCTCTAAGTGGTCCTTGCCATTTCTAGAGGTAGGAATTACTTGGTGCTGTGTGTGCCGGCTGTATCAGTATTGTCTGTTCCAGATTTTTACCAGTTTTTGCCTTTTTACCCCTTCCATATAGTTAGTAGAAGCTTATCATGAGGAATGTGACTACTTAGGCAGGGGCTAGGCACCAGAGTACTTTATTTACTTGTGGTGTATAAGACCTTTTTTCCACATTTCATAAAAGTTACATTTAGCCTCCTACAAAGCAAAATCTCAGCAATCTCGTGGTAGCTAATCCCTAGTGAACTTTATTTCTTCCCTTCAGTTATCCATCAACAGTATTGCCAAACGTAAGTTGATAGGGTAACTAACCCATTTCATCTTTGCAGAAAGTGTAATATCTTGCAGGAAGATAGTATCCCCTAATATGTGTTGTCCCTGGAAACTATTATAGATCTCCCTTCTCTTCACTATTGAGACTGGGCCAGGTCCACTTTGGTCTCTTGATAATTTGTGTGGCCATTAAGCAGGATGGGAAAGTAAACTGGAATGTACTGATTTGGTCATCCTGGGTCTATAGATTGTGAGTGGGTGGGGGTTTCATGGTAGAGGTACAGAGGCATTTTATGGTTGTTTTTATAACCCTTCTAAATACGCCTGTGTGTATTCATTCTCCTCTCAAATATTTATTGAGTACCTACCATGGAGCTGAAGATAGACAGTAAACAAGAAAATATATGTACTATGTAAGACTTTTAATTCTTTTTTGTTTGAAAATCATTTTATTGGCATGTGAGCAGATTTCAGAGCATTGGTATTCAAAATTAGTTCAGGCATCTTTTATCATAATGGCCAATTAGAAATAGATTTTCTGTAAATCATACTCATGAGATTACAGTTTATCATGTATTCTTAAAATGATTTTTTGTTTTTGCTAAAAAGTATAACTTTTAGGGAACATCATCTAGATTAGGGGAGATTCTACATCATTAAAACAATCCATTCTCAAGACACTATATAAAGAACTTTTATTTTCACAAAAAGAAAAACAGATAAACGTTTAAGGGATATGCAGAGTCATTTAAAACTTTTTTCAGATTTTCTTATGTCAGACTTTGTTTTGAAGAATGGTTTTTTTTTTTTTTTTGAGACAGAGTCTCACTCTGTTGCCCGGGCTAGAGTGAGTGCCCTGGCGTCAGCCTAGCTCACAGCAACCTCAAACTCCTGGGCTCAAGCAGTCCTTCTGCCTCAGCCTCCCAAGTAGCTGGGACTACAGGCATGTGCAACCATGCCCGGCTAATTTTTTCTATATATATTTTAGTTGGCCAGATAATTTCTTTCTATTTTTATTAGAGACGGGGTCTCGCTCTTGCTCAGGCTGGTCTCCAACTCCTGAGCTCCAGTGATCCGCCCACCTCGGCCTCCCAGAGTGCTAGGATTACAGGCGTGAGCCACCACGCCCGGCCTGAAGAATGGTTTTAAAACCAAAAGAAACTAACTCTCCCCAAGCCCGGAACATTGTTACAACTAATGTGAAGCCCAGGGGCTAGGAGCAGCTCTGGGTTGCCCTCTCTTGCTACCTGCCCTACTACAGCTCTCTGCAGAGTGAGGGAGTCTAGGCTGCCCTAGCTTAGCCTGATCCATTCCTGCTCTCGAGAATCCTGAATTAAAAATAGGCTGGCCATCTGCTGGCAGATGAGACAACAGCTGAGCTATTTTTAGTTTCAAAGAATTTAGGATTGTTGCGGGATTGGGCTTGAAGGTAGCATTGTTTGTCTCTTGGGGACCGTGTAGTTGGGACGTATTCCAATCAGGCCTCCAAGTTTCAGGAGTTTCTTTGATGTTAGGGCTGTAACTAGTTCATCTTCTGCTTTCTGGCATTGGATATCTATGAAGATACTCTGCAAATGTTAGGATGAAAGAGTTCAAGGTTGGAAGCTGGCACTGCTAACAGAATAGGAGTGAAAGGGGTAACCAGAAGAAGGTTTTAAAGGGAAAGGAGGCATATAAAGGCAGTGATAAAGATGTATTCCCTGCAGGAATATGGGGGAATGATGGAGACAGAGAAAATATTGTTAGGAAAATAATTTTTGTATCAATATGAATTTATATTGTTCATCATATTATAAAGTGATCCTACTGACTTAGTTTTCTTATATGAGTCTGTTACCTATAATTTTAGTTCCCCTCAGAAATATAATATTGAGACTCAAATGTTACAGAACTTGCTTCCTTCTGCCCCTCTAATCCCACTCTTATTTTTATTGGTGGTGGTATAAAAAAGGGATATGTGGGTGGAGGGAAAATTATTTGAGTGCTCTTGGCCCCAGTTTTATGGTACTTAGGCAACTATTAATTTTTGTCATTCTTCACCATTTATGGAAAAATGACTTATCCTCAAACAATATCCTGCCATCAGTGAACATCTTAATTATAATTTAAATCCATTAACAATTCTCCTTTTAAACCTTCCTTGATATCAAAATAAAAGGTGTTTTCAGTAAGCCAGGCTGCCTGAATTTTGGGGATGGCTAGGAAAAAAGAGTATAATGAATGACATGACTGAAAGAAAGATACTATTTGCATTTGTTCTTTTCTTTCGTATTTCAGATTGGTTTTAGGGTCTCTTTCTCCAGGATAGTATTGAATAAAGTAAATGTCATAGAGCCCAGGTTCTTAGAGAAGATTTTTGAAAAAAGTAAATTTGGGTTGAAAAAATAAGTTTGGGTTACAGTGTGTAATCTGTTTCCATTTTGGAAATTTACAATGCACATGAATATAGTTAGGATTCTGAAAAGTCCTCCAAGAAAGAAACTTGCTCAATTTTGTTTAATGAAGTTTTTCCTAAATTTGCTTGACACTTTTCAGTGACTGTTAACTCAGATAACTCCCCTAGGACACATTGTTCCTTGGAACTTACTTTGGGATACTGTTTAAGGGGAAAGAAAGGCAAAGTAGGTACAATAGCTCTAACTACTGATGAGACCATCTTCCAGAAGAGTCATGTGTTTTGGGAAAGCAGCAGTCCTGTTGATGGTATGGGAAGGAGAAGAAAGTCAGAAATAAGGAGCAGTTGGAATGTTCACTGACTGGCTCTTTCTTTCCTACCCCATCTAGTGGCAGGTAACCAGTTTCTTTCTCCTGATAATGTTTAACTTACACAGAGAAAATTGTGAATGGGAAATAATTTGAGGAAATATTTGTCATAATATTCCTCATATAATAGAGGAGGAATATTTGAAAAGGAAAAATACATGAGTAAATTATTATAGCCATTCCAAACTAGTTATATTCTTTATTCTGATGTTTGTTGAGCTTATATGTGCCAGATATATGTGCCAGATACTGCTTCAGTGCTGGACATACAGCAGTGAACCAAACATGCTTTCATTGAATTTATATTCCAGTGGGATAAGGGTGATAGTAACAAACTAATATATATTATATTGTGAGGTTGTTATCTCAAGAAATAGTTCAGAAAGGTAAAGGGAAACGCACAGGAGTGCTACTTTAGAATAGGGTTTTCAGGAAAGGCTTCTCTGTGAGATGACTTTTGAACAGAGAAGTGACATAAGTGAGAGATTCAGCTTTCAGATACCTGGATGAAAACAGAAACAGGAAACAGCAAGATGAGTGTGTGCTTGGTGTGGTTCAGGCTGCAAAGAGGCTTGTATGGCTGGGAGAGAGATGGGGAATGGTAGGAGAGGAGGGCAAATTTGGGATTTTAGGGATGGCGCATTTACATTTTTAAAGGCTTACTCTGGCAAGAATTGATGGAAACTTAGACTAGGTTGGTGGTAGTGGAAGGGGTGAGAGTTGTTTGCATTTGGAATATATTTTGAAAATATATATTTTTGCTTTATGGATTTGTTGAGTGACAAAGGAAATGATGATACCCAGTCTTGCAGCCAGAGCTTCGGGTTGATTATAGATGGCATTCACCTCAATGGAGAACATAAGGATAGAAAAAGCCTTTGTAAAAATAGGTTTTTATATGGTAAAACATTTTCATCTTGCATTCTGCATATATTTTAGAATTTTTTAATGATAGAATTTCCTAATGATATAATAGGATATTTTCTACTGAGAATGACACAAAACAACTTCAAATTTGAGATGTCAGGTTTTTTTCAGTGAGGTTTTTTTCCCCGAGGAAATAATCCTTTCACTTGTTTGGTTCCTTCCTGGAATAGGAACTTTGCATATGTAATTAGTTAAGGATCTTGGGGTGAAATTTAGAACCTTAATTAATTTAGGGCCTTGAGGTGGGCCCTAAATCCAATGACTGGTGTCCTTTTAAGAGGAGGAGAGGACACTGAGGCACACAAAGGAAGAAAGCTGTGTGAAAATGGAGGCAGAAATTGGAGTTATGCTGCCACAAGCCAAGGAATGCCAAGAGTCACCAGAAGTTAGGAAGAGACAAGGAGTGGAATTCTTCCCTGGAGCCTTCAGATGTGTCATAGCTCTGCTAACACCTTAGTATTAGACTTCTGGCATCCTGAACTGTGAGAGAGTAAATTTCTGTTGTTTTAAGCCACCAAATTTATGGTAATTTGTTAAGGCAGCCCTTGGAAATGAATGAAAGTTCCTTTTATCCTAACTTTTCAGAGCCAGTTTAATTTCTTTATTTGAGCTTCCTTATACAGAGTATACCGTATATTTGTTTATGTAATCAAATACTGTATTTGGCTCATCTCTGATTCATGAATCTAGAAAGCAGTTATTCTCAGCCTTTAGCGTGTGTTAGAGTCTCTTGAAAAATTTCTTAACGGAGTCTTGCGGCCTGGTGTGGTGGCTCATGCCTGTAATCCTAGCACTTTGGGAGGCTGAGGCAGGAGGATCATTTGAGTGCAGGAGTTGGAGTTTGCAGTGAGCTATGATGATACCATTGCACTCCAGCCTGGGTGACAGAGCCAGACCCTGTCTTAGACAGACGGACAAACAAACAGAAAGAGTCTTGAGCCCAAGCATTTAGAAATTTTGTGTTCTGCTTTCAACAGTTTGTTTTGATTAGAGTTAGACTTGCTATAACTAAATTAGTCTATGTAGCCTGTGTTACCTTTTCATTCAGAAAAGGCTATGAAAATCTTTAAAATATTTCATCTATTTACTTTTATCATTCCAATAAATTTAACATTTAATTTTTATTTTTTATAAACAAACCCTTTTCTTCAAACCATTTTTAAAAGTAAAACTGGAAAAAAAATTACCTGTAACACTAACAGCTGGAGACAACCACTGCTAACTTTTTGGGGAAAAAAAACCCCAAAACCTCTGTTGAGGTATAATTTATATAGGGTAAAATTTACCTTATTTAATTGTAATGATTTTTAGTAAATTTACTGAATTGTGTAGCCATCACCATTATTCAGTTTTAGAACATTTCCATCACCCCAGTAAAATCCCTAGTGCCCATTTACAGTTAATCCTTGTTGCCACCTTCAGCTATAGGTATTCATTAATCTGTTTTCTATCTTTAGATTTGCCTTTTTTGGACATTTCATAAAATGCAATCATACATAGTTGGTCTTTTGTGTCTGGTTTCTTTCACTCAGCACGTGTTTGAGGTTCATTCATGAAACATGTATCAGTACTTCTTTTTATTGACGAGTAGTATTCCATTGTTTGGATATATCACATTTTGCTTATCCATTTACCTGTTCATAGATATTTGAGTTGAATGAATAATACTGCTGTGAATATTTGTGTATAAATCTTTATGTGGACATAGATTTTTACTTCTCTTGGGTAGATAAGCTAGGAGCGGAATTGCTGGGCCATATAAATGTATGATTCACATTTAAGAAACTGCTGAATTGTTTTCCAAAGTGCCTGCACCATTTTACCCACCCAAACAGTGTATCACGGTTCCCATTTCTCCACATCCTTACCAACATTTGTTACTGCCTTTTTTATTTTAGCCATCTTAATTTGTACAAAGTGTTATCTCACTGAAACACTGTCAACTTTTTGAAGTACAGAATGAGTATTCCTTATTCCAAATGATTATGACCAGGAATGTTTTATCTTGGGGATGGGACCGAAGTCTAAACTCCAAATTCACTTGTGTTTTGTAGCACTTTATACATACAGCTTGAAGGTAATTTTATATAATATTTTTAATAATTTTATCTATGAAACAAAGTTTTGACTGGGACCCATCACATGAGGTCAGGTGTGGAATTTTTCACTTCTGGCCTCATGTTGGTGCTCAAAATGTTTCAGGTTTTGGAGCATTTCCAATTTTCATAAGGATGTACAACCTGTATTTTTTCTACTCCCATACATGGGAGCATGCACATACGTGCACAAACACATACATTCTTTAAAAATTTGAACTATTTTTAAGGCATAGTAAGAGGAAAGGAATTTATTGTTTACTATATGCCAGGTCTGTGTCAATTGAATACTTCATTGGCTTTACCTCAGTTAGTCCTCAGAACAACCCTATATACTATTGTAAGTATAATTAGGTACTATTATTATCTGCATTTTACAGATGAAGAAATTGAGTTTGGGGTTTGTGTTTGGTAGAGTTGGAATATGACATTAGAACCTACACAGAGCCACGTTGAGAGTTGCACAGCTGATCTGCACCCTTAATGATAACACTGTGTGTTTATAAGTAACAAATTACAAAAAGGAAAAGAAAGGAATGTCAAGAAAAGAAAAAGGGCCAAATACTAACATACAAACAGATGATATCAATTCAGAAAAATACTGCTCTGTACATTTCAGTGAATCTCCAGAGTATTTATGTTCAGTGTGTTCCTAATAGGATCCCTGACTCCATCATGCAAAATATCATTTTAGTTCTCTGTTCTGCTTAAGAAGTCAGGCAAATTCATGTGTATTTCCATGTATATTTTCTAAGATTTTTAACAAAATTTTAAAGTGAAGTTTTAATAATTTAAGCCATTTGGAAATTTCATTTGTCTTGTAATACTTCCCAAGGATTCTGGATAGGCTAGCTTTTATTGTGCTTATATTCCTAACCCTTTAAAAATACTCTGATTTGCTTTTTATCTCAATATTTTATAGCATTTCAAATCATTTTAAGAATTGAGATAAAAACAAAAAATCTTATTAAAATGTCATGTGAAATTACAAAAAGATTTTGTTACCTAAAAATAACTCATAAATCTCAGTGGCTTCTTCTGTAAGTATGTAAATATAATTATTGTATAATTGTCATGATTTTCAGTTTTCTGTTCTCATCAAAATTTCATAGGCATTTCTATATATCTATGTTGTCTTTCTACCTAGCATTTTTACAGTGTGTCATCAGTTTAAATGTTTTTGAGTTTGGGGACATCTATATTTGAATTTTGCTGCACAGATTTTTCTTCTTTTTTTTTTTAATCCCTGCAAATTCATTGAGTGCTTGTTATGTATGCTGAACTGTATAAAATCAACTCTTAAGATTGAGATCACTTGGTTAGAGTATAGTCATTTTTGGCTCTTATTCCTTAAGGCAAGCTTGCTGTAAACAATACTATACCTGTGCTTGGTGCAAGTGTACAGCAGAGCACTGAGGACAGCAAGATAGGGTAGTTGCTCTCTTTAGATTTATTGATTTCGATCAGTTTTTCATCCTTTAATCTTTCCTTTACATTTTTTTCTGTTCTAAAAGTGAAAAAAAAAAGACATAACTGCTCTTTGTAGTTAGAATATCTATACCTTTGTTTTCTATAAATTTTATTATTTGATTTTTTTCATGCTTTTTTTCTTGAGATTTATTAGGGTATGTCTTAGTCTGTTTTATTAGGGTATGTCTTAGTCTGTTTGGGCTCCTATAACAAAATACTCTAAGCTGGGTGGCTTATGGATGACAGAAATTTATTTCTCACAGTTCTGGAGGCTGGGAAGTTCAAGGTGCTGGCAGATTTCATGTCTGGTGAGGGCCTGTTCTTTATAAACAACATCTTCTAGTTGTGTTCTCACAAGGTGGAAGAGGCAAACAGGCTCCCTCAGACCTCTGTAAAAGGGCACTAATTCTTAATTCCAACATGTTGGGGATTAGATTTCAACCTGTGAATTTTGGGGGAACACAAACATTCAGACCATAGCAGGGTATGATATGAGGAATGCGTTTAACAAGTTCATTTCCTTCCTCTGAATTGATAACTGTTTTAACAGCAGTTACTAAATAATTTAAAAAACATTTTATCACATCATATTCCATCAGTCATTATCAATTTATATTAGTATAGTACCTAGCATGATATCTGATAGGATTGATTAGTCTTCATTATCTCTTATTTTTTTATAATATTGCTTGCTTTTTCCAAATGTTTTTAGGATTTTCTTTTAAGTTTTTTAATGTTCACTCTTAGCATCTTATTAGCATATTACTTAATCATCATTTCTTACCTTTCATTCTTACATATCACGTAAAAAGTATTATGGTTGAGAAGAAATTGATTAATAAGATTTTAAAATATACACCAGTATCCAAAAATAAGTATAATTTTAATTATTAGGGAATAGAAGTTTTATAGTAAATGCCAACTGTGTATCTACAGCTATCTAGAAGGACAGAAATTAAAGTTATGTTACCAGAATGTATATTTTTTTTCCTGAATGCCGTGATGAATCTGTTTGCATAAATGAAGTGAAAGTGTTTTGTTCTTTCTGTTTCCATCCTTAATCTCCTTTTCTGTGACTGTTGGAGAAGACTCTTGAATGGCAAATTAGAAGGAAAGGTACTTTTGTTAGTATTATGGAGAACTTTCTTTCCTTAAGAAAATCAATCTGCCAAAGTATACTGTCTTAAACTTTTGTATGTGGTTATCTTCGCTGAATTATTTTCCTTTTGAAATAGTTAAATATTTTGTCAATTCTTAATTTTCTTTTATATTTCAAAAAGCACACTTGAGTACGCAGTTAATATGCAAAATTCTGGTTTCCCTAAAAAAATGTTAGGTTCTCAAAATCGTCACCATTATAATTCTTTTTGTTTGGTTGGTTTTTCTTGGTTTGAATGAAAATGTCTTTAAGAAAGATTGGTTAATTATTTTCTGTTTTATCACTATTTAAAACTATACTTATGAATATTTACTAAGCAGTTTTAAGTTTTGTATTATTAAATTGAATAGCCTTTGATTTTTTTAATTCTCCCCCAAATGGTTTGTATCAATTCAGTGTCACCGAAGGTTTCTATCCTTAACATTTATAAAAGCAACATGATGTTTCATTAACAGCAAATAAGGAGCTTTGTTTGATTTTGCTACTCATGTATGCCTAATGCTATGCTATGTAATTAAGATATCTCTCACCAGTTTATTTGACTAAAACTACTTAATGTAAAGGTTTTGTGGATTTAGTAAGTTAATGTCCCCAAATATTTTGTCGAAGCTAGTAGTCACTGTTATAATTTGGCTCTTCAGGAGGTGTATAATAAAATTAAATTATCTTTGTTTGGAAATCAAATGTTCTCAAGAATATTTGCTTTTCTTCAGTTCTTTCAATTTTAATTTTTTAATTCTTATTTTTATCCTGAATTTTTAATTTAAAAAATTATCGCAATATATCAGTTCCTTTTTTGTGAACCATTCCTTTTATATTTCCTACCTGATTCTCTTATCTTTCTCCCTCTTTTTGAAACCCTCAGAATCTCTATCAGCATTGATACATGAAAACATTCTTGATTCATAAACACATATTTTAAAGCAATTGGGACAATTTAAAAATAATCAGAGGGTAATCTGAAATACAGATTAGGATGTAGTTAACAACCTTTTGTTGTGACCTTCCAAATGACCACTAAATTGCAGAAATGGAGGAAAATTCACTACATGGTAGGAAAATAGATTGGTGGCAATCTATTGTAGACCTAGGAGGAATGAGGAGAAGCTGAAAGGATGAGAGGAGAGTTAGATACGGAGAACAGGGAATATAAAGCTATGGAACATACAGATAATTCATTTTCTGAAACATAAAACCAAAATCAGAAATTACAAACAAAATAATAAAGACATACTGAAGAAAACTTCTACACTAAAAAATATCTGTGTGTGTGAACTGAAAAAATTCCAGGAAGAAAAATACTCAAATGTATAGGGACTCCTACAAATCTCAGTCCAGCAATATTTTAATATTAAGGATAAAAATTAATCCCATACATACTCAAGCAGAGAAAATAAGGTTCCAAAAAGGAGTTCAGTTTGTTAAGATTGTAAGGAAGAATTTCAGCCTACATAAACTTAAGTCATAGGAGTTTGCTGAAAATAATAGAATAGCAACTCACTCTACTGATAAACTTATACATTCTATTTTACATATTTTTAAAGAAAAGTCCTATCTCACCTGCCTTTCTGTCACCTTTTTCCCTTGTGCCCTATTTCCTCTTCTTTCCCTGTCTCCTTGAGCTGTCCACCCCTTTCTCTCACCCCCTTTATTTCAAATTCTTCTTCTAGAAAATTATTGTTAGAAAATAATCAGAGATATGTTGTAAAGAGGCATATACCAGTTTATTCATCATTATGCTGTTTATAATTCTAAAAGTTGAAAATAACTCAAGTAGTCAACATATGAGCTTGGTTTAATAAATAATGTTATGGTCATACAATGGAATATTACAAAGTACTGAGTAGTGATGTGCTGAAGATATATTTATTGATATGGGAAGATAAATCAATGGACAAATCAGATTATATAATAATATTTTTCTTGGGACAAATATATGTAGGTATGCAGAGAAAAAGTGTTGCCAATACAAGGAAATTTTGACAAATATAATCATACTGAGAGATATTTCACGGTCTTATTTTGTGGTAGAACTAGAATAAAATATTTATGGTGTTCTTAGACGTATACATCATTACAGAGTCTATATACTTCTAAAGAACTTCTCTATAAATGCAAAAGTATTACCTATTTTTTTCCCTAAGCCTGTGGCATTTAAATAGAGTAAGAGAGGAAAAAGAAAACACATGAAGATAAGTAGTAGTCTTCTTATTGAAGTAGAAAAATAAAATCAAGAAAGTTGCTGACATCAAATATAGATGATTGAATGATAGTGAGCGAGTGAGCCTAGTAGTGAACACAGGGACAATGAAGTGTTTTTGGTATTGTTTAGACTGAGTATACATAACTAGGATCAATTAGAGATTGATTGTATTTTGGGCTTCATGACTTATTAGCCTGTGATAATAGGAAGGAAATTGTTTTGTTCTTCAGATGTACCCCATGACCTTTCTCATTTTGATTCCTAAGAATGAGGAGAGAACAACTGGGCTCACGTAGACTTTTGACTTGGAAATATTTATGCAGTAAGTCCTCATTTAACATCATTGATAGATTCTTGGAAACTTCGACTTTAAGTGAAACATTATTTGAGCAGGTCCTTGAATAATGTTATGTTATTATAAGAAAAAATTGGTTTTATTATATGTCATTTCATTTCGCTTAAAGTTGCCATTTCCAAGAACCTGGTGACAATGTTAAGTGAGGACTTACTGTAATTTACGCCTCTGGTAATCTATGTAAGTGTTATATAAGAATTAAAAAGTACTTTTGAGAGAAACTCATTGGTTGCTGTTATCTTCTGAAACACCAAGGAAGCCTTGGTCTCACCTCAAAGAACCCTAAGCCAAGAATGGGATGTAGCTTTCAGAAGCTATCATTTTCATGTATGTATCCATTGAGGCCTTCTCAGCACATCCAGAAAAAGCATGAAAAACTGACTGACGAGTACAGGTTTTCTTTCCTTTTCTTTTTTGAGACAGCGTCTCACTCTTTTGCCTGGGCTAGAGTGTGGTGGCGTCATCATGGCTCACTGCAGCCTCACTTCTGGGCTCAAGCAATCTTCCTGCCTCAGCCTCCTGAGTAGCTGGGACTACAGACATGGGTCACTACTCCTGGCTAAATTTTCTATTTTTTCTAGAAATGGGATCTTCCCATGTTGCTCAGGCTGGTCTTGAACTCCTGGCCTCAAGTGATCCCCGCTCCTTGGCCTCCCAGGGTGCTAGGATTACAGATGTGAGCCACTGCACCAAGCCAAGTTCAGATTTTCTTAATGCCTACAAAAAGCCTAGTAGTGCTAACCGGTATAGATTTACTCTTGCAAATTCTTGAATTTATATCCTTTCTAGAGTTGGATACCAAGTTTTTTTAAATTATTAATATGTAGAACCTGCCACTTATCAAGCATTTTTCTATGTATCTCATTTGAGTCATAATACAATACTGTGAGTTGTATTAATAGATATTCTTTTTCTCATATTTCATGTTTATAAGTGCTTTCCTAAAATTAGCTAAAATTTGTGCTTATTCCATTAAAACTTGATTATAGCTTGTTTAGTACTGAGTAAATGAACTTCTGTCTTCCTTCTCTTTCTCCCGTATTGGGAAATTTCTCAAAAATCTTCTCTTATATTATTTATTTGCACTTATTACTACCTCGTTTAAAATGCAGGTAATCTTTGGGAATATTAAACATATTAGTTATTCATATGTTAGTGCTGTCCTTAGATTTCTGGAGAATGCTTTCTTGCTTTCAACATCTAGCTGAGTTTTGCCCTGCTGAGAGAATGAGAAATTTGACTGAAATAATGGAAGAAAATGGATTAATTTTGGAACATGGACATTATAGTGCAGAGTAGCACTGGGATAGGCCTGATAGAGGCTCCTTTCTATAACATAAGGATAGCATGAGGTTGTGGGTCAGAGAGAATAGTTTGTAAAGTGGTACAGACTGTTGAGATGAGAAAGTATGAGAAAGAACCTTTTTGACTTTGCACTTAGGAACAATGTATGTTATTTAAAAGGTGTAAACACTCATTATAGCTTGTTGATGATAGTGTATTTTGTGTGGGGGGGAATAATGCCCATTAATTGGCTATTTTCTGTTTTAAAAAAGTGGATTTTGGTTCTAAGTATTATACAAGAATTAAGAAATGTTTTTGAGAGAACCTCATTGGTTGCTGTTATCTACTAAAACACAGAGGAAGCCTTAGTTTCACCTCAGAGAACCTTAAGCCAAGAAAGGTGTGTAGGTTTCAAAAGATGTTGGGGACAGCATAATGTTTTGTATGTTAAATTTTGTTACTGTGAACTCTGATTTTAAAAACTATTATAAAGACTTTTAAGCCTTCACTATTTTGTTTGACAAACAATTATTGAACACTTTCAATGTGTATTAGATAATAGAGAAGCTAGGCAATAATCATACCTGGTCCCTGCCTTCAAGAGCTTATAGTCTCCTGGGGTAGTCTCTTGGGGAGAGACGGATTTGCAACAAATAGATGTTATAAGTGATAAATAGGTACCATGGTAGACATATGAAATTGATGGAAACCCAAAGGAAGAATTAATTAGTTCTTTCCAGTAGTAGTAGGGTGGGGTTATGAGTCAGGAACAGCTTTATAGAGGAATCACCCTAGACTTCAGTCTTGGAAGCTCACCAGAAGAATATGCTATAGAATGGTACAGGCAGAACTAATTGCATGAGCATAGAAGTATGAGAAAGCATGGTTATGCTTAGGGAGCTGTGGGAAGTTGAGTATGACTGTGGGGTATAGTCTGGGAAAGAAAGCAGGGGCCAGATCATTGAAGACCTTTTATGCCATACTAAGGAGGTTAGACTTTTTCTTATAGATAGTAGGGTACCGAGTTAAGGAGTGAAATCATGATGTTGCACTTCAGAAAAATCATTCTATTGGCATTTTGAAAAGTAGGTTGCTGGGATTCAGAACTGCAGGCAGTGAGACTGTTAACTTTTGTCATATCCCAGGTTTGAGGAAACATGGGCTTGAAACTGAGGCAGTGAGTATGGAAAGCTTACATATTAGTAAATCAACAGGACATCATAACTGGGTGTGAGAAATGAGGAAAAGAAAGGTGTTCAGGGTGATTCTGAGATTTCTAATGAGGTGATTTTGAGCAGTTGGATCTGTTCACCAAAAATGGCAGTACAAGAAGATAAGCACATTTGAGATAAAAGAGTTGAGGAAAAAATATATTCTGTTATATCGAAATTGAGTTTGAAGTTCATGTGGTATATGTAAGTACAGATGTTTAGTTGATAGTACTTTATTTTATTTGTCGATCTATTTATCTGTTTATTTATTTATTTATTTATTTTTAAGAGACAGGATATCACGCTGTTGCCCGGCTGGAGTGCAGTGGTGCAATTATAGCGTCTCACTGCAGCCTCAAACTCCTGGGCTAAAGCCATCCTCCCACCTCAGCCTACCAAGTAGTTAGGACCACAGGTGTGCACCACCATATACGGCTAATCTTTTTCTTATTTTTGTAGAGACAGGGTCTCACTGTGTTGCCTAGGCTGATCTCAAACTCCTGGCCACAATCGATCCTCCCAAACTACTGGGATTGCAGGCGTGAGCCATGGTGCCTGACTCTGACAGTAGTTTATAAAATGACAAAAGCCTAGGAGAGAAATCTGAGTTTGTAGATCAAGGTTTAGGTATTATCAACATGCAGTTCGCCACTTGGGTCTTCTTGGAGAAAAGGAGGTGTGTATTAAGTTACCTGGTAAATTTATTCTCTCATTTATTACTTTCATCAAGAATCATTGAAGTACCTGTTTGTTCCAGATTTTATGCTAAGCCTGAGAAATATAAAGATATAAAATATGATTTTTGCTATTAAGGAGCAAATTGAGGGAGATGAATAAAAAATAATTTCAATATGATAACTGTTGAGAAAGTAGTAACCAGAGGAAGTTATAGAAATAGAGGAGTGTAATTATCTTAGCCTGGAAGTGCAAGAGAAGACTTCTTAGTGATAACAGCTGTATATTCTAGTAAGATGAGTTGGTTTTAGCCAGGAAAAGATGACTGGGAAAAGTATTCTGGGAAAGGGGGAGAGCATCACTCACTAAGGCATCAATAGCTGAAAAAACACAAAGTATGGGCATAGAAGATTAGCATTTTAAGAGTTTTAAGTGTGGCAGCAGGAATGGTAGATGAGACTTATGGAAAGTGTTACAGGTGATAGTAAGGATGGATGGAAAATCACTGAAAGATTTTTAGTTGGGGAGTGATAGAGAATATATGACTAAGACAATCTTAAGGTACCTGCTAGGCAAATTGGTGGTGAGGTAGAATTCAGGCAGAAGACACAGTTTGAGCAAAATCCTAGAGATGTGAAATAGCAGGTCTTTTCAAGGGATTTACTGTGCTCCTTTATTGTTGGAGTGTGGAATGCAAGGAAGGGCATGCAGAGAGATAAGAATGGTAGACAGGGACTAAATCATGAAAAGTCTTGTGTGTAATGCTGAAGAGCTTGAACTTTATCCGGTCAGAGATCACTCTGGCACAATGTAGAGGATGAATTGGAGTCAGTAGGCCTGACGAGAGATGAGGGCCTGACCTAAAGTAAAAGTAGCAGAAGGCATGGGGAAATCAAAATTAAGCAGTTAGAACAGAAGTTCTCTTCCTTGGCTATACAAATACACCAAGATCACCCATGGAGCTTCTTAAAAACGCAACCAGCTGCATCCTTATTACTGGAGATCCTGATTTGCTAAGTTTGGGAATGGGCTTGGGCAACTTATTTTGCCTTTTATTTTTGTTTTTCACATTAACATATGTAAAATTGATTTTTTGCTGTTCTGTTCCATGAATTTTAACACACATGAAGATTTGTATAGCCTCTACCACAGTTGGGATGCAGAATAGTTTTAGCTCCCCCAAAAACTCCCTCATCTGTCTCTTTAGAGTCACACCTTTCCTCACATCCCAAATCCCTGGCAACCACTTCTGTCACTATAGTTTTGTCATTTTAAGAATGTCATATACATAGAATCATATAGTATGTAATCTTTTGAGATTGGCTTCTTTTACTCAGCATGCCTTTGAGATTCATTCAAGTTGTTCATGTATTGGTAGTTTGTTCCTTTTTATTGCTGAGTAATATTCCATTGTATGGATGTACTACAGTTTGATTATCCATCACTCATTGAAGGACTTTTTAGTTTTCAGTTTTTGGCAATATGACTAGAGCTGCTATAAACATTCTTGTACAGATTTTTACATGAACTTAAGTTTTCATTTCTCTAGGGTAGGTACCCAGGAGTGGGATTGCTGGGTCATATGGTAAGTATATGTTTAACTTCATAAGAAACTTCCAAACTGTTTTCTAAAGTGGCTGTACCATTTTACATTCCTGCCAGCAATGTATGCAAGTTCTATTTGTTCCACATCCTTACCAACTATTGGTAGTATGAGTATTTTTAAATTTTAACTATTTTAATAGGTATATAGTGGTACCTTACTGTGGTTTTTATTTGCATTTCCTTAATGGCTAATGGCTAATGGCATTGAACATCTTTTTGTACATTTATCTGCCACGTGTTTGTCCACTCTGAACTTCTAAGTCTTTTGCCCATTTTTAAATTTGGTTATTTGTTTTCTTGCTGTTGAGTGTTAAGAATTTTTTAAAAGTATATATTCTGGATGTAAGCCTTTTGTCAGATATGTGATTTGCAGATATATTCTATAGCTTACTTTTTAAATTCTCTTAACATTGCCATTCACAGAGCAAAAGATTTTATCTTGATAAAATCCAATTTATTTTTTTTTCTTTTATGGAGCATACTTTTGGTTTTGTATCTAAGAACTCTGCTTAATCTAAGCTCCCAGAGGGTTTCATTTTTTTCTAAAGTTTTATAGCTTTTTATTTTATATTTAGATATGTGATCTATTTGAGTTAATTTTTGTATAAGGTAGGAGTTTTAGGTTGAGACTCTTGACTTTTTTTTTTTTCTTTACATATGGTATCTAACTTCAACACTGTTTGTTGAAAAGATTATCCTATCTCCATTGAATTGTATTTGTATCTTTGTCAAAAATCAATCAGCTGTATTTCTGTGGGTCTATATCTGGACTCTATTCCATTAGTGTATGTGTCTATCTTTCTCCAATCTCACAGTGTTTTGATTATTGTAACTTTAAAGTCTTAAAGTCAGATACAAGGATTTCTCCCAACTTATTTTTTATTAGAATTGTTTTGTCTATTATAGTCATGTTGCCTTTCCTTGTAAATTTGAGAAGGTGCTTATCTGTGTGCAGAAAATCATGCTAGAATTTTGGTTGGCAGTGGATCAAATCTGTAGATCAATTTAGAGAGAATTGGCATCTTTATTGTTTTGAGACTTCTAGTCCATGAGCATGATATATTTATCGTATTTTTTAGTTCTTTGATTTTTTTTCATTAGTATTTTTTTCAGTATATATTTTGTATGTGTTTTGTTAGGTTCATAGTTAAGAATTTTATTTTGGGGGGAGCTATTGTAAATAGTATTGTTTTTTCACTTTTGGTTTCCAACTGTTTATTGCTAATATATAGAAATATGATTGATTTTTATCAGTTGCAACTTTGCTAATTCACTTACAAGTTCTAAGAGTTTTTTCCTTCAAGATTTCTTGGGATTTTTTACTTAGTCATGTCATCTGTGAATAGGAACTATTTTCTTTCTTTCCAGTCAACATGCCTTTCTTTTTTTTTTATTCTCTCTCTCTCTCTCTCTCTCTCGCACACGCTGGGATGTTTAGTACAAAGTTGAATAGAAGTGATGAGAGACAGTCTTTCCTCATTCTGGATCTTGAAGGGAAAGCATTCATATTTTCATCAAGTTGGGTGCTCTTGGGTTTTTGTAGCTACTCTTTATCAAGTTGAAGAAGTTCCCCTTTATTGGTAGGTTGCTGAGAGTTTTTATCATGAATGGATGTTGAATTTTGTCAAGTGTTTTTTCTGTATCAATTGATATGATTATGTGATTTTTCTTCTTTAGTCTCTTTACATTGGTTGATTTTTTTGAATATTGAGTTAGCCTACATCCTTGGAATAAACCTCAGTTAGTCTATAATTTTTTTTATAGATTGTTGAATTCTAGTTGCTACTATTTTGTTGAGGATTTTTGCATCTATATTCATGAGTGATACTGGTCTGTATTTTTCTGTACTGTCTTTCTGTGCAGTACAATTCTGACACTAATTACCCATCAGGTCAAATTTAACAGATTAAGGACATGGTCCTCCGCAAAACCGTTCTCACTTAAGACATTAGCCACAAGCTTCAGGGTTTCTAGGCTACACATACTTCTGACCAACTGGCTACAAAATTGGGGGATCCCCTACCCTCTCAGGTTCTGTAGAACAACTCACAAAACTCAGGAAAGTGCTATATTTAGTATTACAGTTTTGTTATAAAGTATACCAATCAGGACTATCCAAAAGAAGAGACCCATAGGGCAAGGTTTGGAAGGGCCCCACGTACCAAGCTTTTGTGTCCTTGGAATGCTTTACCCTCCCACCTTATCAATGTGTGTCACCAACCAGGAAAGCTCACCCAGGCTTTGGGTGTTCAGAATTTTTGTTGGAGTTTTATTACATAGGTCTACATTATTGAACCCAGTCTGAAACCCCTTCCCCTCTTTGGAGGTGAGGCTGTGCTTGTGTGGCTCAAAGCCCCAAGTCTAATCACATGGTTGGTCTTTCCAGCATAGCTAATCCCTAGCCTGAAACTGTCCAAGGGGCTCACCGTCAATAATAAAGATACTTCTGTTAGGAAATTCTAAGGGTTTAGAGGCTTGCTTCTGGTACCAGGGACAAAGACCAAACAGTCTAGTTTCATTATCAGGACAATATTGGCCCTCGTAAAAGGAGTCCAGAAGTGTTCTATCCTTTTCTGTTTTCTGGAGGAGATTGTATAGAATTGATGTTAATTCTTTTATAAACATTTCATAGAATTTTCCAATGAAACCATCTGGTCTAGATTTCATTTTGGTAGTTTTTAAACTATAAATACAATGCCTTTAATAGTTACAGAACTATTCAAATTATTTCATATTGGAGAATTGTGGTAATTTTGTGCTTCTTTAGGAATTGGTATATTCATCTCACTTCTCAAATTTATGTATGTAGAGCTCTTTGCACCTAATCCATTTTAATGTCTGTGGTGTTTGTGGTGATATTCTGCTTTATTTCTAATATTAGTAATTTATAATTTGTGTCTTCTTTTTTTTTTGTCAGTCTTGCCTAGAGTTTGTCAATTTTATTGATCTTTTCAAAAAAACAGCGTTTTCATTGATTTTTTTTCCTGTTGTTTTTCTATTTTTAATTTCATTGATTTTTGCTCTTGTACTTACTATCTTTCTGCTTTCTTTGGGTTTATTCTGTGCTTCTTTTCCTACTTTCTTAAGGGTAAGAGCTTACGTTTGAGACCTCTCCTCTTTTCTGATGAGGCATTTAGTGCTGTAAGTCTCCCTGTCAGCATACTTTAGCTGTGCCCCACAAAATTTATGTTGTATTTTTATTCAGTTCCATATATATATTTTTTTAATTTTCCTTGGGACTTCCTCTTGACCCATGGATTATTTAGAAGTGTGTTGATTTTCAAGTGTTTGGAGATCTTACTGTTATTCCTTTTGATTCCTATTATTTATTTCATTTTGGTCAGAGAACACATTCTGTATGAGCTCAGTTCCTTTAAATTTGTCGAGGTTTGTTTTATGGCCTAGAATATGGGCTATCTTGGTGACTGTTCTGTGGGCATTTGAAAAGAATGTGTATTTTGCTGTTGTTGAATGAAGTATTCTAGAAATTTATATCCTGTTGATTGATAGTGTTTAGTTCTATATCCTTGGTGATTTTTTTGTCCAGTAGTTCTATTAATTGTTGTGAGAGGGATGTTGAATTCTTCAGCTGTAATTGCAGATTTGTCTGTTTTTTTCTTTCAGTTCTATCTGTTCCAGCTTCATGTATTTTGAAGCCCTTTTGTTTGTTGTGTACACATTTAGGATTACTATGTGTTCTTGACATATTGACCCTTTTATCATTGTGTAATGTCCTTCTTTGTCCTGGTCATTTTTTTGTTTTCAGTTTTACTTTATTTGATAGTAATATAGCCACTCCTGCGTTGTTTTTTCTTTTAATTTTTTTTCCATCTGTTTGCTTTCATCCTACCTGTATCATTGTATTTGTAGTTTCACATAGCTAGCATATTGTTGGTTCATATTTTTAAAATCTAATCTGCCAAACTGTCTTTTAATTGTTCTTCTTAGACCTTTTATATTTGATGTAATATTGGTATGTTAGGGCTTAAGTTTGTCACTTTACTTTTGTTTTCTGTTACTTTCTCTGTTTTTCTTTCCTATGTCCATTTTGCTGCCTTTATGTGAGTTCCTTAAAAATTTTTTAGAATTCCATTTTGATTCTTCTATGGAGTTTTTGAATTATATCTCTTTATATTTGATTTTTAGTGGTCATGCCAGATATTATATAGCTTATGATATACTAACGTCAACATTTTACCACTTCGAGTAACCTGTAGAAACCTTAACACCATTTAGATCTCTTTATCTTCCCTCTTTATAGTATTAAATAGTTCCTCTACATACATTAAGAACCACATAAGACAATGTTTTATTTTTTACGTAAATGTCTAACATAATTTGGAAAACTTGAGAGGAATAGTGTTACATTTTCTCATATTTTAACATTCTCTGTGATGTTTCAAAATTCCTTTACCACCTTATTCCTTTAGGATTTTTCACTAAAAATACACACACACACACACAACACACACACAGACTTTCATGGTGTCTAATGAGAAATCCACTGTCATTCTAATCATTGTTCCTCTGTAGATACTATGTCATTTCTTTCTACCTGCTTTCAAGACTTTATTTGTCTTTAGTTTTCCGGAGTGTGATTATGATCTGTCTTGACATGAATTTCCTTGGATTTCTATACTGTTTGGATTTGTTCAGCTTCTTGAATCTGTAGGTTTATGTACAGTACCAGAGTATTTCATATTAGTGGTTACAAACCAATGTTGGATTGTGAAGTCAATTTTGTGGCTTATGGCTAATATTATTGTTGATATTTTGAATAGAATGGAAAATGGGAACATATTCCAAATAACAAACATAATATTTAATTAAATTTTATTTCCATAACACATATGTGGGTGTTTTCTGGGATCTGATTTAAAACATTTCTTACTTTGGTTTACAGTCAGAAAAGTTTGAAAACCCTTGATTGAGACCATTCACAATATTTTTTTTGTTTGAAGAGAAAGGCTAGTGTTAGCATCTCTGAATTTGAGACTGATGATGATCAGCAAAAAGTTATTTTTTTCTCCAAATCACCTGGGTTTCATAGCTTGTTTCTTCTAACCAGTTAAATTATTTAAAAACTCATGAATCTAAGTAGAGAGTAAGCTTTGTATAAACTCAAAGCAGATGGCTTTAGAAACACTTAATATCACTTTCTGATCCTAATGTTAGATGAAACTGTAAGTACCGAAGGTATGAGAAGGAAAAAGGAAGAAAATAGAAAAACAGGGAAGATTTTATTTTCTTCATCTCTTTTAGTTCTCCAGAATATGATAACATTTGTTGAATGTCTCTTTACTATGTTCCTGGCACTGTGCTAGGTGCTAGGAATGCCTAAAAGAATGAAAAATGTTCCTATTCTATGCAATAGATCACTAAAGCTTATTCTTCCTGTCTAGCTGAAATTTTGTACCCTTTGATCAGTTATCTCTCATTTTCCCATCTCCCCCACCTCCAGCCTCTGGTAACCATCATTCTACTCTCTACTTCTGTGAGTTCAACTTTTTGAGATTCCCCATATAGGTGAGATCATGTAGTATTTGTCTTTCTGTGTTTGACTTATTTTACTTAGAATAATGTCCTACAGGTTCATCCATGTTGGCACAAATGACAGAATTTTCTTCTTTTTTAAGGCTGAATGGTATTCTGTTGTGATATATCACATTTTCTTTATCCATTCATCTGATGATGGACACCTAGGTTGCTTCCGTATCTTAGCTATTGTGACTATAATAAATAATGCATTGTATATTAAAAATTGCTAAAGGAGATTTTAAATGTTTTTAGGAAAAAAATAAGTATATGAGGTGATGGATTTGTTAATTAGCTTTATTTAATCATTCCACAATATAAACACATAGCAGAACATCACAGTGTACCCCATAAGTAATATATAATATTTGACAATTAAAAATAAATAATAAAATTAAATTTTAAAAAAGGAAAAAGAAAAAAATGTCCTTTGCCTTCAGTTAGCTCAGAATCAAGGGTAAGCAAATAATCACAGTGCTTTATAAGTAAGTGCTTTATAAAGGCATGTCCTCGGCTCTACAGAAGTATATAAGCAGGGCTGATGAGTGTGGGAAATAGGTGGGAGGCTGAGGCTAGCTATGGAATATTTCACCTAAGAAGTAAAGTTCAACTTCAGTCTTGAGGGGAGGAGTCAGAGTTTGCCAGGTCAATTCTAGGTTATTCAGATTCTGAGGAGGCTGATAAAGGCATGTATTACAAGGAGGTTGATTTAGGGGACAAAGCCCTAGCTACATTTTATTAAGCTCTATAACTCTTAACCATCTGGTTTCCTTGGCCACATCTTTACAACACATTAGAAAAACTTCCCATGTTCTGGCAATCCTTTTGTGCCTCTTAGTAAGCTCTCCCATTGGCCAAGAAGTTATTTCAAACCCCTAGCTCCTTAAACTTCTTTCATTCTTTCTGTTCCAGTTATCTATTGCCATATAGTAAACCGCCCCAAGACTTAGTGATGTAACGTAGTTATCATTTTATTATGATCACAGGTTCTGAGTGTCAGGAATTCAGATGGGGCATATTGCTGTTCCAGTGTCTGGGGCCTCGGCTGGGAATACTGAAATGACTGTGGTACATATGAATGGCTGGGAACTGGAATCCTCTGGAGTCTTCTTCACTCACATGTCTGACACCTAGACAGTGATGATATGAAAGCTGGGCTCAACTGGGACTGGTGACTGAGCCATTTTTATGTGGCTTCCAAGTGTCTTGGGCTTCCCACATCAGGGCCACAGGGTTCCACAAGGGAGGTGTCTGGAGAGCTAGTGTTCTACGAGTATCAGGCAGGATATATTTAGCCTTTCTGACCTCCGCAGTTGTCCACTGTCACTTCTGCATTCTATTGGTTATAAATGAATCTCGAAGTCCACCTCAGATTCAAGGGGAGGAGAATTAGTCTCTATCTCTTGGTGAGGTTGTGGCAAGTCACTGTAGAAGAGCATATGGAATGGCAGTTACCATCGTGGCCATTTGAAAGTACAGTCTGTCACATTATATTCATATATCTTGTTTCCTGCTGGATATTGGTATTTGAATACCCCCCAGTTGCTTAAAATAAAACATGACCATTACCTCTTCTTCACCCTGCCACTCCGCCACATCTCCTTTTCTTGCTAACACCTCCCTCCCCCACCTCCTATATTAATGAGATTGTTCCATTGTTCTTCCTTGTCCATGGAATTTACCTTTACTCATCCCTAGAGTCACAGCTTTAGTTCAAACCACTATCTCTTCCCTAGATTACTGTAATTTTTTTTTTAACTCCTCTATTTTTATTTAATTCTTAACTATGTGAAATGTGATTCTAAAGTCTCACGTGAGTGGCTTTAAAAAAGTAAACCTAGCAAAATGTGAACATCAAAAGGGATGTTATTTTTAAAGTAATCCCTTACATTTATACAATGTTTTATAAATGTTTTATTTAAAAGTGCTTCCACATATATTGTCATAGTTGATTGAAGTCACCATTCTTAATTATAATTGTTCCTATATCATCTTTATATAGGGTAACGGGCTTCTTTGGGAATCTGAGAGCTATATACTCTTTTCCTATAACAGTGCTTGAATGCATACAATTTGAGATGCATCACAGAAGTATTGAAATTAAAGACTTTTGTTTGAGGTCACATACCATTCTTCAGACTTGGCTCTAAGCCACTTGTGATTGATTGGTGGTTGACTTGATCCCCTTTCTAGAGAATTTTCTTTCTGTGAGATCTTTATTTAAAAGGAGGAGGCAGGTAGGAAAAAAGTGAAAAAGATGAATTCCGCAAATATTTTTGAATACTAGCAGCCACAGTTAGTGCTTTGAAGGAGACACCACTTTGGATGTATAAATTCTAATGTGTTTATTAAAAACTATCAATTTGGCATTGAGTAGCTGCTGTTGCTTTGTAAATAATACTATATATAAAACAAAATTGATTTCACGAGAGGTAGAGACAAATTATTCATAGTATATAGATAATAGAGTTTGTTGAATCCATATAAGTATTATTTTGAAGTTTATATTTGTACTGTCAGAGGGGAAAAAAGAGCTGCTAATCAAGTTCATAGTAAAAATAATATTATGAGAGGAAATATTTAATATATTTAGGAGATCAGGTATAACTTGCATGTACTCAGCTTTTTTTTTTTCTTTTCTTTATTTTCTTATTTTCTTATTTTTTATTTTAAGCATCAGGGTCTCACTCTGTCACCCAGGCTAGAATGTGGTGGCCTGATTATAGCTCATTGTAACCTCCAACTCCTGGGCTCAAGCGATCTCCCACCTCAGCCTCCCAAGTAGCTAAGACTACATACAGGTACACGCCACCATGCCCAGCTAATACTTTAAAAAAAATTTTTTTTTTTTTTTTTTT
>CM052438.1:75835519-75910031 GCA_028533085.1 Varecia variegata
CGCCTAGGCCTCCCAGAGTGCTAGGATTACAGGCGTGAGCCACCGCGCCCGGCCTAAAAAAAAAAATTTTTATAGAGACAAGGTCTTGTTATGTTGCCCAGGCTGGTCTCAAACTCCTACCCTCAAGTGATCCTCCTGCCTGAGCCTCCCAAAGTGCTGGTATTACAGGTGTTTTTTTGTTTTGTTTTTTTCATCATTCTTTCCAGTTCATTAAATGAGTCCTGTGCCTTATTAATAGTGATGAATTGATTTGAAAATACTAAGTGGAACATTTCAGAAATAATTTATACCATAAGTTTTAAATTTTGTGCCATTCTTAGTAGTTTGATAAAATCTTGTCCTGTCCTGCCTGGAGCGTGAATCGTTCCTTGTCCAGCATCTCCACCTTGTCTATAGCTACCCACCCATCAGTCACTTAGTAGTCCTCTCAGCTGTCAGATCAACTGCTGTGGTATCACAGTGCTTGTGTTCGGTCACCCTTATTTTAGTCAGTAATTTCCCCAAAGTGCAAGGATAGTGATGCTGGCAATTCGGATATGCCGAAGAGAAGCTGTAAAGTGCTTCCTTTAAGTAAATAGGTGAAAGTTCTCAATAAGGACTGAAAAAAAGTTGTATGCTGAGGTTGCTAAGATCTATGGTAAGAACAAATCTTCTATCTGTGAAATTGTGAAGAAGAAAAAAGAAGTTTGTGCTGGTTTTGCTGTTGAACCTCAAACTGCAAAAATTATGGCCACAGTGCATGATAAGTGCTTAGTTAAAATGGAAAAGGAATTAAATCTATGTGTGCAACACATGAACAGAAACATATTCCAACTGACAGCAGTTGGGTTTGATACTATCCAAGGTTTCAGGCATCCACTGGGGGTCTTGGACACATCTGCACAGATAAGGGGGGACTACTATAATGTATTTACCCTGATAGTTGTAGAATAAGTTTTTCAGTTTACCTGTACCAGTTAATAGAAGTTTGTTTAAATACAGCAGAGTGCAATGGGTAATGCACTAGTTTAAGACTAAAGAAAGTAGTTTCTGGATCACCATTTACCAGCTATCTGACCCTAGAACCAGCCATCATTTAATCTGATCCTTAGTTTCCTCATCTGTGAAATGAGGAATTGTCCTGTGAGAATGCAATTAGGTAATGTATAGAAAAATGTTCTAAACTGTGTATTGCTGTACAAATATAAAGTAATATTGCATATGCTTTACATTTTTCAGCTTGTTTTAAAATACTGTGGTTTTTTATATTGTTACTTTCAGTATTTTGATAAATATCCCATCTACCTTCCCCTGTTGCCCCTTGTCCTTTTCATCTTGTTTCCTTTCTCTTTTCTTTTTTTAAAAATAAATAACAGATATTTGTTTCTCACAGTGCTGGAGGCTAGAAAGTCCAAGATGAAAGCACCAACAAACAGATTCAATGTCTGGTGATGGCCCACTTTCTGGTTCATAGAGGGTTCCTTTTTGCTATGTCCTCAAACATTGGAAGGGGCAAGGCAGTACTCTGGAGTCTTTTTTGTTTGTTTGTTTGTTTGGGGGGATGTGTACAGGTTTTTTATTTTTTAATTGGAAAATAATAATTGTATATTCATGGGGTACATAGCGATGTTTCAATATGTATGATATGTGGTGATCAGATCAAGGTAATTAGTCTATCATCATCTCAAATACTATTTTTTTGAATTGGGAACATTTCAGTATCTTCCTTCTGTCTATTTGAGATATGCTGTTGTTAACTCTAGTCATCCTACAGTGGTATAGAACACTAGAACTTATTCCTCCTATCTAGCTGTAATTTTGCATTCTTTAACAAATCTCTCTGTATCCCTCTCTTCCCCCTACCTTTCCCAGCCTCTAGTATCCTTTGTTCTACTATTTACTTCTATGAGATCAACTTTTTTTTTTTTAGCTTCTGCATATGAGTGAGAATGTGTGGTGTTTAACTTTCTTTTCCTGGCTTATTTCACTTAATATAAATGTCCTCCTGTTCCATCCATGTTGCCATGAATGACAAGATTTCATTCTTTTTTTATGGCTGAATAGTAGTCCTTGGTGTATATATACCACATTTTCTTTATCCATTCATCTGGACACCAAGGTTGATTCCATATCTTTGCTATTATGAATAAACATGGGGGTCTGATAAAATGATTTCCTTTCCTTTGGATACATTTCCAGGAGTAGGATTACTGGATCATATGGTAGTTCTTTTTGTTGTTTTTAGAGGGACCTCCATGCCGTTTTCTATAGTGGCTGTACTAGTTTACATAGTTTATATTCCCACCAACATTGTATGAGAGTTCTTTTTCTCCACATTCTTGCCAGCATTTGTTGTTTTTTGTCTTCTTGATAATAGCCATCCGAACTAGGGTGAGATGCTACCTCATTGTAGTTTTGATTTGCATTTCCCTGATGATTAGTCATGTTGAACATTTTTTCATTAATTTCTTGGCCATTTGTATGTCCTTTTTTTTTTTTTTTTTTTTGTGAAACATCTGTTTAGATCCTTTGTCCATTTTTAAAATAGATTTTTTTTCCTGTTGAAATGCTTGAGTTTCTTGTGTATTCTGGATATTAATCCCTTGTTGGATAAGAAGTTTGCAATTTTATCACATTCTGTAGGTTGTCCTTTCACTCTGTTGATTGTTTCCTTTGCTGTGCAGAAGCTTTTTAGTTTGATATAATCCCATTTGTTTACTTTTGCTTTTGTTGCCTGTGCTTTTGAGGTCTTAGTCATATAATCTTTTCCCAGACCAATGTCCTGAAGAATTTCCCTATATTTTCTTCTAGTAGTTTTATTGTTTTGGGTCTTAAATTTAGGTCATTGATCCATTTGAGTTGATTTTTATGTAGAATGAGAGGTGGGGGTCTAGTTTCATTTTTCTGCACATGGATATCCAGTTTTTCCCACACCATTTATTGAGGAGACTGTCTTTTCCCTAATGAGTGTTCTTGACAGCATTGTCAAAAAATCAGTTGGCTGTAGATATGTGGATTGATTTCTAGGTTCTCTATTCTGTTTTGTTGGTGTGTCTGTTTTTATGCCAGTACCATGCTTTTTTAGTTACCACAGCTTTGTAGTATATTTTGAGGTCTGGTAGTGTGATAACCTCCAGACCTGTTCTTTTTACTCAATATTTCTTTGGATATCTGGGGTCTTTTTTGATTCCATACTAATTTTAGGATTTTTTTTCTATTTCTGTGAGGAATATCATTGGTATTTTGATAGGGATTGCATTAAATCTGTAGATTGCTTTGAATAGTATTGTCATTGTAACTATTAATTTTTCCAACTCATGAGCATGGGACGTCTTTCCATTTATTTGTATCCTTTTCAGTTTCTTTCATCAATGTTTTATAGTTTTCCTTGTAGAGGTCTTTCACTTTCTTGGTTAAATTTATTCCTGGGGTTTTTTTGTTTGTTTTTTTTTTTGTAGCTGTTGTAAATGGGATTTCCTTCTTGATTTCTTTTTCAGCTATGACTGTATAGAAATGCTACTGATTTTTTGTATATTGATTTTGTATCCTGCAACTTGACTGAATTTACCAGTTCTAAGAGTTTTTTGGTAGAGTCTTTAGGTTTTTCTAAATATAAGATCATGTCATCTGCAAAGAAGGACAATTTGACTTTCTCCTTTTCAGTTTGTATGGCCTTTATTTCTTTCTCTTGCCTAATTGATCTGGCTAAGACTTCCAGTACTATGTTGAATAAAAGCGCTGAGAGTGGGCATTCTTCTCTTGTTCTAGTTCTTAGATGAAAAGCTTTTAGCTTTTCCCCGTTTAATAAGATGTTAGCTGTGGATTTGTCATATGTGGACTTTGTTATGTTGAGGTACTTTCCTTCTAATGAGAGTTTTTATCATGAAGGGATATTGAATTTTATCAAAAGCTTTTTCTGAATCTGTTGAGATAATCATATGGTTTTTGTCCTTCATTCTGTTGATACGATATAGAACATTTATTGATTTGAGTGTGTTGAACCATTCTTGCATTCCTGGGATAAATCCCACTTGATCATGTTGTATTATCTGTTTGATGTGTTGTTGGATTAGGTTTGCTGGTATTTTGTTGAGGATTTTTGTGTCTGTGTTTATCAGGGATATTGGCTTTTAGTTTTTTTGCTGTCGCATCGTTGTCTAGTTTTGGTATTGAGGTTATGCTTGCCTCATAGAGTGAGGTAGGAAGAATTCCCTCTGCTTCAGTATTTTGGAATAGTTTAAGAAGAATTGATATTAATTCTTCTTTAAAAGTTTTGTAGAATCCAGCAGTAAAGCCATCTGGTCCTAGAGTTTTTTTGTTGTTGTTGGAAGACTTTTTGTTACTGATTCAATCTCATTTGTTGCTGTTATTCAGGTTTTCTGTTTCTTCTTGGTTCAATCTGGGTAGTTTGTATGTGTCTAGGAATTTATCCATTTCCTCTAGGCTTTCAAATTTATTGGCGTATAGTTGTTCATAGTAGTCTTTAACGATCCTTTGTATTTCTGTAGTATCCATTAGGATGTCTCTTTTTTCATTGTTGATTTTATTTGGGTCTTCTTTCTCTTTTGATAGTATAACTAATGGTTTGTTGATTTTGTTTATCTTTTCAAAAAGCCAACTTTCTGTCCCATTGATCTTTTGTATTTTTTTTTTTTTTTTAGTCTCAGTGTCATTTATTTCTGCTTTAATCTTTATTATTTCTTCTGCTAATTTTGGATTTGGCTTGTTTTTGCTTTTCTAGTTCCTTGAGGTGCATTGTTAGGTCATTTATTTGAAATGGTTCCCTTTTTTTTGTTGTAGGCATTATTGCCATAAATAATATATTGGCTTTATGTATTTTGATGCTGTGGCATTGGGTGCATATATATTTACAATTATTGTATTCTATTTCTGAATTGATCTCTTTATTGTTACATAATGTCTTTATTTGTTTCTTTTTATGGCTTTTAACTTGAAGTATATTCTGTCTGATATAAATATAGCTACTCCTCACTTTCGGTTTCCATTTGCATGGAATATCTTTTTCCATTCCTTCGCTTTCAGTCTGTGTGTATCTTTACAGCTGAGGTGAGTTTCTCATAGGCAGCATATAATTGAGTATTTTTTAAAAATCCATTCAGCCTGTCTATATTTTTTAAATGGAAAATTTAATCCATTTACAGTCAAGATTATTACTGACAGGTGAGGACCTGCTCTTGTCATTTTATTGATTTCTGGTTGTTTTTTATATCCTTTGTTCTTTACTTCCTCTCTCATTGTTTATTTTTGCAGTTGGGTGGTTTTCCGTAGTGACAAGGTTTGATTGCTTTCTCTTTCTCCTTTTTGTTTTGGCTCTATCAGTGAGTTTCATGGTTTTACATGTTTCCATGATAGTAGTTACCATCTTTTCACTTCCAGATGTAAGACTTTCATGAGCATTTCTTGTAAGACTGGTCTAAGGATGATAAATTTCCTCAGTTTTTGCTCGTCTGTGAAAGATTTTATTTCTTCTTAATTTCTAAAGTATAGCTTTGCTGGGTAAAATATTTTTGGCTACCAGGTTTTTTGTTTGTTTTTTCCTTCTAGTATTTTGATTATATTATCCCATTCTCTCCTGGCCTGTAAGGGTCCTGCTGAGAAATCTGCTTTTAGTTGAGTGAGGATTCCCTTATATGTGACTTAACACTTTTCTCTTGCTGCTTTTTAAAATTCTTTATTTGTAATTGACTTTTGACAATTTGACTATAACGTGCCTTGGCAAGGACCTGTTTGGGTCGAATTTATTTGGGGTTCTTTGAACTTCCTGGACCTGGATGTCCATCTCTCTCCTACGACTTGAGGAAGTTTTCTGCTATTATGTTATTAAATATATTTTTCTCCCCTTTTCTCTTCTCTTATTCTGGAACACCCATAATACAAATGTCTGTTCTCTTAATGGTGTCCCATAAATTCTGTAGGTTTTTCCTCATTCTTTTCCTTTTTCTTTTTCTTTGTCTCTCTTTGTTTTTTCAAAAGACCTGTCTTTAAGTTCAGAAATGCCTTCTTCCTCATGGTCTAGTCTGTTGTTAAAGCTTTCAGTAATTTTTTATTTCATTCATTTAATTCTAAAGCTGTAGGATTTCTGTTTGGTTCTTTTTTTATAATATCTATCTCTTTGTTAAATTTCTCATTCAAATCATGCATTGTTTTCCTGATTTTATTGAATTGTCTATCTGTATTCTCTTGTGTCTCACTGAGTTTTCTTAATATTATTGTTTTGAATTCTTTTTCTGGCATTTCATATATTTCCTTAAGATTGGAGTCTGTTACTGGAGAATTATTGTTTTCCTTAGGAAGTAACATGTTTCCTTGCTTTTTCACGGTTGACATGTCCCATCCTTGCTTTGATTTATACACATCTGATGGAAAGTCATGTCATCCAATTTTATGGTGTAGGTTTTGTAGGGAAAGACTTATTGATATGAATGGGTCTTGGAGGGTCAGTTTGGTGGGGCACATTGCCCTTCGTTCTAGGTGGACTCAGTAGTGTAGTCTCCATGTAGTTTCTTTAGCTATAATCCATACTAGTGGTGTGAGTTTCTCACTGGCTAGGCTGAGATAGTTTGTGGCAACGCTGGTGCAGCTTTGCCATGGGTGCACTCACCAGGCTGTTCCTCAGGTCAGGGTGCATGCATGCATATGGCGAGTCTGCCAGCTTGGGGTTTGGCTTGTTGGAGTTGTGGCCACAGGCCTCTTAATCTGGCCAGGAGCATGGACACCTGGTTGCTCAGCCAGTCTGGGAGTGTGCTCACCAGGGGCGGCCTGTGCAGCTGTTTCTCAGGCCTGATATGCAGACACAGCTGCTGAGCTGGCCCAGGGGTATGTCTGCTGAGGGTGTCCCATAGGACTGTTTCTCAGGGCCAGGACATACCTGCACAATTGCTTGATTGGCCTGGGGACTTGTTTTCCAGGGGCAACCTGTAGGGCTATTTCTCAGGCCCAGGACACAGTCACACGGCTTCTTGGCTGAGAGTGGCCCACAGGGACTGTTTCTCCTGCTTGGGAAGTGGGCACACAGCTTCTCAGCAGGCCTGGGAACATGTCTGCTGGGGATGGCCCATGGGGCTACTTCTCATTAGTATTTTAAATAGTTGCAGATAATATTTTTACACTATCCCCCTTCTACTCCTACCACTGATAAAATGGAAAGGGCTTTGGTTCACAGAGAACTAGACTGAAATACTGAATATCAAGTACTTGGAACACAGTAGGTAATGAATAAATTGCATATACTGTATGAATAAATTGTGTATACTGTATGAATGAATTGTGTAAATTGTATAGCAAGGTGATTTGGCAAAGTCGCTTTATAAAGGATTTAGTATAGTCTCTGGTTTATAGAAAGTGCTCAGTAAGTGATATTTTAAAATGATTATTAAATTTATAAACCAGTAGTTGTTTATATTACCCTAATTTAACACATTTTGTTTAATATTCTTACATATACATATATAGTAGAGTGGTTAATGATCCAAGATCTGGAGTTAGATTACCTAGTATTGAAACCTGTTGAAACCTGATTAATCATACACCAAGCCATGCAGCCCTCAAACAAGTTATTTAACTTTTCTGGTTTAATTTTCCAAACTTTAAAGTTTAGATATGATAATACATACCTCATAGGGTTATTGTGAGGCTTAAATATGTTAGTTACATGTAAAGTGTAATAGTCTACATGTAAAGTTAGTACATGTGAAGTGTAGTGGTACTTGGCTCATGTTATATTTGAAGGCCTTTCTTCTAAATTTCAAACAGGTTTAGTCAATTAACCAGGTTCCCCAATATATCACATTTAAGGGTCTTCTATTACAGGTAGGATTTGTCTAATACATCTCATACCTTATAGTATAAGTAGTGAAAAGAAAAATTTCACATTAAATTAAACATCTGTATTTTATAGGGCTTTGTATAATCATAAATAGAAAAATTGGTTAAATATCAACACATATAAACATATTCAAGAAGTTATAGTTCTGGTCTGATAATCTCTCTGCGATAATCACAAGGGGGTTGCATTGAGGTGTTTTTTTTTTTTTTCCTTACCCAACATATGCCTTATATTTTGTGACTTAAGTGTAGCATACATAATATTCTGTTCTTAATATTAATGCTTCTACTTAATGTAAATAGTTACTTGACACAAAAGGAACTACTTTGAGAAAAGGAAGTGCTTTGGGAATTAGTAGTTTGTAATTTCATGTATCTTTATGGTTGTTAATGTACATTCTTCGTATGGTTTTATAATCATGTTATTTGTGTAAATTAAAAAATTCAGATGAAACAGAAATTTAGCACCTAATTTTCTGTTGAATTTGCATTCTTCCCAACTTTTTGTAACAGGTCCAAATGCATTTATAAAAACTATAGTCAAATTACTTAATGATTTTTCTGTTGTCAAGTGTTCTAACATATGCTTCTTTTTTTTTCCTTCAGAGGAAATAAAAGCAGAAACTGAAAAACAGAGGTTTGTGGGATTTCTTTTCCTTAGTAAAAATAACATGCAAACTTGTCAGTCTTAGGCAAAATACTAATATAATCATCTGTATTTTAGTGTGGCAAATTTTCTGTGTATGATTTATAGTAAAATTAAATTATAAATGTTTTTTAAGAGATGTAATTGTAAGACTTGTAAATACAAAAAGATTTCATATAAATAAGTATTTAAAGGTATTTATGAAATACCATGAAATAGCCTTTAAAATCTTTCCTTAAAGACTTTCATTCATATTTAGAAAAATTACTAGATTTCTGTGATAGTTTTAGCCTGTTTAGGATGATATTGAGTAACTTAAAAAGTTCAGTTTGACTTAAGGACAAATAGAAAGCCCATTGCTTTTTAAGATATTGTGATACCAAATTTATTAAGTGGTGATAAAATATTTCTGTAATAGAAACATCTTGAGGTCTTTTTGTAGATTTTTGTAGAACACTTTTTGCATACAGTTTAATGTCTTGTGTTTAGTCACAACTCTGGCAACTAGCTTTTGACCTTGTGCCAAACAACTTCTTTGGGCTTTGGTTTTCTTATGAAATAGGGGGAAGATGGAGGACTGGTTTAGCATGATTCCTTTTAGAACTGAAATTCTGTGTTTCTAGATGAGTTTATCATCAATATGATAAATGTGATATTCTAATCAGACTCTTTCTTTAAATTTAGTCCTCCTCATGGAGGAGAAGCAAAAGCTGGATCAGGCACCCTTCCACCAGTGAAATCAAAGACGAATTTTATTGAAGCAGACAAGTACTTCTTACCCTTTGAGTTGGCATGCCAGTCCAAATGTCCCCGCATAGTTAGTACATCTCTAGATTGTTTACAGGTATGTATAAAATGGCATTATCTAAAAACTATCTATTTTGAATGTGTTTCTGAAACATTATTCACAATTGATGATTCAGACATTTCCATGAAAGCCTTGAATATTCTTTTTCGTGGTAAGAGCCAAATGGTTCTTATAGTCAAGATAGGCAATAATAGTTGCAAAAAGATGTTTCTAGTTTAATGATAACAAAAATCATTGGCTTAGTGAGACACAAAATCTTTATTAAGGCTATCAATAATGAAAGTGTTGATTTGGTCTCTTTCCATTAGAGAAATGTGAGAACTGTAATACTTTCAACCTGCTGCCGACTTTACATACATTATCATTTGCAAATGATTTTACTAAATGCTTGCTATTTTATGTGAAGAAATAGGTTAATATTGACAGCTTAATATTTAACTGCTGGACTTTGGCCATAGCATTCATTTATGTCAGAAAAATTTCTGAACTCTTTTATCCTGTTTTACACACACGCAGAAGATCCTCTTAGATATTTGTAAAACAAGCCTCCAGATAGAGAGGTACTTCTCTTTTCAGGTGTTCTTGCTGTTTAGGGGATTATATGTATTCAACTAACAATTCAGTGGCTTGAAAGAGACCGTATGCTTTATCCTTAAGATAGGTTAAAGATAAGTTCATTTGATTTGTAATTTTGTTTTCCCTGGAAAACCAGAATTATATATCTAAACCCTTCCCTACAATGGTAATGATGAATGAGCAAATTTGTGATTTATTGCAGCCAGTATATGGAAACTAGTTTTCTGGATCTAATCTGGAAAGAGATTTGAGGTCATTTAAAAGCATGAAGTTAGTTTTCACAAAAGCGGTATGAGTAAAACCTTGTTTGTATAGAAAGCAATAAGCAATTCTAACTCGTCAGAAATAAGTTCTCATGTCCTGGACTTCTCAGAGTGCTGCCTGATGGTTTTGCTGTGGTCATTGTTCTGTTTCTGTGATTATTGTAAGTGTAAGTTATTTCAAATTTATAGCTAATAAATTTTCTACAGAAAAAGTTGGTATTTGGCCTTGATAATACCTTGATATTCAGTTGTATATTGTAATTTTAATATATATTTAATTAATATATATGCTGGTTAGCTTACTTGGTATCTTTATTTTTCTTTTCCATTTTAGAAACTTATTGCTTATGGGCACTTGACTGGCAATGCTCCAGATAGTACAACACCAGGCAAAAAATTAATTGATAGAATTATTGAAACAATATGTGGCTGCTTCCAAGGTCCTCAGACAGATGAAGGAGTTCAGTTGCAGATAATAAAGGTAATAATTATATAAAGTGAATTTGTTACTCTTTATATTTTTAAAAATCAGATGCCTTTCACCTTAAAAATATTAATAAAGGTCATTTTACATGCATTCCAACTATAGTAGAGGTCATTTTTGGGTGCTTTTTATATTCTGTATCAGGGGATTTTGTTGTTGTATGCCAGAGTTCATTAGAAGAGACTATATTTCCATATCTCTTCTTTTGAAGATGTCACTTTAGGTGCGGGCCCCTAGAGTCGTCAGAGTTTCTCATTTCTGACATATTTTTCATACTTATTCCATCCTTCAAACTTTAGGGCATGGTCCTTAAAGCTGTGACCCCTCTGGTTTCTTCTGGGCCCTTCACAGTTGGCCTTCTCAACCCAGGGATCACCATGTGGACTGCTTGTCCACCAGCTTTCATGGTTCCCTTGCACTAGTCTATCTACTGAAACTGCTCAGCACAACCCTGTCCTGGGTTCGTGCTATAATGCATCTGGATGGCTGAACTCATTTAGAGCAAAACTAGTTACGTTTTTAGTCTGTTACAAATATTGAGTTCTTAATGTTACTGCTAATGGTAGTGGTAGTTTGTTTGTATATCAGTAAAATTTTCAGGTACTGTAGTACAATACTTTTGAAATTGTTTTTATATGTATAAAGTGTTTCTTTATGTGTGAATATAGCTCCTTCTGAGCCTTTCAATTTAATAGCAGTATTTACTTCACAAAATATATGATGTTTATTCTAAAATACTGTCTAATCATTTTGGCCTTTTACAGTTTCATGTCATTTATGGTTTAATTAGTGTATATCCATTAATGCTGACTCTGCATAGTTTTGTACAACATATAAAGGACAAAAGATGTGAGTCTCTGCTCTTGAGAAATTGCAAGTAACCCAATGTGTGAAAATTCACATAAGTTAAAGTTGTTCACTTTATTGAAGGATTCACCTTATTATTATTTTAAATGCTTTGTTCCAAAACATGTATAAACATCTTCAACAATAACAACAAGAGTACATTTATTGAGTTTACTCTGTAAGAAATGATCTCAGAAAAATTTGGAGGGAATAAGACACAATGTGTTGTTCCCAAGTTGACAATGTAGGTCAACAGATACATGAGACATATCTGTGTTCTGTTGTGACAGCTGTGCATTTTAATAAACTAAATTAAATGACATTTCCATTAAAATGAAACCTGGTTGGAACAAATTAGTTGAATCATTTTTTAGTGTTCTGGAATTGGGAGGATTATGTGGAAACTACTGCCAGAATGAAGAACACATCAGATATTTTAACAGTTGATAATATTCAAGGCAGGTAGAAATTCTGTGTATATTACCTGAAAGGGGTAATTATTTCTGAAAGATTTAATTCTAATATAAAAATACTTACATATTTTTGTGTTGAAACTCTGGATTTAGAAAATTGCTTTAATTTTGTCTTTTTTTTAAAGGCTTTACTTACTGCAGTAACATCACAACACATAGAAATTCATGAAGGGACTGTACTGCAAGCTGTGAGAACATGTTACAATATCTATCTAGCAAGCAAAAATCTCATCAATCAGACAACAGCCAAAGCTACTCTTACTCAGATGCTAAATGTTATCTTTGCACGCATGGAAAACCAAGCAGTAAGTATTAAGAAAAGAGGGAGATTGTATAGAACACCGCAGGCATTAAATATAGAAAGGAGGCTGGGCACAGTGGCTCATACCTGTAATCCTAGCACTTTGGGAGGTTGAGGCGGGAGGATTGCTTGAGGCCAGGAGTTCTAGACTAGCTGGCAGTAGCTAGCTGGGCAGTAGCTAGACCTTGTCTCTACCAAAAAAAAAAAGTTAGCATGGTATGGTGGCGCATGCCTATAGTCTGACCTACACGGGAGGCTGAGTCAGGAGGATCGCTTGAGCCCAGGAGTTCAAAGCTATAGTGAGCTATGATGTTGCCGTTGCAGCATCTGGGTGACAGAGCGAGACCCTGTCTCAAAAAATATATATATATTGAAAAGAGTTTATAGTAATTATAGTGAAATCTATGTGCCTATAGAGAAGAATGTCTTTTATTTACAATTCTGCTTACTGGAGATTTGTGGTATTGCATTTTATTTTGTTTTGTTTTGAGATTTACTGACTTGTTTGACTTTGGACAAAATACGTTTTTAGTTCACAAATGGAATATGAAAAATATTTATTGCTATCTTCCTCATGGAAGTGTGTATGAATTGACATTTTTACTGCATTCAAGCTTAGTAGAGTGTAATATAGGTATGAAACTACCTAATTTAATCTAATCTGATATAATTCAATAGGTCCTAAAAAAATAAACAAAGCACACTTCTATGTTGATGAAATATTTTCCCCCCATATGTTAAAGGGCCATGGCATTCCTTACAATACCTTAAACTGCTTCAAATTTATTGGTAAGAGATCAGTAGCTAGAGAATCTTTTTTTAATAGTTGCCTAGGTCTTTATAATTAAAAATCAGCTTTCAGATTTTTATTTGAATTGATTTCAAACTTAGAGAAAAGTTGCAAAAATTTTACAGAGTGATCCCCTTTACACTGCTTCTCTTAATGTCAGCATCTTACATAACCAGAGTATAATTATCAAAAGTAGAATTAACACTGGGATAATACTACTAACTAAACTATAGACGTTACTAGAATTTCAGTAGTTTCCCCACTAAGTCCATTTTCTGTTTCAGGATTTGACCCAGGATCCTACATTGCATTTAGCATACATTTAGTTGTTATGTCTTAGTCTTCTCTAGTCTGTGACAGTTCCTTAGCCCTTACATATCTTTCATGATCTTGCTGCTTTTGAAGGATACTAACCAGTTACTTTTTTGAATGTCCCTCAGTGTGCTTTAAATGATGTTTTCCCCGTGATTGGAGTGAGGTTGTACGGTTTTTGCTAGAATACCTCTGAAACAATGTTGTATCCTTTTTGATGCAACATGTCAGGAATTCATGGTGTTGATGTGTCTTATTGCTGGTGATATTAACCTTGATGTTAACCAGGTGGTACCTGTCAGGTTCCTCCACTGTGAAATTACTAGTTTTTCTTTTACAGTTAATATTTATTTTAGGGGGGTTTTTTTTTTTATTTCATCATATTATGGGGGTACAAATGTTTAGGTTACATATATTGCCTTTGCCCACCCAAGTCAGAGCTACAAGCATGTCCATTCCCCAGATGGTGCACACCACACCCTTTAGGTGTGAATATACCCATCCCCTCCTCCTCTGTTTAGGGGAGACATTTTAAGACTATGCAATCTTCTATTTCTCTTCAAATCCCCCCTACTTCCTCAATTTCAGTATCTATCAGTGGATCTTGTTGACAACTCTCTCCCTCTCCCTCTCCCTCTCCCTCTCCCTCTCCCTCTCCCTCTCCCTCTCCCTCTCCAACTGAATGTCACTCTGTCAACCCAGGTAGAGTGCAGTGGTGTCATCATAGCTCACTGCAACTTCAAACTCCTGGGCTCAAGCGATCCTCCTGCCTCAGCCTCCCAAGTAGCTGGAACTACAGGCACGCATCGCCTTGCCCAGCTACTTTTTTTCTGTTTTTGATACAGACAGAGTCTCGCTGTTGCTCAGGCTGGTCTCGAACTCCTGACCTCAAGTGATCCTCCCACCTCGGCCTCCCAGAGTGCTAGGATTTCAGGCATGAGCCACTGCGCCCAGCCCAGTTCTTTTTCTCTTTAGCTTTTATATTATCCATTCAAAACATTACTTTTCAAAGTTACTTAGATTAGTTCCTTTCTTCCCCTCACTCTTCAGTGGGGATAAGTTATTCCTTCATAATATAGTTAGGTTCATTTGTTACTGTTTTTCATTTTCAGTGTCTCTCACATTCTGGTTGGTTTTAATTACAGTTGTCCCTTGGTATCTATAGTAGATTGGTTCCAGGACCCTCCCTTGAATACCAAAATCCATGGATGCTCAAGTCCCTTATATAAAATGGTGTAGTATTTGTGTGTAATCTATGCACATCCTCCTGCATACGTTAAATCATCTCGAGATTACTTATAATACCTAATACAATGTAAATGCTATATAAATAGTTGTTATGCTGTATTGTTGAGGGAGTAATGACAAGAAAAAGTCTGTACATGTTCAGTACAAACACAGTCATCCTTTTCTTCCTGCCAAATATTTTCAATCCATGGTTGGTTGAATCCATGGATGCAGAACCCATGGATATGGAGGGCCAACTGTACTTATTTATTTTTTAGGTATGTAAAGCATTGCTATGATTTAAGAGTCAGAGCTGTATATAGAAGGTATACCCAGATAAGTACCATTTCCTCCTAATTCCTACCACCTCATTCTTCTTCCTCCCTTTTTTCCACCGCTTGAATGTAAGACAGAAGTCACAATATCTACCTTATTATCAGAAGTGGTCACACAGGTACATGGTAGGAAGGGACTACACAAGGGAGTAAAAATCAAGAGGTGGACATCATTGGTGGCCTTCTTAAAGGCTGGCTACTGTACACATTATAGATATTTTTTTGTATTTTGCTCTGTTCAGTTAATAGTATATCTTAGAAACAGTATGTTCCATGTCAGTCCTTAGAGATCTTCTTCATTCTTTGTTATAAATGTATAATACTAGTGGAATTGGAATGTTCCTAATGCAAAGAAATATTAAATGCCTGAGGTGGTGGATACCCCAGTTACCCTGATTTGATTACCTCACATTTTATGTCTGTATTAAAGCATCACATGTACCCTAGAAAGATATACAAATATTGTGTACCCATAATAATTAAAAATAAATAAATAAATGTGCAGTACTCTAGGATATACCATAGTCTATTAAGTCTCTCTCCTATGTATTGGCAGTAGATTATTTCTGATATTTTGCAGCCACAAACAGTGGTTTTGCTGCATTTTTGAGAAAGTGAATGAAAATAATTTTGTCACTTTTTAATAACATATATAAGTTTTATTGGTTTGATTTATTCAGCATATTTTTATTGAATCCTTATATGTTCTGGCACTGTGGTAGGCCTCACTTATACAGTGATGAGCAAAATTGACTTGACCTGTACCTTCAAAGATCTTACAAACTCTGGGGCATAATGAACTTCAAATAGATATCTACACAAACAAATATATAACTGAATTGTGAGAAAGACTATGAATGTGTTTTGTGTTATAAAGAATATTTAGTTCTGTGCAATGGACATAGAAAAGTGGGAGAAAGAGGAAAGAGAAAATAAAGGGAAAGGGGGACAGATGATTTTACTTCCACATTTACTGAAATCTTCTAAGATGGAAGTCTAATTCATTTATATTTACTACTGGTAATCTCCCTCTTCCACAAAATAAAACTCTATAAAGCAATTCTTGTCAGACTTTATTATAAAAAGTTCAGTCCTAAAATTCAAAAGAAAAAAACACTAATTTCTTCCCTCTAGAACAATGGTTTTCAACTACAGATGTTTTGCCCCTGAAGGCACATTTGAGATATTTTTTTGATTGTCACGACTAGGGTGGGGAGGCTGCTACTGGCTTATTACAGGTAGAGGGCAAGGATGCTGCTAACACCCTTTAGGGAGCAGGACAACCTCACCACAACAAAGAAATACCTGATCCAAAATGTCACTAGAGCTGATGCTGAGAAACCCTATGCTAGAAAGTACAGAAGTGTATAGACAATGTTTAAAGGTTTATTTTCATAGAATAACATTTTCTCTTTTTTCAAGGATATTGCTAGCATTTCTACAACTCTGGAATAAGTGGAAAAAGCTAGAATTTAACACCATGCTTGTCCGTGATTCCAAAGCATTTATTTGCCCCACTAAACCATGGTACAGATTGGTTGAAGTTAGGCTAAGGATGGGATTTGATTGCAAGTGATAGATTCCTCACTGTAAATTTGGAAATTGAATGGGCTAAAGTTTTGATCTGAAAATTCTGTTCTGATTTTAACTGTGCATCTAGTCATGCCCATCAGTTTCCTTATCTGTAAAATAAAGAATTTAGACCATGTAGATTATAAGGGTCCTCCTTCCTTTTAGGCATTAAAATCTCTTAATTCAGATTTATTTTATAAATTCATGTAATTAATTCTGGTATTTCCATATAACCTGGAATATTACTGGAGCATATGAAATGTTGGTATTTGATACTGTGAACTATTTATCTTTGTGGAAATTAATTCTGCAAAAATCATTCATGTCTGGTCATGAGGACCAAAAGAGATATGTGAAAAGCAATAAAGTACTAAAAAATGAATCCTGTGATCCTGATTGTTAATGATTTTAGCATCTTGTAAGTCAGACAGTTTTACAAAGAGTATTATATATTAATACATAATAATGACAGGTCTTCTAAAATAAAATTGAGACATTTATAGATATAATTTTTCATAATTATTAGATGACTGGGCAGAGTGAGATAAAACTTTATTGCAATTTTATTAAATGTAAATTTTAATATTTTTAAAATTAAAAGGTGTTTGACAAGGTGACACAAGAATATGCTACAGAAGGGTAAACACTGAAAAGTTCTCTCCCATTTTTGTTTCCCATTTGGTCATTTCCTAATCCCTGCCCTCTACAGGTAACTGTTATTACTAGTTTCTTGTGTATCTTTATGTATTAGCAAAAGTGAATGAGTGTGTTTGTGTGTGTGTGTGTGTGTGCATTCACATAATTAAACACCAAATATAATGAAAAGGGTATATAGTGAAAGTCTTTCATTTCTCTTCTTATGTGCCAATTTCCAGTCACCAAAGGCATAAACATCATTAAATATTTTTAGTATATTTTATGTATTTTGCTTTTGATGGACCATAATTTCCAAGCATAGAGACAAGGTGGCACACTACATAAAGGATTTATAGTTGGATGTAACATTATCCTTCCAAATTTTAAACAACTTGTTTTACTAATATTGGAAATTATTTTATTTCTTTCCAGTTGCAAGAAGCCAAACAAATGGAAAAAGAAAGGCATCGACAGCATCATCATCTGTTGCAGTCTCCAGTAAGCCATCATGAGCCTGAATCACCTCAACTTAGATATTTGCCACCTCAGACTGTTGATCATATATCCCAAGAACACGAAGGGGACCTTGACCCTCATACAAATGATGTAGATAAAAGTCTTCAGGATGACACAGAGCCTGAAAATGGATCTGATATTTCCAGTGCAGAAAATGAACAGACTGAAGCTGATCAGGCAACTGCAGCTGAAAGTAATCTTCTTGAGAAGGGGGTGTGGGGTGGGTGTGTGTTAAGGAAAACACGTAGGAATGAGAGTTTTTGATGAAGAAATCTGGAAAAGATAGTATTATTTAATGGATATCAGATACATTTTGGTAATTGTGGACTTTTTTCATCCTCGGTGGTAAAGTTAATTTGACTTCAACCCACAGGACATCTGTTAATGATCCATTTCATGCATTAACATCTCATGAGCAATACGATTTATAGACTTCCTTTGGAGGACCTATGTCTTTCTAAAGAGGGTCATAAATATCCATTAGCATGTTGTATAGGAATGTCAGTTTCCTTCTTAAGATTAGTTTTATAGCAAACAGGTGACCTAGTAAGGTTTTCTGGAATATGACTGAAAATTTTAGGAAGTCTTTATCAGTTTAGAAAATATTATAGTCAAAAAAGTACTGAAATTAAATGCAAAAACAAATCTTTTTGAGTAACCAACTAACATACAAAAAAATTTCATTTATTTTTATATCCTGATATGTAGTAATCAATACAACTGAGGTGTTTGCTGATAGTATTTTTTTCTAAGCAAATTTGTAAGAAAAAGGTTACAATTAACTTTGTTGGAACTTTGTTAAAGTTTTTTTAAAAAAGATTACAAAAATTAAATTATATTTATTTTTTATAAGTTTGGCCAGATGTGATGGCTCACACTTGTAATCTCAGCTACTTGAGAGTCTGAGATGGGAGTATCACTTGAGCCCAGGAGTTCCAGCCTGCAAGAAGCTATGATGGTGCCACAGCACTTCAGCCTGGGTGACAGTGCGAGACCCAGTCTCTAAAACAAAAAATGGGTTTCTCTGTAAATAATAAGATAATCACATGAAGTTATTTTTTCCCCAAAATGTTATTTTCAGCTTTAGTTGTTACAGGACACTGCCAGGGAGTTTGGGTTGTTCCCTTTGCCCTGCTTTAGCTTGATATCATTTGAACAATGGTAAAAACTATGTTTATCCAGTGTGGTTGTCAAGAATAGGATGGTTAGGGCTTAGTTACAATTCATCTGAAGTCTGTGTTTTTTCTTCACTTTGAGGAAAAACTTCAGTGATCTATTCTCAGCTCTTAATTTTTTTCCTTAACCACATCTCCTCCATAACTTAGTAGTAGCATAAACAGATGCTTTTTTATTTTTTCCCCCAAACTTTCTGAGAAGTATACTTTTTAAAAATAGTACTTCACTATTTACTTTAAAAGGGATGACTTTGGTAAACCAAACATTCACAGTACTGAAGCTAATAGTGAATCTATATTGTTTATGTGATTTACATTTGTCTGGCCTGTCCTTTTTACCAAAATTTCCCCTGCTTCTCACCATGAGCTTATAAAGGGGCTGATTCAAAGGGCTAATCTCTAATAAAGCTGGGACTTTATTTTTTCCTTTGTTTATGCATTCAGCAAACATTGAGCATACTGAGTCTTAGGCACTATGTTAGCACTTGAGATTAAAAAGATGATGGATATATAGCCATTACTTTTGGTGTGTTCTTTAGCCTACCTGAAGGGTCAGGTGAGCATAAATGAGGTATAATATGTGATACGTGTCCTGAAAGTGGCATACACAAGGTAATTCTGCTGAGTTAGGAAATACCTTCATAGAGAAAGTGATAATGTTTTAGTTGAATATTGATGGATAAAGGTAGGAATGGACTGGCTAAAAAAATGGGAAATTTTCCAATAGAGGAAACAACATGGACTAAGACCCAAAAAGTAGGAGCATCTGCTGTGTGTGAGGTACCACTGTAGAGCCTTATATATTACAGAATTACGAATAAGCCATAGTTCCCTGTATTGGCATCATGATTATTTTGACTCTAAAGGTGTTTTTCTCCCAGCAGTTGATACAAATGAAAACTGCTTGAGAGCCATTGGTTCAGGGTGCATTTTCTGAAGCACATCTCTGTCTCTTACTAGCTGTGTGACTTTGGACATAATAGTTAACTTCTCTTAAGCGTTTCTTATATATAATAAATATTAGTCACTGTTAACTTTAATCTATTTTAGCTAATTTATGTGAGGATTGACTCTTAATTCACTAGGGATTTTGTATACCTTTAAACAGTGGCTCTATATATTTAGTTACATTGGAACTCTAATTTTCAGACTTTAGGTAATTTTAGCCAACAAGAACACAGCAATAAAATGCTTTAGAATGGTGGGAAAATTATCTGTCAAGACATTTGTTATTATTCCACAGAAGAATCTAAATGCTCTTTGGATATTTTATAAAATAAGGTTACTGACTTAACATGCTTATTTATCTGGTTTCCACTTGTGGCATTCAGTATTTTGTAGAATGCTACAGACAGTAGATTAGGAACAGTGAAATTTTGGGGAAGACAGGCATCTAGACCCACCATTGTAAGTGGTGGTTCTTTATAGCAGTGGGAGGGGACAGGGAGTGGAGAGACAGTAACACTCCCAGCTACTATGCAGTTTGATGCCATTTGGTATAGAACAGTGCTCCTGTGACAGGGTCTTAGATCCCAAGCATCCTAAAATGCTTATTGAGCAGCCTTGAAATATTTTCATCATTTTAAAAAGCCCAGTGGAAATCCTGTATTTATCTGCAATAGACTGTACAAGCTATCTGGAATATCAAGTTTCATCATTTTCTCTTATGCTATTCAGAAGTTCTGATCAGCAGTTATTTGGGGTTTTTTTAACATTAAATTGGGTAATGAATTCTTTTTTAACTTCTTTAATTTTATGTTGGAAATGTAGATTCTATTGGGGAAGAAATAGCAAGAAAGGGCCTGCATGGCCCTATGTCTGCTTCTTTAAGGACCTCACTGTATTAGAGTACAATGTTAATCTTGCTATTATAGATGAGCCTAAGTAATCAAAATAGGCTTTAATTACATTTAATATATTAATGTTATTTGATGAGGATTAGTGTAGTAGTGTGTGTACTAAATGTAAGTAAGTGTGTGTAGGACATGTTAGAAATGTTTCATTCAAAATACTTCTAAAAGTTTGGGTTCTTAAAGGACCAATCTAGAAAATTCAGTTAAGTTGAGACATCATTTAATAGCTTGTCAAATAAATCATTGTTGAAATTGACTTGAATTTAGAAAATATTTTAAGTTTTATTATAAATTTTGAAGATTTAACATGTATTTGCTTCTAATTTTACATATCTAATTTTTTTCTTTTATTCTTTGTTGCTTTGGAAAGTTTTCATTAAAATGTTTAGGAAAATCTTCCAAAAATTAAAGTAATGTTCTCTTGAATTTTCCTTCTTTTAAAGCATTATCTAAAAATGATATATTATATGATGGAGAAAACCATGATTGTGAGGAAAAGCCACAAGACATTGTACAGAGCATTGTAGAAGAAATGGTGAACATTGTTGTTGGAGGTAGTATACTTCACTCAAAATTATTTTATTCTGTCTTATGTGATTTCATCTGACTGGAGACTTTAATGTGTGGAACAAAAAGGGCAAAATTATAAGCTCTTTCTTAAATTAGTGATTGTGTGTACATGTGTGTTGTGTGTAGAAAAATATCTGAATATCTTCGATTATAGTAAAATACTCCTTCTTTCCTCAAGCTTCAGTTACAATCTTTTATAAAAACCTATTCTTCCCCACTCCACTAAAATAAGGTTGATTCCTTTTATTTTTTTTTGTTTTTGCTGGGAGAGGGGCAGGGGTATATTTTCCATCATCCTAAGTGTGATAAACTTTTTAAAAAAATGTTTAAATTGTTTTGATTTTGAGTATTTCATATCTTTGTGGGAAAAAAGCATTTCTTATAACTTTATTATCACAGACCAACTTATAGGTGATACAGGGTCAGTTCCTTTCTACTGGATTATACTATAAAATTGTTTTAAAGTTTGTTAGGGGCCAGGTGTGGTGGTTCACCCCTGTAATCCAGCACTTTCTGAGGCCAAGGTGAGAGGATCACTTGAGTCCAGGAGTTTGAGACCATCCGGACAGCATAGTGAGACCTCATCTCTACAAAAAATAAAAAAATTAGCTGGGAGCAGTCCCACCTACTCAGGAGGCTGAGTCAGGAGGATCGCTTGAGCCCAGGAGTTTGAGGTTACAGTAAGCTATGATCATGCCACTGCACTCCAGCCTAAGTGACATAGTGAAACTCTGTCTCCAAAAATGAATGAATGACTATTAGGAATTTTACATTTTTCATAAACATTATGGATAAGATTAGATTTGAGGCCAATCCACTAAAGCTTATTTAATTCATGGTATCTTCCACAGGGCTAAGCATAGTACCTTGCTACATGTACTTCTAGAAGTTTAAATGTACAGTGTGGATCTCGAATAAGAATAGTACTGTTTCAGCTATACATAAATCCCATCATTTCTAAGAATATATTTCTTCCCTTAGAACAACTCTAGAAGCAGGCATTCATCTGATTGCCTTCTCATTTTTCCATTTTTTTATTCACCTTTTCATTCAACAAATACTATGGAATGTGTACAGTTTCATGGCTCTGTAGGGGGATACAAAAATTAATCCAAGGTAGAGCATGCTCTGGAGGAGAGAGGTTATGGAATGTATATATATAATAGATTAATGCAATATTGAAAGTGATAAGTTTCATTAGAAATAAACGCTTAAAATCCTATTAAAATTCAGGAAAAAAGAATGAATATTTCTAGCTACAATTATCCAGGAGGGCTTCATATAGGAGATGACATTTGAATTTAAACTATATGAATTCATGCAGATACAGGGAAATGTTATTTCAGGTATCGGAAACTGTCAGCTAAAGTCGAGAGAAGAGAATAATTGGATAGATTTGGAAATTGTCATATGGTGGTTGGCTGAAGAATAGGGTTTGTGATGTCATGCAGTAGAAAATAAGATTAAAGAGATAGTTTGGAGCCAACCAGTGGAGGGTTATAAATTCCAGGTTTAGGTTTTTGGGCTTCCGTTCTAGGGAAAAATGGATTACTGTTGAAGATTTTAGCATTGAGAAATGAAATGATCAGAACTATGTACCAAAATTCCAGATTCCCAGAAGAAAAGCTGGTGTTCAGTACAAACCACACTATTTATACAAACACTTTAGGCGCAGTATGCCACTTTTATTAGTTCTAGGAATAGTGGGAACCCTCCCAAAATACAAGGTCCCCCATGCCACCCAAGGGCCAGTTGTGGAAGTAGCCCTTTCTGAAGATAGACAGTCTCAGGCCTGCTATGTCACCTCTTTTCTGCACAGGAGGTACTATTGGTAGAATTGAATCATGTTGGAGAAGTTACTTGGGGAAAAAGACACTAATATTTACTTTTGACATACTGAATTTGACCTTTAGGTTGGCCACCCATGTGGAAATGTTCATGAAATGTATAAAGGAAAATAGAACTCTGGCCTAGAGATATCAAGGCAGACTCTATAGATAGGCATCATTCTGTTACAGTTAATAATGAAGCCATAAGATTATCAAGTGGGAAAATGTAGAAAGTAGAGAAGACACCCTGATCTTAGGGAGTATGAATTTAAAATAAAAAAAAAATACATAGAGAAGAAAGAAATAGGCAATAGTGCAAATAGGGCAAATAGTGACCCATGGGCCAAATTTGGTGTGTTGCCTGTTTTTGTAAGTAAAGTATTATTGTAACACAGCCATGCTCATTTGTTTTCATACAGTGCCTGTGGTGGCTGCTGTTGCACTGCAGTAAAAATTATATGATGTGTAAAGCCTAAAATGTTTACGATATGGTCCTTTACCAAAAAAAGTTTGCCAGCACCTAATGTGGATGTACACAGAATATGAAGTGAAAGTTGTTTCATGTTTCTGCAGAAAAATTTCAAACCTAGAGAAAAGTTCAGTGAACCCCAGTATGCCCTTTATCTGGATTCACTAATTGTTAATGATTTTGCTACATTCACCGTATGTGTCTTTAAATACACACACACACATACACACACGTCTTTGCTGAACCATTTGAAAATTTGTTGTATACATCATGACATTTCACCCCTAAACACCTCAGCATATATTTTCTACATACATCTAAAAGCATTGTCATTCACAAGCCCACAATTCCATCTTCACACCTAAGAAAATTAACACTATTTCAAGAATATCTAATATACATATATTTAAAAATGTTCCCAGTTGTTCCAAAATTTGTTTCTTATATCCCTTTTTTCCTTTTCTTTTTTAAGTCCAGGATCCATTCACTCAGTGATTTTAGCACCCATTAATGACCCTTGCCTTACTCAGATGTTACATTGGGTTGCAACGTAGTGATTTTCTAATTCTAACATTAATTGACACTTTTCTATAGAGAAGAGCTCTCCTACTCCCTTTAAAAAAATAACACCATGGGCTCATGAATTCCTTTATTATTGGATATGTTACAATTCTTTACCATGATTATTTTTATTCCCCATCTGCCAGTAGGAATCCCTTCAAGTGAGCACCTATGTCCTTTTTTTTTTTTTTTTTTTTCTTTCAAAAGGCTAGTCAAGTAAAGCAGTGGGAGTGGAGAAGGAACAAAGGAATCTGTAACTGGTTGTGATCAATTAGTTGACCAACACCACTGCACTTGGACCAGCCACCTGTGTCCTTTTGATGTAATTCCATTAGTCTTTGAATTTTTTCTTGATTTGTGGAACAGTAAGATGTTCCACATTCACCTTCAACTTTCCCTTGCTCCAGCCCTGGAATCAGCTAGTTATCCAAGGAGTCCTTGTCCTTTTAATGGACAGTTGTTTTGAGAGACCAAGATCTGGGTACTAGGAGTGCTCACTGCTAGTGAGGTATCATTACTTGTAGGCCTTTTCAATGGACAGAGATAGGGAAACATACGCTCAATCACAAGTCTATCTGGATAGTTCCAATTCACATCCAGCACCACAAGGTTTTACCTCATTTTCCTGCATTTCCTATTTGTATCTCCCTTTTCCCACATTGAAAACCCAGATTCCCAACAATATGCCATTAACAACAACAAACCTATAGGTTAAAGTTCAGATTTCTCTGTAATTATATGTGTCCTTAGGATATGTCCTACTAAGGATGAAGAATGAGAGTACTGTTTTTAAAAAGTTACTTATGTTAACTGTTGATTTAATTTTATTTTTAAACATGAAGAATGTTTACATGATTCAAAGTCAAAATTATATAACTGTTTAATCAGAGAACTCTTCCGTCAACTCCTTCCCTTTCTGACCCACTTTCTATAGCTAATTACTTTCACTGGCTTTTAGTTTATCTCTTGAAGGAGTACATAAAAGAAGCAAGCAAATACACATATTTTTATTTCTTTTTCTTTCTCATACTTTTGGTAGGATACTGTATATATATGTGTGTGTGTGTGTGTATGTGTCTTGCTTTTTTCACCTAATATCTATTTCAGTTGATAGAGATTTTCTTCCTTCTTTTTTCTCATCACTCTATATGTAATACTCCATTATACAGATATATGATAGTTTATTCAACCAGTCCCCTGTTGTGCTTCGGTTATTTCCAGTGTTTTGCTGTTATAAATTCACTGCAGTGAATTTGCAGTGTTATTCACTGCAGTGAATAACCTTGTGCATCTGTATCATTTCATATTTATCGAGGTTTATTTCAGGGCAAATTCCTAGAAGTGAGATTATTTGGTCAAGTGGTAAATGAATATGATCTCTTAGCTATTGCTGAATTCCTCCTCATAGGTGTTTGTACGAGTAATGTATGAGACTACCTTTTTCTCCACAGTTGCCAGTAGAGAGTAAGACTTTGAATTTTTGCTGATAGGTGAGAAATGTATCTCAGTTTGGTTTTAATTTGTATTTTTTGGAGACAGCGTCAAGCCATGTGCCCAGGCTGGTCTTGAATTCCTGGGCTTAAGTGATCCTCCTGCCTCAGCCTCCTGAGTAGCTGGAATTACAGGCATGCACATAATGCCTGGCTGAGAATCCTTTATATATTAGGGTTCTGTGATATATTTTACAAGTATTTTCTCTATTTGCCCGAGTCTTTTGATCTTGTTATGCAATGTTTTGCTCTATAAAAATATTTTTAGTACCATTTTTTCCATGTATGCCTGCATACGTATATTTAAATATAAATGGGAATGTACTGTACTTACTGTTTTATAATCTGCCTTCCATAACTATCCTTTCATGTCACTTTGTATTTTACTATATTGCTGGCCCATAATTTATTTAAATAATAATACTGGCATTTAGATTATTTCTAGGTTTCCGCCTTTTGTAAACAATGCTGTGATGCACATTTTTACTATAGACATCTTTTTGCACTTTTTTATAAAGAAGGAATAGCTTGATGAAGGTATATGGACATTTAAACTTTATAATGCAGTGCTGTAATGTCACTTTAATGATGACATTTATCTTATTGTTTTAATTTGCATTTTTTTGGTTATTTGCAGGATCAAAACATAGGAAATAGTCATTTTTGTAGGTCAAGCATTGGCAATTTCATATATTCCAACTGAATATATTTGAGCTATTTATCCTTTTCTGAATTGCCTATTAATCTCTTTTGCCTGTTTGTCCTTTTCTTTCTTGGTTTGTTTTTTGTTCTTATTTTTCACAGTTCTTCATACTAAGAAATTACCCTTGTTCAATGTATTGTGCATTTTTTTTTTCTGGTCAGTCTTTGTTTTGTTTTGCTTTTTTACCTTTACTTATATTGTTATTTTTCTTTTTTTTTTTTTTTTTTTGAGACAGAGTCTCGCTTTGTTGCCTGGGCTAGAGTGAGTGCCGTGGCGTCAGCCTAGTTCACAGCAACCTCAAACTCCTGGGCTCAAGCAATCCTACCGCCTCAGCCTCCCAAGTAGCTGGGACTACAGGCATGCGCCACCATGCCCGGCTAATTTTTTTCTATATATTTTTAGTTGGCCAGATAATTTCTTTCTATTTTTGGTAGAGACGGGATCTCGCTCTTGCTCAGACTGGTCTCGAACGCCTGAGCTCAAACGATCCGCCCGCCTCGGCCTCCCAAGTGCTAGGATTACAGGTGTGAGCCACCGCGCCCAGCCACTTATATTGCTATTTTTCTGAGCAGATATTTGACCACACAAGAAATTTAACAAATATCATCTTTTCCTTTGTGATTTTTTTTATCTTACTTCGAATGGATTTTACCCTACCCTAAGATTATAAAAATATTCTATGTGTTTTTCTAATACTATCATTTTCAACTTTTTAATGTAACTCTTTATCTTGAGGTTGTTTTTCTATATGGTATGAAATTAGATAGCTAATTATAACCTATAGAATAATCCTTTCCTAATTAACTTGAGATACCAATTTAATCCTAAGTGATTTTTTTTTATTTTTCTGTACATTTACATTGAACTATTTGTTCCTACTCAGTGTTGAATTATTTAAAATAGTTTGGCTTCATAGTACGTTTTGATCTTTAGAGTCAAAGTCTCCCTCATCAATTTTTAAATACCTATTAAATGTATTTTTTTAGGTGAACTTTAGAACCTGTTTATTAAGTTAAAAAAATAAAGCTTATTTGTTAATTGGAATTGTGCTTATAAATTAACTTGGGGAGGTATATCTTCTTTCCAGTGAGTCTTCTTGTCTAGAAACATAAAAAGTTCATGTAGTCAAATCTTTTATGTCATTCACTAAAATTTTATTTTCTTCCTTTGGTTCTTGCACATTTCATGTTAAATTATTTCTGTCTTTTTGGTTCAGTTTCGATAGTATTTTAGTTAGGCTTTTTTTCCCCATTCCGTTATTTAATTGGAATATAGAAAATTTTTGTTTTTCCATATTTATCTCCTATTTAGTCACCTTCTGAACTCTCATTATTTCTAACAGTTTTAAATTTGGTTATGTTGGATTTTCTAGATTAGTAATGATATTTTTGTCTTTGTCTCTTCCTTTACAGTATTTATACCTCATTTTTGTTTCTTTTTGTTATATTACATTGTCTAGAACCTCCAGAAAATGTTGAATAATGTTTTTAATGGCAAGGACCTCATTTTTTTCTTGACATTATTGCTGTATTTCACCATTAAGTTTGATGATTGCTATTGTTTTTGGAGGATACTCTTTATTAAGTTACATTAGTTTTCTTCTGTTTCTAGTTTATTAAAAGATACTTTTGTCTTTTGTGTATATATATGATTATATGTGTGCATGGATGTGACTTTACTTTTGCTTTTTAAATCAGGAGTCACTTTTGAATATTTTATAGCATTCTAGAAATATTTTCTATTATTTCTTTGTTAATTCACCTCTATTTTTTCCATTCTTCCTTTCTACATCTCACACTATACAGAAGTTGAGTATTCTAGATCATGTCCTTCATTGCTCTTCCAGTCTTTTCTAATTTCCATCATTTTGTCCTAGGGTTCTATATTCAGAGAGAATATTACAAGGGATTTGTGAATACTTTTTAGTAATGTCCATTCTATTGCTTTTCCCAATGTGTTTTTTATTTCAGTAATTATATTTTTATTCCCAAGATGCCCGTTTTTCCTGAACTTCTTTTTTATAACACTTTAATCTTATGTATTGATGCAACATTCCTCACATATCACTGACAGTACTAATTAGAACTGTTCCAGCTATAAAATATATTTCACCATTTGCTCAGATTGTTGTGCTTTGTCTTCATTTTTGAGCTGTAGACTTTACATTTCTATTTATTTGTTGAAAAATGGACTAGATTTGAGCAATCTATAAAGAGCTCTCTCCATAATTATGTATATTTCTTTTCCATTTCTCATGAGGCTTTCCTCTCCAGAGTTCTTGAGGTGACTGCAGTCCAGAGGCAGACCTCTTTTCTGAGCAGAGAGCTGACTAAGAAGCAGATGCCTCCCTTGAGCTAGGTGTGGGTCTAGTGGTCCTTGGGCTGTGTAGGCCCATCTCACTCACCATGTTATCAGCACAAACCGAAGCCAAGTGAAGCTTAGGATAAATGATATGAATGTTTTATGTATTCTACACTGAGGGAGATCTTCAAACTTGTTGGTTTGTTCTCACTGTCCCAACCTTTGCTAGGGAATCTTAGGCTGCCTTCATTTAATTAGTGCTTTAGTTAGCAGTGGTTAAGTAGAAACAGAGAAGGAGCCTAGAACTTTAGGAGATTTCACTGCTGTGTTAAGTTGGTTTTTCTTTGGTGTTTATTGTAGCACTCCCAGTTAGCTGGTGTCCTGCTCTCTCCCCTCCTACACTACTTCTTAGATTAGGAGACCTAGTAAGCAAATACTCTCCTTTAATTAACAGGCAGTGCTCAAATACAGTCTAGATGATCATGGCTGCGGGCAGCTCTATTAATAGACATTGGCATGGTCCCCCACGCTCTTTAATTTGCATCTTCCCTCATACCTCGTAGCACCTGCCATTGTGGGCTTTGGGGTCTTTTAGAATCCACATGGTAAAACTGAACTGTGTCTTAGGTAGGCCTGTCCTTTGCATGTGTTCAGTCATAGACAGTGAACTAAATGGCTTTTCCCCTGATCTTAACCTGTTGTATTTCCTAAGAATTCCTCACAGTTTATGGTCTAGTGTCATCCTCTTTAGTTTTCAGTGCTATTAAAGACTATGTCTCTTATTTATATTTTTTCTTATAATCTTAGTGGGATTTGTCAAAGGGAGAAGGTAAATTAGTGGGCTCAATTCACCACCTTGAAAATAGAAGTCTGCATCTATGTTTAGAGGATAGAGGAGAAAACAAAAGAATAATATCTAACTGTATTAAGTACTTCCTGTGTATCCCGAATGATTTTATGTGCTTTACTTGTATTTATTCATTTAATCTTTCCCAAAACACTGGGATGTATAGGTACTATAATTATTCCCTTTTTACAAATGAGAAAACTGAGGTACTGAGAGATTAAGTTAACTTTCTAGGAAGTGATAAAGATTGCTGCCCAGGGTGATCTGGCTTCAATGCCTGAAAATCAAATCAGAAAATGTTTTTGATGAGAAATTTCCTAAGAAGGGAAAGAGGAAAGTAATATCAAATAATATTGAGCATTTCTTTGAGAAATTGGAAATAAAGAGGGAGGAAAATGGACAATAGCTAAGGTGTGACAAGAGTTGAAGGAATTTTTTTTTTTTTCAGAATGAAAAGATTTGAATATGCTTATTGGGTAATAGGGAAGATCCAGTTGTGTGCATAAAATTAAAAATAATGTTAAAAGAAAATACTCAGTGGAGGAAGATACTATAGAAGGCAAGAAGAGTTGGATTTGAGGGCAAATCAATGTTTTAATTTAGAAATGCAAAGGAATATTTTCCCATTAAATAAGAGGGAAGAAAAAGATTATTGGAGATGTAAAGGAACTTTATGGTAATGCAGGGGAATGTGAGGGAGTCTATGTTAAATTACCTAATTCTTAGTTGAGGGTGGAACTTATTTGTTAAGGAGAGGTGGGGAGAAAGTCATAGGAAGAGAGATAGTTGGGTGCAGAGAGAAAAAGTTTTGGAATAAGTACCTTGAGAAATGAGACAGGAACTCAAGTTTCTTATAATCATTGTTAACATTTGTGACTCCTTTCAGAGTTCTTTGCGTATATAAGCATTCTTTATATAGGTAATATATGCATATGATAATAAAAGCTATAATAGTACGGAGTATATCAAACATTAGCATACTAAAGCTCCAAAGGTCCTCTGAGAAATAGTTTTGTGTAACTCAGTTTTCCAAATGTATTTTATTACTGAGTATCTTTTTTATGTTATATTTAAATGTAAAACATACTTTAGCCAGTTTAATCTATTGCAGGGTGTTTTAATTTGGAGAGCAGAAAGCAGCTGCAGGGAACCAGAAGCTGCTACTCCTTTCACATTACTTGAATTAATGAAAAGTTGGAGACATGTTATCAATTAGTAACAAAATTAGTAATAGCTACCCCTTATTAAGCACAGGTTATGTTTTTTATGTATCGTGTGTGTGTTTTGGTGATTCCTCATAGACCTTATTGTCTTTGTTGGTAATGAAGAAAGTGAGGAAAGGAAAGATTAAATAAGGTATTCAGTTAAATGGTGAGACATGATTGAAGCATAGGTCTTATGTATTCCAGAATCTGTGTTCCTTACAGTGTAGTATGTTTCCCTCATATTAGCCTCTTTCAGTTGATAGCATGAAAGGAATAGTTTCACTACACCTAGAGTAGTTCTGGAACTTGGTATTATTTTTATTATCTATGTTTGTTCTACCAGAAGTCATTTGTTTCTGTTTATGTTAATTGCAAGTATGATTACTCAGAATGACATAATGGAAAATATTCAGTGGTGTAGGCCATCATTTTTCTAGCTGTGTTCCAAAGAAGATATGTTATTAGAGATATTAATAGGTATTCTTAAAAAAAGGGAGGGTACTTATGGTAAAATAATTTTAGAAATACTATGTATGTGTATCCTTTTTGGAGAACTTAGCACATATTAGCAACTTAAAGACTATAATAAAGAAACCTATGTTCTAAACCGATTTGACAATGGATATTTTTTCAAGGAATTCTTAAGATTTTAAGACATTAGCATTCATCAGAACCCAGTTTAGTAAACTCTAATATAGACTAAAAAGTAAGCTTCTGTTTTGGCAAATCCTGGTTAGCCTTTTATCAGCTAAGTGTGTTTCATTGCCAGAGCAACTTAAGGATTGTATTTGAAAGTGTGCCAAATGCATACTTACTTTCTAGTAAGTATGCTAACCTTTAAATGGTACCAATACATATTTTACTTCACATTGCTTTTCTGCCACTGTTTCATTTTAAATACTCTATGCTTTTTAGATACACTTCAGTTAAGTCAGATATATTTGCATGTTTTTTATTCTTATCATTTTAGATATGGGAGAAGGGACTACTATAAATGCAAGTGCAGATGGCAACATTGGAGCTATAGAGGATGGTAGTGACAGCGAAAATATTCAAGCAAATGGAATTCCAGGAACACCAATTTCTGTTGCATATACACCATCCTTACCTGACGACAGATTGTCAGTCTCTTCCAATGATACTCAGGTATAAATGGGTGTGGGTGCTGTTAATCTTACAAATTTATAGGCTACCAACACCTTGTCATGAATATTTCCAGTTGATGATACTGATTCATTTTAGTCTGGGGAAGTAAGAAACTTGGGGGTTTTTTCCTCATTGATATAAATTACAGCAATTTATTCCCTTTATATTTTGATAGCTACCTTTTCAACTCTAAGTTACGACTCATCTGTGTTCATATCTTCCCCACACCCCCCCCCAATTGAAATTACCTTAAAAAAGAGCATACATAGCACATATTCACAGGATAATTCTAGTATAGATTGAGAATGCCTAATCTGAAATCTAAAATGTTCCAAATCCAAAACTTTTTGAGTGCCAGCAGGACACTCAAAGGTCATACTCAAAGGAAATGCTCATTGGAGCATTTCAGATTTTGGATTTTTGGATTAGGGATGCTCAATCAATAGAATGTAAATAATCCAATATCCTAAACAATCTGAAATCTGAAACAGTTCTGATCCCACGCATTTTGGTTAAGGGATACTCAACCTGTATCATAGGGTGAGAAAACTTTTAGAAATCTAGGGAACTTCATCTTAACCTTTATTCAGGGTGACAAAGAAATCAGTACCATAGTAGTGACAGGTTCTCTTCATGCTTACTACCCTGCATTTTGTGTGTTTTCATCCTTATCTTTTTAGATAAGGGAGTCCCACCCTAAGGCAGTGCCCCATATTCAGGAGTAGGTTTTTCTGGCATTGTTGACCTTCAGCAGTTAACTTTAAACATTGCCCTGCCCTGTGTCTGCCCAGAATAGATATAAAATAGGGAAAAAGCATAAAACACCCAATGACAGGTAGTAGAAAGCATAATTTAGGCCTTTGTAGATAGGTATCTTGTCAGTGACATGTTAGGTTTTTATCAATAATGGTATGAGCTGAGTAGTTTTAAGAGTTTATTTGGTGGTAAATAAGGATTGTTTTAAAAATGCATTTTTAAAAGTATTTATTGTTGGATTTGGTCATGGCATATTAGAGTAAAGAAAAACAATGTGGCAAATTCCTCAACTGCCTTCCCTTCCAATAGTTGGGGGAAACCCCACCTGTTAGTGAATTGAATAAAATATACTAAATGGCTGAAATGATTTTACATTGGCAAATATCTTTATTTTCATGGTATCTTAACTTGTTTAGGAATCTGGAAATTCTTCAGGACCTTCACCTGGTGCTAAGTTTTCCCATATTTTACAAAAGGATGCCTTTCTAGTATTCAGGTCATTGTGTAAACTGTCAATGAAACCACTGTCAGATGGACCGCCAGACCCAAAGTAAGTCATTAGCTGTTTTGATTGACAAATAGAGGTTTTTAGGCTTGAAACTTATTTATTGTTAATGTGATGTTTGGATTTTCTTTTGTTCTTCTTGTCCTGTAGAACCTTAAAAATTTTTTTTTGTTGGGAGGGGGTGTGTTTTACTTAAAAAAAAAAAAAAAAAGTATTGAAAAACAGTAAATTCCAAAACTGGTAGAATGGTTACCTTACCCTATTTCCTAAAGGGTATGAGAGCATTATAGAATAGTGCCTGGTACATAGTAGGTGCTCAATAAGTATTATTGAATGAATGAATGGAGGAATTCTTATTTCTGTATTGTAAGTAACTTTGTAGTTAACGTAACTCTGTTTCCGAGCTTCGTGCTAGGCTTCTGGAAACTGCCAGTCCAAAGGTGCTAAAACCTAAAAGAAATACATTTTAAAAGTTATAATGAATGATAATATGTATTTATTAAGGTCTGACAAAATGCCTGAGGATGATACCTTTCCCTGTAGGGAGAAGGAAGTACTTTGAGATAGGAGTCACTTGTCTATTTCCATCAAATATATTAGTTTAAATCCTAGGAAAGTACAATTTTTCTGAGTCATAAATGGTCAAATCTTTCATTTCATGTGATTCAAATGTGATTAATTACTGCTTGGATTGAATTGGAGAGTAATAAGAGTGGTCTACCTCTCTCATGTTGTAGCTTGATGTATTGCCACACAATAATTTTAGGAAAACTTTCTGGAGAAAGAAATTTTGGAGAAGACCTGAGTAACTTTAAGAAAGGGATATTGACATAGGAGGAAACGTAAGCAACACTACTTAAATTAAAAAAAAAACCTCTATGGAGTGTTTCAGTGTTGTTTCAATTTAGAAGACTAGAAATAGTTGCTGTAAAACATTGTAAGTTTCTAGAAACTACTTTTGTTATATTTTCTATAGTTTTATTTTGTCACATTGTACTGGTTTAGGGAGAAACATCTTTTAGTCACAGAAGCCTAGAATCGTAAAATCTGTTTAGCTCAAATCCTGAGTGTCAGAAATATAATTTATTGGTTATTCTGTGTTTTGGAAATATAAACTATACAGAAAAAGGATTAAAGTTATATATAAGCTTGATTATGCCCTATAATACTGTATAAGAGTATATTTTTGGACTGGGTATGATGGCTCGTAGTTGTAATCCCAGTGCTTTGGGAAGCTGAGGCGGGAGGATCACTTGAGGCCAGGAGTTCAGGACCAACCTGGACAACATAGTAAGTCCCCATCTCTATAAATATTTTTTTTTAAAAATTAGCCGGGCCTAGTAGCATGTGTCTGTGCTCCTAGTTACCGGGGAGTCTGAGGCAGGAGGCTCACTTGAGCCCAGGTGTTAGAGGCTGCAGTGTTCAATGATCATACCGCTGCACTCCAGCCTGGGCGATAGAGCAAGACCCTATCTCAAAAAAAAAAAAACCAAACATATATATATATTATTAAAAATTTCAATTTCTCATTATGAGGGGAAAATAGCTTTCTAATTCAAAAATTGATAATTTTGATAATCTCATTCTGAATTGATGAAGACCTAGTTTAAGAAATAAGTAACTTAAGAATTTGGTGTTATTACTGAAGGCCTTTTTTTTTTTTTTTTTTTGCCATGTTTTAAAACTGTTACTGAGCTTAAAAGCCTCATGTTTTCTCAAATCAAATGTAAAAAATATAATTTGAAAAAATGCTAAAAACAAAAAAGAGAGAATTCTTTAAAATGGACTGAAAAGGACACAAAATATATGAATTTTGAGGAGTACTATTGAGCCCTGAAAAAAAGAGTGATCTAGTTTTGAAAAGTTGCAGTCTGTAATATTACAAAGGATTCTTTTTTATTTTATTTTATTTTATTTTTTTGGAGACAGGGTCTCACTCTGTTACCTGGGCTATAGTGCAGTGGCATCATCATAGCTCACTGCAGCCTCAAATTCAGGGGCTCAAGCGACCTCCTGCCCCAGCCTCCCAAGTAGATGGGATTACAGGCTTGTGCCACCATGCCCAGCTAATTTTTTGGTTTTATTTATTTATTTTTTAATAGAGACAGGGTCTTACTATGTTGCTCAGGCTGGTCTCCAACTCCTGGCCTCAAGCGATCTTCCTGCCTTGGCCTCCCATACTGCTAGGATTACAGGTGTGACCCACTGTGCCCAGCCCTACAAAAGATTCTTATGAGAAATATGTAAATTTATAATCCTCCTACTTAGTGGGATTAAACCAAATATTAGAAAATTATATTTGAAGACCTTCTTGACTTGACCATCAGGGTTATTAAATAATTTGAATTGAATACTGAAAGAGATCAAATTTTTCACCCCTGGAAACTGTTATTTTTCCAAAAGAAAATATATGGTTTTCTGTCTTGAATGATTTTTTTGCCAAAAAATCAATTGGCTTTTGTAGTTACATAATTTCTTTTTTGTCTTTGTTTCTCTTTTTATTTTCTGGCCTTGCTAAAATGATGATTCAGAAAATATTCTTTAAGCTTGAACCATAATTTGAGAAACTACCCCATGAAAAACTACAGACCAGAACTTTCCAGTCTCTTTTACCTATCAAAAGTATAATTGTGTCATATGACAATTATTTAATCATTTCTTCATTCATTAATACTTTGTATATAGTAGATACTTAATAAAGGGATGTACAGAAGAATAAATCCATTAATTTTTTTGAGCACATACTATGCGTTTTGTTAAATGCTAGGGATGCAAAGATAAAATATAAAAATGCATGTTAGAGGATGGTAAGATAAAGGATTTGATTATTGTGGGAATTGAGCAAAAAAGGTAATAAATGTGAGCTAGGCTAGGAAGAAGTAGCAGTTTGTAAGCCTTGGCAAGCTAGAACAAGAGGAGAGATACTTGGTTCACTCCATATTTTCCTGTAGCTATTCCAAGTCTTACCTCTTTCTAACTTGATTTATCTAAGCATTTTTTTGGTATTTATATATTTGCTGTACATATTTTTAGATTCAGAGGAATAGGCATCTTGGAAATATGACTATAAGCTATAATACTGACTCCCGTTTTTTTTTTTCAAAGAAAGTATTTTTTTGTGAAACCCATTTACTTGAAATAAATATTCCTTGTCAAATTTACGTAAGTCCTTGAATTACCTTGACACTTATTATAACCATAAAAATTTTAAGGTGGAGCCAGGCGTGGTGGCTCACTCCTGTAATCCTAGCACTCTGGAAGGCCGAGGCGGGTGGATCGTTCGAGCTCAGGAGTTCGAGACCAGCCTGAGCAAGAGCGAGACCCCGTCTCTAATAAAAATAGAAAGAAATGATCTGGCCAACCAAAAATATATATAGAAAAAAATTAGCCGGGCATGGTGGCACATGCCTGTAGTCCCAGCTACTTGGGAGGCTGAGGCAGTAGGATCGCTTAAGCCCAGGAGTTTGAGGTTGCTGTGAGCTAGGCTGACGCCAGGGCACTCACTCTAGCCTGGGCAACAAAGCGAGACTTTGTCTCAAAAAAAAAAAAAAAAAAATTTTAAGGTGGAAATCAAGAGCAGTTAACTATAGTGTATAAATGTGACTGAATACAGCATTTGGGATAAATTTTTAAAATACATGAACCCACTGCTAGAGCATTTAAGTGTGCCCTGCATTTGAAATGTTGCATGGGATCAAGGTCCTTGGTCTATTGGGCTTAAGAGGCCAATTTCAATGGGAGAAAAATTATATTTGTAAAAGCAAGTAATTAAAATGCTAAATAGTGATCAGAAACATGGCACAATGTATTGGTCAGAAATATAATTAAAATTTTTATGCCAAAAAGTGTTTTTCTGCTTTTTATTATAAAAATGTTGAGATAATTTTTAAATGTTCTAAAAGCTTCTATGTTTATTTTAAATCCTTTTAAATGATTACTGACAAAGTAAGCTTGAGGTAGTGCTATAACTTGTTAATGCAACCCCAATTTTTTATTGATGTCTAGGATTTTTGAATATCATAACTAGGAAAAAATACATTGGAGCTGTTATATACTAAGTATGGAACTTAATCTGAGAAGTTCATAGTAATTTCTAAGGAGAAGTATGGTTGCGAAAGAAAGGAACAAGGCATAAATCTTCAAATCATTTTTTCTTTTCCAGTGCAGCAGTAGATTGATATTAAATATTTGTGAATGATTTTTTTTCCATTTAAAAAGTTTGAAATTACATAGTACAAGGGAACATCAGGGGAAGTACGTACCCATTGTTAGTGGCTAAGTTGTTCATGTATTGTACTTTCTTTTTTATGTTGTAGAGTTTTCTGTTTCTCCCTATTTAAAAAGTTTGTGAAATTATGTGGTATCAGGAAATATCTTTGGAACAACTCATTATTGCCATAATGCTAAACTTGTCCATGTACTGTGCCTTCTTTTTATCATTTTAGGTCTCATGAGTTACGATCCAAGATTCTTTCGTTGCAGTTACTTCTGTCCATTCTGCAGAATGCAGGACCCGTTTTCAGGACAAATGAGATGTTTATTAATGCTATTAAGCAGTATCTTTGTGTTGCACTCTCAAAAAATGGAGTCTCATCTGTTCCAGAGGTTTTTGAGCTTTCTCTTTCTATATTTCTTACTCTGTTGTCAAACTTCAAGACACATCTGAAGATGCAAATTGAGGTATGCTTTGCGTTTAGGGATTAAAATGTAAGATTATGATTGGAGTTTTTATTTGTTTCATGTTAAATCAGATTATTAACTACACTGGAAAGTTTTCTAGAATGTGAAATAATATTTGTATATTGTCATGTACTTTTTTTTTCTAATTCACCTGTTCAGCAAACATGTGCCTACAAAGTACTAGACACTGCATAAGTGCAAGAATGCAAAATGAAATAAGACCCAGCCCCTGCCCTTAAGGAACTTGTGCTAGTTGACTGAATGGTTCTAGCTCTCTTAAATTATTAATAATTTGGTCCTCACAACAATCTTGCCATTGTATATATGGTATGTTGTAATGAATTTGGTTATCTTAAATGAAAGCACTAGATATTTACTGCATCTACATGGTTTTAAAGCATTTAAGTATTAGGTACTTTAAAAGAGATGATTGAGGGGTATTATATTTTGGGGCTTATATTTTAGGATATTTGAAAAATTAATTTTTACTTTATACTTTTTTTCTAATGTATTATATTCCTAAAGTTTTTTCCCAAGATCTTTGGAAATAGAGGAACAGTCATGTGGCTCTAGAATATTTTCAGAGATTTAGCAAAACAATTAGGGAATCTTTCAACCATGTCTGAATGTATTATGCAGGTAAACCAGTTTCTGATTTTTTGTTTTCATCTTCAAATAATTCAGTACTTAAAAATAGTACTTTATGTTTTACTGATTTAATGGATGCTTTTTTTCAAGTTGTCTTTGTTAAAATATTGTTGTGGTTGTGACATTGCATATTTTAGAAATATTCATTTTTGTGTTGGTCAGTTTTCACCTTCATATTACGTTTGATATGATATATAGGTTATATTTTAATTTTTGTCAATTTTATATTTAATCCTAGCTCAAGACTAATAATTCATTAGCCCAGTAGAAAGGATAAATTATTATTTTTACAGAATTTTGAGATGGTTAAAATAATCATCCTTTATTGCTAATGTTCTGTGATCTCTATCAGAATTTCTTAGAACATTGTTATGACAATGAAACAGAATAAGTGAAAGTTTTAAAATTTGGGCCTTATTTTTGGACAGAAAAGGAATTTTCGTGCCTATATGATGTCAAGTTTTAGGAGTTTTCCATATGTCTGTTAAAATAACGTAAGGCATTTAACTAGGAAGAGTTGCTATTTTTAGATAGTTTTTTCCCATTATCTTCAGGAACTACAGATAAAAGAGACTTTAAAAAAACTTTTGGAACTTTTGCTTTTGTTAAAAAGCAGTATGTCTTTCATTTGATGATGAGGCATTTAAGTTGGCATTAGAGATTTTTGGAAAACTATGCAGCCAGTTACAGGTTTTTGGACACTGAGACTCCACTTCTGTAAGGACTATTTAGTAGACTGTGGGAAATATAAATTATTATGGAACCTAGATATCAGAAATCATTTAAATTGGAATTACTATTTTTGTAGAGTAAAGTTGACTTATTCTAGAAAAATGAATTTGAAAGGAAATACTCAAAGAAATTTCCTGTCAGCTCATAGATAGTAGATTCTCATTGCAAAATTATTGTCATATTATTCTAATTTTTAAAAGAGATCATTTAAAAGAGTTTATCTTACCCTCCATTGTCCCTCAATGGGAGATAATGAGACTAAAATAAGTATAGATATGCTTTCAAAAATATTAAACATATTCAAATTCTGGATGAGGTCTGTTCCACTTGGAGAAAGCCCAACATATGAAAACATAAATTTGCAAAACAAAATTAAAATTGTTACATGAAAATTCATTTTATGAGACTATTCACTTCAAAGTTTCTATAATGTGATTTTTCTATGGTCATTAAATTCTGTATCGTTTGCAGAAAATACATTTTATATACACAGCTTTTCAAGAGAATATCTGTTATGTAAGACAGTGTGCTTAATAATAGAGCCGTTATTCCACATGTATACATTATATGTACTCAATAAATCATTAGAAGTTTGATTTTTTTTTTAGAGCTTCTGTTGATAGGCATGATATCTTACATTGCAATAATATACTTTGCTTATTAGTGCAATTTGATAAACCATAGAAAGTAGCTAAAGTTTTTTTCTCCTCTTTCTTCAAATCTGTATTACTTATTTATTTCATAAATCAGAGAATCCCAAACTTTCTTGATTCATGCCATCATTAGTCTCTAATGTTTTCATGGTGCACTTAGGCCAAAAGAAATACCTAGCAGTTCCATCTATTAAGCAGTTAGAGCCAAACAACTTAATATTTGTCGTAACAACCTACTATCCATTTAAAAAAATAGTACACCTAAATTGAAAGAAAAAATCATATTTTTGTTTCATTCTTAACCACAATTACTTACTGTTGGGTTGTGTGTGCCAGTTAGACACTGTACACAACTTCTTAGACCTTAAAATCAGATTGGACACTGCTATCCTCATCCTTATTCTTCATTGATTTTCATGCAGTACTTGCTTTTTATCATAGCAATTACCAAAATGCAGGTTTGCAGAGATAATGATGTCATAGGAGGGAATGTAGTATGATCTAATCGAAAGACTTGAACAGTCTTTCAAGGTATCCAGCAGATGTAGTATCCAACAGATACATTTTCCTGTGAATTTTGCTTCAGAAATTCTTATAGCACCCCTATGAGTTTGCTTCAGCATTCTGGGTGCTTCAGAGCAGTATTTGGGAACTGTGGGCACGTTGCCATAAATATTTATTGAATACCTACTATGTACCATGCAGTGTGAACACAGTGCATAGCAAGAATGACCTGGTCCCTACCCTATTCTACCTTACAATCATAGAAAATACTGATATTAAGCAAGTAAATAGAAATGTGTTGAGCTTTGTGAAAGAAAAGCACATTACAGGGGTTCCTAACCCAGTTTGGGAGGAGATTTAGTCATATTATAAATATGGTTATTTCTGGATTCATAATACATATGTTCCATGAATCTTAATATGTTGTTTTTGTTTTTTAGTCATCCCTTCTTAAATCGCGTCACATTTACAAAATAAACTTGAATCTGAAAATTTTTAGCTGTTAAATTGAAATTTATTTCATTGGGTTGATTAACTCCTTTGTGCTTGATATTATTTGGTGTAAAAAATAGTGAGAAATAGTTTGTATATAGTTTTCAGGTAGTAGAGATTTTCACTTTTGTGAATAATTAGAAAAATATTATAGCATTATAAGACGTAGGGAATATGTACAATTATTATTAATTAAAAAATAAAATTAATTGTCCTGTGTGAGGATGAGAGCAAAAAATTAAAAAAAAAAAAAAAAAAGACCTAGGTCCTTTTTATTGTGTTGATAGAGTGTAACTTACATTTGAATGTAGAAACAGGCCTGCCCAGTACTAGAATGTCTAAAAAATATAACTGATGAACAGAGCATAAATTATGCTCTTTGAGGGGGTTAAAAATGAAGCCTAAGTTAAATTAGTTTTGTAAATATGTTCAAGAAATTATTACCCAGAGGAACTCCAAATCTTTGCATTTTTCTCTTGTAGTAGCTATGTGATGGTAAACAAAACACAACAATGTAAAGTGCAGTGCTGGTACTAGAAGGGCAAGTTTAAGTCACTCACTGAAGTTATTTCAGTTCTGAGGTTTCAGAGATGGAACCGAAAGAGTTGGAACTCCACAGGAGCCTGGCTCCTAATCTCTGCTCCTCTACAGCTCGGGATGTTTAAGAAGTGATCACACGTGTGAATTCTAAACAATATTTTAAATAGAAGTTTTCCCCTAATCACAGGTGTTCTTTAAAGAAATTTTCTTATACATTTTGGAAACATCTACCAGCTCATTTGATCACAAATGGATGGTTATTCAGACACTGACGAGGATTTGTGCAGGTATTTGAAATTATTTATTATCTCTTAGATATTTAAAAGGCCCAATGTATGCATATACTCAATGTATTTTGTTAAAATTACTATGTTATATTGTTACAGATGCTCAAAGTGTAGTGGATATTTATGTAAACTATGACTGTGACTTAAATGCAGCCAATATATTTGAAAGACTAGTAAATGACCTATCAAAAATCGCTCAAGGAAGGGGCAGTCAAGAACTTGGTATGAGTAATGTTCAGGTAAGAACTTTAGAAACATTTTCAAATGTAAACTTTGCCAAGGAAGAGCCAGGCATTTTCCTTAAAAGACTTTGTTTTTATTGTATTTTTGAATTATTTTGTAGGAATTGAGCCTGAGGAAAAAAGGTTTAGAATGCTTAGTGTCAATTTTGAAGTGTATGGTTGAATGGAGTAAGGATCAGTATGTGAATCCCAACTCTCAGACAACTCTTGGTAAGGTGACATTTTGCATTGTAATTCTTCATCATTTTAACTAAATGGTATACTTTGGAGGATAGTTGCAGATGCTGTGAAAGCAGTTTCATGATGTATTTATTCATTTAACTGATAAGGAAACATTCTCAATGAGTTAGATGACTAGCTTTAAAATTGTGAATTTTCCAACTTAGTCATCCAAACTATTTTTTCTTTCCAAATCTTCCTAGAAATATTTTGAATATTATATAAAGGGAAGTATATTTATGTAACTTTGTTATAATTATAGAGAAAATGTATTAAAGCCAGTGTGTTTGGAGAAGGTTGAATTGTTCATCTGTGTTTGATGTTTACCCTCATTCAGAGAAAAACTTACAGCTGCAGGGCTATACTAGTGTTATTAAAAACTATTCCTCATGCGAATGAGCTGAGAGCAGAAATCCAGTAGATACTCAGCACTGCAAGTGCAAAAAGAACTCCTCTTCATGGTGTAGATAGCAGTCCCCAGCCTTTTTGGCACCGGAGACCGGTTTCATGAAAGATAATTTTTCCATGGACCAGAGTGGGGAGGGTGGTTTTGGGATGATTCAAGTGCATTACATTTATTCTGTCATCAAACCTTTGTGCTAATGATAATCTATTTGCAGCTGCTCCCCAGTGCTAGCATCACTGCCTCAGCTCCACCTCAGATCATCAGGCATTAGGTTCTCATAAGGAGCACACAACCTAGAACCTTCGTGTGTGCAGTTTACAGTTGGGTTCATGCTCCTAGGAGAATCTAATGCCACCACTGATCTGACAGGAGGGGGAGCTTATGTGGTGATGCAAGTGATGGAGAGGAGCTGTAAATACACTTGCTCAGCCACCACTCACCTCCTGCTGTGTGGCTTGGTTCCTAACAGGCTATAGACTGGTACCGGTCTGCTGCCTAGGGTTTGGGGACCACAGGTGTAGATTGTACACGTACAAGTTACAATGTGTTTTTATACCAAAGTATATTGTTTATTATGTCACTTAATTCTTTGTTTGTATTCAATAGGTATCTATGCAACATTGAAATGCCTTGTGTTATTTGAGAATTTGTTTTCCCTTTCACATTTTTTTTCTTTGACAGATAAATGTACTATATCAGTTTTTCTTCTTTCAGGTCAGGAGAAACCCTCAGAGCAAGACATGAATGAAATCAAACACCCCGAGACAATAAACAGATATGGAAGCTTAAATTCCTTGGAGTCAACATCATCATCAGGAATAGGCAGCTACAGTACACAGATGTCTGGCACTGATAATCCAGAACAATTTGAGGTCCTAAAGCAACAAAAAGAAATAATAGAACAAGGGATAGATTTGTAAGTTTCACATTTTAAGGAGAAATGTTATTGAATATCCCTCTGCCAGTACTGTGCCATCCCTGCCCTGGGTTTCTCTACATCTTATTATTTTTTATTCCTTCATTACCACTGTTCAGTGAGTTAAATGGGATAGTTCTCTTGGATCCAAGAATTCTGTTGGCTCCTTATTCAGTTCCCCTTATTCATTGCAGCCTAGCCCAAATAGATTCTTATAATGCCCAACTATAGTTGTCATATAAATTAATTTGCACTATATATTAAGTGCTGTTGATGAACACCATCTGTGTAGCATTGTTTAACTCAGTTATGAAATCACCTATTACATTTCCCAATCATGACAAATCAAAAAATTTTAAGTATGAAACTTCGAGCTAGCCTTGCTCCTTTATAGGTTTTATATTTTCTTCAGTTGGGTTACAAAAACACTAGTGTTAGTGATTTTATGTGTTGACAATGCTACTACCTTAAACAAAAGACAAACAGAAAACCCTATTGTTTCTGTATTTCTTATTTAGGCAAATGACCCCAGTATGTTAATAAATATATAAACTAGAATCTTGGAAGTTAGTTGAGATTTTTCCCCTCACTCTGAATATATGTGTCACTAAATCCTGTTGATTGTATTTCCTAAATATCTCTGTAATCTATTCTCTTTTCTTCATCTCCCACAAGCTATTCTCACAAGTAAAACCATCACTATTTCTTGCCTTGACTAGTATAATCTTTTATAATTGGCTTACCTTTCTGTGGTCTTGTTCATTCTTTAGTCTTTCTCACACTTAACTAGAGTAATCTTTCTTGAATAAAGTCTGCTTCTATTTCTCCCCTCTCTTCCTCTTAGACAATAAAGCCAAAGCTTCTTGTGATGGCAATATATTACAGTACCTTCATGATTTTGATCTCCTGGATTCTAGGTTTTATTACTTGCCATTTCTCTGTTTATTATGATATGCTGTCTTATGCTTTTGTGTATCGGTATGTTATTTCCTTCTCTGGGATGTTTTTGCTTGTTGTTTTTAAGAGATATAATCATTCTTCAAAACTCAGTTCCAGAGTCACCTTTCCCAGAAAATATATCATGACCATCTTAATCAGTCACTTCTGTGTTATTTTCTTCCCTTGTGACTTTATTTGTTGCATTTTTACTACTGAAATTTTTTAAAATTGTGTTTCTTTCATTACAGTGAGAGCTTTTAGAGAACAGGCGTTGTGTTTATCTCAGTGGAAAATGTTTGATTTTAATAAAAGTATGTGATTATGGTTGAATTAAAACTTGACAGGAGAATCATTAGGAAGACAGAACAGGCAAGAGCATTCCAGACAGAGAGAATGGCATATGTAGCAGCACCAGAGGGAAGGGAGAACATTTGAAGACCATTGTTCAGCTTGGCAGGGGCAGGGTGAAGAGGAGTAGCAAGAGATGAGATGAGAGCATTGAGTTGGATCTAGATTACAGAAGGCCTTATTCTCTATGTAAAGGAGTTTTTGTCTTGTATCTCTTGAGACTGGCATTCTAGTTTGTGAAGGATTTTAAGAGAGGAGTGGAATCATCAGATTTTGTTTTGTAAATATGACTTTGCCAGTATCCTGAAAGTGGATTTGACAGATTAGAATATGGGCAAAAGGAGATGGGGAGACCATTTAATAACTCTGCAGTAGGCCAGGTGACAGGTGATAAAGCATCAAAGTAGTAAAAGTAGGGAGTAAATGATTTGTAAACAAAGAGGTAACATTTGAGTTGGATCTGTGAGCACTTGTGAGAGTCCCCAGTGAATGGAGCAGGTAAAGGGCATGCAGAGAAAATAGACTGAAAATATGTGTGTTTAGGGAATGGAATAGGATGTGTGGAATAGGATATATTGAGAGAGGTTTTGTGTGCCAGTCTAATACATTTGGACAAATGAGCCAAGATTACTTGAGGATTTAGGAAAATATATATTCAAAGTACAAGCATACCTCAGAGATTATGGGTTCAGTTCCATACCATCTCAATATGGTGCATATCACAATAAAGCAAGTCACACTAATTTTCTGGTCTCCCAGTACATTTAAAAGTTATATTTACACTATACCATAGTCTATTAAGTATGCAGTAGCATTATGTCTAAAAAAATGTACATACCTTAACTTAAAAATACTTTATCGCTAAAAAATACTAATGATCATCTGAACCTTCAGCAAATCATAATCATTTTGCTGGTGGAGGGTCTTGCCTTGATGTATATGGCTACTGGACTAATCAGAGTGATGGTTGCTGAAGGTTAAGGTGGGTGCAGCAGTTTCTTAAGACAGCAATGAAGTTTGCTACAATGATTGACTCTTCCTTTCACAAAAGAGTTCTCTGTAGCATGTGATGCTATTTGATAGCATTTTACCTACTAGAGAACTTCTTTCAAAATTGCAGCCTGTCTTCTCAAACCCTGCTGCTGCTTTATCAACAAAGTTTATGAAATATTCTAAATCCTTTGTTGTCATTTCATCAGTGTTCACAGCGTCTTTACCGGTAGATTCCATCTCAAGAAACCACTTTCTTCACTTATCCATAAGAAGCAACTCCTCATCTGTAAAAGTTTGATCATGAGATTGCAGCAATTCAGTCTCATCTTCAGGCTCCACTTCTAATTCTAGTTCTCTTGGTATTTCCATCACATCTGCAGTTACTTCCTCCACTGAAGTCTTGAACCCTTCATAGTCATCCATGAGGGTCAGAATCAACTTCTTCCAAACTACTGCTAATATTGACATTTAGGCCTTCTCCCATGAATCACACATGTTCTTAAGGCATCTAGAATGGTGAATCCTTTTTGGAAGGTTTTCATTTTACTTTGCCCAGGTCCAACAGAAGAATTACTCTCTATGACAGCTGTAGACTTACAAAATGTATTTCTTAAGTCAGATTTACTCCTTAATTCATGGGCTACAGAATGGATGTTGTGTTAGCAGGCATGAAAACATTTATCTCCTTGTACGTTGCCTGGGTGACAAGGTATATTTTCAATGAGATTCCTTTTGAAAGGAATCTTTTTTTCTGAGCAATGGTCTCAACAGTAGGCTTCAAATATTCAGTAAACCAATGCTGTAAACAGATGTGCTGTTATTTAGGCTTTGTTATTCCGTTATTCTAGGATTTTCAGATGGAAAATGAGCATTGGCTTCAATTTAATGTCACCAGCTGCATTAGCCCCTAACAAGAGAATCAGCCTGTCCTTTGAAGCTTTGAAGCCAGTCATTGACTTTTCCTCTAGCTTTCAAAGCCCTAGATGAAATCTTCTTCCAATAGAAGGCTATTTCATCTGCATGGAAAAATCTGTTGTGTAGTGGAGCCACCTTCAGCAATGATCTTAGCTAGATTTTTCTGGGTAACTTGCAGCAGCTTCTCCATCAGCACTTGCTGCTTAACCTTGTGCTTTTATGTTACGGAGGTGGCTTCTTTCCTTCAACCTCATGAACCAACTTCTGCTAGCCTCAAACTCTTCTTCTGCAGCTTCCTCACCTCTCACAGCCTTCATAGAATTAAAGAGAATTTGGGCCTTGCTCTGGATTGGGCTTTGGCTTAAGGGAACATTGTGTCTATCCAGAACACTAAGATGTTGTCATATAAGCAATAAGGCTGTTTCACTTTCCTATCATTTGTGGGTTCACTGGAGTGACACTTTCACTTTCCTTCAACAACTGTTCTTTTGCATTCACAACTAGTCTATTTGGTGCAAGGGGCCTACCTTTACTCCTATTTCTGCCTTCAACATGCTTTCTTCACTAAATCATTTCCAGCTTTTGATTTAAAGTGGGAGAGGTGTGACTTTTCCTTTCACCTGAACACTTAAAGCCTATTGTTGGGTCATTAATTGGCCTAGTTTCAATATTGTTGTGTCCCAGGGAATAGGGAGGCCAGGTAAGAGGGACAGAGGTGGAGAAACGGCCGATCAGTGGAGCAGTCTGAACATATACTTGTATCACTTAAGTTTGCAATCTTATATGGGCACGATTTGTGGTGCCCCGAAACAATTAAAATAGTCAAAGATCACTGATTACAGATCACCGTAACAGATATAATAATAATGAAAAAGTTTGAAATATTATGATGTGCAAACAAGGTATGCCTGTAGGAGTTATTTAGTCTTCACAGCTATAAAGTTCATCTACCACATGTCATTGTCTCTATTGGTCTAGTTTACTGCTGTTGATATGGATTAAAAAATATACCATACTGTAACAAAAAGTATGTGAAATGATCCATTTCGGTGATAAATGTGACCTTCCGTTTGAAACTGTTTTCTTTGTTTTTAAAAATTATTTATTTATATGGGTTTTTTTTTTTTTTTTTTGGAGATAGGGTCTTACTCTGTCACCCAGGCTGGAGTGCAGTGACATGATCATAGTTCACTGTAACCTCAAACTCCAGGGCTCAAATGATTCTCCCAGCTCAGCCTCCCCAGTAACTGGGACTACAGGCACGTGCCACCACACCCAGATAATTTTTTTATTTTTTATAGAGACAGGGTCCTACTATGTTGCCCAGGCTGCTGGTCTTGAACTCCTGGCCTCAAGCAATCCTCCTGCCTCAGCCTTCCAAAGGGCTGGGATTACAGGTGTGAGCCACCATACCTGGCCTCATTTGAAACTCTTTTCTAAAAAGAAAAGAAAACTTTGTACAATGTAATATTTTAGTACATTCATATATTGATTATATCAAATAAGTTCCTTTTTCTTGTGTGCTATTAGAAAATTAATTTACTGTAGTTTAAGATATTCTTTTCAGGAAATACAAATGGTTTTCTATTTTTAATGGTCTCATTAACTTTAACATCATCTAGATTCAATAAGAAGCCAAAGAGAGGAATACAGTACCTCCAAGAACAGGGGATGCTTGGCACTACACCTGAAGATATTGCCCAATTCTTACATCAAGAGGAAAGATTAGACTCTGTAAGAATACCATTTTATTTCATTCTAACCTTTTCTATAAAATTCCTTTTTAAGTTAATAATACATGTTGTTGCCCCTTTAAAATGTTTTCCTAAGTATGAAGGTAAGTAAAACCTAAAGAATAACCTTTCTTATAATATAAATATATATAGTTGGCCTGCCTTGTCCGTGGATTCTGCATCCATGGATTCAGTCAACTGCAGATTGAAAATATTCAGGGAAAAATGGATGGTTGTGTCTGTGCAGGAGATGTACAGACTTTTTCCCCTTATTATTCCCTCAACAGTACAGTATAGCAACTAGTTACATAGCATTTACAATTATTAGGTATTATAATTATCTGGAGATGATTTAAAATATGTGGGTGTGTGTGCATAGGTTATATGCAGATACTATACCATTTTATATAAAGGCCTTGGGCATCCATGGATTTTGGTACCCAAGGCAGGGGCCTGGAACCAAAATACCCCAGGGACAACTCTGTGTGTGTGTGTGTGTGTGTGTGTGTGTGTGTGTGTAAAATATAAATTTTGCCTTTTAAATTTTCTGAACTTAAAAGGATATCTTGGTATTTTTATAAATGCATTTGGTAATTTAATTTTTAGCTTCATGTTTGGAATTGTTTATCTTATAGTCAGAAACTTGTGAATCTTATGGGTTTTTCTGCTTTTTAAATGGCTGTGTGGCAAATGTAACATGACATTAGAATATCAATTTCTATCTTCTGTTTTTACTTTAGACTCAAGTGGGTGAATTCCTGGGAGATAATGATAAATTTAACAAAGAAGTCATGTATGCATATGTGGATCAACATGACTTTTCAGGAAAGGACTTTGTTTCAGCTCTTCGCATGTTTCTGGAAGGATTCCGTCTCCCAGGGGAAGCTCAGAAAATTGATCGATTAATGGAAAAATTTGCTGCAAGATACCTAGAATGCAACCAAGGGTAAGTAAGATTCAAATGCTTATTGATTGTCAGCTATATCCAAGACACTGTGCTAGGGAGCACCCAGGGATTTAGAGATAATAGGATGTAATCCCTTGCCTTAGAGAATTTAAATTGTCTTCGATCTGGAAATGATAGGACAAATCCATAAAAAATTGTAATGTGAGATAGAACATAAATTGTGAGAGAGAAAATTAAAAGTGCTGTGGGGTTTGAGATGACTTATTTAAATGGAATGATAAAACAGTAAAAGTTTATAACATCATACGTTTATTTTTCCAGACAAACCCTTTTTGCTAGTGCAGATACTGCTTATGTTTTGGCTTACTCAATTATCATGTTGACCACTGACCTTCACAGTCCACAGGTATGTTTTCTTCTAAATCAGTTTTACAGTAAGTAGCACAATTAAATATGTACTTTTGAATTCACTAAGTAATAGTTGAAATTTTAATCTTATTCAGTTAAACTGATCACCAAATTGGAGTATTTAATCTGGATTGATAAACATTTTACAAAAGCAATTTTCAGTAGTAACTCTTTTATTTTTTTAAATAATTTAACAGGTCATTTTATTGGCCTTTAAAATTCATATTGTTCTTTAAGTTTACTTTTGGTACTTTTTAAAATTTTAAAATATTAAGGCGGTACAGATGTTTTTGATATATAGCTTGAGTCAGGGATATAAATGTGCCCATCACCCGAATAGTGTTCGTTGTACCGGTTAGGTGGGTTTTTGCCCTTCCCCTTCTTCCCCACTGCTTGATTTCCAATGACTTTTACTTTCCTCTGTGTACTTGTGTACCCATTAGTTAGTTCCGATTTATTAGAGAGTACATGTGGTGTTTGTGTTTCCATTCTTGAGATACTTAGCTTAGGATAATGGTCTCCTTCCTTCCAAACTCCTGCAAAAGGCGTTAATTCATCCTTTTTTATGGCTAAGTAGTGCTCCATGGTATACATATATCACATTTTGCTAATCCACTCATGAATTGATGAGCACTTGGGTTGATTCCACATTTTTGCTATTGTGAATTGTGTTTCAATAAACATTGGAGTACAGGTGTCTTTTTGATAAGATGACTTATTTTCCTTTGGGTAGATACCCAGTAGTGGGATTGCTGGATTGAATACTAGGCCTACTTTAGTTCTTTGAGAAATCTCCATATTGTTTTCCATAGGGTTTGTACTAATTTGCAATTCCCCCAACAGTGAATAAGCATTCCTTTCTTTCTGCATGCACACCAGCATCTATTGTTTTTTGACTTTTCAATAAAAGCCATTCTAATAAGAGTAAGATGATATCTCATTGTGGTTTTAATTTGCATTTCCCTGATGATTAGTGATGTTGAGCATTTTTTCATATGTTTGTTGGCCATTTGTCTATCTTCTTTTGAAAAACTTCTGTTCATTTTCAGTAGTAATTCTAATTAAGACTTTTAGGTATCTGTAAAATATATCTGTATGTGTCATTCTTGTGATAGACAACTGTATTAAACTTAAGACATATTTTAATCTAGAAGGATATTTATAGGTCTTCTGTCTATATTTGTCACAACATGTAAAAACACTATATATAAACCATCTTTTTTTTTTTAATATTTCAAACTTAAACAGTAGAGAGATTAGTATAAAGAACCCTCATATACCCTTCACCCTGCTTGCACAGTTATCACCGTATGGCCAGTCTTATTCTATCTACATCCTTTCCCTCCCCCAGATAATTTTGAAGCAAATCCCAGATATCATTTTATCTGTATTTATTTCAGTATGTATCTCTAAAAGAAAAATACTCTATTTAAACATAACCACAATACTGTCACACCTAAAAAATTAATAATTTTAAAACATCTGATATCTAGGAAATGTTCAAATTTCATTTGTTTCATAAAATTCATAAGTCCTTCTTAAATATTAAAGAAATGTCACTTTATTTCTGATATCCACTAAAAGAAGTTATTTTTAAAGTTTTCGTATTGTTTGCTTAGTTTCTAAAAACACGCTTTGATATCTTTGGGTAAAATTGTCTTTGCAAATTATTTACAAGAATTTCTTCATATTTCTAGGGGTAGGTATCTAATGACATTTATTATTCTGAGGATATAAAATAAATCATATACTTACTAATCTGAGATGTATTGGAAAAGCTAAATTTTATTTGGAGTTGGCACTTTTGCAGTATGGAGATTTTTTTGGTTTGTATTTTGAGAGGTTTAAGGCAGGGTTGATATGAAAATTATATATCAAACATGAGGTGGAAGTATTATATATGAAGTTACTCCTATTTTAAACATCACCATTGAACAACTATGCATTTACCACAGATTTACTTGATTTTATATAGGACTTTTTAAAAAAATTATTTAAGATTTTAATCATTTAAGATGTGCCTTTGGCATACCATTGGCAGTATAGTCAAAGCAGCTTGTCTTTCAGGGTTTTCATTATCCAGCATGATTACTTTTTTCCACGATTTTATAAGCCAGTCCACAGATAATGATTTATTTAGATATCTTTCATATCAGAGTTTTCAGTCTGATTTTTCATCTCATTTTTCAGTCTAAACCACATACTTTTAAAGATATTTGGTTCTATAAATGAATAAGCAATATCATATGCACCTGTGCCATATCTTCCTATACATATGTATATGCTTGTGCTGAGTTATTTTGAAGAAATACTAAAATTTCCTTTTGTATCTTTTCATAAGTACCCAGGTTGCTAAAGGTTTTAAAGACATCCAGTTAGGGACCATTATCTTGAGAATAATGTCCTGTCTTCAGCGTATGGTTTCTGTTCATGGACCATGTGCTTGCAGTCCTATCTAGCAGTGGCAACTGCTTGTTGTCAGCCCATTCCTTGTCAGATTGCTGCTTGGCATCGTGTGCTGATACGTAGCCCTGCATCTGTAGAGCAGCTTGTGAGTTCCTATGAAGCTAAGTAGCCTGTTAGAAAATTGAACCATAATCTTGGCCCCAGTTGAGAACCATATGCACTATGACAAATAACAGCATTTTAAAAGAATGTAGGTAACTTTAAAGGAATTTCTTAAAACTGATTCTTCTCATTCTCAGTTTTCAAACTTAAAATACAGGTGAATTTTAACAAGCCATTTTTGTTCCTTTTGCACTTAGAGTATTTATAGTTAGGCTACCTTTTATATAGTGTGTGAGTCGGTGAATTTTTAAATTTTTGAGGTATGTTTAGAACATATTTAAACTTTTTGTGTATGTTAATCATCAGTAGTAACCACCAACTTTAAGTGATTTAAACACTAAACAAGGCACAGCTTCATTTAAGCACATGAGAATAAAAGTCAAGAGTAGAGTGTTCCATAAAAGATGTCAGGAGCAGAAAAGTTTTACATGGCTTCCGGAATCCCACTGTGGCAGAAGTGTTCTGTGTGAGCAGTGTGCTTTATTTGGGATGCCTGAAAGCAAAATCTCTATTCCCACCTTCTGGGAGTCCCAACCCAGATGCATAGACACTTAACCACTACTTCAGATTTTGTGTCAAGACTTCTCTCTGCCTTTTAATGGCATGATGCTAAAATGTTTTGCCGTGCTCAAAATTTCCAGGTGACTGACATCTTCCTTTACTTCTTCTTGGCAGCACTTGTGCAGTCTTTTATTTTGTTGTTCCTGGTCTGTTTTTAAGCATTTGTCAGAACTTTAGGTAATACAGCTTTCTTTCTTTCATACTTTTTTAGTGCTATGACTCAAGATGAGTTTTTAAAGTTATATGATAGAATTTTATTCTCTTAGGTAATAAGTTACATTTGAAAAATTGTGTCATAATATTTTTACACTTTTATAGGAAAAGCACTCTTAGCACCTTTCTCTGACAGATTAGAAAGATCTGTTTGCAGAGTAATCTGAAGTAAATAAGTGTATGAATCTCAGTTATATTTTCTAAACACTCTGGTCTCTTTACAGTCATTTTTCATTTTGTTTTTTCTATGAGACAGGATCTCACTGTGTTGCTCAGGCTGGACACTCCTCCCACCCCTGCCTCCCGAGTTGCTGGCATTACAGCCACTATGCCTGGCTCTGATGGTTTTTGCAAGCTTCTGATGACTTGCTTGATTATCGTTCTATGTACTTTCATGTAAATTTACAGGAGCCTTATCTTTAGAATTGCCTTAAATTCTGTATGGAAGGTGGTAGGTAGGAATATATTTAGTTAAATAAATATCTCTTCAGAGATATCATAAGACTTCTGGGTTTTATCTGTCTCAGTTTCCGGAGATACTGTGTAAACATTTTGGCTGTGCTTGTTCCCAAGTTTGGTGACAGGGCTACCATTTTACAGACTCCAAACTTGTATTCCGTAGCTTTATCAAGGTACAGAGTTGGACATTCCTGTTCAGGGTACTCTTAAACAAGACAAAGCAGTCCTAGAATACTTTGTCCAGATCACCTAGTATAATTCAGTTGCCACAATGACTCAAACAGATTGTTCTCTTGTTGTAAGTAAATTTCAGCTGTTGTTATTCTTGCATCTACTGTTACATAAAATCAGTTTTTAACTTTTTTAGCAGCACATTTATGTTCTTCTGAACTAAGATTTGAATGTTTTTGATACCTTTATTTTCTAATAATTGCCGTATCCCTTTTTAAGAGACTGCAAGAGCTCTTAAGCCTTAGGCAAAACCAAATAATTTCATTATCCAGTCTCCTTTCTTATTGCAAATTACTCGTGTCCACTGCAGAGAAAGATGAATTACTTTATGCCAGAATGGGTCTTTTCTACATTGCCTTCATTTTCTGTGGGTTTTTTTTTTTCCATTTTTATGTATGTTTTGTTGAACATTTTGAACATCCCATCTCAAGGTAATCATACAATCTTTCATATGAATATTGAGTTCTTAAAATACCAGTGAAACTTTTATGTTAATTTTTAGGAATTATAATGGTTTTTCATATCTAGGTTAAAAATAAAATGACGAAGGAACAGTACATTAAGATGAATAGAGGTATCAATGACAGTAAAGACCTTCCTGAAGAGTATCTATCAGCCATCTATAATGAAATAGCCGGGAAAAAGATATCAATGAAAGAAACAAAAGAACTAACAATCCCTACAAAATCAAGTAAACAAAGTAAGTATCCAAATCAGTTGAGTCCTGATTGTTCAAGGGAAAAAAAATGGGGGTCCTTAAAAGAGTATTTCACTTGATTTAGGATAAAGTAACCATATAAATATGGGAGAGAAACATGCTTTGATGAGAAGTATTCTAATATACAGTTGGGTGATCCAAGTGTATTTTTCCCTACATCCTGAAGAATGATAAACTGACCAGTGATTAATAGAAAATGCTACATAATATGCATGTGTTACTGTGTGTTTAATAGATACTCATCCATATAGCAATTAATCTCATTCAGGATTTGGAGGTCAAAGAGATTGGTTAGACAACCCCTGTAGTCAGACTTCAACTCTTTTTTTTTCCTGTCTCATCATCTTCGAGCAACATCTTTCCATCTGTTCATCTATCATGACACATAGATGGAAGCTGGGAGTAGGGGTGACTGGAGGAGCTGGGGAGGGTGAGAGTCATGGGGAGCTCATGGAGTTGGAAGTCACTACTTCAGACAGACCATAACTTAAGTAACTGTGGAGTCCCTAGATCTATTAATACCTAGCAGTAGGAACCAACTGTGGACTCATTTCTGTTCTAGACACTGTATAAATGGAGACAGTGGTAATGAAATTAGAGCTGAAATCTGACTTTAGGAATGAGGAGAGGGTAATGGTTCAAGAATGTAAGAGTAACATAAAAAGAGGCTTCCTGCCTTTCTGAACACTTCTACTTGGAAGTGAAATCGTAAGCTTGAAAAAAATTACAGTAGCAAGATTGTACTGACAGGAGAGAAGCTGTATTATATATTATAATATGCTCATATCCCTCTTTCTCTGTCCTATTTTTTATATGCTGGTAGGAAATCAATGAGAAACTGGAAATGGGAAGGAGGATGGTGTTGTGCTGAAAACATTAAAATTACCCTGGAGTGTTAGGACCAGTGTTTTCTTGTTAACTCAGGAGCAGTCATTCAAGCATGTGTGGTACAAGGATGCCATTGCCTTTTACCTCTCTTCTGCTATTCTCCTATCCCATGTTTAGGTTGTTTCCCTAATACTTTTATTATGACTATGGAGGTTGAACCCTCTCTCTCCGCTTTTCATAGGTTTTCTGCTTATCCTTGACTCCTACTCCAGGCTCTTTTTTGAGGTGAAACTCACATAACATAAAATTAACCATTTAAAGGTGAAGAATTCAGTAACATTTAGTACATTCACAATGTTGTGCAACCACTACCTCTTTCTAGTTCCAAAACATTTCATCACCCCAGAATAAAACCCTGAACCCATTCAGCAGGTACTCCTCATTCGCCTTCCTCCCAGCCCCTGGTAAACACCAGTCGACTTTCTGTTCCAATGGATTTATCCATTCTGGATATTTCATAGAAGCAGAATCATGTAGTATGTGACCTTCTGTGTCTGGCTTCTTGAATTGGTGGTGTTTATTATTTGATAGTAAAACATCAAAATAGCATTCTTAAATGCCTTTATATCTGAAATACTAATAGTGTTTATTGTTTCAGATGTAGCCAGTGAAAAACAAAGAAGACTTCTGTATAACTTAGAAATGGAACAGATGGCCAAGACAGCTAAAGCACTCATGGAGGCTGTGAGCCATGTTCAGGCACCTTTTACAAGTGCAACACATTTGGAGCATGTGAGGCCCATGTTTAAGGTTAGAATTTCTGATAACTTAATTGCAGTGTACATTACCATATAATTTTGTTCAGCATATTTTTAAGTTAAGGAAGTATATAGTGATATAACACATTAGTGTAGACCTGGAAGCTATAGCCATGTTATTTAGGACATAGTAGATATAAATTTTCTGTTATTTAAAGAGAACAAGAAATGTTATGCACTATAAATTATTAATTGGTATGTAGTCTTAGGAATTGAGTATAGAAAAGTTTTGGAGAATGATCATTAATCCTTAGCCTGGTTTTCTCTAAATGAGTTATACTTAAACCTTTGGAGTTAATTCAGATTTCAAAGTGATCATGAGGCTCTTTCTCTCTCCCAGTACTTCCAGCCCAGGAACTAATATGAAGGTCGTGAGTATGCTCGGAGCCTAGAAAGTAGGGTAAAGGACAAAACAGAACATTGTGCTTGTGGGTTGATTTAATGAAAATGGTACTTATTGGTTCTTTGAAATTTAATTTCCCATTCCTTCCTCATTCTTCTATTCTTCTTTTCTATCATTTCTCCAAATTTCAAAATGAGTAGGCAGTGCATTAAAAGGGTTGTAGGGAAATGGAGAAGCGTCTAGTCAAGTTTGAAAAGAGAAATGGAGTAAGTTATATTCCATTTCATGAGACAGTGTGGTATGATGGATGGTCCATGGAGACTGGAGATGATAATTCAAGTTCTCATTCTGATTCTAACTACACGTATGCATGAGTAGTGAAAGATTACTACAAGATTTCTGTGCTTCTTTCAGCTCCAAAATTGTATAATAACTTCTACCCCTCCTTCAAGATCTTGTGTCATATTGTATTTCTAAAAGTTGGTGAAGAATTATGGAATGAGAGTGAAGCAGCCAGGGACTTAGTGTTAGAAAGAATAGTGGAGTATAACTGGCCTTATCTTTTAGAATAATATAGAAAATCATGTTGAAATATAAGAAACACATTTTTTCTTTATTATGAAATAAATTTTGTGAAGATGTGTTTGTTTTGTTTTAAATAATCTCATGCCTTTATTTTACTTATCTTTTCAAATAATGTTTTTCTAGGTCGGGGTTGTATAGAAGATTACAAAACAAAAGTAATAAGGAACCAGCCATAATTCTACCACTCAGAGAAACACTTTTACTGTTTATATACTAGGTCATTAAATATGAAATGTCCGATTTCAAATCAGAAGTTTAGTTTCTTATATCTCAAACAAGAAGCAGTACAATTTAATCAAAATATGTGCCTACACTATTGACACAGTTTTGCCATCTTAATGGTAGCTTGCTTATGCCAGCAGCAAAGAAGCCTAGAGAGCAAGTAGCAATGAAATCGCGAAAGGCATTTTCCACAGCTTGTTGAGAATTGAATATTTTTCCTTGCAAGAAGTGGTCCAAAGCCTGGAAGAAGTGGTAGTCAGTTGTTGCAACGTCTGGTGAATACGGTGGATGACAGAGTTTCCACATCCAGCTTCTGTAGCTTGAGCAGTGTCGTTTTTTGTGACATGTGGTCTTGCAAGAGGATTAGCTTGTCTGTATTGACCAATCTCAGGTGCTTAATCGCAAGCATCCCTTATCATTTCATCCTATTGGTTGCAGTAGGCATCCACTGTAATCCATTGACCACGTTTCATGAAGCTGTAGTGGGTAATACCATTGCTGGATTACCAAACAGACACCGTTAGCTTTTTTGATGAATATTCGGTATTCGGTTTTGGGCTGTGCTTCAGCACTTCATCTTTACCCAGCTATTGTGTTGAACACTTGTGATTGCCAAAAAGAATCCATTTTTCGTCACACATAGCAATATGGTATAGAAATGGTTCACCTTTATGTTGTGACAGCAAAGAAAGGCAAGCTTCAACACAATTTCTCTTCTGACACTTATTTAATTCATGTGGTACCCATCTATCCAGCTTTTTTTTTACCTTGCCCATTTGTTTCAGATAGACTAATATTGTTGGAATGGTAATGTCAAACCTTGTTGCTAATTCACATGTAGGTCGAGATAGATTCACTTCTACTACAGCTTTCAGCTCATCATTATCCACCTTGGTCTCAGGTCACCCATATGGCTTATTTTTCAAGATTAAAATCACCAGAATGGAACTTCCCAAACCATCGACCTACTGTGCGTTCATTAGCTACATCATTCCCAAACACTTCATTGATATTTCTAGCAGTCTACACTGCATTGGTTCCAGGATAGAACCTGTATTCAAAAATAACACGAATTTTTGACTTATTGATGGTTTCACAAAAATTACTCTAAAAAAATATGAAAGATAATCTCAAACCAAAACATGTGTTTGAAAGAATGAGGATGTACCTTCACAATTAAAAAAAAGTGTCAAAGTGAAATGTCAGATACCAACTATCAAATTTTGTACGTAAGGAAATTAGACATTCCATGCTTAAATAACCTAATACTTTTCTATCTTAATTAAACAATTGTGAACATGCCATGTATTGAATTTTATGTCTTGCTGTTTCTCCTGTAAGTAATATCTAATTTCATTAACAGCTTTTGTGATGTATTATCTGGATTAGCTATAGTTTGTTTAAACATCCTCCAAGCTAGAATCTTTCCCCCTACTGCCTTTTCTGGTGCCACTACCCTAGTCCAGGCACCCTCATTTCTCTCTCTCTGATAACTGCATCATTTTCCTAACAGGCATCCTCATGCTTACTTTGCACTCCTGTTATCCAGAGTGATCTTTTTAAAATACAAATGAAATGCCACCTTCTTACTCAAAGCTGGTCATTGACTTTGCGTGATACATGAAACCTAACCACCCCTCCAGGGTTTGCAGACCTTCTGTGGTCTGGCTCCACCTGCCTCTTCAGCATCATCGCTAGTTCTCTTCTGTCTTTGCTGCATTTACACCAGCATTCTTTCAGTTTCTAGAATGTCTTAAATTCTTTTCAGGGCATTCGTATAAGGTGTATCCTTTGTCTAGAATGTTCTTTCCTTCTTTGCCTGAGTAGTTTCCAGTTTAAATGTCACCTTCTTTCAGAGAGTTCTGCCCTGACCCTTCTAATCTAAATTAGGTCCCTTTATAACATGCTATGCTTTTCCTTCATTATATTTATAATAATTAATTGATTACAGATGCTCCTCAACTTACAATGGGATTATGTCCTAATAAAACCATTGTAAGCTGAAAATATTGTAAGTCAAAAGTGCATTTTGTATACCTAACCTACGAAACATACCTTAGCCTAGCCTACCTTAACCATGCTCAGAACACTTACCTTAGCCTACAGTAGAGTAAAGTCATCTAAAACAAAATCTATTTTATAATAAAGTGTTAATATCTCAGTCTGTAATGAAGGGATAATTTATTGAATACTGAAAGTGAAAAACAGAATGATTGTATGGGTACCATCCTAAAGTTGAAAAATTGGAAGTTAAACCATCCTAAGTCAGGGACTGTCTGCATATACATTATTTATATACATTTATGAGGCAAAAGACCATATCTGTTTATTTTTCCCAATATTTAGCATAGTTCCTGGCTTGTGGTAAGTGCTCAATAAATAAGCATTGTCTGGGGGAAGGAAAGAATGATAAATTCCTAGAACGTAATTTATAATATTAAGGGCCATTTTTAAGAACCTTTTTACATGTTACCAAATTGTATTTCACAAAGGTTTATACAGTTATGAGTGGACAATTTCACTGTTGCCTGGACATTATTTAGGTGTAATTTGATAGGAGAAATCATTGTCTCTGATTCCTAATGGAGTTAAAAATTTTTTTCACTGGTTTAAGAACTACTTGTATTTCTTCTTGTATAAAATATAACACAGGTTTCTGTGTAATAGAATGTGTAATTTATTACTTTCATGTGGTACTTTGTAGTTTATAAGTACTGCACTTCATGTGTTTCTCATAGCTTCTCTCTGTAGTAGCAGTTTGGGTATTACAGATGAAGAAAAATGAGGTTCAGAGAGATTAAATAAGTGGCAGAGCTAGGACTAGAACTCAGGTTCTGTGTCTTATGTTCCTTTGTTTAGAGACTATAAACTTTACTTTTCAACTTTCTGAAGTTTAGAAACAAAGCTCTGGGTGGTTTTGTTGCCTTAGTAGTATATACTAATAGCTTTATAGATCGTTCAAAAATTCCAGTTGCCATTTCTATAGCAGACTGGTATATATAAACATTTTTCATCTTTGTGGCTGTATGACTATGTAGTTTTGCTTCATGATGACTTAACAAAAGCAGTTGAATGCTCTTACATCAGACATTTTAAAGTTATGTGCTTAATTAGGATTTTCAGTGGTCAAAAAGCAACTCTTTTTTTGTTTTATAGTATAACTTCATTAGGTATCCAGAGTTTGTTTGTTTGTTTGTTTTTTGAGACAGAGTCTCACTTTGCTGCCTGGGCTAGAGTGCCGTGGTGTCAGCCTAGCTCACAGCAACCTCAAACTCCTGGGCTCAAGCGATCCTTCTGCCTCAGCCTCCCGAGTAGCTGAGACTACAGGCATGCGCCACCATGCCTGGCTAATTTTTCTCTATATATTTTTAGCTGTCCATATAATTTCTTTCTATTTTTAGTAGAGACGGGTTCTCGCTCTTGCTCAGGCTGATCTCAAACTCCTGAGCTCAAACAATCTGCCCGCTTCGCCCTCCCAGAGTGCTAGGATTACAGGCGTGAGCCACCGCGCCCGGCCAGTATCCAGAGTTTTGATAGTAAAATTTTAACAAGTATTTGTGTCTTCCGTAGTCTATAATGAAGGTGTATTTTATTGAACTTTAAAAAAAATATATTGTCCAACTAGGAACCAGAGATATCACTGATGTCTCAATGTAAAATATTTAACAATTTAAAAAAATAGGCTAAATGATGTTCAGGGAGCAGGCTTAAAGAAAGAGAATAATGTTATTGTTGCAAGTAGGAAAATGATTAAAATAATCTGGAAATAAAGAGCGTATGCAATATTGCAAGGCACAAAGCTTACAAAGAGAGATGAGTTCAGGGATAAAACTAATATTTGTTATGTATATTGACTTCCCATTTTTTAATTGATGTGAATAATTTATAGATGCTGTTCTTAAAATATGCCTAAGGTCCTCTGCTGACTTTATGATCTTGCTCTCTACTTATTTAACCCCAGGAAGCATTTTATAGTTTGTTTTCCCCTTTGTCTAAGAAAGCTTTTCAGATAACTATGCCAAAACCTTACTTCTTTTTTTCATAACTTCCTTAAATCTTGTATTGTTTGAAAGCCTTGAAAAATATTACTTTAGTATTATCATAAAATTTATTGCTTTATGTTCATGATATATTTTCAATTTTTCTAGTTGGCTTGGACACCTTTTCTGGCTGCATTCAGTGTGGGTCTACAAGATTGTGATGATACCGAAGTAGCCTCTCTTTGCCTGGAAGGTATAAGATGTGCAATCAGAATTGCATGCATTTTCAGCATTCAGGTAACAAAGAATTTTGCCTTTGTAGACAGTTTGGGACATTAATTACTTGTGGTTTAAATTACAATAATTTTTTATGTCTGACTTATTAAAAACTAACTTCAAATATGTGATGAAGTTTAAATGAATCCTAATGTTTAAGTTTCTGAGAAGCTATGATGGAAAGGGTAGTTCTACACTGATCTGTCTAAAATTTTATTATCATGACTTTGGTTACTTTATTTTTCCTCTATAGAATATTAGCTATATAAAAAGTTGCCAAGACTTTGAATTCCTATATATTAATTTGCATATCTTATTTAAACATGTCACATTTCATACTTATTGAATCATATTTTTATATATGTATATATATTTTATATGATTTTATAACTTAAGCCTAAGAGAAAGTTATCTTTGAAAGAAGTATCCATCACATAATTTTCATGAACGCAGTCCCTTCTAGTAATTTATGTACTTTATCTGAGGATAACTTTTAGCCAAATTTGTCTTTTTGTTTTTTAAACCCATTTTACATTTAATTATGAATGTTAAGCCTTACAAAAAAGCACAGCCTAGCTGTAGAGAAAAATAAGCAAACTTATAAATCAGGTTTCTGCTAATGCACAGAGTACTTGAAACAAAAGTGCTCAACAATTTACCGGTAAGAATTCATTGGTTATCTCTAAAGTCTCATCTTGATTTTGGCACCTCCATTGTCTTTGGATTTTAGAAATTTATGTCTTTCCTGCTTCATTCATCATCTTAAAATGAATGAAAATTTAAAAAGTGTATTGTGGTATTGTATGTAATTCATGACAAGTAAAACTTAGTCACAAGTTAAAAACTTACTAAACAAGTAAACAGAGTTTGTCAGTAGGGAATTAGAGATCAATCTATTGCATTTACAACCATGTAAATATACTGTTCTCTTTTTTATAGCTGGAAAGAGATGCATATGTCCAGGCACTAGCAAGATTTACCTTACTTACAGTGAGTTCTGGTATTACTGAAATGAAACAAAAGAACATAGACACAATAAAAACACTTATTACAGTGGCTCATACAGATGGAAATTATTTAGGAAATTCCTGGCATGAGGTATAAGCACTTTATTTTCAACTTTGCAATTTAGTTTATAAAATGAGCTAATGCTAAATATTCTATCACTGACATGCTTATATGTTTGGAGAGAAAATTAATTTAGTACATTTAAGATAAGTACATTTAACTTTTTATAATGATTTATATAATATAACTTATGTTTAAATCCTAGCTGCATATATTTAAATATTTTCGAGGATATTTTTAACATGGAATTTAAAAAATTTTTCCTTTTGTAATTAAGATTCTGAAGTGCATCAGTCAGTTGGAGCTGGCACAACTTATAGGAACTGGAGTGAAACCTCGATACATTTCTGGAACAGTGCGAGGCAGAGAAGGATCTCTTACTGGAACAAAAGATCAGGCTCCTGATGAATTTGTGGGTCTGGGGTTAGGTGAGAACTTTTAAAATTCTTTTTATGAAGTATTGAAAATTGTTTTTAGCTTCTTCATTATAAGTAACTTTCTTGTAGCAATGAAACATAATTAGAGAGATAAGGTAAAATGCTGTTTGTCTCACCTTATCAGAAAAAGCAGGATGACTAAATAAGGAATTAAACCTTTTTTGCCTGGTCTGGTTTGCAATGTTAAATGACCCTTAGTCTCGTTCTCTTCCTTGGAGGTGGGAGAAGAGTACAGTTTAAAATTACCTGCTTCTGGCTGGGCGTGGTGGCTCATGCCTGTAATCCTCACACTCTCAGAGGCTGAGGTAGGAAGATTGCTTGAGCTCAGGAGTTCAGACCAGCCTGAACAAGAGTGAAGACCCCATCTCTACCAAAAATAGAAGAATTAGCCGGGTGTGGTGGCATGCACCTGTAGTCCTAGCTACTTGGGAGGCTGAGTCAAGAGGATTGCTTGAGCCCAGAAGCTTGACAGAGTAAGACTCTGTCTCAAAAAATAAATAAATAAAAATAAAATTACCTGCTTCTAAGACTAATCAGGTAACTTAAATCTGTAAAGGCTGGTACAAGGCAATAAGACAGTTGGGCCGCTAGAGGAAGCATTCACATTCAAAATTTTTAAAGGCAGTGTGCAGGCCTAACCAAACTCTTCTACCAGTATGGGACCTCTCTGCATGGCTTCTCGTGTGCTTAATATGGCCAGAAACTTCTATATTTCACCCAATAGAACAAAATAAAATATTAGTGAAAATGGTTAGAGAAGATTAAAAACCAATACATTATTAGTTATAAATGGAAGAAGTTTCACCAGGTAAGAAGCGTAGTTTAGAATTTGACCTTGAATACTCTACTTCTGGGTTTGAATTCTTTTGTATTTTTTGCTTACTATGTGCAAGTTACATTAACTCTCTGAGATTCAGTTTCCACTTTTGCAAACTAAAAATAGTATCTACTCATAGGATTGTTGGGATTAAATAAGAATATGTATGAATGGACTTAGCATAATGGCTGGTATGGTAGAAGTTTCTGAATATTCTCTGTCCATCCTTCCTACCCTACCTCCAACCAGAGAATCCAGAAACATGACCTAAAGAGAGCAGGAATTTTCTTTTCGTGATTTTACTGTTGTTGCTAGCAGTAAAAATTCTTAAGACATTCAAAAGAATTTAAACCTTATAAAGGATCCATTGGAAAAGAAATAAAGACCAGGATCATGTTGTAGCCTCCAGTTGGACTGGGTAAAATTAGTTCCTGGTGGTAATTGAACTGAAGCAGCTAGCAATGCAGTCTTTCCTTCAGTAATACCATAGATGCTCTGGTATTTGCAAGGTCTAGGGGTCCAGGTATAGACCTGATAACTTGGTGATCCAGCAGCAAGATTTAGAACTGCCTGAGCACCTGCACAGTGATTTATGTAATCTGGAAGTCCAACTCTGTACATTAGAACTGTAATTACTCCATGAGGTAACTTGAGATACAGATGAAAAGTATTAATATTTACAGGCAAGTGAAATGAATGTGCACTGATTGATCAAATACCTTTTAAAAGGCCTGGAGAGTATGAGAAGACCAAAATAATGACAGGTGTTAATGCAGGGACTCAATTTTGACAAGTAGGACTACAGATTTAGGTTACACTAAAAATAAAACACCAGTGGAATATTTCATCTTGTAGAAGTTTTAGTCAAACGAGAAATAATGATACTTGCTGATAATGTTTACTAGTATACTTGAAAATGAGTTAATTTATTCACTGTGCTGTTGTGCTACTTAGGGTATAAGGATATGAGATGAACTGTCTTCTCCCTTCAGAAAAAGAGAATTTACGTAAAGATACACACATTTCAGACCTGGCAATGAAAAACAGTTCAGGCTTTTAGGCTACTGTAGAGCCCAGTAACTCTTTTATTCTTTATTTAGACCTCCTCTCATATCATCTACTTCTCTTTTTGGTCTGCTCCATTCTCTACTTACTTCTGAATCATCAGGCTTTCATTTTTGAGTCTACATCCTAGTCGAGCTAGTCTGTTGACTTGGCCCTGTTAGGCAGAGCAATCCCTTTGGACCGTCACATTGGTTACCAGCCAGCCCATGTGGTACCTGTCCGCCCCCATTCCTCTGAGCCCGCCTACTCAGACAGCAGATACTTTCTTGAGCAGGATGCTGTAGTCAGAATTTAAGCTAGAAGATGATGTGCTACAGACAATCGAGCCAATGTAGTCCATATATAGTATATATATTTTTGTTTTAAACTAATATCCTCCTTTATTAATAGTATCCATGCACCAAGTAGTCCATGTAACCAAGTTGACAGGCTTGAATATATATTGATCTGACTTTCTGATTGATACGAAAAATGTCTGCTTTTACTTTTTGGAAACATGAAACTGAGTTGTTAAGAATACGTAGTATATAATTATTAGATTTGAATTGTATACATTTTGTTCTTTCAAAATATATATTAATGTTTAAAAATTTGATGGCTTGGTAACAAATGTTTAGAGAATATTAACAACACGTGCATCTGTGTTCTTAGTTAACCTAAATATGTGTGCTTTTGAGTAATTTGATAAAACTGGAAACTCTTAGTCTATTATACTGTCTAGCCTATTATGTTATACTGTCATACAATTCTTTGAAAGATTTTATGTATTTGAGAAATGGGTTCTTTGGATTCCTAGACATTTTATATATTCTTTATTCCTTTAAATCTTTTATTACTAGTGATTATACATAATATTTTTATTTATTTAAATATAAAAGGTATAGAAGGTCCTGTGGAAAAGACATCCAGCTGATATGCAACGGAAGCTGTGTGATAATTGGCATTATTTTTTTCCATAGGTTTTTTTCTTCATTAAATTCTTATAACACACAGTATAACACATTTCAAGTGTGCCGTGACACTATTGCTCTACCACCCCAGTTCTCTGTCACTTACTTCAGGCTTTCATTCTTGCTCGCTTGTATTATAGAAATAGGCTCTTAATTTATCTCCCTGACTCCAGTATATCTTCCTATTTCAAAATGTTCTCCAGATACTACCAGAGTTATTTTTTAGAAAATAGATTGGATCATGTCAATCTTCCAAAAGATCTAATTGTTCCCTGTTTTCAAACGTAGTATATTAAACACGGGAGTCAGGGTTCTTCACATTATTTTTCCAATCTGTCTTTCCAGCTTTATCTCCTGCTACTTTTTGTTCTCTCCCTTCTTCCCTGTCCCCACTAAATCCTTCATTATGGCTACACCCAAGTATGTTAAAACATGATGTACACTTGGCATGTTTCCATTACTTTAAAGAGCTGCCCCCTCTGTCTGAATTGCTTTTCTTTCTGCTTCCTTTTCCACACAATCATCCTTCAAGGTCCAGCTTGAATTAATATTTTATCATATGAGAAACCTTTCCATGAGCTAACAACTCTTCCTCTCTTTGTCCCTATCAAAATTAGTTCTGTTTAGCAAACTTATATTCTATGTAATTAGTTCATTTCACCCATGAAGTAATCATTATCTTGTATTAAAGTTTGTTGTAAACATGTCTGTCTCTCCTGATAAATTATTAATTCAGTGAGGAGAGGGATCACATCTTTTTTACCTTGTTGAGTTCTTAGAATAGAATTTGAGTTCAACTAGTTTAAATGACATCACCTGTTATGTTTACATTCAGAAAGGCACTTACTGAGTGTTTGGTCAATTGGGTCAACAGTGTTTATAGAGCACCTTCTTTGTATTTAGTATTGAATAAGGTGGGAAAGTACAAAAAATATATATGACTTTATTCGTAACCTTAGGGAGCTGTTTATCTGGTCAAGCAGTCAACATTAATACACCTAAAATATTCATAATATATGTGATACTGTATGGAAGTAATTCTGATTTGAGTAGTACTTAGGTAAGTAAGTGCTTAGTGCAGAGGAAGATGAGAACAAAGGAGAAGAATCCTTCATTGAGAACTGAAATTGGGTTTGATAAGTAGGTAAGTTTTAGATAGCTGAGGGGATGGTACCTTTGGGTAGAATGTTGAAGGGAAGTGCCTTATATTCTAGGCCAAAGAGTTTATACCTTATCCTGTAAGTATAATAAGCAAAATGAAGGTGATGATTTACAAAATTAATCTGGCAGGAGAATGAAAGAGAGATGGAAGAAGGGAATAATTAGTGGCAGGCAAATGAGTCAGGAAATTCTTTCAGTAATCCAGGACTGAAATTATGAAGGCCTAAACTAAGTAGGAATAAAAATGAATAAATGATATGAAAAAGAGATCAAAAAAAAGGTTAAGGGACTAGTTGAATGAATATTGGTGGAGGAGAGGGAAGATACCAGAGATGATTCTAAGGTTGAGTTTGAAAACTGAGTTTGAAAACTTATTGTTCCACTGTCCAACATATGGAACCAGTTTCATGGGAAAAGATATATAATTCTTTTGAAAAAGAGGATGTTAGAATATACAGGTAGAATTTTCAAGTAGCATTTGTAAACAGGGGACTAGAGATTAAATGACAGGGGAAGTCTAATTATATGGAGTTGGAATTATTCTCAGAAGGTATCACAGGGACTAAGGTAGTGCTGTGTTTCTTAAACATTAAGGGAAATTATGTCTAATGTCATTAATTTTATGATCTAAATTCACAGTGCCCCTAATTTGTGTGATCTTTGCAAACACAGTTCGTGCCTTATAACCATGTGTTGTATACTGCTTAGTATAGTCCATTAAGCGTATTTGGCCTTGACAAATGTCACGGATGCCAGAAGAATTGTTTACCCAAAGCCTTACTTCTTTTATGAGGAAAATAATTTATTTCAGAAATGTGTTTTAGAACTATAAGTGTATTCTTCCACTGAATTGTTTTCAAACTGAAATGACTCTCTTTTATGTGTGGTAGTTGGAGGAAATGTGGACTGGAAGCAGATAGCGAGTATTCAGGAATCCATTGGAGAAACCAGTTCTCAAAGTGTTGTTGTTGCTGTAGATAGGTAAGGTATTCATTTTATTCCCTTTTCAGATGAATACTATTTCAATTCTGTAGCATTTAGATATATTTTGCTCATCAGTAAAAAGAAAATTATTGCCAAAATAATTTTCCTAAAGTAATATAAGACTTTATTGTGATATGCTGTGCTTTAGATGATACAGTACCTCTAATTTTGCTTTTAGGATCATAGAATATAAGGAGATGAATGGTATGAAAATTTAAAGTTTCAGTAGGATCAGTGGGCATTAGGGAAATGATAACTTTGACAAAAAAGAATACAAACGTTTTATTTCCTTTATGGAAAACTTACTCCCTTTATTATCCCTATTTGAAAATGCAGAGTAGCATGTCTTTCTGGGTCCCTGATATAAGACTGCATTATGGATAAAAATCAAAGGGTTTTGCTGGCAATTCTCAATATAAGCTTCTTTGGGAAAGACTTCAGAATTCACGTATTATATGCATTACCAGGTATTCCCCATTTTTAATTTGTTTTCTAAAAGAAAACCCATACCTATGGTTTATTTTACTATGGAACATTTAATTCATTTCAGATCTTTAAATGCCCAACATGTAGAGCAATATCTTCTGTTGTTCTTTTGAAGATTAGCTTTTTCTAGATAAATGCCCCCAAAATTGAAACTTAGCATTTTATAACACTTTTTTTTAACCACTCGTGATGGAAGCTTTCAAAAATATAATATGTACTGTAATCTTTTCTTGGTGGTCTAGAAATTCATGCTGATCCATTATTTTACTTTGCTTTAAATAAAACGTTTTGCTCTAAGTACAGACGGAACTAGTGTTCAATGGCTACTGACTCTGAAAGTACTCTATGGAACTTTTTTCTTGATAAGAATTCTTAGTGTCCACTTACTGTGGATGGGGAGTCCTTTCAAGTAGCATTGTGAGATGAGTATTATTATAATTATTATATTATTATAATTGAGTCCTCAATTACAAAAGAGGAAACTGAGACAGAGAGGGATTAAATAACTTGCTCATCTCCACAAGCAGGCTAGTCTTGTCTTGATTATTGCGATAACTGTTTCATTCTTTCATTCATAGAGAATTTCGAGGGGCGGAGCCAGAATGTACACTTAGGCAGCACATCTCTGAGTGTTTACTCTTAACCTCTCTGCTTTTCAGCCTACATGTACAACTCTAGAACCACATAATAGCCACCCTTCTGCTACCGGGCTAGCTTTCTTCCAAATGATTTTCTTGCCGTCCAGAAAATCATCTTCAATGTCATTTTGAGAATCTATTCAGGCAAGATTCAACATTCTATGTGCTATTTCTGTTTCCATAATATACTTTATATGACCACACCCAGTTCTAATTTATCCTCCTATCTACTGTTTTTAACAGGGGGATATGTCACTCATATGAACAAGTTACATGCTGCTCTGTTTTAAGAATTTATGCAATTTCAGATGTAGCCCAAATTCTGTTAGTACTTTGTTATCACAAGCTTGTCATCACCAGATAGTTCTACAAACATGAATGTAGTGTCCAATTTTATACAAAGCCTCAATATTGCAAGTTTTAGCTTATAGTGAAAGCATTATAAGTCACATATTTGATTTCTTAAAAGGGTATATTATTTTTGTGCATTTCACTTTCTCATTAACTTTCTTCTGAATTCTTTGTGAATATCTGAGTTTATTTTCATATATTCCAACTCAGTGAGATAACACTGATAGTCAAGACAGTAGTGGGATTATCGTCAGACATCATCCTGAAGAGTTCTGTGCTTGTCTAGCAAACAAAGTCATTTTCCTGTCCTCAGACCTATTGTTCTGAATAATCTGTTATTACAAGTATAAAACCCAAGCAAGAAAAATAAACATAATTCTTCTATGTTAAATTCTTTATAGCTTCTGTTTGTTAACCAACAGAAAAAATATGATTCTATGAAAAACTTAAGGATGATAAAATTTTCTAATTATCTCCACTTTTGTATTAGGATCTTATACCATTAGAATTTAGGAGAATATTTGACATACTAATCTGGGAGTACCTGATCCTCTAGCATTTGCTAGTATAGAATTTTGTGTAGGCATTGTTAAACTAGACCAATTTCATAATGAGTATTACTAAACTGTGCAGGGGATAGATTTTGTCCAGGAATGATTTACTTCTAATAGCTAAAAAAGTTATTTAGCATCGTAGTATTTGTTTTTATTATTTTTTTTTAAAACATACCAATCTAGCTATATATATATTGGCCCATATATGGAACATTGTCACCTATCAGAAAATATGTATAGCTCATCCCAACTTCATTTGCTCATAAATTCCTTTCAGTTAGGTCTAAAAAATAAATGTTAACTGTGATATTTTCAGTGTGGAAAAAACAACCTTTTACAGGTATAGTAAGTAATTTAGGCTGCTTGTGTGTTGCATACAGTTTAAAAGTTTATTTGATCCAGAATCTGCAAAAATTTTGCCAACTTTTTTTTTTTTGCATCTGTATCATAATGTGGATGAAGCAGTAATCTTATCACATTTTTTTCCCCATTCATATTTTTTAGGGCATGACTTTTAGCAACAAGGTTCTCATGTTTCTTTCCTTTGCTTTTCATATAGGGAATGTAGAATTCATTTCATAGGCTGATTTTGTGAAACATAGCTCTGTTTTCTCCGGCCTTAGTATATTAAGGCTTAACTTTAAATGCCTCCACAGACTGCTGTGCTCTACCATATGGCTTATCTTTAGTGGAGCATTACTAGAAATAGAGTGACCCCTCAGAGACTACCAGAGTGAGTAGGAATTTGAATGCCTTTTCCCAGGATGCATGCTCCCCTGCCTCCCACCATCACCCCACTCTACAGAACCTGTCTGAGTGCTGATGATCGTTGTTTCTCCTTGTTGCCTTTATTCTCCATCTTCAGAATTTACTGCTTCCTTTCCCTATGGTTTTATCTCTGCTTCTGTTCTTTACCTCTGTACTCTTTGCCATTTGCTTTCTTCTCAGTTTTAAAAAAAAAATCCTTTTTTGGTTTTGTGTGTGTGCCTTTTCTTGTTTCTCCTATACTATTTAATTTTGATTCTATTTGTGGTGTGGCTTGTCTATAGCCATTCCCTTCAGTGAGATTACCTCTAGTTTGAGAAATCAGCTGATCACATTTGTAAAGTATAGTCTAGTAAGTTTCATTTTCCCTCTCTGTTTTTTTTTTTTTTTTTTTTTAAGAGATGAGGTCTTGCTCTGTTGCCCAGGCTGGAGTGCAGTAGCATGATCATAGCTCATAGCTCACTGTAACCTCAAACTCCTGGCCTTAAGCGATCCTCCCACCTCAGCTTCCCAAAGTGCAGGGATTACAGGTGTGAGCCACTGTGCCTGGCTGCAATTTTCATTTTTGTTCATGTGAGAGCTTTGTAGTCTGCGTATATTTTTAATTTCGGGTCTGTTCTAACCACTGGATTAAATGGGACCTTATTACTTTTTATTTTTCCTCCAGCTTGTGTTTTCTGCCAGATTTTTGACTTATTGCTTCATTCTATTGACAGAACAATTTAGAAAATCTTAAGGTATTCTTTTAGCAGGAGCTCAGATTCTGAGTTATCATGTTATCAGTTTCTAAATTGTTTTTCCTGTCTTATTTTTGTTCCTCATTGCTAGGACACATAGATATTCAAGGGCACTGAGGTTAAAAAAATCATGATATGCTCAGGACCTTTAGATTGTGGTAGTCAGAAAAAGCTAGAATATTTTTTAAATACTTAATATATGTTTTGCTCAGGTAAGTGTGAGGAAACATAGAAAAGTGATTAAGAGGGTGGACTAAGATCAGCCTGTCCTGGTTTGAATCTTGGCTCTAGTACCTACTAGTTCTGTGACTTTGAGGAAGTTATTAAATTTCTTTGTGCCTCAGTTTGTGTTTATAAAATTGGGGTTATAATAGTATATGCTTCACAAGGTATTTTTGATTATCTAATGAGTGGATATACATATTGCACCAGAATAGAATCCACCTTATGATTGATAGCTGTTACTGTTACTGCTATTATTTCTTAGTTTAATATTTGACCTGCTCCTGCATTTAAAGATTCCTTTTTACCATGCAAATCCTATGGTATGCATTTTAAATTGTGGAATGTTGTCCATCTTGGAAATCACATTAAACCCTTGATTACAAATCCGGAATATGGGTAAAAGTGCAGGCTTTAAACAAAGTGGACTAACATGTTTATGCTGAAATCACTTATGAAACTTTGACACAGAGCTCACGAAAGAAGAATGGATGAAGCTGGGGAGCCTAGCTTAACTCTAAACCTTTGAATGCCCTAAGGAAAGTAGTTAAACTGAGACCTCTTGCAACGTTATAGTAAATCACTTCTAATTTACCATAAATGAATTTTCTAATCAAATGAACATTACTTATAAAAATAAAATAGAATTTTTCATTTTAAGAACTTGTTTAATGCTAGTAGATTATCAGGAAAAATAAAAAGTCTTCTGTTTAGTAGTGTGCCAATTATTTGTTAGTTTTACAAATTAATATTTTTCTTATTCTTAGAATCTCATAAGATACCTATCTGGTGTTTGTAAATCTGATAAAATTACAACACTATACACTTACTTTAATAATAATATTGAATGCAAAGTGGTATATCCGTGGTGGGTGTGGGAGTGGGAGGTAGAAACATCCAAACTACACTTGTTACTAAACCGTATGATGGAAAATACTCATTTTGATACCCAATTTTTTGTTCCCTTAAACAGATAAAAATGGGTAGTATCCCAGGCTTCTTATTTTTGAATTGACTTAAGAGAAGTAATTTATAAAATTTTAAAATTATGTTTTATTTTCCCTAGAATATTCACAGGATCTACAAGGCTAGATGGAAATGCTATTGGTAAGTATGTATATTTATTCTACTTACAAACAGGCTTTTTGGCTAAAAAAACTTTAAGGTTGTACTAAAAAATGTAAATGTATTTATATTATAGTGGATTTTGTGCGTTGGCTCTGTGCTGTGTCTATGGATGAATTACTTTCCACTACACATCCAAGAATGTTTAGTCTACAAAAAATAGTAGAAATATCATATTACAACATGGGAAGAATAAGATTGCAGTGGTCTCGAATTTGGGAAGTTATTGGAGATCATTTTAATAAGGTAATGGAATAACTATGATATTTGTTTACATTTGTAATATTTTCTTTATTTAAAATTTCCTTATAATCTAATTGAGGCTTTTTTCCTTCCAAGCAGTTGTTTATTATTTTTTTATAATTAAATTTAGAAATATTTATTTTTCTTGTTGAGAAATATTTTTAGCATATGAATTGCCTTTATGGAGAATATTAGGATTTACTTATCTGTGCTATTACTTAGGTTCTACCTATCTATGCTATTGCTTTTTCTGAGACAAAAATAAAGAATTGTAGATTTTTACTGCTGACATCACCATTTTATATTTCTATTGCTGTTACAGGTTGGCTGTAATCCTAATGAAGATGTGGCTATTTTTGCAGTAGACTCCTTGAGGCAGTTGTCAATGAAGTTCTTAGAGAAAGGGGAGCTTGCTAATTTCAGGTTCCAGAAGGATTTCTTAAGACCTTTTGAACATATAATGAAACGGAACAGGTATTATATATGTTGAATTGGTTAATATCAGAAAAATCTTAATTGTTTTCCACAGCAGGGGGAAAAATAGAAGAAAGGGAAAAAAACTGATGAGTTTCGTCTCTCCAAGCAATGATATTAATATTTTAGGTCTCCAACAATTCGAGATATGGTTGTACGGTGTATAGCACAGATGGTTAATTCTCAAGCTGCTAACATTCGATCTGGATGGAAGAACATTTTCTCTGTATTTCATCTAGCTGCATCCGATCAAGATGAAAGCATAGTGGAACTTGCTTTCCAGACAACTGGGCACATTGTCAGTGAGTATTCTCTTATTTATATTCAAGTAAAAAACCAAAAAATTTTAATGTGTTCAGAAGATAATTCGGGTACAAAATTACTGGCCTGTTATGGGCTTTAAATTTACCAAGATTTGCCTACAGAACCAGAGTATATAATAATAGTTTTAAACAATTAATATATTTAACATTTATTGAGTATGTTCAATATGGTAAACACTGGAAGCACTTTTCATGTATTTAATCGTCACAATTCTGTGAGATAAGTATCTTTATTGTCCCTTTTTGTATAGATTAGGAAACTCAGGCCCAGAGAGGTTAAGCAATTTGCCTGAGGATCACAGTACTAGTAAGTGATGGAACTGGTATTCAAAGCCATGGAGTGTTAAAGCAAAGCCTTTGTTTTTGATCACTACACTGTACAGCCTCCTTCAACTTTGAGGGGGACCAAAATACTAAGGATATAAGTTAAGCCTATGTAGAAGATGATAATTATCATCAAGAATCATGACATTGGCCGGGCGCGGTGGCTCACGCCTGTAATCCTAGCACTCTGGGAGGCCGAGGCGGGCGGATTGTTTGAGCTCAGGAGTTCGAGACCAGCCTGAGCAAGAACGAGACCCCGTCTCTACTAAAAATAGAAAGAAATGATCTGGACAGCTAAAAATATATATAGAAAAATTAGCCGGGCATGGTGGCGCATGCCTGTAGTCCCAGCTACTCGGGAGGCTGAGGCAGGAGGATCGCTTGAGCCCAGGAGTTTGAGGTTGC
>CM052438.1:75910131-75994851 GCA_028533085.1 Varecia variegata
TCAGGCAACAGAGTGAGACTCTGTCTCAAAAAAAAAAAAGAATCATGACATTATTGTAGTTATCATTTATTGAGTGTTTGTTTAAGTATTATAATAAGCATTTTACTGACATTATTTTAATGTAGTACATAGAGCTGTCTTATGAGTATTATTATCCCCATTTTACAGATTAAGAAACTGACATACAGAGGTTAAGTAATTTTGTATATTCATTGAGCAAAAATTGATTCAGTACCTACTGTGTACCAGTCACTGTATTAGGTGCTGTGTTTAAAGTGTAAACAAAACAGACATGTTTCCCTGTTCTCGTTACTTACAGCAAAAAAGTTAGTGGTAGAGACAGACTTGAACCCCATATCTGTTGGATGTCAAAGCCTTTTAACAATCTTTAAGAAGTACATATTATATCTAGAGGTTGATGTATTTTTCAATGATATATTTTTAAGAATAATTGAAAAATTACAGTTATTTTGATGTCTTCTTCTCTGTTTTAGCCCTTGTATTTGAAAAACACTTTCCAGCGACCATTGATTCCTTCCAGGATGCAGTGAAGTGTTTGTCTGAATTTGCATGCAATGCAGCTTTCCCAGACACAAGTATGGAAGCAATTCGACTTATTCGCCATTGTGCAAAATATGTGTCTGATAGACCTCAGGTATAGTGTCATTTAGTAAACAAAATTTTGCTGAGTATCTCTTTCCAATCTGAAATCTAAGTTTTTTGGGAATAAAGGGTTTATAAGGCATTTCTTTTTCAGTGAACCCCCAAATAATCTGAGCTTGATTCTGAGTTATGATGGTTAATGGTTAAAACTAATCATTATTGAAGGTATCAGGTATTTTTCTGAATATTTTGTGTGTATTGACTTGTTTTATCTTCATAGCAGCTTTATGGGATAGGTAGTGTTATAGCTCCATACAGATAAGAAAACTGAGGCACAGAGAAGTTTAAAAATGCACCCATAGTTGCAGAGCTAGTAAAATAAAGCTAGGGTTTGAAACCTAGCCTGTGTTTTTAGCCATGCCCTGTAGTGCTTTTTTCTGTCTGTGCTCTGCAGTACTAAAGTTGACTGACTGGGGATAAGTATTAAGCTCTGAAGTAAAAGGTTGAATTGACAATCTGGCTGCCAAGCTTAACTTGCATATCTGAATCTGTCTTTGTAACTGCATTATAGATTCAGTGATAAGATTTTATTACATACTAACATGGACCTATTGGTGGTTAGTATTTTTTAGATACATCAGCTTATTTGACCTTCACACCTCCCCAGTATGGTTAATGTGGCTGTGTGGTATCATAATCATTTAAATAATAAAAATGGAAACCTGAAATAACCTGGCCAATAAATGGAGAAAGCTAGTAATAGTTGAAGGTGAAGCCAGCTTTTGGATTCTAGTCCAGGTCTCCTTGTAGGCAGTTATATCGTGCTCACTTCAGCAGCACATGTACCAAAATTGTAGGCAGGCAATCACAGCAACAGCAAAAATAAGCTAATGAGACCTGGTCAAATTAAAAAGCTTCTGCACAGCCAAGGAAACTATCATTAGAGCAAATAGACAGCCTACAGAATGGGAGAAAATATTTGCATGCTGCACATCCGATAAAGGGCTGATAAGTAGAATCTATATAGAACTCAGGAAAATCAGCAAGAAAAAAACAACCCCATTAAAAAGTGGGCAAAGGACATGAACAGAAAGCTTTCAAAAGAAGATAGACTAATGGCCAACAAACATGAAAAAATGCTCAACATCTCTAATCATCAGGGAAATGCAAATCAAAATCACAATGAAATATCACTTAACTCCAATGAAAATGGCTTTTATCAAAAAGTCCCAAAACAACAAATGTTGGCATGGATACGGAGAGATAGGAACACTTGTACACTGCTGATGGGACTGCAAAGTTGTACAACCTGTATGGAAGGTAGTATGGAGATACCTCAAAGAACTAGAAGTAGAACTACCATTTGATCAGCAATCCCACTACTGGGTGTTTACCCAAAGGAAAAAAAGACATTCTATAAAAAAGACATCTGCACTTGAATGTTTATAGCAGCACAATTCACAGCTGTAAATATATGGAAACAACCCAAGTGCCCATCAATACATGAGTGGATTAATAAAATGTGGTATATGTATACCATGGAGTACTACTCAGCCATAAAAAAAATGGTGAACTACCTTTTGTATTACCCTGGATGGAGTTGGAGCCCATTCTTTTAAGTGAAGTATCACAAGAATGGAAAAACAAACACTCCATGTACTCACAATTAAATTGGTACTAATTGATCCACACGTATGTGCACATATGGAAATAACATTCATTGGGTGTCAGGCAGGTGGGAGGAGGAGATGGGTAAATTCACACCTAACTTGTGGTGTACACTGTCTAGGGGATGGACACGCTTGTAGCTCTGACTCGGGCAGTGCAAAGGCAATTTATGTGACAAAAGCATTTGTACCCCTGTAATATTTTGAAAGAAAGAAAGCGGGGGGAGGGAGGAATAGAGAACGAAAGAGAGAAAGATTGATTATAGGCAGTTATAGTCTCTGTCTTTTATAAATTATTGCTTATTAAATTGCTCCCTTTTGATTTGTAAAGCACTTAAATTTTTTTGAGAAATAATATGCTAAATATACAGGCATTATGTTTTGCCTTTAATAATACTACATTTCTTCTTGAAGGCTTTCAAGGAATACACAAGCGACGATATGAATGTGGCACCTGAAGACAGGGTGTGGGTGAGAGGATGGTTCCCAATTCTCTTTGAATTATCCTGTATCATCAATAGATGCAAATTAGATGTAAGAACCAGGTAACAATCAGTATTTGAAATTAAAATTTTGAAGGGTTTATTTTGATTTTAATCAAATTAACTTCTCTTATATAAACACAAGTTCATAGTTCTTAAATAATGTGTTTTATCAATATAGCAATCATTTAGATAGGAAGTTAATAGGATTTTAAAATGTTAAATAGAGCAAAATAAAAGTGGAAATAGTATGTTATTTATTTAAAAATTTGATTTTAGTCTACTTTTAATTTTAGTTTCTAAGTTAATACTTCAAACATTCCTTCTTTTCAAATATTTGTGTTCAATCAGAAATTGAAATTAGTGGCAAAATTTATTTTATTTCCTGATGAATGATAGAAGAATTTTAAAATGCACATTCTTGGTGGGTTTTAGGGAAAGAACCATTTCTTTTTGACGTCTTGTCAGTAACATAGTTAAGATTAATATAGATCTATTCAAATAGGACTCTTTTAAAAGCGCATTCCCAATAAAAGATCCCATATGAACGTTTAGTCAGTTTGTAAAGGAACTATCATGGATATCATGTAACTGGAAAAAGTACTCAATACACTGTTCTTATGTCACAGCTCACATCACTCTCACAGTACAATTTTTTGCACCCTGTACTTTTAACTGCCAAATTGAAATGACCCACTTGTGTGTCCTAATACCTGTCAACAAGTATTTAAGACTGTCATGAGTTCAGTTTTATGGTAAACAAAATCCCTTTTGGGTAACCCAGCTCCTTTTTAGGAAGAGTCATTAGTTATTTGGACATTTTACTTTTTTGAATTTTTAAAAATTATAATGGTAGCACAGACTTGTCACAAATTAATGATAAAAATTTAATGGAAAAATCTCTCCTTCCTCCCCTTATGCCAGAACCACACCCTACCAAGGTTAAATTTGACTTAAACCCTAAGAAATTTTTCATTTTTTATGGCACTATTTGTTATAATAGGAATTCTTATGAAATAGATAAATAATCTCAAATAGGGCCAGGTGTGGTGGCACATGCCTGTAATCTCAGCACTTCAGGAGGCTGAAGAAGGAGGATTGCTTGAGGCCAGGAGTTTGAGACCAACCTGGGCAACATAGCAAGACCTCATTGCTACAAAAAAATTTAAAAATTAGCCAGGCATGGTGGCGCACATGTGTAGTCCCAGCTGCTCAGAAAGCTGAAGCAGGAGGATCACTTGAGCCCAGGAGTTTGAGGTTACAGTGAGCTCTGATGACACACTTGTACTCCAACCCTGGCAACAGAACAAGATCCTGTCTCAAAAAGAAAAAGGAAAAAAGGTCTCAAACCATGAGGATTTGTCATAAAATCTAATAATCATGAGAACACAAGAGAACATTTTATTTTATGTTTAGGCATGGTAGATTGTTTACTAATGGACCTGTTAGAAACCTGTTAAAATTCAAGATAGCCCCCAATTCAAATATCCAGCCACCTCAGTGGAATAGCTAACATGTCACGTCTGACAAGTCATGTAAACTCAGCACCCGCTCCTCTTATTTTTTCGTAGAAGTCTTTTTGACGGAGGGTCTACCAGCTTTCTTAGCCTGTTATTGCCTCGGACAGTGATACCTTGCTTCTTACCATGTCCCATATTTAGAATAAGGGTGGATTCTATTAATAGTTGTTAAAGAAAAGAGAATGTGTGTTTTCTAGTTAGTAAAGGAGAGGGAAAAGATTAGTAAATTTTTTTCAGTGATGGCCTTTGATTTTTCTACCTTACCCCCCAGGATTTGTATGGGCTGTTATTTAGCTTACATTTAAAAATGCAACACTATGATTTGTATAGCACTGTATAGTAGAGAACTTTTGCACACATTCTCATTTGATTCTCCCAAAATTCTGATTTAGGGATAATTAACCTAGAGTCTCAAATACAGTCATGTATCCATTATCAGTGGAGATACATTCTGTAAAAGGCATCATTAGATGATTTCATTGTTGTGCAAACATCGTGGAGTATATTTATGCATACTTAGATGGTACAGCTTATTGCTTCTAGGCTACAAACCTGTACAGCATGCTACTGTACTGAATACTGTAGGCAACTGTAACACAATGGTAAGTGTTTGTATATCTAAACGTAGGAAAGGTACAGTAAAAATTCAGTAAAAGTTTAAAAAATGGTATACCTGTATAAGGCACTTACCATGAATGGAACTTGTAGGACTGGAAGTTTCTCTGGGTAAGTCAGTGAATGAGTGATGAGTGAATGTGAAGGCCTAGGACATTGCTGTACACTATAAACTCTGTAATCTTTACCTTCACTAATTTATTTTTAGAAGATGTTTCTTTCTTCAATAATAAATTAACCTTAGCTTGCTATAACTTTTTTACTTTATAAACTTTTTAGTTTTTTAAAACTTTTTGACATAGGTATAATAACAGCTTAAAACACAAGCACATTATACAGTGGTACAAAAACATTTTCTTTATATCCTTATTCTATAAGACTTTTTCTTTTTTAGATTTTTTTATTTAACTTTTTAGACTTTTTTGTTAAAAACTAAGACACAGGCACACGCATTAGCCTAGGCCTACATAAGGTCTGGATCATCAATGTCACTGTCTTCTGTCTCCACATCTTGTCCCACTAGAAGGTCTTCGAGGCAGTACACGTGTGTAAGTGTCATCTCCTATGATTAACAGTGCTTCTTCTGCATACCTCTCGTAGGGCCTGCCTGAGGTTAACTTTTTAAAATTTATACATACAAGGAGTACACTCTAAAGTAATGTGAAAAGCATAATATAATAAATACATGTAGTCATTTATTATCATTATATGACTGGCAGTGTCGTAGGTTTGTTTACACCAACAACACCACAAACGTGAGTAATATGTTGCACTACGACGTTATGAAGGCTATGATATCATGAGACGATAGAAATTTTCAGCTCCATTATAATCTTATGGGACCACCATTGTGTATGTAGTCCATCATTACTGAAATGTCCTTATGTGGCACATGACTCTTCTTTTTCTCTACTTAAGCACTGCTTTTAAAAAGGACATCTTCAACAGTAAAAGTCCTTGAACACTGTTGATCTCTGTGTATTTGCTTTGGGCCCTGGAAAACACAGGATTGCCCATATCCCCTTACCCCCAGCCATGACAGGTTGCATCTATTTACTTGCAGTGGGAGGGAATAGGCGTGGAGCTCGGCAGATGGGGGAAGAGGGAGTCTTGTTCCATTATAAAGGCGAAACCTGTGAGTTTGGCATCCAGTGGTGGAAGTCTGACAGGGGTCTCCTATGGAAGATTGTTTCCTCCTCAGGGCTTTCTTTATCACTGCTCTTATTATACATTAGCTATCTTAGGGATCAAATAGACCATTGTGAACTTGCTGTAGGACTGAACTACCATAATGTTATTTTATACGCTCATTTAACAGACACTTGTTGAGAACCTTCTGTCAGAATCTACTATGTACCGGGCATGTACTAGACCTAGTAGCATAGCAGCAAATGAGGTGAACTGTGTACTAGTCCTTATAAAACCATGCAAAGAAAATTTTGTTCTGTCTTAATGTTAGACTTTTGGAAATATAAACCACTTCTAAATTGAAGGATGCCTGTATTTTGTGAGAAAAAAGCAACATGTAAAGAAAAGATCAAACGTTAATGGTTGCATAAAGGTATTATTTCAAGAAATACAATAAGGAATCAGGAAGGTAATTTAGAGTTTCAGTTATAACACTTATTCAGAAGCTAGTCAGTGTGATCCTAGGCAGTTTACTTGTTCAATGAATACTTACTGCTTGCCTCATAGGTGGTGAGCACTGCTCTGGGATATGGCAGGAAACAGAACAGACACAGACCCCTGCCCTCATGGAGCTTTATATCTCAGTAGATTCATTTTATAATTCCTTTTGTTTGGGGACAGTGTATAAACATGGTTTATAGCATTAGCTAAAAATTTCCATAACTTCTCTCAAAAAAGATTTTTCAAAATCTAATCTTTGTTCTTAGACTGCTATAGATGTACTTTTCTTCCTTAGCTATAGTGTGACAAAATTAATATTTACTCAAATGATCTTTTTCAATCTGAAATTTCATTTACAATTTTTAAATGCTGGAATGGTAAGGTGGGAGTAGGAGGAAAGTAAAATAAAGAAAAAAATTTAAGGCCAGGGACTTTGGAGGTTCTTTTTTTTTTCTTCCCTGAATGATGTATCCTAAAGAAACTTGTTGTCTTAGAACATAAATGTCTTAACACTCAGTGTCATGTATTAAAGATGAGTTCTAAGCTTTCTGGTTTTAGATGTTCTGTGTACTATAAAATCTGTTTTAGGAAGGAGACGCTTTTGTATATTATAGCTTTCCTAATTATATTTTGTCATTTTAGGGGTTTAACAGTAATGTTTGAAATAATGAAAACATATGGCCACACTTACGAAAAACACTGGTGGCAGGATTTATTTAGAATTGTTTTCAGAATCTTTGACAATATGAAATTGCCAGAACAACAGACTGAGGTAAGAGAACACAAAATTTTCATTTAGCCTAGTCAAGTTAAAAGGTTCTTAGTGTCTTCCCAATACATTTTACTGTTTCAAATTAAGCACATTGAACAAAAAAGAATTTCTAGAAAATTTTTCTTTAAGGCATGAGAATATAATAGCATGTCTTCATAAATAAGAACATTATTTGGGTATAGAACTAAGTTAATGAATTGATTTTTTTGTTTTCAGTGTTTTTGTTGAACTTTCAGTTTCTTTTTCTCATTTTGATTATGTCACAGCTATAAAACATTAGCAACTTTCTTTAGTATCACACAGTGGTTTTTTTAATTCTGCCTTGAGTAAAGAATACAAAGCAAAATTTGAGTTTTATTTTATTCATTTCAATGTGTTTAACTACAAACCAGTTATAGTATGCATTTCAGGAAGTGTGGAGAGAGTGCTTCAAATTTTCCCATTTTGTTCCATGTAGCAATATTAAATGCAGACTTCTACATTTATCCTTTATATGCTTAAAAGAAATAAAAAAATTATAATTGTTTGATATAGCCCTTCTTACCTTTTATAGTGTTTTCAAATAACCATACTTCAAGAAAATCAGTTTTATTTTAAACCTGTGCTAACTCCACTTAGATAAATTCTTATCTCTTTTTTTTTTTCCCCCTGTCACCATGTGTCATATTCTAGAGCAAGGCCAGCTGTTCATGCATATTGAAAAGTCATACTATCAAGGTGATTCAATGATAATTTTTTCAAATAATCAAAACAAATAGTGCAGAAAATAGTTAAATTATTTTATACATAGGTGGTTATGGAATAATGAAGAAAAACATCACATTTTAAGTTGAGGTGAATATAATATTCTAGAGGGAATTAAGTGGTCTGAAAGGAACACTGACAGCCTTACATTTTAAGTAAGCAGACATATTTCTTTTTTAATTCTAGTAGTTGATGAATAGTATGACCTTCATTTAATGACTTTTTTCCCCAGAAAGCTGAATGGATGACAACAACTTGCAATCATGCATTGTATGCAATCTGTGATGTATTCACCCAATATTTAGAAGTACTCAGTGATGTACTTTTGGATGATATTTTTGCCCAGCTCTACTGGTGTGTGCAGCAAGGTAGGTCTGTACTACATTTGTGACACAAAGTGTTAAATGTGACCCTTGTAATATATAAATGAATTGCTCTTTTCTTTCCTAGACAATGAGCAGTTAGCACGATCTGGTACAAACTGCTTAGAGAACGTTGTTATTCTGAATGGTGAAAAATTTACCCTAGAAATCTGGGATAAAACTTGTAACTGCACACTGGATATCTTCAAAACCACAATCCCACATGCGTAAGAAGATTTTAAACATCTTTACATTTATATTTGTATATTGAATGAGTTTGATAATGACGAGTGTTTAAAGTCTGCTATAACTGGTGATTTCTCATAACAGAAATGTCTCAGTGTTACATGGATTCAGATTTATTACAGCTCAAATGCCTATAAACCTTAACAAATACATGAATTAAGTTCTTTGTAAACCAAAACCACCTTCAGTCTGATTATCCAAAATTTGGGTCACAATGAAGTGATTCCACTGACTTTTATAAGATTTTATTTATCCAGATCAAACCAAGCAGTGGTTTTGAATTGGAAAAAAAAAACTTTACACGTTACAGTTACTGTAGATGTAATAATCTCAAGAAAAGCTATTTACGGTTATTATATTTTACAATTAATTGTCAACTTTCTCTAAGGGATGAGTTTGGAATTGAATTATAATGAGGTAATTTTTATTGACGGGGAAACTAAGACATAGTCTAGCTAAATGACTCTGATAGCACCTGGATTATTTGTAGGATAGACTGGAACTTACCTTCCAGCTTAACCCTAGGGGCTCTCTGATTTGCACATAGTTTTACCTTAGATCTACAATTTTTAAGTCTACAGGTAGACTCTTCCTTAAAACTTCTTAATAAGAAGGCAGTGGGCTTGCACTGGCACAAAACTGTATAGGAAAATTGTCAGTCGAGATTTTTAAGCTTCATAGACGTTTTCTTGACATGAATTAAATATGTTTTCACTCTTACAGTCTCTTTGTAAATATCCTGATGAATAGTAAATAGGAAGTCAAACAAGAGAAACACACCCCTAGAAAAGCAGACTGTTATATTAATATATTAATTATATATTAAATATATGCATATTGATATATTAATAAATTGCTATTTATAAGTTTTCTTTAATATAGATATTAAATTTATAAACATAAATAAATATATGAAATAAATATATATTAATATCAATATAAAATATTAATAGGACACTAAAAGGCCACACATTAATCTCTTTGGTCTATTTCCAACTATTGTATAACTTCTCTTATTTTTTGGTATACTTTTTTGTTGGAGCAATGTGAGTTACTGACAAATGATCCATGTCTGTCAGAGTTTGTCTGTGACCCTATGTCAAAGACAGCATGAATTCTTGCCTAGCTGTTGTCCCTGTGAAATCTTTATAAAAACCAAGTTGGCTGTACATTCTTTTTTATAAGAACTGTTTCTGTTTTAATATTTTGAATTATACACTCAGGATAATATGTATGACTGTAAAGATCATCTAATAAGCATCCTTTAATAGAAGATATCTGTACCAGAACATTTTCCATATTGAACTGAAATTATCTGTTCGCCATCTGTCTGTCTCAATCCCCAGAAGTTCCTGCTTCTCAGAAGCAAGAGCTTAGTCCTTAACGATTTTTTTATCCCAAGCACCTAATTCAAGGGTGACAAGTTCTCTTTTGGACCAAATTTTGCTTTATTTATTTTTATATATTCTTTAAAAATATAATCTAAGGAGTTATATGAATTTTTATCTTTTAGTTTTAATTTTATGAATTTCTTGAAAAACCTCAAACTTTTAAAAATTCTCTTTGAAAAATACTTGATGACATTAAAACTTACAAAAAGTAAGTTTAAAGTTTTAAAAACTTTTTCAGAAAGCGGTTTTTAATGTAAGACTGATAACCAGATTACCCTTTTAATTATATTAAATGCTACTTAATTACTCTCTGAAAGTACATATTTTAAACTTTTTACTAGTTATTTTTCAGGAAATTGCTCTTAGCAGTTGTCAAAGGTCGAATATGTTATTTGGTATATCCTTCTGACTTTCTTGTGCCCATTTCAAGATATGCTGCATATGGCATGTGGCACACCCCCAGTGATTGATGTGTTTTTGGTATCTTAAAGGCTCTTGACCTGGCGTCCTACTTCTGGAGAAACTGCCTACCCACCTCCATCTCCTGTGAGTGAAAAACCATTGGTAAGTTTTAATAAATAAAGCATATTTTAAATTAATTATTTGTGATAGGTTATTTTACTATGGGTCAAATTCTTATGTGAGTCTCTTAGTCCATCCTGCTGCCATAACAAAACACCTGACACTGAGTAGTTTATAAATAACAGCAATTTCTTTTCTCACTGTTTTGGAGGTTGAGAAGTCCAAGATCAAGGCCCCAACAGTTTCAGTGTCTGGCGAGGGCTGCTCTCTGCTTTCAAGATGACACCTGTTGCTACATCCTCAGGTGGCAGAAGGCGGAAGGACAAAAAAGGGACCAGCTAGTTCCCTCCAGCCCTTTATTAAGGCACTTATCCTAACCGTGAGGGCAGAGTTTTCATGATCTAGTCACTTTCTAAAGACCATACCTATTGATACTGTTGCATTGGGGATTAAGTTCGAATTTTAGAGGGGGACATAATAAATATTCAAACCATAGCAGTGAACTCAACTCTCTTAAGATAAATTTGCTGTCCAGAATTCTCAGGTTAAATTTTTTACTATAGGACATAGAGCAAATGATTTTTCAAAGGCTGTAAGAGGAAGGTACCAGATTATATAGTGATTTCCATGCCAAGCTGAAGATATTGGATCTTATTTTAAACTTTTTATTTTGATACAATTTCACCTTATAGAAAAGTTGCAAAAACAGTACAAAAAATTCTAATATACCCTTCACCCAGTGTATTGGTTTCCTTGGTCTGCCGTAACAAATTTTCACAAACTTGGTGGCTTAAAGCAATGGAAATCTCTTATCTCACAGTTCTGAATACCAGAGGTCCAAAATCAAAGGGTTAGCAGGGCCGCATTCCCTCCAAAGGATCTAAGGGAAAATCCTTCCTTCTTCTAGCTTCTGGTGGCTGTTGGCAAACTTTGACATCCCTTGACTTGTTCATACATCACTCCAGTCCCCCCCTCCATCTAAACATGGCCTTCCTCACTGTGCATTTGTGTATCAAATCTCCCTCCTTCTCCTTTTTTTATTTTATGAGGACATTACTCATGGGATTTAGGGGTCACTCTAAATCCGGGATGATCTCATCTCAAGATTCTTTTTTTTTTTTTTTTTTTTTGAGACAGAGTCTCGCTTTGTTGCCTGGGCTAGAGTGAGTGCCATGGCGTCAGCCTAGCTCATAGCAACCTCAAACTCCTGGGCTTAAGCAATCCTCCTACCTCAGCCTCCCGAGTAGCTGGGACTACAGGCATGTGCCACCATGCCCAGCTAATTTTTTCTATATATATTTTTTTAGTTGGCCAGATAATTTCTTTCTATTTTTAGTAGAGACGGGGTTTCGCTCTTGCTCAGGCTGGTCTCGAACTCCTGACCTCGAGCGATCCACCCGCCTCGGCCTCCCAGAGTGCTAGGATTACAGGCGTGAGCCACTGCGCCCAGCCTAAGATTCTTAATAATACATCCATAAAGACCCTATTTCCAAGTAAGGTAATATTTGCAGGTACCAGGGGTTAAGACTTGAACATATCCTTTGGGACCTATTATTCAACCCACTACAGTCCACCCTCTGGCATCTAAAAGTTCATGTTCATTCAATGGGCAAAAGAGATTCACCTGCTTCTCAGATCCCCAGAAGTCTCAGCTCATTACAGCATCAACACTAAGTCTAAAAGCCCCTCTAAATACAACATATTTTGCAACAAATCTCAAATCCATTGTGTAGATTTAGAATGAATGACACTGGGTATGATCTGTTCTGAGACAAAATTCTTCCTCATCTGTGGACCAGTGATCCTAGAAAACAAATTCCATTAAGTTTTGAGGCCTAAGAATAACACTCTGTGGCTTGATGTTGCACCCTCTGGGCCTGAGGCTTCTTCCTCTGGGCGGGCAGATCTGTGCTCTGAATTATTCCTCCTTTTTCTTAAAGGTTAGCACCTTTTGCAGCCAAGTAGCTCTGTCAGCCCATTTTCTGCCTGTAGAATCCTGGAAGTCTGACAGTCTTTCTTCATTTTATTCCATTTCTGTCCTTTTCAGTCCAGGCTGGCTGTATTTCTGCTGGTATATCATTCTCAGAATCCTTATGGGTCTCCTGTGTGTGTTAAGAAGGTTATCCACAGATCTTTCCTGGATAACCCTACTCTGTTCCTGGCTTCTGCTGAGATTGTTGATTAGATCATTAGTCACGTGCCTAATCTCTTCTGCAAAATGTTGTCCAACCGTAGCCTTGGCCTTCTCTCCACACGTGCTTTCCTAACAGTGAATTTCTTAATTTTAGCATCCTTTTCAATCTGCATAGGCCGAGACCCTCCCAAATCATCAAGTGGTGTGGTAGTTCCTTTCCAATGGTTCTTTCCTCAATTTATCTCTTTTTTCTCATGTTTTGCTGTAAGCAGCAAGGAGAAACCAGGCCACACCTTTAATACTTTGCTTGGAAATCTTCTCAGCTAACTAAGTTCATCACTTACAAATTTTGCTTTCTACCCAACAGTGAAACACAATTCACCCAAGTTTTCTGCCACTTTATAACAAGAATCACCTTTCCTTCAGTATCTAATAACATGTTCCCAATTTCCTTCTGAGACCTCACCAGAAGCACCTTTTAACCTTCATATTTGTACCAATAATCTATTCATGACTATATATGCTCTATCAGACATTTCATTTCCTTCTGACCCCTCACCAGAATCGCATTTAATGTTCATATTTCTGTCATCAGTCTCCTCAAAGCAATCCTAGGTGTTTTCTATCAGATGCCTCAAAACTCTTCCATTACCTAATTCCAAAGCCACTTCCACATTTTTAGCTGTTTGTTATAACAGCACCCCACTTCATGGTATCAAAAATATTTCAGTCAGGGCCAGAGAAACAGAATCAATAGCAGATATAGAAAGAGAGATCTCAAGAAATTGGCTTATTTGATTGTGGGGCTGGTAAGTTTTAAATTTTAGGGCAGGCTGGAAACTCTTGGGCAGGAACTGATGCTGCAGTCCACGGGCAGAATTTCTTCCTCACAAAAACCTCAGTTGTGCTCTTATGGCCTTCCTCATTGCTTGAGGTCCACCCAGATTATTGAGGATAATCTACTCAAAGTCAACTGACTATAGATGTTAACCACATCTACAAAATACCTTCACAGCAACATGGCTTAGTGTTTAATTGAATTAATTGTCTGTCCTTTGACTTAAGTATTTGGTGTAAGTATATAGGACATTGGAAGTATGTCTTAGCCAAGCTAACAAATAAAACTAGTTATTACACCAGATGTCTCCAAATGTTATCATTTTACTACATTTGCTTGATCATTCCCTCCTTTCCTTCTTCTTTTTTCTCTCACTCCCCTACATCCATCCTCACCCTCTTCCTCATTTTCTGAATTCTTTGAAAGTAACTTGCAAATATAATGCCTATTTATCCCTAGATTTTTAGTGTGTGTTTCCTTTAAGGAATCAAAGGACATTTTCAAAACCACAGTATAATTAATAATCAGGACATTATCATTAAATCAATACTGTTATTTAATCTAAAGGCCTTATTCACATTTCTACTGTTCTCCCACTAAATACCCTTGAATATTAAACCCAGGAGGCCCTAAGCAGCAAACTAATGCCCTTTTTCCAGATTTGTCCTCACAGCTTTTAAATTGCTTAACTAATTGTCAATGGTTAAAACTTAGATTTCATGGAAAAACATCATTCTGAATTGCTCTTGAGAACTGTGACATCTGGCATACTGAGGCCGTATTGTTCCATGACTCTGATCTGCCGAAGTTGTCCATTCAGTGCACACCCCATACTGCTTCTTAGCACGTCTGTTGCAAGCCCAGAATGAGCTTGCACTTGTGTTTGGCTTTGTTCCCTCTTCCGTACGGCATAGAATTTGTGGCGGGGGGTTGACGTCTGCCCAGATCAAATCCTAGCTCTGCACTGGCCACCTCTGTGGCCTTCAGTAAGTCACTTACCCTCATATGTAAAGTAAGGCAGAGGATTAGATCAGGACATGCAGGTAAAGCCCGCGCTATACCTGTGCCTGCTCCTGGACTCAGTGTTGTGGCGCCGAGTGCCCCTGAGACCAGCTCACACACTCCTCCTCCTCACAGCCTGGCTTCTCTGAGGGCTGCAGCACTGGGTCTTGGCTTCTGGTCTCTTAATAGCCGCTTACTGTTGCTGCTGCTACTGCTGCTGGCACTTCTGATATCTCCCATTTCTTCTTTCGCCCTGCTATGTCTTTCTCTTCTCCTCTGTACTACTTAGATTTTGCCAGTAAATTGTGGCATTTTTTTCACTGCCATTCTCAGCTGAATTATTTCTTGCTGTGCACTCAAGCACTACTTTTTTAAAATTAGAAATAGAAAAATACCCTATCACTGTAAAAAAATATTTATTTTTGAACAATATGGAAGAATATGGGATAAAAATTATAAGTCTCTTTTTATACTACCACCTACCCCAAACCAGTTCCAGTAGTTAATAGTGTGAGTATCTGCTTCTATCTGTTTTCTGTGCATTTACGTATATAATATTAATATTTTGGGGGAATTTTTATGTTTGTAATATTTAGGAGATGTTGCCATATCAATACATCAAGATTTCTTTTTATAGGTACTTCTTTTCGAAGTGCCCTTTTCTGAAGGGGAAGGGTGAGCATACTAGTTCTGGTGCAGGGCTGTGAGGAAGCAAAGAACCTGACATTCAGAAATTCCTCTAATACAGAGGAAAGTTTTTAAACCCCTGATTTTATGACCTAGTTTTTGTGCATGTTTAGTGTTTTGGGGAGAACTTTTTAGAAATCATCAGAGTGTTCAAAAGGGCCAGTGACCAAAAAAATTTCAAAACCAGTGCTTTCATTTCTCTTCAGTAAGACAATACATTTTTAATTCTAAAAACTGATTAATTTCTTTTTCTAAAGATATGCTTATTAAAATACCTGTTTACATTTCCTGTTTATAGTTTTTTAAACAATAAACATTCCCTTAAATTATAATTTTGTGGCCGGGCGCGGTGGCTCACGCCTGTAATCCTAGCACTCTGGGAGGCCGAGGCGGGTGGATCGCTCGAGGTCAGGAGTTCGAGACCAGCCTGAGCAAGAGCGAGACCCCGTCTCTACTAAAAATAGAAAGAAATTATCTGGCCAACTAAAAATGTATACAGAAAAAATTAGCCGGGCATGGTGGCGCATGCCTGTAGTCCCAGCTACCTGGGAGGCTGAGGCAGTAGGATCGCTTAAGCCCAGGAGTTTGAGGTTGCTGTGAGCTAGGCTGACGCCACGGCACTCACTGTAGCCTGGGCAACAAAGCAAGACTCTGTCTCAAAAAAAAAAAAATAAATAAATAAATTATAATTTTGTAAGTGTTGCTATAAGCGTTCTTACATGTAAATTTTTATTTAAAATGTATTTTATGACAACAAAATGTCTTACTATAAAAAGAAAAGAAGAAAAAAAGTATTTTAGGCTGGTCATCATCTTCAAATATAAATACTGTTGAATCCATACAGTTTTTACTCAGAGCCTCTTATGTGTTTTTAATATTTGCAAAGATAGGTAAGAACCATCATAATAATATTGATATGGCTTTAGATTTGTGTAGTGTTTTACTGTTTAAAATGTTTTCACATTTGGTCTTTCCAGCAGTTTTGTGGACCTGGTTTGGTACATGTTACCCCTGTTTATTAAGCCGAACAGAAAATGAAAGATCATAAACTATGATATTTGAAGTCCCAGTTAAAATATAATATAAAAACACAGGCCCATCTTCCTTTCACAAACCCAGACAAGGTTGCTGTAGGCTGGGACCGTTATCTTAGAATAACAGGAGCTAAGCACTCCTCCTAAAACCAGATTCTGTCTTCTCTGAATGGGCTGTACTGTTACAACGAAATAAAGCTAGACTAGTAATAGGGTCAGCTGCCATTCATTGCCTGACTCTGTGCTAATGTTCTGCATTCATTCTCTCTAGTTCTTAAGAACCTGCAAGGAAAGTGTCATCTCTATTTTCAGATCAGAAATCCTCAGCTCAGAAAGATTAATCATTTTTCCAGGGTTACATTATTAATAACACTGGATCAGAATTCTTGTGGAGGTCTTTTGGATTTCAGTGTCCAGTTTCTGTTCCTGACACCCCACTTCTAGGCAGTGACCTTCCCACTGATCTTTCTTGTTCTTCCTTAAACTTATCCCTACAAAGCTTCCCTGGGCTCACCCCTCCTCTCTGCCAAATGTTCATTCTGTTTAGATTTCATGAACACTTACGGGCATTGCTGACTAGTTTTTTCATGCATTGAAGCTTAGCATTTTTATCTGTTGCCATTGGATGGTGTCAGGCCTGAGCCCAGTGAGGGTCAGAAAAGAAGCTTTTCTCTGAAAGACTGTCAGCTTTTATCTAGGTACAGATAATTTTACATACTTTTCTCATTGTGTGTGTAATTGCAATGTGTAGAATGCAATTTTATAGGGACATAATATAATTTTTTAAAAACGGTATAATAGAAAATATTTTCATCCATAAGCTTTATTCACCAGACTTATAATTAATTTTTTATTTTATTAGGATACAATATCACAGAAATCTGTAGATATTCATGATTCTATTCAACCAAGATCTGCAGATAATAGACAGCAAGCACCACTGGTTTCTGTCTCTACTGTGAATGAAGAAGTCAGCAAAACTAAATCTACAGCGAGTGAGTTATTTCTCTAAATAAAAATATGTGTTTTATGTAGGAAAGGGAAGACATTTTCGGTTTTGCTTTTATTATTAACAAGCATATACTCTAATTGTGTAATCACTTCTTTAACTGTGTTTACCACAACTCGGACATCCCCTGATAGCTGCTGTCTTGTGGAAGGTCAAGAACTCGATGATACCTGCAATATCAGCTGTTTCCACAGTGCATTCAGCTGATGTTTGTGTCAAGCACCTGAATCTTCATCCCCTTCTGCATACCAGCCCCATATTCTTTCTGCAAAAATGGGGCCTAACGTGCCTTTCTCCACCCATCTGCCAGGGGAACTGGTGAGGGACCACTGCTTTCTAAGCAGGAGCACCCTGCCTTTTAAGGGGCAAGTGTTCTCTCATGGACCCTGTGCTCATTTCCCCCACTGCTGCCCACAACTCCACATGGGCATCCACAGGCCACCTCTGTACTTCCCCTCACTACTCACAAACAAGGGCAGCCCCTCACTTAAAAAACTAAATTGCTTCAGTTTTGTTTGCTGAAGTAAAATTATAGCCCCTAGGAAAGACTACCGCCTCCTTAAAGGGGGACAGCTTTGAGCACTTTTTAAAAAAATGGAGGTGAAATTTATGTAACAAAAGTAACCACGTTCAAGTGAACAATTCGGTGGCATTTAATACATTCACGGTGTTGTACAACCACCACCTCTGTCTAGATCCAAAATATTTTCATCACTCCTAAAGGAAACACCATATGCAGCCACTCCCTCTTCTCTCTTTCCCCAGCCCCTGGCAACCACCTTCTGCTTTCTGTGCTTATGAATTGGCTATTCTGGACATTTTGTATAAATGGAATCATACAAAATGTGACCTTTTGTGTCTAGCTTTTTCATTTAGCATAATGTTTTCAAGATTCCAATTGTAGCATGAATCAGTAATTCATTCCTTTTTTTTACTCAGTAACAGTCCATTGTATGTATGTACCATTTTGTTTTTCCATTCATCTGCTAATGGACATTTGGGTTTGTTCTACCTTTGGTTATTGTGAATAGTGCTGCTGTGAACATCTGTGCACAAGTATCATTTGAGTACCTGTGTTCAGTTCTTTTGCATATATACCTAGGAGTGGAATTGCTGGGTTACAAGGTAATTCTATGTTTAACTTTTTGAAGAACCACCAAATTATTTGCTACAGCTAGGGGCTGCACCATTTTACATTTCTACCAGCAGTTCCAGTTTTTCCAAATCTTTGCCAAAACCTTTTTTTTCTTTTAATGATAGCCATTCTAGCTGGTGAGAAGTGGTACCTCATTGTGGTTTAGATTTGCATTTCCATAATGATTAGTGATATTAAGCATCTTTTCGTGTGCCTATTGGCCTTATTTGGAGATTTAAGGGGAAAAAAATTTTCTTTCTTTTTTTTTTTTTTTTTTTTTGAGACAGAGTCTCACTCTGTTGCCTAGGCTAGAGTGCTGTGGCATCAGCGTAGCCCACAGCAACCTCAAACTCCTGGGCTAAAGCAATCCTTCTGCCTCAGCCTCCCGAGTAGCTGGGACTGTAGGCATGTGCCACCATGCCCGGCTAATTTTTTCTATATATTTTTAGTTGTCCAGCTAGTTTCTTTCTATTTTTAGTAGAGATGGGGTCTCACTCTTGCTCAGGTTGGGAAAAATTTCTCTTATTTGGAGAAATTTCTGTTCATGTCCTTTGCTTATTTTTAATTGCACTGTTTGTCTTTTTGTTATTGAATTGTAAGAGTTTGTTATATACTCTGGATACTAGACCCTTATCAGATATATTATTTGCAAATATTTATTTTCTTCCATTCTGTAAGTCATCTTTTTGCTTTCTGGATAAGGTCTTCTGATGCACTGAAGTTTTTCATTTTGATAAAGTCCAATATTTTTTGTTTTTTTTTTTCTTCTTTTGTTGGTCATGCTAAAAACCCATAGTCAAATCCAAGGTCATGAAGATTTTCCCCAATGTTGTCTTCTTAGAGTTTTATTCTTTTAGCTCTTATATTTAGGTCATTGATCCATTTTGATTCAATTTTTTTTTTCAGAGAATTTTTTATTAATCCTAGATGCTTACAGTTCTTGGGAGAGGATAGGCTTTGGTATTCTACTTGAAAGAAACTTCTAGCTTCAGTTACTGTATCTTGCTAACTTCTGAAAGGGGACATAGGTGGTGGTGAGTGGCCCTTTTTCATTTTTTATTCCTGTTCTCCAGAGAACAGAAACGTTCATGTAGGATTTCATTGCAGCTTCAGTCTGCACCAGGAAAGGGCAGAAGGACAGAATCGCAAACGGCTTTTCTCATTCTCAGCCCCAAGCAAACTTAGCTTTGCGAAGGAGGGACTTGGTCATCACACATTAGGAAGTTTTCACTTGGCTAATCTGGAAATATCCCTCTTCCTGGCACAAGGGTTCTGCTTTCCTGCCACCCAGAGCTGTGGACTCAGACTTCTGTCCTTATGCCAGATCTCCTATTCTCGCTGCCCTGGAGGTTTTTAGTAAGGTTCATCCTGGAATTGCTGACTCAGAACAGGTGGTGGTGGAGGGAAAAACAAATGGCCCATGAGCCCTTTCACTTGTTGGATAGGTTGTGCTTCCTCTGTTTGATGAGGCCAGCTGCCTCTCTCCTGCTCAGAAATAAGAATCACAGCACAAACCTGTGTACTTCACCCTGTCTGAAAGGCAGCTGCCTTGTTCTTTCTAGTAGATATTGCTGCTGGTCCCTGCTAGTAAGGGACCTGCTAGTATAGTTAGGATCCCCGAAAGGCTCAGCTTCCCTGTTGAGAGTACGGCTTCACTGCCAAATTCTTGGGGTCATTAGGAGTGTCTGGGCCCCTGCTGAGAGCTTTTAACACCCATGAGCAGCTCATGTTAGAACCAGTGAGACTACATCTCCTCAGACCTCGCCTGCTGCGCAGTCTTTCCTGCAGCCAGGTGCTACTGGAGTCTCTTGCCCCAGGGACTGAGATGTTTTTATGCGGGAGGGAATGAATGACACCATATGCCACTGTCACTGTAGTAAAGGACTGTGAAAAACACACTTGAGAGGAAGAGACAACCGTGGGACTTGTGGGTTTCTTTGTTTTATTTTGTTTTTTAACTTGAGATGTAGTACTAAGAACCAAATGTTAAATAGAACAGCATTTCTGAAGAATATCTGGAAAGGAGACTGTATTAATGACCTCAGTAAGAATAAATTTGACTAAGCAAGTTATTTCTAACTTCTACCCCAAATCTCTAAGGTGTGAATTTAATTTCCACAAATTGGTGCCAGAAAAGGGGATTTGTAGTAAAGTGCTTTTCGTAGGAGAAAGAAACTGAGGGATTATAAGTCATCCAGTGCTGGAGCCATTGCCTCGAGACGGATTAACAGGCAGCTCCTCTTGGGCAGTCGTCTGCCTCCTGGAAAGCTCCCTGGAAAAGCTGCCCCTGAGAACCTGGGATCAAGGTGTGGCCTTGTGGTGTGGGCCTCCGTGGGGCCACGCTCGGTGCGGCCATGCGGCGTCTCAGGAGTCAAGTCCTCCTTTCTAGCCTCGTGCTTCTACATGTGTGTGACTGCTTGGCTGGCAGGCCAGTGACAGGGAACATTCTCTTGCGCCTCCATCATGTAAACTGGTGGATTGTCAGAAACACACTGGTGAGCACGTTTGTTCAGGGTGGAGAGGTGTAGCCTTGCCACAGCTGACACAAACGTGGGCTGTGGGGAGCACTTTTCTTACTTTGTGTTTTGGTTGCTTTTGTAGTAATGATCTTAGCATAACTTTTTATAGACTTCTTTGCTGATGGGTTCCTTTGAAAATAAAAGGTAATCTTGGCCACAACTGCTAATCTGGATCCAAATAAAACCGTGTGCTGTGGCCACAGCACAGCGCGGCACGGGCACTCAGGGTCCTTGGCTGTCCCTCGCTTCCTGACTCACACAGATCTGGTTCCTCTTATTTTCTTATGTGTAGGCTTTTAGGTTACCTATTTTCAAAGATCAGACTTGGTACAGCAACTATTATTTAAGTTTTAGGTTTTTATCCACTTGTTATATTTTATTTAAAAACCTGACTCTTTTTAAAAAATTTGTAGTGGAACCATCTTGAACATATCCACTGTTCTGAATCATGTAGGGTACTTTTATTTAAAAAATGACTTTCCTAAGGCTTTTAAAAATATCGATTAAACTTTAGTGAGTAGTACCTATGTGCAAAAGCAGAATGTCCTTCTCAGCGTGATATGTGCATACATATTAATGTTTCCTTAGCATTATAATGTCATAGAAATTATAAAGGATTCAAAATAATTTTTTGTTTGCATGTGCATTGGGGGGTTTCCTCACAGAATTTCCAGAACAAAAATTGTTTGCTGCCCTGTTGATTAAATGTGTTGTGCAGCTGGAACTCATCCAAACTATCGACAACATTGTGTTCTTCCCAGCCACAAGTAAAAAAGAAGATGCGGAAAACTTAGCTGCAGCCCAGGTAAGGAGACAGGAGATGTGTAGTTAGGAAGTTACTTAAGCAGTCTGGGCTTCAGAGCACAGCCGGTCAGGCCAGACGTTAATTTGGGAGACCTTCATCACATAGATGTCATTTTAAGCCATGAGACTGATCCCATGATGGAGTAGTGAGTGTGGCTAGAGCGGAAAGGAGGGTCAGGGGTGGAGTCTGGGGCCTTGTCCTCTACAGCTCCTGGAGACAGGCAGCAGGTATGGACTGAAGACGAGAATCAGTGAGGCACAAGGAAAAGCAGGCATCAGTGTTGTGAAGTCAGATGAAGAAAGCGTTCTAAGAAGGAGGATGTGATCAAAAGCTTATTAAGTGCTCTGGACAGGTCAAGTAATATTACATGTGAGAATTTCCTTTTAACTATCTGGAGGACTTTGGTGACCCTGGCAATGTGTTTAATTTTAATATTGAGGACAAAAGCGTAATTGTAATGGATCCAAGAGAAAGAGAAGATTTGGAAATGGCAAATATTGATATCTCTGTTGAGGAGTTTTGCTGTAGAGGGGCACAGAGAAGATGGGGTGACAGCTGGAGGAACGTGAGCGGGTTAAGAGGGCTTTGCCATGTTTTGTCCTCCTGACTGGCAGTGTGGCAGCGTGTTGCCACCAAGAGCTCTCCAGGATGTAGAGAGACAGTGAGTGCAGTCAAGAGAGGGGCAGTTGCTAGGACCATATTTTTGAGTGACTGGGGATGGTTCCTTGTGCAGAGTGGGGGCTGCCTGGAGCAGACGTCCAGATGGTTCCCACGGAGCAGCACTGGGGGGCAGAGCACAGGTATGGGCTACGGATGCAGGAAGGCTGGTGTATTTGGTGTGGGAGCTTGTGGGAGATCTCTTCTTTCTGGTTTCTCACTGAGATGAGAAGAAAAGTCATCCACCGTGTGAGGTTGGAAAGAACATTTTAGGTACTTGAGGAGAGAAGTGAAAACATGAGCTGTCTGTCCAGGAACATGATTGGGGCAGTGTTGGTGGAGTACTGGGCAGCACCTGAGCCCATTGGTTTAAAGAGAAACCAGTCTGTTTTCTCCAGCCATGCTGGCTATGTGGATGCAGACGTGCAATAGGCAGTTTTGCCAGCAAGTTACTGGAAAGGGAAGGTGAGAGGCTGTGAGAGAGAATAATTAAAATCATGGTGCATGGACTCCCAACCAGTTTAGAAGAGACTAGAAGAGACGGAGGACCTGAGGGGCTGAGGGGTGCAGGGCTGTAGTCTCGGGGTACAGGAGGGGCTGGCCCAGAAGGGTGGTGCATGGTGATGAGGACGCTTAACAGAAGGGGCACATTTCCCTACTTTCTGTTAAGATATAACAGATTATCTATGGCTTGCTTGTAAAACTGGTCTTTGGAGAGCATTAAGTTCTAAATTTACTAAAATTATTGTGACTGTGTGTGTGTGCTGTGGTGGTTTGTTTTCCAAAGAGAGATGCAGTGGACTTTGATGTTCGAGTTGATACTCAAGACCAAGGAATGTATCGCTTTTTAACATCACAACAACTTTTTAAGCTACTGGACTGCTTGTTAGAATCGCATAGATTTGCAAAAGCGTTTAATTCCAACAACGAACAGAGGACTGCCCTGTGGAAAGCAGGTGAGTGGCACAGGCCTCGCACTTTCATGTTCACCGTTGTTGACGGATGTGGGACAGATAAGGATATTTATCGGAATTCACTGATTGTGCATGTCACTGTATGGACTTTGACCTTAACAAGAATAATAATAAGATAATCTAATAGATTGGCTTATTGTAGATCAGAAAAAGACCTAATAACTACTTGGGTGGATTTGTTTTTCTCTTGTTCAGTCAACCTGTTACTTGACTGATCTGTTTTTTCAGCTTGCTGAGCCAGCCAGGGCCTCCCTGTCGCTATGGTCAGCACAGTGGAACCCGGGCTTGTCTGGGGGAAGGCCTGTGGGAGGGTCCCGTCCCGCACACGAACCTGGCATGTGTCTCCTAATGGCTTCCCTGTTTCCTGGGAGTGGCCATTCCTCAGAATGGGAGTGAATGTATTGGGACAGGAGGTATATTTGTTTTAGAATAAGATGGAAATTTTAAATAAAAAAATAAGCCTTATTGTAAATTAAACCGACATTATTTTTAATTTAAGAAATAGTGATTTAGTGCCTGTTAGGTACAAAACAGTGCTGGGAGAGTGAGGGGCAGCAGAATGTGGCTGAAGAAAAGAAAGAAAAGAACCGACGCTTATTGAACACCAAACTCTTTATCAAATGCAGGGTTAGATGCTTGTGTTTGCTTATTTTATTTAAAACAGCTTTGTTCATTCTCTTCCCTTTACAACCTAACTTCTGCAAAGAGTAGTGTCTACTTATTTTTTTCCCTGTTCTTCAACGCAAGTTGTTGCCACCATTTGACTGGGACTATTCCTGCTGAGGTGACCCGATGCTTGTTTCCACACGCACCTGACCAGTCTTATCCACTAGGTGTCGCCCCGGCCCGTTCCTCCGGGAGCCCCACGCTGTGCCTCCTGCAGCGTCAGCTGTGAGGCTTCAAGTGCAGTTTCACTTGAAGGGTTCCACTCTCCAGGCCACAGGTTGTTTCATGTCTTCAGCTTGAAGGGTAGGCGGGGATGGGATTCTAAACATAGGAATCGCCTTCATGTGCCCCGGGTGCCGACAGCCGAGCCCGTAGAGAACGTGCCTCCGGACGGGCTGCTCTGCCTTTGTGTGCGGTGCCTTCCCAAGCTAATCCCAGAACTTCCCCCTTCTGCAGGCTTCAAAGGCAAGTCCAAGCCCAACCTTCTGAAGCAGGAGACCAGCAGCCTGGCCTGTGGGCTGCGCATTCTCTTCCGGATGTACATGGACGAGAGCCGGGTTAGTGCCTGGGAGGAGGTCCAGCAGAGGCTTTTGAAGTAAGACTCTTGACTGATCTCTGCCTTTGACCAGGGGGCTGTGTGGTGCAGAGCAGAAAAGGGGCAGTGGCAGGAGCAAGCAGACAGCTGAGCCTCGGGGCCTGGTGACCCTGTTTCACAGAGCAATTGTAAAAGTCAAATAGTCTTGTAGGCAAATGTGCTTTGTACAACCAGTGACCTGTGAACAGATCATGTCTAACATACAGGACAAAGAAGAAAGCTTTATCTCTTAAAATTTAAAAACTTTAAACTATGATATCATTTTTAGGCCTTTCTAATGTCATAAGATAGCCCCATTTTTACAGAACAGTCATTTGTGAAAGTGAAAACCTGCCTGCCTGCATTTTGTTTGAAAGAATATTTGGAGCTTTTCTTGGTGCTACTCTTTTTTCATTTTCTTTTACTTCATGACAACTAAAGTTTAAACTCAGGCTAAGGACAAAACATGACATTCAGAAAGAATACTGTCATCTGCGTTGTATTTTTGTGTATCTACCTGGGAAATAGATGTTCTGAGACCAGTTAAATACATGTTAGAATTTTAAGAGATCGCCTAGTCTCTGTTCTCCCATTTTATTGACAAGACTGTGAAGGCCGCCTCACAGTCAGTGAAGGGACAGTCACCTCACATGTCAGCCCAGGTCTCTTGACACTGAGCTTATGCGTGTGCTGTCTGCCATACTGCAGGTTTGAACTCAGTGAAACTTGGAAAATTAAGAGGATGTGGGTTTCCCAATAAGTTGCAATGGCTTCTTTTAATATGTTTGGTTTTCTTCCTAATTTGAAAAACGTATAAATATTTTTGGTGATATTCTAGTTGATGTAAACAGATGGGATCTGACAAGTTCTTCAATAGCTGATACTCATTACAGTATTCACCGTTGTGCTTTCTCAGTGAGTATGCGAGCAGCAGGTATGCAAGTAACGTAAAGGGAAACCTTTTCTTTTGCAGTGTCTGCAGTGAAGCACTGAGTTACTTCCTCACTCTAACATCAGAAAGTCATCGGGAAGCCTGGACTAACTTACTGCTTTTGTTTCTAACTAAAGTTCTAAAGATAAGCGATAATAGGGTAAGTACGAGGCTTCGTATCCAGCCTTGCGTTTCTAGCCCGACCACACTGGGGCTGAGTCCAAGGCAGGGGTGCCGGGTCGCAGACCCGCTGCCAGGGAGCTCTCAGAGGCGGATCAAGCAATGCCCAGGCTGCACTGCTGCCTGCGCAGGACATGTGGCCCAGCCCTGTCTTCCTCAGTGGTCCTCAGTTTTCTCCTCCTCACTCAGCTTTGTTGTCTAACCAGCAATTCTCCAGGGGATTCAGCAGGAGAGGAATCAGTCCCTTAGGACACCTTGACAGCCTCCTGAGTTCCCCCCACATTGAAATTCCCATTCTGACCCGAGTCTCCCCTTTTTCCCTGTTCTGAAAACCGCTGTCTGGCCACCTTGTGGCCTTGCAGTCACCCTCTACAGTCCCTCTCTCTGCCTGGCCTCCAGGCTACAGCCATTCCTTTGGTATATTTAGTGGTTCCGTGCAGCCCAGAGTCTCTAGTGAATGAGCCATGAGCTCATTTAAGAATTTTAAATCAGTAGAAATAAAACACAAATATATAACTGTAAATATAAATGGATATTTTAAGATCTTTTAAAAATACACATTTTACTATTTAAAAAAATACAGCAGCTTACAGCTCACATACAAGGAAATGGGTTGCTTTGCTGTGAACCTGAATAGGTTTTAAAATGTGTACTCAATACTTGACACTTGAGGCACATGGAACCCTGTGGAGGCAGGGCGATGCCACGCAGTGCTACACAGTGTCATCCCAGGTCACATGCCCTGTGTCCACATGCACTTCCATCTGACTAACGGGCTGGGGAAAGCTTGGAGAAGTGACCTAAGACTGCCAGCAGCTGTGTGGCCAAGAAAGACTCCACACCCCAGTCCATCTTACTCCACAACCTGCTTTCTTGTCACACCACTCCCCTGTATCTCGCGGGGCACGGAAAGGTAGGAAAGGAGAGAAAATAGGCACCAGGCTAGTGTTCAGAGCTTAAGGAACCACAGCAAAAAGGTATAGTCAAAGTATATAAATTGAACTATACATGGGGAATGTATATAGCTTTGCCTGGAGAATGTTTACATATTTTATATTGTAGTGTTAGGTAGAATTTTCCCTAAAACTTAAAATTTTTATTTAACAAAAGATAAAATTTCAGTAACCCATATCGTATAAAAACTCAGCTCTAGTTCTTGCTTGGCTTCTTTCTTTTGCTTATTTATTACCCAGGAAAAACAATGCTGAATTACTAAAAGTTTGCTGAAGGTATGTAATGGGAAAGTGTTTCAAAATAAGGATAGTAACCGAGTGAACAGTGTTCATACTGAGTCTTTTGAGTACTTGTGTCTCTCAGTTTCATATTCCGCAGACTTGCTGCGGGACACAGGCTCTGCCTTTCCTCTCCCCTCTGATGAGCGCGTGCCCCAGCGTGGTTTGACTCTAGCAGTTGCAGGCTCTGCAGTTTGCAGTGCCAGCACTACTAACGGAGACATTCATTTTCTCCCCTCAGTTTAAAGCTCATGCATCATTCTACTACCCTCTCTTATGTGAAATTATGCAATTTGACTTGATTCCTGAACTTCGTGCTGTTCTTAGAAGATTTTTTCTGCGAATCGGAGTAGTTTTTCAGATATCACAACCACCTGATCAGGAACTTGGAATAAACAAGCAATGATGGGAACTTAATATTTTTCTGTTGGTGTTTACATCCCTCCGCTCTTTAAAAGGACCCTGGAGCCGAGGTTTCCTACCTGAAAATGAATTCTTTGAATGGCAGTGTCTGAGGCTGACTGGGAAAGATGCTTAGAACTAATACTCAAAACTTGCAACACTCCAGTCCCTTTACCTGGTGGATTCTGTGTGTCACGTTGGGCTCATGTTGAGCAGAAAGCATGTGTAAACAGTGTCAGCTTATGCTCACGGGTCCTCCCTGTCGTCCGTGGCAGGGAGAGCCCCACATATTTTTGGCAGGTGTGGAAGTGAAACTTACCCAAAGAACTATAGATGTAAAGATTGAACTTCTGCAAGAAGTACAACTCAGGAGAGCTGTATTTTGAAGGATAAAATGTTTATAATTGGGGGGTGGGGGGAGAGGAAGAAATTATTGTTCATGGTAAAAGATATTTAGCAACTATGGTATTCTTATTCTGAAGATTTTTGCACACTCAGGCTATCTGAGATACTGGTAATCATCCTTCTGTGAAAAATGTACAGAGATGCAGGTCTGTAATATAAAAATCTTAAACATTATATAGTTCTTCCTGCACTGTTTTCTTTATTTTCTTATTCATTTGCTAAATACCCATAATATTTTGTCAAATGCACTAAACATCTGGGTTGAACTTTTTGTCTTTTTTATTTTGTGGGAATTTTTAGTTTTGCCCTTTTTGGGGGGTGGTAATTTTGGGGATTTAACATGCCCAGAAGCTGTTGTGGCTGACGCTTGTCAAGATCAACAACAGGAAGGAAAAAAAAAAAAAAGGTAGAAAATATCCCTCCTGACAATACTACCTGTAATATATACTTCTCTTAGGGCTTCTAAAGATGAGCCATTAAAATAATAGAATGATCCTTCATGACCGAAACTTGAATCACTGCGAAACGAATCTAGGTTGCTGTCATTTTCTTTTCTTTTGGGTGGTGGGGCTTGATGTAGATTTTACTCTGTGTACAGAATTTAATGTTGAATATATTAAAATAACAAATCTGGCATGGTTTGCAGAGGTTAGATTTACTGGAAATGTATTCATACTGTGAATTGTGTTCTGATGGTTAACAGACAAGATTGTCAAGCATTCCGTATTAATAGTGGATGTAGAAAATTTTTTCAGATGGATAAAATGTATATGGTACAGATGTAAAGTTTTCTATGTAAAAAATTCTGTACAACTTTCTGTACAATATTGATTCTCATCTGGCATATTCTAATCAGGTTATAGGTCAATAAAGTTTTTGAATTATTTCATCAGCGCAATCAAAACCTGTGTAACCCACAACCCCATGTTTCATTGATTCTTTTCTGGTTTTCCATTAAAAGCCAAGTAATTATGGAAAGGATATTTTCAGCCAGAACTACAAATCGAATATTATTTGGTTATGATATTTTCTTTCCAGCTTCTGGCATTAGATCATACCTCACACTGTACTTTCTTAACTGTAAGATATTGATAATTTTTAAATATTTTGTGTATTAATAACCCAGCATAAAATTCTACACTGTTTGTTAGAATGCTGAAAAGAGGGACAGTTTGCTATGATACTACGTGTACTAGGAGTCAATTCAAATTGTGTGGTACGAGGCATTTAAAAAAAATGGAACATGTCACTTTTAAGAGGGTTTCGTTTAAAAACAGGGAAAGTATTGTCTTTGCTTTCATACATCTTAGATAATGAATAGTTATTTAATGGTGCATTTAGAAGTGCACCAGATTTATTATCCCTAAGACGCAGCTTTGTCCAAGCCCAGTGGCATGCTAGTGCTGGGAGACACCATGATCTTCCTATCTGTCTAAGGGTAAGTGCTTCACATGACCTGGCAGTTTAGTATCTAATGGTGTAGTATCAAGATTCTCCCTAGAGGCTTTCTTCTTACTTTCAGATGATGACAGAAGAAGAAAATCTTCAATAGTAAAACAGACAATGGTTAGATTAGAAAACTGAGTATAGGACCAGGCATGGTGGCTCATGCCTGTAATACTAGCACGCTGGGAGGCTAAGGCAGGAGGATGACTTGAGGTCAGGAGTTTGAGACCAGCCTGAGCAAGACTCTGTTTACCAAAAACAAAAAAAATTAGCTGGGTATGGTAGCACGCACCTGTAGTCCCAGCTACTTGGGAGGCTTAAGCCTAGGAGTTTGAGGCTACAGTGAGCTCTGGTGACACACTGCACTCTACCCAGGGCGACAGAGCAAGACCCTGTCTCAAAAAAGAAAAGAAAACCGAGTATAAAATTTATACATAGCCAAACATTAGAATATCAAATCAAATTGTGGCAAACTCGTCTGATCTTGTCTATCATTAATTATGTCAAAAGAAACAAAGAAACAGTATGTTAGATGTTCTCAGCTCTCATGGTACTGAAGACCTCCCATCCAAGTCAGAATTCTTACTCAGAATTTGAATGACTCTTTCTTTTCCTTTTTCAGAAGTATCACTTAGAGTGATTAGAAAAATTGACTCACTTATCCAAGGGTCCATGGTGGTGGAACAAAGATTCCAGTCTCTGTCCTTGACCCCTGGGTGTTTTACCTCTCCTCTCTTCAACCTCTAGAAACCTAAATTTCCAATTAAAATAAGAAATCGACATTGGTTAATAAAAGTAAAAATTTATTTCTATCAAGTAGTAGTCAAATCACATAAATTAGTAGCTTTAAGACAATGCGTTCATTGGCACAAAAATAGAGGCAGAAAGACATAAATTTAGCGTATGGCTCATGGGAGTAAATCAGAGCTCCCATTATTTCCATGGAATCAGTAGCTACAAATGACATGAAAATAAGTAGCACATTTGATTCTTTCATTACATAGCAACTGGAATAGTCTCAGCTACAACATATGCAGTTACTAAATGAATTACTTTGAATAGAGATAACAATGGCAAATGTGCGTGTAACAAAGGGCATTCTGGTTTTACAGTACTGTTAAGACACAAGTTTTATTCACCTTATCTTGACAAGCAGAATTTAAAATAATGCACATATGGTAGTTGAATCCGAAGTTCATCACCACTCACAATTTATGGCAAAATTGTACAAAAATAATTCTATACAGTTCTATTATATAAATCAATAATCATGGCCTTTTATTTATGTACATAACATACATCATCTACATCTTAGGAAAAATACACTTTATGTACAAATGGAACAAAAGTAAGTAACTTCAGGTAGGGGCCAAAAGTAGGACATATTATTAAAGGTATAGATTTACCATTCCTTTTACCTGAAGAGGCACTACTGGGTCCAAAATAGATTTATTTTAACCATGTGCAGTGGACAGGCCCTGCCACGTGAACGTGCCTGGTTTTCTAGGAACCTGCTGCTGCTCCTGGGTCAGCTGCTCTGCCATGAAGCGCTTCAGTGTTTCTGAGGTGCCAGGACGCAGCCAGGGCTCAGTTGCCACAGAGTTTGATCCATCGTCCCCCGCATGTTTCATGATGTCATCAGGGTCAACCAGTGAACTCTCATCGTCATCTACAGGAGACAAGAGACACATGACTGAGGTAACACAGGTGGCAGGCAGGTGAGACAGACACAAGTCTCCTATAGTCCAACTCATTACAACTCAGCACTCCCTACGATACTCTGTTCTGAACTGTATTGTATTTGTTTTGTTCAGACCTCCCATTTTAGTGGTAGGAAAGCAGGCCCAGGAAGGGGCTAACTTTGTAAAACAAATAATCAACTGAATAAGTTGACTCCAGGGTACTAGCGACCAGAGGGATTCTAAGTATATCAAAGGAGACTCCTCCAAACATTACCATCACTGGAGGAATGTAGGCAGTCTTACTTTGTAACGGTCACCTTCAGGAGAAACCTAGTGGATATCTACGCAAAACATTTATTTTTTAGCAAGGTTAGGGGAATACTCCCAACTTATAACACTGCTATAAGGAAATTAAAAGTCATTTTGGGAAAGCACTAGTTGGGATGAAATTACTTCCATTCTTATACCTAATGTAAGAATGCCATGTCTAGTCCGTTAAGAGGTAGCTCTTAATTTGTTTCATTCTTCAATTAAATTTGATGTACTCAACCTCTTTATCTGTATTTTACTTATTATTAGGTATAATAGGAAAATCTGTCTTCCTACCCTGTGATGTCAATTTCTTTTTTTTTTTTTTTTAATTATGTCTCCTGGTCTGTGAAGGATTAGCCCAGCAAAGGGGTATGTGCAATCAATTTAATGTGCAATCAATCCACATCGTACCAAAAAGCTCCTGTTTGAAAGGATAATGTTAAACAAAAAACAGTTAGGCATTGAAAACCTTGTGAAAGAGTAGATTCTTAAAAATGCTCTATTTTTTCTCAAATACATCCTTGTTAAATATTAATTCAGTTATTAGTTGTAAATGAAATAGAAGAGCCTTTTAGCTAGAAGACATCCTTTCCCACTGTCCACATTTTTCTAGGTATGATAGGAAAAGTACCTTCCATCTATTTGCCATGTTGACTAGTATTTGGTATGGAATCATCACCAACAGAACATACCACACCTTGACTGCTAGAGATTATATGAGTACCTTTTAAAAATTATCACAGTATTAAAGGTAGGATCTAAAAATATCTTAAAGTTCTTACTAGAAGACTACTTCTAGTAGTAATGTAACGTAGCTTTTTAAAGAGTATTTCCCAAATAGACCATTCTACTATTTGCTAATAGTAATACTATTATTACTAATATGAAATTGTCCCATTATCCCAGTGACTTAATAACACTGATATAAAAAAGGGGTTGGTATAGGGTTGGCAGAGGAGCTCATCAGCTGTCTAAGGAACCATCCTGCTTTGTGCCCCAAGACAAGCTTTAACCTTCAAGTCACAAAAGTCCACTCAAAATGAGACTAGTTTTATTTGACTTAGAAAATATTAAACTGAAGCTATCTTGTTTGTCCGTAGTGTGGAAAGCCAAGTAACTTCAGTACTATAAATTTACATGTGTTAGTTAGGGAACCCAAAGATAAAGCTGATTTCAGATAATCTCTCACTTCAGTGAGTGAGTACTAAGTACCATACCATACTAATCAGCATTTTCCCTGCTGAAAGCAAAGCCTGGATATATTTCATAAGCAAAAATTATTTTATCTGTTTAGAATCCACTCTAAAATGGGTATCCTCTCTGGTAGAAAGAATCTGATACAAACCTAATCCCGAGGTCTGGGGTTGGTGGACAGAACTCTCTCTCCATCTACCCCCAGCCATCAGTGACAACTTCCATGTAAGCAAGTTTAAATTTGCTATAGGCCATTAAACTTGGCTATTTACCTGTATTGATAGGTTTGTTCTGAAGTTCATCCAGTCTACGCATTCGTTCCTCATTTCTCATTCTAATCTGGTCAATATTTACACTGGACACAGATTTTAAAGAGAGACCATCTGGTGGTACATTAGGACAACAGTTATCCTGTAATTAGAAAGCAGAACTTCAGAAATGGTCATTAACATAAAATATGTTCACAATGAATCAAAACAACATCATGCCCTGGATAAATGTATTTGTGATGAATGAAATAAATGAAGATATGGAGCATTTATATTCTGACTCCTGTATCCACACAGGCTCAGATGACTCAGTCAAGGATAAAATACAGCATCTGTGATGACACATAAATGCTGCCAGTCTGGATAAAACTCTAGGACACTAAAGGAAAAAACTGAAACAACAAGGGCTGACGCAGTCCAGCTACAGTAATCAAGATAGTGTGGTGCTATCATAAAGACAGGTGTATAGATGCATGGAGGAAAGAAATCCAGAAATAAATCCTTACATTTATGGACAAAATGCAATGGTGAATAACAGTCCTTTCAACAACAGGTACTGGAACAACCACAAAAGAATGAGCCTGAACCCCTATACCTCACACCATATGCAAAAATTAACTCAAAGTGTATCACAGACCTAAATTCAAGAGAAAAAAGAAAAAGAAAAAAATCAAAGTAAATCTTACTGATCTTGGGTTAGGCAATCAATTCTTAGATAAGACACCAAAAGCCCAAGAGAGACTGGTAATCGGACCTAATCAAAATTTAAAACCTCTTGTGCTTCAAGGGACACCACCAATAAAGTAAAAAAGATACAAAATGGGAAGAAACATTTGCAATTCATCCATCTGATACTGAACTTGTAGCCAGAATGTATAAAGAACTCTTATAACTCAAAAATGAAAAGACCCAATTTGAAAACGGGCAAAGGGTCTAAATAGACATATCTCCTAAAAATATATATACGCAGCTAACAAGCACATGAAAAGATGCTCAACACCATTAGAGAAAGAACTCAAAAACCATAATGACATCACTTCACACACTCACTAGGTAGCTATAATCAAAACGAAAGACGATAATAACAAGTGTTGGCCAAGACGTAGAGATTGGAACCTTCATATACTGAGTGCTTGTGTGGCCACTTTAGAAAACAGTCTGGCAGGTCTTCAGAATACTAAGAGTGACCATATGACCCACAGTTCTACTCCTAGGTATACTCTCAAGAGAAATGGAAACATCCAAAACCTGTACATGAATGTTAATAGCAGCATTATTCATAATAGCCAAAAAGTGAAAACAACCCAAATGTCCGTCAGTCACTGATGTGGAATATCCACAGAGTGAAAAACTATTGAGCAATAAAGAGGAATCAGTACTGACACATGCTACAACATGACGACCTCTGAAAAGAAAGACAAAGCCAGGCACAAATGACCACATATTATATGATCTCATTTATATGAAATATCCAGAAAAGGCATATCTATAGAGACCAAAGTAGATTGGCCACTGCCTAAGGCAGCCAGTAAAGTTATTATCACCTGGTACAGCTGTTCACACAATAATGCTAATAGCAACAGCATCCGTCATTTGCTGAGAGCTCCCTGCATACTTGGCTCAGTGCTAAATGCTTCACATACATACAACTGTAGCTTCATGTCATACATAGAAGGAAACACGCAGACTAAGAAATTGCCCAAAGCTGCCTACCTAACAAGGAAGGGACATTGCTGGGATGTGTACTGAGGGCTCCAAACCCTATGCTTTCTACTGGCTGCACTGTAAAGCCGTGGAACAGAGTGAAGAGAACGTGGGTTTGAATCTCAGCCCTCTTGTCTATGTGACCTTGGGCAATCATTTGACCGAAATGGAGACGATGCTCGTATCACAGAGTTAGGTGATTAAGAAGATGTAACAGGCTTTCCAGTAAATGGTATCAGTTGCTTCTTGTGCCTTCTCTGAAATTCATATATTCTGGGAAGAAAGACAGTTGGGATGCCAAGCTACCTATGGCCACCCAAGGGGACACAAAAATACTACCTCAAAAGAAGTCAAGGCAGCAGAGTTCAGAGAGCTACCCAGTATCATCTCCAGCTAATTGGTGGTAGAGCCTGGATTCAGATTCATGTCTACTTCATTTCAAATGAGTGCTCTTTCTTTTACTGGGCCACACAAATTGAGCACGGGTCAGAACCCAGGCCTCTCATTCTTCTAAACTAAAAACGGGGGGAAAGAGAAAGACATTTCATACATACAAAGTCCAGTCCTTTCAATTTGTTTCTCCTGCGCTCCCTCGCAGAGGTCAGCTGTGACGGCGGGGGAAGGACATCATCTTCAATGGCAGGATACGTCTCGCCGTAAGCACCTAAAAGGGCCACAAAAGGGAGAAGGAGTCTTAAATTTACACCATTTCAAGTCTTTTAACCAGAGCAGAACCAAGAGCCTGTTTTATAATTGCTTTATTACATACCATGACATATACTCACATTTCAACGAGTATACACAGTTCAATGATTTTTAGTAAATTTAGAGCCATACAATCATCACTACAATCTAGAACATTTCCATGACCTTAAATAGCTTCCTTGTGCCCACTGGCAACCACTGCCCCCTCCCACATGCTTGGCCTCAAGGTAAACACCGATCTGCTCTGTCTCAACAGATTTGCCTTTCCTAACATTTCACATAAATGGAATCCCACAACATAACCACTTGTGTCTTTTCACTAAGCAATAGTGTGTTTAAGGTTCACCTGTGTTGTACCGTTTCAGTAGTTTATTCCAGCTGGGAAGAACTGACATCTTGACAATACTGAGTCATCCTATCCATGAACGTGGAATCTCTCTCCATTTATTCAGTTCTTCAGTTTCTCTCATCAGAGTTTTGTAGTATCCTTGGACAGATCTTATATATTTTTTTTGTTAGATTTATACCTCATTATTTCTTTTTTGGGGGGTACTAATGTAAATAGTATTGTGTTTTGAATTTCAAATTCCAGTTTTCAGTGCTGGTGTATAGGAAGTTGACTGACTTTTATATGTTAACTTTGTACCACACATTCTTGCTATAACTGCTTATTAATTCCAGATTTTTAGTTGATTCATTCAGATTTTCTACGAACAATCATGTCATCTGTGAACAAAGACACTTCTCTTTTTACCTTCCCAATCAATAAACCTTTTATATCCTTTTCTTGCTTTATTGTATTAGCTAAGATGTCCAGTATGATGTTAAGGAGTGGTAAGAGAGGACATCCTTGCCTTGTTCTTGATCTTAGTGGGAAAGCTTCTAGTTTGTCATCACCAAGTATGATGTTAGCTGTAGGATTTTTGTATATGTTCTCTATCAAGCTGAGAAATTTCCCTTCTATTCCTAGTTTGCTGAGTTACCATGAATAGCTAGTAGATTTTATCTAAGTTATCAAATTTGTGGACGTACAGTTGTTCACAGTATTCCTTGACTATCCTTTTAATGTCCATAGGATCTGCAGTGATGTCCCTTGTTTCATTTCTGGTATTAGTAATTTGTATCTTCTCTCTTTTTTTATTAGTTTGGCTACAGGCTTGTCAATTTTATTGATCTTCTCACAGAAGCAGCTCTTGGTTTCATTTTCTCTATTGATTTCCTATTTTCAATTTCATTGATTTCTGCTCTAATTTTTATTATTTCCTTTCTTCTGCTTACTTTAGATTTAATTTGCTCTTATTCTAGTTTTATAATGTGGAAGCTTATTGATTTTAAATCCTTCTACTTTTTTAAGGTATGCATTCAATGCTATAAATTTTGCTATAAGCATCACTTTTAATATTTTGCTCAAAATATTTTAAAATTTATTTATTTGGCCCATGTGTTACTTAGAAATATGGTGTTTAATCTCCAAGTATTTGGGGATTTTTCCAGCTATCTTCCTGTTATTGATTTCAGACCATTGGGGTCTGAGACAGACATTGTATGATTTCTCTCCTTTTGAATTTGCTGAGGTATGTTTTATTGCCCAGACTGTGGTCCATCCTGAATGTTCCATGTTAGCTTGAGAAGAATATGTGTTCTCTTGTTAATGATGTAGTCTATAGATGTCCATTACATCCACCATTGACTGATAGTGGTGTTGAGTTCAACTATGTCTTCATTGACTTTCTGCCTACTGTATCTGTACATTTCTGAAAGAAAGGTGATGAAATCTCCAACCATAATAGTGGATTCATCCATTTCTCCTTACAGCTCTATCAGTTTCTGTCTCATGTATTTTGACATTCTGTTGTTAGGTGCCTAGATGTAAGTGCTAAAACTATAAAACTCTTAGAAGAAAATATAGGAGGAAAGCTTCATAGCACTGGATTTGGCAATGATTTCTTGGATATGACTCAAGAAGCACAGGCAACAAAAGAAACCATAAATTGGACTACATCAAAATTAAAAGCTTCTATGCATCAAAGGGCACAATCAACAGAGTAAAAAGGCAACCTACTATAAAGAAAACATTTATAAATCATATATCTGATAAGGGGTGATATCCAGAATATATAATAAAGAGCTCCTACAACTCAACAACAGAAACCCAAACCACCTGATTTTAAAAATTGGCAAAGGACTTCAACAGACATTTCTCCAAAGAAGATACACAAATGGTCAATAAGCACATCACTAATAATTATGGAAATATAAAGCAAAATCACAATGAGGGGCCGGGCACGGTGGCTCACGCCTGTAATCCTAGCACTCTGGGAGGCCGAGGCGGGCAGATCATTTGAGCTCAGGAGTTCGAGACCAGTCTGAGCAAGAGCGAGACCCCGTCTCTACTAAAAATAGAAAGAAATTAGCTGGACAACTAAAAATATATAGAAAAAATTTGCCGGGCATGGTGGTGCTAGCATAGTCCTAGCTACTGGGGAGGCTGAGGCAGTAGGATTGCTTGAGCCCAGGAGGTTGCTGTGAGCTAGGCTGACGCCACGGCACTCTAGACCGGGCAACAGAGCAAGACTCTGTCTCAAAAAAAAAAAAAAAAAAATCACAATGAGATACCACTTCACACCTACAAGGATGGCTACTATCCAAAAACCAGAAAGTAACAAGTGTTGACAAGGATGTAGAGAAACTAGAACTCTTGTGCATTGTTGGTGGGAACATAAAATGGTGCAGCTGCCGTAGAAAACAGTATGGTGATTCTTCAAACAATTAGAATTACCATATGATCCAGCAATTCCAACTTTTGGTATACATGCAAAAGAATTGGAAGCAGTGACTTTAACACATATTTTCACACCCATGTTCATAGATAGCACCATTATTCACAAGAGCCAAAAGGTGACAGCAACCCATGTCTATCAACACATGAATGGATAAACAAAATATGGTACATACATACCATGGACTATTATTCAGCTCCAAAAAAGAGAAAAATCTGACACATGCTACAACATGGATGAACCTGGAGGACATCATGCTAAGTGATCTAAGCCAGTCATCAAAGGACAGATACTGTGTGATTCCACTTACACGCAGTCTTGCAGTTGTCTAACTCACGGAGATGGAAAGCAGAAGGGTGGTTGCCAGGGGATCGAGGGAGAGGGGAAGGGGGAATTATTGTTTAGTATGAAGTTTCAGTTTTCAACATAAAGAATTCAGATGATGGATGGTAGTAGTGGTTGTACAATAATACGAAGGTACTTAATGCCACTCAGATGTACACTTAAAAATGGTTAAAATGGTAAATTTTACATTTATGTGTATTTTACCACAATTTTTTAAAATTATTTTTTAAAAAGAGCATTGAAACCAGCAGCCTTACATCCATGGTTAATGTGGTTATGACTATGCCACATTTGCAGTGACCACTAACCAAAAAGACAGACTGCTGTATCTTTGGTCTAACGTAATGAAATATTCCAAGACACTATTTTGAGTGGCCTGGACTATCTTCATTGTTTGGGAGAACAGGTCACGTTCCCCTGATGCCTCCACAGACTGGCTGTCTTCCCATCCCTATCTCCTGCTGGTTCATCTTTACTCACTCTCCATAGTGCAACTTCCTTGAAAAGGAAAAACACATTTTTTAAAAGAGCAACTATAATTAGGAATTTCTAGCATATGAAAATCTGAAGTAATTTGTATGAAAAAAGAGAGAAATAATTCCCTGATGGTCCTAGGATAGTAGAAACACATTATGATCAGAGTACATAATTACAAGGGTATATTATAGTAGGTAAGGAAAAAAGATTCCATGGTACCTTTACGTTTCTTCTGAAGACTGAATATTCCTATGGTTTTTTTAATGGAAGTGTTTATTAAGATAATTGTAGATTCACATGCAGTTGTAAAAAATAATAGAGATCCCTTTTATACTTTGCCCAGATTCCCCCAATGGTACATTTTACAAAGCTACAGTGCAATCACACAACCAGGATATTGACACTGATACAACCCACAGATCTTATTTAAATTTACCATTTTACCTGTACTCATTTGTGTATATGCATGTGTGCATTAAGTTCTATACGATTTTATTGCCTGTTTACATTTGTGTATCTACCTCCAAAAACAAGATGTTAAACAGTTCCAAAACCACAAGGACCCTCCTGTTGCCCTTTGATAACTATATATACACTTCCCCCTACCTCCCAACCCCTGGCAACCACTAGTCTGTTCTCCATTTCTAGATTTTGTCATTTCAAAAATGTTCTATAAATGGACTCATATAGGTATGTAACTTATTGGGATTGGCTTTTTTGCTCAGCATATTTCCTCAAGAGTCATCCAAGTTACTGCACATTTCAACAGTCTGTTCCTTTTTATTGCTGAGTAGTATTCCATGGCATGGACGTATCAGAGTTTGTTTAGCCATTCATCTTTAAAGGACGTGGGCTGATTCCAGTTTTTGGATATTAGAAATAAAGCTGTTATGAACATTCATGTACAGGTGGGTTTTTTTTTTTTTGCCAACTATTCTTAAGACTTTTAAAATTCATTTCAGTAATTCTTTTTTTGAAAACTTTGCAAGTCATATTTGATAATTATCCATTAAAACAGCACAACCGAATATTCCTTTTTTTTACCACCTTGCATAACAGAGTACAGGACTGGTTTTGTGAGTATAGAGAAAGGCATTTTAAAAGAAATATAAGTATTAATATTTAAATAATATGGCATTAATAAAGATAAATATACTCACCAATAAAAGCACTATCAGATTCCAGTAATGAATTTTTCAAGAAATCATTAGTGTCATCTGTGGGCTAAAAGAAACAACATATATGAATGACTATTTGTCTTAGTTCTGGAAATACAACAAATTTTACTAAGAGGCGGCACAAATTTCCTCACGGTCCCCCCAAAAAGCAAAAAGAGGATGGGACTAGGAGTAGAGCTAAAACTGACTCCTATGCCACAATCCAATGCCCAGAAAATATTGGAAACAGCACATGTAACTCCTACAAAGATAGTGAAGGCAACAGTCTTCACTAAGACATGCTCTCCTCGGCCTAGAGATTCTGGCAACAACACTCCTTCCTGCCCCCTTGTGGCTGAAATCAAATAAAGGATCACACTACTACTGAAAATATAATAGGGAGTGAAGCAATAAACCCAACTAAACATTAAAAGTCTTTAGACTATTGCTGAGATTCATTCATCCTTTCAATAAATCTGTACAGTGCACTTACTATTTCTTCCATGCTAGGAACTGAGGATACAAAGATGAATTAAGAGTTTCTGCTCCGGAGCAGACCATAGTCCCACGGGGGAAAGAGAGGCATACCCTCCGATGATGACAGCCCTATGTCACAGCAATTGTCATGATGACATAGCATGGATATAGTGGGACATATTGTAGGGGAAAAAAATAATGCTAGGGTTGGACTTATAATGAGCTCCGAAATGAGAGGTAACTTAAATTTACACATAGAGAATTTTATAGTAGAGAATAATATCACCTTATATGTCAGAAGGAACCTAACGTCATCCCACTGCACCTCCTTGCCAGATTTCTGGGCTTTGCTAGAACACTCCAGCAAATGGCTCTCCATTAATTTTTAAGGCAATGAATTCCACTAATGCACAGCATTCTTTATGAGAAAGTTCTTCTCTTACACTGAATTCTTCCATGTACTGAATTTAAATCTGATTTGCCACCCAGTGATTCTACTAGTACTTTCCAGCATGGTCATGGTGATGACAGTCACAGAGGCTGCATCAAACGGGCTGGCGCAGCTGTGTGGGCCCTCGCACACACTGCCCAGCTCCTCTGCATCTCAGTCCTTCACACAACACTGACCACACTTTGCCTGTGCTCCATCTTCCCCATGACACCCCCAACTTCATCCTGTGTTTTCCATATAATCCAGTTTCTAGGAAGCCAACACTGTTGGCTTATGCTGCACTTTGACTCAGCAAAATCTGTTATTAATCCAGGATTTTAACCAAAATCACAGATGTTAAATTTCAGTCTCTTTTCACTGAGAAACATGATTGCCACACAAGCAGCAGCCTACAGACCTGCAGAGTCTTCCCAAGTAGGTGTCAAGATGTCTGAGGCCATGGGGTACAGGGACACATAGGAACTCTGGAGTCCAGCCTGGGCTTTTCTGCTTATTGGCTATGTGACCACGGGCAAGATAACAAGCTTTTAAATATCAGTTTCCCCTTATGTAAAACAGGGATAAGTTTACCTTGTGAACTTTAGAGCCAATAAATGTCAAGTACCTCGCACAGGTAGTGTGGTCAATAAATGGCAGCTATTAGCAACACTGTCACCATCACCATCACTGTCAGTTCAAAACTATGCCCCAGCAACCACTAGCTGGTAACCCTGGGCAAGTAAGAGCCTAGCTGAACCTTACTTTTATAATCTGAAAGTGGAGAAAATACTACCTGTATCATAAAGGTGCTGTGAAGATTCAATTTGTACTTCCAACCTCTGTCTTTCCCCTTGAACTCTCTCACATGTGTGTACTCACCAGCTACGACTGTTTGTCTAACAGGCACCTCAAACTTACCATGTCTAATCTAAGTGCCCAATCTTCTAAGTGCCCAATCTTCTCCCCTAACCCCTAAATGTGTTTCCCCTGCCTCTCCACCTCTGTAAATAGCAACTCCCAGCCATAAACCATGAAGCCCATCTTTGACACCTCTCACGTTCCACGTCAGTATGCAAAACACCCTATCAGGTCTCCTTTCAAAATAAATCCATCCACTTCTAAACAGTCCCGCTGCTCCCACCCCAGTCTATACCAGTTTATCTCTTGCCTAGATTCTTGGTAATAGCCTCCCGTCCCTCTCAGTCTGTTCCCAAGGCGCAGCAGTCAGTGATGAGTGAACATCTCAAGCAGATCATGTCACTCCTCCACTCAGAGACTTTGGAAGCTTCTCATCACGTGCAAAGCCCTGGGACGGCCTCCGGGACCCTGCAGCCTCGCCCGTCACCCCTGCACCACCTGCCCCCACGGGCCTTCACTCGTGGTTCTCCCACTTCTGGCCTTCTCACTGCTCATGGGCACCAGGCCAACCCCTGCGGGGCTTCTGCCTGGAATATTCTTCCTCCGGATGTCACCCTATTTCCCATGGCCACCTGGTGTCCTTCCTCAAATGTTACCTACACAGTGAGGCCCCTTGCCCACTGTTTTCCCTGCTATCATTTTCCTCATGGCATCATGATGTAACATACTATCGATTTATTTGTTTATTGCCTCCCCTCCTGCCAGAATGCAAGCCCTCAGAGGGCAGGGGTTTCTGTCTCTTTTGTTTACTCCCCTGGCACCTGCAACAGTTTCTGGTCCATAGGAAGCATTCACTAAATATCTGCTGCATGCAAACAGTACACCCCATCCCTTTATTCAGTCTTGCAAAATGTCACCCCGTCAGGGTAAGAGTGAGCGTTACCCTCTGTCCCCTTCCCCTTCCGTTGCTTGTTTTCTTGACAGGCCACTGCTCTCATCATAGACTCCCACTTCCAGCACGGCTAATAACTACCGAGAGCGACACTTACACTGCACTCACCGCGGGCCAAGCCCTACTCTAAAGGCTTTCGATATATTATCTCAATCCTCACAACAACACTTGAGCTATTTTTATTCATTTAATAAACATTTACACAGAAATTATTATTAACACATGCCAGGCCTGTCTCTAAGGGCCTTGCAAATATTGATTTAATCCTTGTAGCCACCCTTAGAGGTAAGTACTATTATCCTCATTTTACAGATTAGGAAGCTAAGGCACAGAGTGATTAAATAATTTGCTCTAAGTCACACAGCTAAAAAGAGACTAACTTGAACAGCCTAGTGCTAGAATCTTGTTCTTAACCATTATGATGTTTTCTCTACATACTATACTAAAACTTCTCTAACTACTATGAGATAAGATTTACATTCTTAACTCAATTTTTCCAAAGAATTCAAAATTTGGAATATTCACTTAGACTCCTAAAAATTTTTTAGCCCCCAAAAACGATCTTGAAAATTATAACTGGTCGCTTACCATTCTTTGCTTTCGTACTTTAGCACTTGGGATGGCATCTAAGTCAACTGTAGTCAATGATGAACACAAGCAAATTAAAAGGTTAGAAAATGTTTACTAAATAAAAATAAATTTTTTTTTATTTATAAAAATTTTTTATAAAAAAAAATATCTTTTTTTTATTTCAGCATATTATGGGGGTACAAAAGTTTAGGTTATGTATACTGCCCATACCCTACCCCCCAGCCCCCCCGCCCCGAGTCAGAGCTTCAAGCGTATCCATTCCCCAGACGGTGCGCATCGCGCTCATTAGGTAGGTATACACCCGTCCCCTCATGGAGTATTACTCAGCTATAAGAAATAACGGTGATATAGAATCTCTTATGTTCTCCTGGATAGAATATCTTTTTATGACTAGCTCACTACTGGAAATTACTTTTCCACTACCACACTTCAGAATATTTTTGAGATACTACTTATCAATAAATATAACCCTGCATCCATTCAGACTGGATAAAATTCTCCCGTTCACATTAATGAACATAAGAAGTAAAATCATGGCTAACAGAAAACTGGTGCCTATTAGAAAACCAAAATGATTAACGCAGGATTCTTCATCTTCTGCCCCATGTCTACAGTCTGTGTAGACAGTTGGGTGGAGTTAAACGGGGGCTCCCACACATGGAACTGAAGTAAGCTCAATTCTAGGCGCCTACTTCCAGAGGCAAAGACTCTGGATCAGGTATCCCAAGGCCTCTCCTATGTGTTCCTCTGAATATCGCATTTTGTCCTTTTAGATACTGCCTCTAGGAATAAACAGGCTGCAATGATAGACTATATGCCTTCTCAAAATATCTTATAGCCATGTTTGTGATTGTTTACAGTTAGACCATATTCTTATGAATTATGTCATCGCAGTGTTTGTTGGAAGTTGGGGGGTAGCTGTGGTGGGGGATGGATATCCTCAGTGTCAAAATGTACCTGCATCCACCTAGGGACTACTTTTGGGCTAATTAATTAGTCTAAGTTGCCAAGATGCCACAAGATCAGGTGATCATTTGAGACTTCTAAAGAAAAACGCCACCACACTGGGTATAAAGGTTGAAGACGGTACTTGCTTCTCTCCTCTCTCCAGATGACATGGCTACTATTTATCATAGAATTTGGGGTTCTTCTGCTATCACTGGGTGATCTGTAAGGCTGTTAGTAAAAATTTTGTACCAGATGGAGGGCACACACTTCCTATACAAATACTTATCAAAGCCTTGACCTATGATCTGGGCCTAAAGTGTTGTATAACTTACTCCTATGATCCTGTCTCATGAGGTCAAAAAAGCTTCCTCAGATTCTTCAAGCCAGACCAGCCTGCCAGGGTTTTCCTAAAAATAACCGGCAGGACCATCCCTCCTATTCTTGTTATCTGACTGTTGTGTTCTTATTACTCATTTTCCATGGCCACACTCAATGTGTGAAAGCCGGCAAAGCTGGTGAAATCCAGGCGTGAGGGCTGTGCAGTACACCTGGGTATCCACAGGGCCCCTCCATGCTCTCTGAGACAATGAGCTCCACGCTGCCTGTAGGTGCCCACCCACCCCAACCCCAGTTACACACTCCCACGGGACCCTAGATGTCTCCTTTGCAGTATTAATCACACTTACACTTATTTAGCATCCAACTTCTCCAATAGAGTATATGGTCCTTGATAGCAGTAACCATTGCATTCATCACCATGTCCCCTGGATACAGGTCAGTACCTGTGCTCCTAGTGGCACTCAGTAAGTATCTGCTGATTGGCTGATTATATGAAAACATCTTCACAGCCCAGTCTGATGCTTTACAGATTTTATGCCACATCAAAACTTAAACACACCTCCCCACATGGTAGAAAAAATGTCCCATACTGACGTGTCCACCCAGCATTCCTTCCTTTGGTTCCTGGTTCCTGGTACAGATATCACTGGCCTGGTCAAAATATTCAATCCTCTGGCTACAGCGCATGGTTGGGCCCCTCTCGTGCATGAATATACCACCCTAGTCAAGCCAATCAGAACCCTCTCTTGAACTTGTTCTTCTCTGGGACTATGAGCCAAAAGGGCCACGTGGGCACGGAGTTGTCAGTGCAGGGGGCCTGCCTGGGACTGAAATCAATAGGAGAAATGAAGAAAAAGAAAGCCTACAGAACCACCCACTGAGACTATTTGAAATAGTCATGATTAGTCCTTACCTTCGGCACCTTCCTGCATTTTTATTCTATTCAGCCTCTTCTGCTGCTCTCTTAGTAGAGCCTGCTGCTGAATCTCTAAGGTGTGATGATCTCTTGGAGGATCCGGGTATCTAAATTTCAGATCAACTCGTGTTTCTGAATCTGGTACAAAAAATATGTTATATAACTAAGTTAATATTGTTTTCACATGAGATTTCATAAAACTTCATTATACTATATATATGAGCAAACTAATTTCAAAATCAAGGAATATAGTGAAACATCGCCAAAGTCAAAGGACATTAAAACAGCCATAAAACTAAAGAACATGAAATTAATTTTCTTTAATAAATGCCTTTTCACAGACTCATCAACATAAGGAAGACCTCAGAACAAGCAGTAGCTTGTGGATGGTGCATTCTCCATCCCTACACCTTCCCAGTCCCCCAAGATACACCCAAAACACACAACAGGGCAACTGTACGCAGGTACATCCACGTGGTTAGTCACATGGCCCTGACTCAGGCAATCAGGAGACACTATAATCATAGCTGATCCCTAAAATATACTGGAAAAATCGAAACACAATGCTATTGGCCAATTAATATTTTAGCTCCCGCAAATATGCAGAGAGCAAGATAAATGCAGCCTGGTTGGAACTTTAGGAGGAGTATCATTACTGGACGAAATAATAGTCTAAGAATTCACCTCTGTCACAATTTCACAAACATCAACTGACCAAAATTAAAATATTAAATATCAATTTTTAAATCTTGAGAATAAAACTATAGTTCATACATATATAATAAAAACCCTTGAAAATATTATTCCCTTTGACACACTAATTACACTGCTGGAATATAAAGATATGATCCTAAATATGTAAAAAGAATTATGATCAGAAATTATCAAAAGAATAAAATAGTGAAAATGGGCCGGGCACGGTGGCTCACACCTGTAATCCTAGCACTCTGGGAGGCCGAGGCGGGTGGATCGTTTGAGCTCAGGAGTTCAAGACCAGCCTGAGCAAGAGCAAGACCCCGTCTCTACAAAATAGAAAGAAATGATCTGGACAGCTAAAAATACAAAGAAAAAATTAGCCGGGCATGGTGGCGCATGCCTGTAGTTCCAGCTACTCGGGAGGCTGAGGCAGGAGGATTGCTTGAGCCCAGGAGTTTGAGGTTGCTGTGAGCTAGGCTGACGCCACGGCACTCACTCTAGCCCGGGCAACAGAGTGAGACTCTGTCTCAAAAAAAAAAAAAAAAAAAATAGTGAAAATGGAAAACATCTTGAATATCTAAGAATTAGAAAATGGTTAAGAGCAGAGTTAACAGAAGAGGCTCTGGATACAAGCTTGGATTGAACCCTGGCTTCACCATTCCCCGACTCAGTAAAAAACAATACCAACAACCAGGTGCTAGGCTGAATGAGCACTAGATGTCATAACACAGGGAAATGAATGGCTCAATCCTTTCTGGTCTCTAGACCTTTTTACACTCTTAAAATTCAGTGCCCCAAAGAGCTTTTATTTATGTGTCTCTCTCCCTCTCTCTCATACACACACACATTTGCCATATTAGAAATTAAAACTCAGTCATTTATAAAACACAAAAATACATAAACACACATTCTATCAGCTTCAGAGAGATGAAGTCATCACACATTGCACAGCCTCTGGAAAACCTGTACACATATGGGAGAATGAAAATATAAAAGATGAATAATGTCTTAGTTTATAATAAAAACAATTTTGACCTCATGGGTCCCCATACCAAACTCTTGAGACCTACTGGCTTAATACAATGTCTGACAGTAATAAATAAATAACATAAAAAATTACTATCATATGTGTAACTGATGATACATGTAAATAATCTAAGTGAAAAAAATGAGAAAAATTAAGTAAATAACATAATTTTTTTTTTTTTGGTTTTAATTATGTTCAGAAAGAAGACTAGAAGACATCCAAAATGTTAACAGTGCTTATATAGGTGGTTTGACTAAAGTGATTTTTCTATCTTTGTGTATTTTGCAAATTTGCTATAATAAATAGATAATACTTTCAAAGAAAAGTTTAAATTCTAGTTTATCTGGCATAGGCCATAACCACACAACCAACAATTTGCCTGCTCTGCTCCAACACCTGCTGTGCCAAACACTCCTAAAGAAAAAGCACATATAATATACACTTTGGTTCCTCTATGCATTTTCAGTCTCCCAGGCCTCCTGTACCTTGGCAATCCTGTTTCCATACTAAGCTTTCTCTCCCATTCTTCCTAAAGCGCTACATCAAATCTTCCCTCAACTTTCTTCCCTTGAATCCTCTAGATTGCCTCCGGCCTACCCAGACCCTGCTCACTTTAGCAGTCACTCCCTCCCCTCTGCTGCGGCCAGAGCCTCTTCTTCCTCCTGCAGTAGTTCTTCATACTTGCACCCTAACAAGTCCCCTCTGGCACCTGACCCCCTCCTCCCCTTCCCCAGCCAAGCTTCTTCCAAGGGTAGACTTATGACTGCTGTCTCCAACATCCTGCCTCCTAAGTCAAGCCTCAATTCACTTCTGTTCCACCCAAAAAGATCTAGTGGAGGTCACCAATGACCTCTGACCCACAGACATTTTCCGGTATTCATCTTACGTGATCCCTTCTCCTTGATACACTCACTCTCTGTTCTCAGCTTTCAGGATCCCACATTCTCCCGCTTTTCCTCGGGTAGCTCTGACTTCTCAGTCTTTCCCAAAAGCTCATCTTCCTCTGTCCATCCTCCTTTAAATGCCAGGTTCCGCTCTTCACGCTAGTCTACATTATCTCACCCACCCGAGGCTTTAACAGCTATATGCCCCCCAAAAGAAAATATGTAGCCAAACTAAAGCTTCACTGACCAGATTAGTAAAGTGAAGAACTAGAGAATACAGAAGTTTTATTCACTGTAACTTAAAATAAATATCATAAATAAAATTTTACTTTAGGAAAAAGGGTACAAACATCTTTAAACATACTTAAATATGGATAAAACACTCTTGCTGTATCTTTAAAAGAGCAGCAATCTACTCACCTCTATCTTTTAGCTCATTAAAATCATGAATATTCTGAAAAGTGATAGCACCTAAGCCCTTAGGTGACTGTCTTCTGACAGGAGCTTGCAACCGATGTCTAGCCATGTCAAATATATCCATGGGATTCCTTTCTCTTTTTCTATAGATAAATGACAAATCATAATAAACGTGCTTTATAAGAAAAAAAATCCAAGTTCACATTTCATTCACTGTAAAAGAAATTTGGTCTTTCACCACAGTATATTACAAAAATTATTTTAATAGGTCTGTTATTTCAATCTCTTATCTTAAAATAGAGTATTTATAAGGTCATTATAATTTCTCAAAATGCTCAGATGCAGGGTACCTTATTGCCAAAACAAGAGAATAATTCAGCTTTACCTTAAAATGTTTATGTAAGTACAAAGATCTGTCTTTAAGGTCAGAGAAACTGAGATTGAAAAACCAGCTGTTACTTATTAGCAGTTTGACCTTGATTTCATCACCTGTAAATTGCAGACAATGTCTATTCCTTATAGGCTTTTTTTTTTTTAAACAGAGATGGGGTCTTGCTATGTTGCTCAGGCTGGTCTCAAACTCCTCACTTCAAGCAACCCTCCTGTCTCAGTTTCCCAAAGGCCTAGGATTACAGGCGTGAGCCACCACACCTAGCCCAATTATAGTCTTGTTGTGAGCAAAAGAATTAAGAGAAATTCTATATTATAAAGTGCCCAACATAGTACCTAACATATATTAGGTAATCAATAAATGTTACCTTCCCCTTTGCCTAAAATAGAAATTATACAGAGAAATATGGTATTAATATGCTGTTCAATATAATGGGCATTATCCAGAGTACCCAACAATAATATTACAAAGGACTTTCAGGGAACTTGATACCTAATTGATACTCTAATTCCTGTGGTACCTAGGAAATTAACATAATAGGCAGGTAGCTTAATAAGGGAGCTTTTTGCTAGGGCTTGGGGGGAATGACAATAAGAGGGGACAGGGATGGGGGATGGTATTTCTAGCGCTGAAAGTAAAATAAAACCAAACATCTACTGCTGCTTTCCTCAGGACTAGGTAGGTCTCCTCTATTTCTGAAAATGTAGCTCTCAGCTACAGTCACGAGGTTTGGTCAGACTCCTTCCTTCATTCCTCTATCATTACATCTTCCCTAAGCAGCTAGACAGGAATAGCTGGGATCCCCACAGGCAATGCCTCTGCTCTCATGGAGTTTCCTCCTTTTTTCTGGGGGGGGTGGGGGTGGGGTGGGATTCACTAGGGCCATAAAACCACCCTGTCAAGGCAGACATAGACCCCTAATATTCACCCAGGGTGATAGGAACTCCATGAAGATTCATTAACATGCAAAATACCAAAAAGGCTTCTAGGAGACCATTCAATTAGACTCCTATCTAGATTCCATTAATGCTAATAGATGAACAGGCTGGTAAGTTAGGAATCAGGCTATTAAATCTCTGCATATGAGCTGCATCATGTTTGTTTTATGCCTAGCACATAATAAGAGCTTGATGATGTGGTGAATTAATAAATAAGAGATTCATTTTGTGAAAATATTTATAAAATTGGAATAAGGAACTGACCCCCTGGGATGTCTCTAATCACAACACATATTAAAAATCATACCAAAGTAAATGTCTTTAACCAATTCTTGCTACGTGATCATAACTCTAACATATGTTGTCTAACTGAAGCAAGAACTCAGAGTTACAAAGTACTTTCCAATACACACATTTATTCTTCACTAGAATCTCATGGGGTAGAAATTATCATGTACAATTTTCAAGTGAGAAATTTATAACACATTGCCAAAAAAGAGCAGAGTCTAAAATTTAGGAATGAAAATAATAAAAATGAATAAAATATCAATAATCCATTACACTATGCATGTTTGGAAGATGGAAAGCTGCAATGGTTAAGGTGTTTATAACATCATAAAAGTAAATATAGAAAAAATACACTACCTTTCAATTACTCAGAAGTTGTTGGCCTACTATGAGAGAATTACTCATTGAAAATTACCACTTTGGATTAACATTTCATTGCCTAGCCAGTCTATATCTTGAAATTTCCTCACCTTGTTTCCCTAGTCAGAATATACCTGAAGAATACAAACAGGACTCTAAGGAAAGCATAATTAGGCAGGCTAACATGCTACATTAGAGTCATACCACGTCCTGGATTAGAGTCAGAGACATTAATATGAACTTAATATATATACAAATGGATGGAGACAGGAACAATTATATTCATGACTTAGTATACATGCATATAGTATCCACCTATGTAGAGGGCCTAGATGCAATGACATCCAGCAACAAGCACACCCAGTGCCCAGAGCTTGGGTTCTAAACACCATTCTCCAAAAGGAACCAGGTCTCCTTCGAGAAATGGCTGATTCTAGGGCTGAGGCAGGAGAAATACAAGATGATCCTGGGGCATCTTGCAGTACCAGAAAGCAAGAAAGTGTTCAAAAAATAAAAATATGGGGACATGTCAAAGGGACACAAGAGTCAACCTGAAAAAGCTCCCAATGGCCAAAGCTAGAACAAAATTTGAGCAACAAAATAAATAAGGTAGTATTTAGATTATAACCCAGAGTATAAAATAAATATTCATGAGACAACAGTGATATAAATAAATGATTGAATAAATAAATAAGTGGAAGAAAAGACAAATCTTTCTTACAGAAGAATTCTAAAAAATAAATCCAGGTCAACCCCTCCAGGATATGGATCTCAATCCCACCCCCTCCTCGCTCTTGTGAGCATGCTAGATTTAGTGATTTGTGACCAAAGAAAAGTTAACTTTCCATTGGAAAAAGCTGGCAAACGCTACTTTAACGGAGGTTCAGGTTAACTTCACCAGGGATGTCACGTGAATATCATGTACCCATGATATGATGTGATGTGCGAATAGCACTCTGTGCTATTCTTTCCAAAAAGCCTAGTCTAACCATCAGAAAACATCAGGCAACTCCAGACTGGTGGGGATACTCTACAGGATCCTTGGCCGATACTCCTCTAGACTTTCAGTTACTGAGAAACTGTCCAGACCAGAGGAGACTGGGAGACATGACAACTAAATACAATCTGGTACCATGTACCAGACTCTGCAACAGAAAGAAGACGTTAAGGGGAAAACTGGACCAATCCAAAAGTCTGGAATTTAGTTAAAAGTAATGTTCCATTTTGACAAATGTATCCCGGTAATATAGTAACAACATGGAAAACTGGGTGAAAGGTGTACAGAAACTCACTGTACTATGTTTCCAACATTTTTATAATCTAAAATTATTTCAAAATAGAAAATTTTTTAAAGAGAAAGAAAGAAAGAGTGTAGTTGATTGTACCCACTGTTGATTTTATAACCTACTAAAACATTTCAAATTGAAGTTTGAAGAACACTGCTTTAGAAAATTTATGAGTCTTTCCAGCAAAAATGATCAGAAATGTTTGATGCCCTCTAAGTGATTTTGCTGGAAAAAAAGGTATTTCAGAAAGTATTAATTATTAAAGGAAAATGTTAAAAACAGTTCTAACATACAATTGTCAGTATTTATTCCAACCCTGCAATTTTCCATTCCTATATCATTGTTCCCCTTGAGGACTAAATTTCTACACCTGATTTCTAGAAGACTAAAAAAGGGAAAGGAGATTGTAAAGAAGATGAATTAATGTTGTTCCAAAACTACAGAATTACTGGTAGGTGACACAAAACAACTCAAGAAACAACAAAAACTGCACTTCTAAACTTGCCTTCTATGAGTTTCATCATCACTGTCCATGTGCAGCAATCGCCCTTGTAGACGCCTCTCTTCACTACGAAGTTGTTTTCTCATTTCTGATAATTCCATAATTACATTTTTTTTCTCCTCTGCAAATTCCCATTGATAAGTAAAAAAAAAAGACAGGCGTAAGAATAAAAGATTAAACATTAAAACTAACCTGACTTATCATAAAGCTAAAATGCTCAGAGACACATTTTCATGGAAGATATTTTTAATGTTTTATATATACAGATCATATTTATGAACATCATTAAGACCCACAAATACATTTTTGATAATACAGGAATTTCAAAAGTTAAGAGCTATTCTTTGGGTGGGGGGAGTGCAACTCTACAGGGGCAGCATGAGGGGGTTCCTTGTGGTGATGGGACAGTTCCGTATCTTGCCTGCAGTGGTGGTTACACAAATCATACATAAGAACGCCAGAACCCCCTCCCCCCTACACACACAGATAATACACTCACAAAAGCATGTAAAAACTGGCCAATTCTGATGAAGGTCTGTAGAGCCTTCCAATGACATACAATGTCAGCTTCCTGGCTGCGATGCTGCACTAACTAGGGTGTTTCCACGGGGGGAGCCTGGGGGAGGAGTATACAACACCCCTCTATACCTCACAACTTTCTGTGAGACTATAATTATTTCAAAATAAAAAGTTAAAAAAAAGAAATACTCTAGATTACAGATTTAATAGTTAACTCTACCTTCTGCACGGAGCTGATTTTTCCTGGCAGGTACCGGAGGAGACTGTGGCCTGGACATGGAACTTTCCTGTTTAACAATAATGACAAAGATACGCTCAGTACGCCTTTCTTACTCAGAAGCTTGAAGGGAGTAATTTACTGAAATACCTACAAGTACAGGAGACCAAACTCCACACCATCTACCTATAAAACTTACACATCCCTATCCACACTTACATCTAAAACCACATCTGCATCTATTGTTCCTTCTCAGCACAATGGAAAGGCCCCTGCCCCCATCCAAAGAGAAGCCCTTGATCTGTGCTCTGTATCTGATAAGTGACTCCCACCTCCTCCAATTATTGTCTTTCCTCAACTTCTTCCTCTCTCCAAGCACCTTCCTCTCAGCCTATGTGTAGAAACATCTTCCTTTTTAAAATAATTCTTCCCTCACCTTTCATCACTCACTGTTTCCTGTCCATTCTCCCCTTCTACTCACAGCTGAGCTTCTTTAAAGAAAAATAATGCAGCACTTCTGGGGTTCACTTCCTCGTTGCCATTCACTCCTCAACACACATCTTCTCCCTCTGCTTCTACACCCCATCACTCCAACAACGCTGTCTTCACCTAATTCACGGAGTGATTCCCAAGTGACACATTCAATGGGCATTTTAATCCCTCATTTTACTTGGCCAGCAGCAGCTGACGTCACTGTCACTCTCCCTCACCCTCTCCATCTCCATTCCTTTCCTGGCTTCTCAAACACTGGTGTTTCCCTGAGAGCTAGCATGACTCCCACCCACCACACGCTCAGTCAATAAACATCACTACTATGTTTCTCAAATACATCATGAAGCTGTCACACTTTCTCAGCTCTTGGTGTCACTGCCTGTTTAGCTCCTCAAAGACTCACATCTAGACTCCTGCAAAAGCATCTTATCTCCATGTTTATAGTCTTGCTCCAACCTCCAAAACATACCTCCACACCACTGCCTGAGAAAAGTGGCCATGTCATTCCCCTACTTAAAATATTACAATGAATTCCCACGCATTATCTACCACAGACCTACTGAATCAGAATCTCAGAGGGTGGGATTTAGGAAGATTTTTTCTAACACATTTCCTTTGCCTATCCTGGTAATTAGCCTTTTTGGAATCCACTAGCCTATGGGATGAAGTCAAAGCCCTCAGCACGTCATACAGTGCCCCACGTGTGTTCTGACCTCCACCTCCACTGCTTCCTTACTGCATTGGAATCATCGGGTCAGACCAAACCATGGAAGATCCTCCATGTGTGCCATGCAGCTTATACTGTCCTCTGTGACTTTGCACATGCTAAAAGTCCCTCACTCTCCTTCTCTTTATGGCAAATGCCTACTCGTTATTCAAGTATCAACTAAAGGATAAATACTTCTTGAACATATTTCCTGCTCTCTTTTGATTGTAGCTCAGTATAAAGTATAAGAGATTTCATGAGCATAACTAGCTAGCTAGCTAGCTAGAAGATGTATTTTCTTTTTTATTTTTTTTTTTTTTAGAGACAGGGTCTCACTCTGCTGCCCAGGGTGGACTGCAGTGGCGCCATCATAGCTCACTGCAGCCTTGAACTCTTGGGCTCAAGTGATCCTCCTGCCTCAGCCTCCCAAGTAGCTGGGACTATAGGTGCATATCACCACACCCAGCCTTTTATTTTTTTTTTTGGTAGAGATGGGGGCCTCCCTAGGTTGCCCAGGCTGTTCTTAAACTCCCTGCCCACAAGTGATCCTCCTACGTCGGCCTCTCAAAGGGCTAGGATTACGGGCATGAGCCACCACGCCCAGCTTTAGAAGATATATTTTCAAAGAAAGGACCTTCTTGCAGGGGGCCTGGACAAGAATTATTTGCTCAATTACAGTTTGTCAAAAGAATTAAACTTTAGGGTACTATCAGTTAAAACTGAAGCAGAAGATAAATTAATGTAGACATTACCTGTATTTCAGATCTAAAAAAATTTAATCTATTCAGATATGAAAAGAAAATCTCACTCAACATCCCCAATCCAAACTAACTGAGCTAAGATTAAGAAATCGAAACAAAAAGTACATACACGAATAAAGGAACTTATGATGCTGTCAACCGAAGGAGGTCTTTGGAATTTGCTTGCAATTTTGTTCTGAAGAGCAGGAACTACAGGAGAAGGCTGTCTGAAGTGCTGAAAAATTTAAAAATATATATGCATGTGTGTATATACACATATATATCTAAGAAGTTCAGACCGCTATTGCTTTTATTTAATAAAATACTTTTTACAAAAAAATCAGAAATTCAATTACATAAGATCAAATATATTGGTTATGATAAACATAAATGGATTTAGATATCCTTATTAAAAGAATATGACTCTGATTAAGATAAAAAAATCAACAAACTCAAGTAAAACAACAGCATACCAAATATTAGGAAAGCAACAGAAAAGAAAAGGCATAGCCAAAGTGAAAAATCATCTTAATAACAAAAAGGAAAATAGGACAATACAAAGAAAACTAAAATCCCTTTTCTGGAAAACACTATAAATCAACCTCCAGTATCTATATCCCGTTACCACCAATGGCATCATGGATGAGGGATTTTCCAGATCATAGTGGCGTTCTATGTCTCCATAAGAAAATAAAATGAAATTTCAGTTTACAGTGTAAATAGTCCCCAACTTTATATTAAAATCAAAACATTGAAGACATAATAACTCCCAAGAAAATGCAAAAATAATTATCTAGGTTTAAAAACAAAAGAAAAACCTAGACCAGAACATATGTGTGGATTTTAAATTCTTCATTTTGCATGATAAAAAATTCACTGTGACTTTAATAAAATTAAAAATATGTGAGATAATTTTTTTTAAGCCTCTAGGTGACCACAAGCAGAATTATAAATATAAACTTTCTAAAGCATTGTAGAGGATAAAACAAACAAATCGTAGTCCACATAACAAAAAAACAAACTATCAAGGAAGCAAAAAACAAAGTCAGAAATTCAATTAATATAATCAAATATACTGGTTATGACAAAAATAAATGGATTTAGATACCCCTATTTAAAAGATTATAACTCTCAGGATAAAAAAATTCAACAAACTAAATAAATATACAAGCTAACTAGAAAATAAAATATGGTGACACAAAGATAAAAACTAAAAGAGCAGACAAAAAATACGTATGAGGCATACAAAAATGGAAAAAAATGACAGATACATGTTAATTTCAGAATTAAAGTCAAAACACATTAAATGGAAGAAAGTGATTTAAAACTTTATGGTACTTCACAATTAAACTATAAGTAATAAAATCATATGTTCCTGAGAAATAGTCTTTTTTAAAACAGAACAAGAAATTGGCAGAATCATAATTATGGGACACTAACAACTCTCTTTCATTCTTAAGTGATGAATTTGACAATAAAAAATCTTCTATGCTTTCTACTCAATTTTGCTGTAAACCTAAAACTGCTCTAAAAATAAACTTTATTAGTTTAAAAAAATTAATGATATGGCATTTGAATAATAAACATTTAAAGGCTGAACAACTGTATATCAAACTTGTATCCTAAGAATGAAGAGTATTGCCTAACACTCCTAGAACACTAAAAATAAACAACACAAACAAAAATATAGATCTTACTTATAAATTTTCTTTTAAATAATCTTTCAGTAAATTCTAATTGTGAATACTTATCATTTCCATCACTATAAAACCCTGGGATGAGAAATCAAATTAGCATATTTGAGCCGCTCAGAAATGGCTCATGCTATATGCAGTCCATACACTGAACAGTGTATGAGACCACATCATAAATATACTAGAGGAGTCCATTGGTTAAAAGGAAACATTTTGTGAATCCTGCTTAGAAGAAATGTTTGTATAAATACAAATTTTCAAAAACAACTTTCTTACATTAAATTGGGCTAAATTTAGAAGATACACAAGGTTTTTCAAAGTGTGGTCTCCTGGCCAACTGCATCCAAACCCCTAAAGATGCTTATAAAATCCAGATTCTTGAACCTCTCTCAGACTTAGTAAATCACCTTGCAAGTGAGAACCCAGCAACTTGCATTTCTAACAAGCCTCCAACAACACTTAAGCATATAAAATTTTAAATGTAATTGTGAGATATGAGCAAGGGTGTGAACTAGATCCCCATAAGGGCCAATCAGCTTTCTAGAGAGAAAACCTCTGACTGACTCACGCACCTAACCCTGAACATCATCCTTTTATCTCAGAAATACAAACTTCTCAGCTTCTTTTTAAATTTCCCATCCATCACGGACAACTGTATAAAATAGAGTAAGAACAGATTACTAGAAAAATGAAAAAATTTTAAAGGCATATAAAATACAGGCCCAATATTTGTATTAGTAGATTGAACAGACATAAAGTTACTTTGACAGGTTGTTATAATAGTTTCCAAACCCTCTCAATTTCTGTATTTAGTTTTGTCATGAACCGTAACAAACAGTTCACAGGGTGCTGATCCAAAGACCATACTCTCGTGTAGCACCGCTGTAGCCCATGGGAACAAGACTAAGAATGGCAAAGGTAAGTAAACATATTACATCCAATGGGCAAAAAATACCAACAAAGCACAGCGATAGCATCTCATACAAGAAGTTCAGTACAACGTGCCCAGATTAACCAGTAAGATAGAACAGAAACAAAGGTACCTTTTTCTAACAACTCCACAACTCTTACAGTGAAAGAGGGTTATGTTATGGGTCTGACTGACATTTCTGTCTGAAATGTACCTTTGTGTCTTCCCCAATCATATTTTCTCTTTCATAGTAGTGCTGAAGTTGCAGGTTATGTTTTTCTTCTTCTTCTTTCTTCTTTTTTTCTGCTTCTTTTCTCCTTTCTTCAGCTAACCGAATAAGCTCTTCATTTTTTAGCCTTTGCTTTAAAATAAATAGAAAAATATACACTCCATACCCTACATTCTATAGTACATTCAAAAATGTGCTACCTCGACTCACAATTGCAAAGATGTGGAAACAACCCAAGTGCCCATCAATATATGAGTGGATTAATAAAATGTGGTATATGTATACCATGGAGTACTACTCAGCTATAAGAAACAATGGTGATAGAGCACCTCTTGTATTTTCCTGGATAGAGCTGGAACCCATTCTAGTAAGTGAAGTATCCCAAGAATGGAAAAATAAGCACCACATGTACTCACCATCACATTGGTTTCACTGATCATCACCTAAGAGCACATTTAGGAATGACATTAATCGGGTGTCGGGCAGACGTGGGAGGGGAGGGGATGGGTGTATACATACATAATGAGTGTGATGCGCACTGTCTAGGGGATGGACACGCTTGAAGATCTGCTTGGGGGCGGGGGGCAAGGGCAATATACGTAACCTAAACTTTTGTACCTCCATAAAATGCTGAAATAAAAAAAATGTGCTATCTTATTTGTCTGATATAAAGAGATAAAATTAAACATATGGATGATACAGCATTAACATAAAGAAGTTGTCTGCTTAATAATAAATATTAGGCATCTTTTATAACATCTTTAGTCAGCCTACAACTATTTTTTACTTAAATCATCATTTATCCCTTTTCTTAAATTACTCTTTCACCTTAATAAAATATCTAATGAATGGATATTGATTTGATATTTTTGAAATGTACTCTAAGACATTTATTTTTTTATTCTCCTTTGTAAGTAACAAATATGTTTTTCAAGTTAAAGATTTCACTTTAAGATTAAGTAGTAAAATGGTAGGGGGAAAAATGCACCTCCTCCTCTTTCTCTCTCTTCTTTTCCTGTTCCTCTTCATATTCTTGCTGAATACGTGCCCGCTGTTCTGCAAGCCGCCTCTCTTCTCTTTCTTCTGCAATTCTCAGTCTCTCTCGCTCTGCTTCCTCTCTTTGTTTCTTTTCCTCAATCTTAAAGAATTAAACCTAGTTATTTATTTTATAAAACTATTCAAAAGTCAGAATACTACTTATTTTTTCCTGGTAGCCTATAAATTCAACATTTGTACCTTCTTTTTGCAAGTTCCTAAAAATAAGTTCCTAAATTTTTTAGTCTTCTATTTTTTTTAGGGAGGCTACATGATATATTGTACTATCAAAAGCTATGAGTTAAATTCCAGCCCCACTAAATATTATGACCTTAAAAAACTTACTTGTCCTCAGTTTTCTCACCTGTAAAAAGAGTTATTAATGTCTGTATCTCAAAGGAGTGCTCAAAGAATTAGTGAAACAATGTCTATAAAGAACTGAAAGTTTCTCCTATACAAAAGGTTCTCAGTAAATAATTCATGACTATATTATTATATAATGATTGCTACTATTACATCTCAAAATCCTTGGACTTGACTAGTATTCTGAAACAACAGTGAATATTTCAGTATTCAATCATTTTTTTATGCAAGAAGCACTTCCTCCAAATGCCCTTTCTTCTTTCCTATCTGGCAGGTCAATAGAGAAAGAACTAAAGCTGTTAGATGTAGGATTTAGGTCACAAGGATTCGTAACTGTTTTGTCTTGAATGCTACCCGGGCCTGCAATGTTGAGTACTCTGGGCGGGATACTCTAAGGCAGAGCCGAGGATCTGAGACAGAGGGCCCTCACAGGTAGTCCTCATCCTCCATGAAGGAGGCAGAGAAGAATGGCAGCACGGGTTCCAGGTATTCATGACTCTGGTTTAAGAACATCAACAGATTTTAGTTACCCTTACGAATAGACCATGATGATCCATAATACTTGTTTTTCTTCTCTGCATTTCCTCTAGCTTCAAGGTTGCTCTATCTAGCGCTGTCAATTTTTGAGCTATAAGAACTTTACTCTTCTCAAATGTCCCATGATTTTATATACTAGGCCTTTTTCTAACACTTCTTTCTTACACTATTAAACATGCACAAGCGTAATATTTAGTACTTTTTGTAAGCAATGTGAAACAATGTGCATGCAATCACTTCTTCAAGTACAACATACCTAGAGAAAACATCATTTATAATCCAACAAAATCTCCTATTCAACACTCAGTTCCCCCTTCTTGCTACTCCATGAAAAAAAAAAAAAAAAATCACACTCAAAGGGTCACTTCTCCATCAAAATCAAATACTACTAGTTTGTAAACCATTAATGGACCATACCCCTAGGGAATGCAAAGCTCAATGCCAACAGGAATGCTACACAACAAAAAGAGAAAGCTGTCTTCTAGGTCATGGATATCAAGCTGTGTAATATGAAAGTGCTTCAGAGGTCTTGCAGATATTTTATTAAGTTTAATTATTTTTAAAGCTATAGTTAAAAACAAACACAAGTGTTATTTACTAAATTTTAATAGCATGAAGACTTCTGATGCATTAACTTGAGCTAAACGTATAACTTAATTGTGCAGATCTTGGGCTTCTCTTGCCATCTTTGTGCATAGATTTTGAACATTTTATAATATTTAACACTTAAGTTTTAAATGCTTTTTGTCTGACATTCCATTGTTGATAGTATAATAAATACCATTTTCTTAGAATTCTGTGTTAGATTTTGTTTTGGGTGGGGGAAAGAAATTTTTAAGTGGCTGCTAAAAGAAAAATTTGAAAACTACCATTTGAGAGCAATCCATTCACAGATACACTGAGGGTTCACAGGATGGGAGAACCAAAGGCCGAAACCAAAATAGTCAAAGCTTCCCCCATTACTATAGTTTTTTTCTGGAGGGAAAGAATTCCTAGAGATCCCTATAATGTGTGGTACCTACAGATACATTACTTGAAGTCGGGAGACTTGGGTTCAAGCACTGGCCTCACAATTTGCTAGCTCTGATACCATGGGCAAGCCTGTTAGTCTGTGTTTTAGTTGCATGGCATAAAATAGAGATAATACCACCTTTGTCAGAGACTATTGGGGTTTAATGAGATACTACATATAAAATTATAAGGAAGAAAGCACTTGCCCATGGTAAGACTTGCTAAGCATAACAGGAGTTACTTAAATTGGGACTTGCTGTCAGGGTCCTTCAAGTTCAACAGGTAACTATACCCTCAACCTGCTTCTACCTGACTTGGATGAACAATACCCTTGGGATCTCTGATGCCACTCTCTCACATTCAATATCTATTTTGTTTCTGTTGATCCTTACAAAGGCCTTTCCATCTGTTTCCACTGTAACCACTCTAGTAAAATAGCCCTGCTTTCGGTCTTTTCAATCCTCCATTAATACATCTTAAACATCACTGTCAGATCAATCATCCTTAAAGACTATATCCATTATGTCACTGCCTTGTTTAAGAGTCAACAATAATTAGTATTAGAAAGAAGATGACATGTTAAAGTGGAATCTGTTTAAGGGTTTGGTGTTAGATTGGATAGCCTTAATGTCAAGCTAAAGAGTCTAGACAATTTCTGTAGGCAAAGAAAAGCTACTACCAAGTTTTGAGTAAAGAATAGCATGTGAAAACTCGTGTCAAAGGAAGATTAACCTGGCCATAAGATTAATCTGATACTGGGATGTAAGTGTGGGTGTGAAAAGGAGGGAGGTAAGGAAAGAAGAAACTGTGAGTCCCTTTTAGGTCAGTGTATCTCGTTCATCTCAGACTCCATCTCTAGTATTCAGCACAAGGTGGACACAGTGTGGGAGTTCAATAAGTCCGTTAGCCTAATAAACACTGGATACCCAAGTGTCTTCCTCTGGGAATAGTCTAGGCATGTCTACTATTTTAAATGCTATTTACTTACATACATAAATGAGGAAAATAATTGCAAAATGTGGCTATCTTATATCTCATTTTATTTATTTACAATCTGTAATGAGTCCAAAATATAAAATCATTTGGAAAAAAACTTTTGATTTTCTACTAACTTATAAACACCTATAAAGATATCTAGAATGCCCAACAGATGAATATTTTAGTAATATTTTAGTCTTTCAGTTTTAAAAATCTCAGCATTCAATTTAATGATTTAATAAAGTTTAGAAATGATTAAGTCAACCACCATATCTAATATGTCTCATTTCCTTTTTCTAGATATACTGAAATAATAATTTTAGTACTACTTATATCTGATATAAATTAGATATTTTAGATAACTGCATGGAATTTTATAACTTAATATATATCCTGTGGAAAAAATTTCTGTAAGTTCAGTTTATTAAAATTCTTATGCAACTTTGAAACTACGATCAAATAAGCATTTCACCTGGAAACGAAGAAAATTCTTGTATAATTCTTGCTGTTTAATCTGAAGTTCAGTTGGAGGCTCACCAAATATATTTCCCCGAGCAAAAGGAGAGCTCTGTGTTTGCATGTAACCTTAAAAGAGATGTTTTGCAAAAATATACCATTAGCTAATGCTTAGGAAATGTAAACATTAAAGAATAAAGAGTTTGCTAATAAATTCGTATTTTTAAAAACTGCTAAACACAGAAGGCCATGTTAAAACCAGAAGAAGAAGGCTGACATTAAAATCTGAAGATCAGATGAAAAGTAACAAAAGAAATAAAAATGGTAAAACTAAAATAAAATTAACAGTTAAAAAATTATACTGTATCTAATAGCTAAACAACACCAAGGAAATGTAAATGCTAATAGCCTAAACAACTCTCATTGCAGCAAAGGCTTTAAAGTAGAATTTATGAAGAAAAAAAAAGTACATGTTTAAATTCTTATGTATATGACTATCCTTTTAACTTAAGAATACTGCTTAATTGCATTAAAATGTATTATATATGTATATTTTAAAATTTCTAAAATTGTTTTTAAAAATAAATAAGTCCAAAATTCTTTTCATCCGTAGTTTAAACAGTAGATTAGGAATTTAACCATAAGCACATTTTTAACAATTTTAACAAACTAGAATGAGTCTTAATCATTGCAATAGTTTTTATTTTAAAAACTGTCAGAGCCTGGCACAGTGGCTCACACCTGTAATCCCAGCAATTTGGGAGACCAAGGCAGGGAGGGGATCATTTGAGGCCAGGGGTTCAAGACTATCCTGGGCAACACAGTGAGATCCCGTCTCTACAAAAAATACAAAAATTAGCTGGATGTAGTGGTGCACACTTGTCGTCTTAGCTACCTGTGGGCTAATGCAAGAGGATCGCAATGAGCCCAAGTAGTTTGAGATTATAAACTCTTGAGCCAAGAGTTTGAAATTATAGTGAGCTACGATCAACCCTGGGCAACACAGTGCCATCTCTTAAGAAAAAAAACTATCAAATTAATGAGATAAAACCATGAATAATAATCTTATTATATATTACCTATAAATAGTTTTACATATTCTTAAAAGGGAAAAAATTATTTCATAAAAGCAGTTTGAAAAACAATTATACCCTTGGAATCTCTTTGAATGCAGATAGAAAAAAATGACATTTAAATTTAAGCCTCACATAACTTTTTATACAATTTTTAAGTGTCTGACATATTCTTTATATCATCAATCCAAAGCATGTATTTCTCTCATTCATGTAGGTTTGTGCAGACAGACTGCTTTGCAGTGTAGCTGCCATTCAGGTCTATTTTGCCTTTGTATTTAAATTTATTAACGCTTATTTGAACAGATCAGCAGAAAGCCAAATTAATACTTAGACATTATCAATACTTTTTTCCACTAGAAAAGTTTACTATTGAAAACAATCTAAATATACACTTTGAAGGTTCTTTTAAATCTTATACTATGGTGGAAAAGCTGATTAGCAAAACAAAATTCAATAGTATGTTTCACTTTCATGATCACTCATATTCTAAACCTTTGGGGCAATTAGAGAAGAAATATTACTTTTAGAGACAGACAAATCCTTTTAGAAATGAATAAACTATAAAATATATAAAGAAGATAGGCCGGGTGTGGTGGCTCACGCCTGTAATCCTAGCACTCTGGGAGGCCGAGGCAGGCGGATTGTTTGAGCTCAGGAGTTCGAGACCAGCCTGAGCAAGAGCGAGACCCCGTCTCTACTAAAAACAGAAAGAAATGACATGGACAGCTAAAAATATATATAGAAAAATTAGCCGGGCATGGTGGCGCGTGCCTGTAGACCCAGCTACTCGGGAGGCTGAGGCAGGAGGATCGCTTGAGCCCAGGAGTTTGAGGTTGCTGTGAGCGAGGCTGACGCCACGGCCCTCACTCTAGCCCGGGAAACAGAGTGAGACTCTGTCTCAAAAAAAAAAAAAAAATATATATATATATATATATATATATAAAGAAAATAAAAGTGTATCTAGGTATCATAATAAGCTAAAAAAATAAATTTAAGCCAAACTAGTATCGGACTTCATAAATAGCAGCTCATCTAAAAACTATAAAGTAAAAGAAAAATAATGAACATTATGAAGTGCCTCACAAACAGGCCTAATGAAAATGAAACATTAGAGGATAATGAACCTTAAACACATAAATTCAATTTTCAGATATATTTGAGTTCCTTAAGGCCTTTAAAATATTAAATGCCACACAGTCATGTATGTATATATATACACACACATACATACATACACACACATGCACTCATACACATATATATGGCATTGCATAAATTACGTAGCTTTGGATAGTTTCTTGCATTCAGAAAGTTTATTTTAGCTTAATTCGTAGAGAAATAAAGTCTAACTTAGGGAATTGCAATTCACAAAAAAAGGGAAATGTTACACATTTTATGATTTTTTAATGATTTCTTAAAATAGAGCATCCTGGCAACACCACCAGCATAAAAACCTGGCAGTGGTACAGAAAGGCTACAGACAACAAATTTTGCTTGTGTGTTCAATCATCAGGCTTATGCTTTTTGGGAAGGGGTCATGGAAACTATTGATTTTCCAGTGTTTTTGCTTGGTAAGCAGAGGAAGCAGCCTAAAAGTGTTACTACTAACATAGAGAAAGTTCTAGGCTGAGACAGAACTACAGACAATACTTGGTATGAAAGAAAACGGTAGAGACAGAATCTATATAGCACTGAGATCTCAATACAGACTACTAAAAGCAGCAGCAAATGAAGAAGAAAAAAATAATGATAATCAGAAAGAAGTCAAAATTCTCTCTTAGCAGCAACAATATGAAAAGGTGTTTTGATACTCCTATAACACACTGAATTATTACAGATTAAGAGAGCCAAATCAATAATTTCATCAAAATCATAAGTTCTAATTTTAGTGCTCCAAAAATCAAAACTGGATCCAATGGGTAAAAATCTACTGTGGATCAAAGTAAGAAAGCATGTTCTCGTAATGAGAGATCAAACACTGGAACAGACTGCCCACAGCAACAGCAAACAACCCATCTCCTAAAGTGTTCAAACAGGCTGTAGTGATTAGAGCTGCCATCAAAGATATGAAAGATACAGAGCTAGTGACTCTAATCGCAGCTCCCTATTGAACTCATCAGTTTAGCCAATAATAAGGGTTAAAAACAAAAAAAGACTGCAGGATCAGTCAAAAACATTTTAGAACTTCCTAATGTAAAGTTCTTTTCTAGTCTAACATCAAAATGTCAGTGAAAGTACGAAAGCAGAATTTTGTACTAAATAAATAGTTACTTTTATAGGCATTAAAATATAATGCAAGGTGATCTATTCTTTAAACTTCATTTGATTTTTAAATATATAACACACTTTCATATATACTTGACAATTTTTCCTGGCATGTCATTAAAAAGATACTGAATAAACTTTTAATTTATAGAACTTTAAAGAATGTTAATAGTAAATCAAAGATATTTGATTAAGAAAGAGGGATGTGACCAGATATTAAATGTTTAATTACTTCATTTCTTTGTATACTATGATTTTAAAAGGGAGGGTAAATGATTACTAAAACAAGCAAAAAGTGAATTTTCTTATACAATTTATCATATCACAATAGATACCTTTTCACTAATTCTACTTCAAATAGTTTTGGGTATAAGAAGCAAACTGTATATGTGTAAAAAGAGTGTTTGATTTTAAGAAATGTCTCCCAACTATCAAAATAAAAATGGTAGTAGCAGCTAAATTATACATAGCAAGTTACAAAGCTGAGAACTACACAGTATTAAGAAGCAACCTTCCCCTATATACTTTTTTTCAAAATAACTATGAAGGTATAGTATGAACACTGCATTATGCTTTCTGAATCAGAGTAATCCAATTCTCCAAATCACAATAAGAACTTAGTCAAAGAAGAGAACAGAAATATTACTGAACAACTTTAGAAACGTAAAAAAAGAAAAAGAAAAATAGAATGTAATTAAAAACCTGAGTTTTTATTTGCAGAATCTTCTAGGTTCTCAGCATTTGAAGTGGCTAAATTTTGGTCTAGAGATACAACAGCCCTTTTATCTTCATATGTTCTTGCATCTGGGTTATGGTAGGCATCTATATTTTGTCTGTGCATCCTATTCAAATCAGCTGAGAGGAAAAAATAAGCCATTTATTTCAACAAACACATTTCTATATTGGGTATGCTTAATACATTTTCTTAAAAAGGGAAGTACACAGAAAAACAATAGGACAGAGCTGGGAATAATTCAATGATACGTTGGTGTCCTGAAAACAGAAACAAAATTATCAAAACTTATAAGATTTTTAAAAAATAACCCTGCAAAATAAACTCAAAATAGAGAAATTAAGGATATATAAACCTTTCACAATCCATAGAAACCATATTAACGGTATTTGTTACTTCAGAACTTAAAACTTCTTTAATTAGAACACAGCAACAATTTAAAATAAGTAATAGTGAAATCTTCCAAACATCATCAGCTCTCCTAATGAAAACACAAAATCACATAGAGTGGAGTTTTAAAATATATCCACAAATTCTTTGACAATCTCCCTCAAAATGTGAAGCTCAAGCCCTCTCCTTCAGTGTGGTCCAGTCACTTCTTATGACCAGGATTTTGCAGAAATGATGGTATATGACTTCCGAAGCTACTTCATAAAAGAAACGATTTCCACCTTGCTTGATCTATGGATTACTCACTCTGAAGAAAGCCAACTGCCACATTATAAGGACACTAAAAGACACATATGGAGAGACCCACATGACAAGGAACTGAGGCCTCCTGAGCCACACAAGGGAGCCACAGTGGAAATGAGTCCTCCAGTCTCCATCAAGCCTTCAGATGACTGCAGCCTCAGTCAACATCTAAGACCACAACCTCGTGAGAGACCCTGAGACAAACGGCTGAGATAAATCACTCACAAATTACTAACCCACAGGACTGCAAGATAATAAATGTTTATTATTCTAAAACACTAAGTTTTGGGGTAATTTATTACATAGCAATAGATATCTAATATCCATAGCAAAAAATCTGAGCACCTAGAACTGGATCAAACAACCAGTCTATCCCCAAAAGAGGCCTGAATGATTACAGAACTTAAAAGCTTTAACAATACTCTAGCCTGGGCTAGACTCTGCCTCAAAAAACAAAAACAAAAACAAAACACAAAAAAAGACAACAGCAACAACAACAACAAAAACAAAACAAAACAAGAAAACCTGGGACAGTAAGGCAGTAGTGAAAGTGAAATTAAACCTGGATATAAAAAGTATTTATTATGAAGTTATGAAGCCTATTATGTTCAAGAATGTATTCTGCACATGAATCATGACCAAAATTCCAGATAGAAAATGGCAAATCATATGTGAATGTTACAAAAGAGAACAGGAGTTCAGAATTCAGGAAAGTGCATACCCTGTTGCAACATTTAGCACAGCTTAAACTTGAATAATGGATAGGAGCTTCACAGGTGAGGATGAGTGGGAAAGCATACTAGAGAAATAGAACAATGTGAGAAAATGCCCCAACGGGGTAAAACATGAAGAGAGTTCTGGCAACATTAAAGGAGTCCAGCTTGACTAGAACACAAAGCACACAGAATAGAGCAATGGCAAATAAGATGGGAAACTACAGGCTGGAAGCCTATTCTGGAATATCCTAAAACACACTGATGGTTCTCAATTTTGTTCTGTAGATGATAATGGCGACAGTTCTGGCAGTTATAGAAGTAGCATTAGTGTTATTAGTCTGTTTTGTGTTGCTGTAACAGAATACCACAGATTAAATAATTAATACTGAACAGAAATTTATTGGCTCACAGTTTTAGGGGCTGGGAAGTCAAATAGCAAGGTGCTGGCATATAAAAGGGTGCTAAACTCACTCTTTTATAACAGCACAAATCCCACCCATGAGGGTGATGCCCCCATGGCCTAATCACCTCTTAAAGATCCCTCTTCTTAATACTGTTACAATGACAGTTAAATTTTAACATGAGTTTTGAAGGTGACAAACATTCAAAACCATAGCAGTTAGTAATAATGGCAACTAACATTTAATTTTCACCATTTTTATAAACTACATAGTAACTTGTGTGATATGGCACTATTATTTTCACCGCAGCATTATATATGAGAAAATTAAACAAATTAATTTGCTCAAAGACCACAAAGCCAGTAATTAGCAAAGCAAGGATATGAACATGGTCAGTGAGGCTCCAGAATCCTCAATAATTTTTTGAGTATAGGATAAATATATTTTGGTTAGATACATGTTATGGCTTGGATGTGAAAAACAAAGGAGGACAATTTAGAAGAAGGAAATGGCAACAGCCCAGGCAAACGGTAACTCTCAATTATGGCGGGAGTACAAATGAAAATGAAGAGAATTCAAGAAACACTGAGAGGCAGAACCTATGATTAGGCTTATTAATTGACTAGGTATGGGGAGTCAAAAGGTCTCTAATTTTTAGTTTGAATTATGAAGAATTATGATGCCTTTAAAAGAAAAAGGCAAATAAAGATGACCTGGATTTTTAAAGTTAAGTTTGGTTTTACACACTAGGTATAAATAATCTATCAAACATCAAGAGTAGAAATGCAGAAGAAATGTTAGAAATGAAGTAAAGAGTTTTGGAAGTGGTCAGGGACAGAGAAAGAGATTAGAAGATCATCCATAAACAAGACCTAAGGAGTGACAAGAATAGAAGAGATGACGTGGGAGAGAACGGATGAAGGGATGAGTATATGTAACTCAAGGAACACATGAGGTTAGAAGATAGTCCTTAGAAGAAAGATCATGTTCACAAACCTAGAAGAGTCTAATCCTAATTCATAGCACACATCCAGCAAATGTTAGCTGAAGTGAGGACAGCACCTCAGAGGATGCAGAGGACTTAAAGGAAAAAGGAACTGTCAACCCAGTTCAAAGAGGATAAGAACTGAGTAAAAATCATTACATTGAAATTAGAACATCTTTTTTTTTTTTTAAATGCAGCATCAGTAGAGGGGTGGAAGTTAGAAGTCATATTATAGATGATTAGGCAATAAGAGGGTGGAAAGCAGCAGCAGCAACAAGCACAGACTACTTCTTGAATGTGTTTTACATAAGGGAAGTATTTGTGTTTAAGAATACAAGTGACCTAAGCATTTTCAGAGGTAGAAGGGAAGAAACAAATAGAAAAAATGCAAGAGAGTAGGGACTGGATAAAATTGCAAGATAATTCCCAAGTGCCATGGATCGGCAAGGCAGATATGTGTTCACAAAAACATCAGCAAATCCTGGGATCTATCTGAATATGGGAGGCAAATAAAAACAGAAAGATAATGGAAAAGTTGAGGTCATGAGCTAAAAGCTTTGGTCCCTGAAAAGTCCAAAAATCAAACAAAATAACTCAAACATGAAACCGATCTCATTGTCATCTAATTCACTAGAACAGCATAAGATAGGCCTGTATACATGTCACTATGAATAATATTACTCACAGTATTCTTCTATTTTTTCCTATTACTAGACTGCAGTATATCAAGTCCATCCCTTCCAGATAATACCCAGAGCTCTGCTGCCAAACTAACGAGTGCTTAGGGAATGCAATCTTAGTTTGATAGTCAACTACACAAACTGTAAATTAAGAGAGAAATATCCTATATCTAAACAAACTTCAAAATCAATAACATATTATCTACTGTTGTGGTTACACATCAACCTCTCAATTAGAGTAATAGTCAATGCATATAAGAGGAAAATTAATTTCATCAGAGTACATAATCATTAAGAGTTAAGACTATCAGATTTAGCAATCAAAACAAATCCATGTTGTCTTTTATTGGAAAAAAATGATTTGTCAATCAACTGGTCCCTTCTTTTCCATCTTTCTGTGAAGTGGTAAAATAAAAGATTTGAAATCAGGTAAAAAATGAAAATAAAAAAAGGTACCTGAATCAAGAGTGTAATTTGCCAATTGCAAAGATTGGACTTTATTTTAAATGTAAATCATATCACTTAATATAAAATTATAAACATTACAAGAATAATTCTACATCTGACAGAATAACCAAAAAAAAAACAAAAGCCACAGATTCATGAGTGGGAAAATATTATAATTCTACTCCCTAAACAATTTATCAAACCAGGGCTTAATTATATGATACAGATAAACATACACAAATAGTATTTAATTTTTTTCATTCTTTGTTTTATCTTTTTTTATAAACCTAAATGAATACTTTGAAATTAACTTCAGAAGTTAGCTGCTGCTCTTTATATTTTGGTGAAAGATACACACCAAAATATTTTTTAATGGCTATGATAAGTTAAATATTACTATCAGCCCATGATTATTCAGTAATTCATGGCTGATATACAAACTCTTTTATAATGAATTAATTCAGAAAGCTAAGCAAAATTTCCAACCCTAGCCACTACTAGTAATGCATATTTCAAAATTAGCCTAATTTAAAATATATACACACAGTCTCTAAGGCTAATAAACATCTAACCGGTGGTGCATAAAATCTCAGAAACTTAAAAACAATGAAATCATTAAAAGTACATTCTCTGAACAAAAAAGAATACAAACTAGAAGTGAATAAAAGAAAGCTCTCTGCAAAATCCTCAGACACTTGAAAATTTTTAAAACCCACTTCTAAATAACTGATGGGTCAAACAAAAGCCACAAGAAAAATGAGAAAGTTGAATTGAATGACATTAAAAAATAAAACATATCAAAATGTGTGAGACACAGCTAAAACTACTCAGAGGCAAATTTGTAGCATATTTAAATTCATAGAAAATAATGTCTCAAATCATAATCTAAGTGTCTACATGAAGAAATTAGAAGAAGAAAGGTAAGCATAAAGCAAACTAAAGGAAGAAAAGAGTAGAAATAAGAGCAGAAATCCATGAAACAGGAATAAAAGGAGAAAAAAAATCAATGAAAACACTATTTCATGAAAATATCAATAAAACTGATAAATCTCCAGCCAGATTAAGAAAAAAAGAGAATATACAAATTACAAATATCAGAAATGAATGAGGAGCCATCACTGTAGGTTCTACAGACATTAGAAGAAGAAATATCATGAACTTTATGACAGTAAATTCAATGCTTAAATAAAATGGATAAATTCCTTGAATGATTCAAACCACCAAAGCTCACAAAAGAAGAAATAGATAAACTGAACATTTCTTTACCTATTAAATAAATTCAATCTATAGTTTAAAACCTTCCCAAAAAGGAAATTCCCAGCCCACATGGCTTCACTGGTAAATTCCACCAAGAGAAGAAACACTTCCCAACTCATGTTGTGACATATGTCAGAAGGGTAAAAAGACCACATTATCATCTCAATAGACACAGAAAAGCACTTGATAAAATCTAACATATATTAATAATAAAAACTCTGAGTAAAGTAGGAATAGAAAAAAAATCCTTAATGTGATAAAAGAAAAATCTTCAAAAAGCCTATAACTAACTTAATGGTAAAACACTTGAATGCTTTCTACCTAAAATCTTGAACAAACAGAAATGTCTGCTTTCATGATTTCTAAACATTGTACTGGAGTTCCTAACCAGTACAAAAAGCAAGTAAAATAAATAAAAGACATCTAAGATTGGAAAGGAAGAAGTAAAACTAGCTTTGTCTGCAGATAATATGTCTACACACACACACACACACACACAAAAAAAAAAAACCTGCAAAGAATCTACAAAAAACTAGTAAAACTAACAAGTGAGTTTATAGCAAGAACATAGAATACAAGGATGATATACAAAAATCAACCATATTTTTAGGGATAAAATTGATATATACAAGATCTGCCAGTGAAAACTAAAAAATACTGCTGATAGAAACTAACTAGGAAGCAACAAATGGACAGATATTCCACATATGTAGATCAAAAAACTCAATATTGTTAAGATGTTGCCTGCCCCAATATTGATCTATAGTCAATGCAATCCCAATGAAAATCCCACCACATTTTGTGGAAGTTGACTAATAGTAAAATATGCAAGAAGTCGAGTTGTCAAAACAATCTTGAAAAAGAAGAACAAAGTTGCAGGACTCACACTTTCAAAACTTACTACGAAACTACAGCAATCAGGAGAGTATGATACAGGCAAAAGGACAGACATATAGAGCAGTGGAACAGAACTGAGAGTCCAGAAATAAATTTATGGTCAACTTATTTTTGATAAAGATATCAAGACAACTTAATGTGGAAAGTGTTCTAAAGTGTGACTGTAGCCCAACCGTGTGAATATACCAAAAACTATTGAAATGTACACTTTACATGGGTAAATTATGTGCTATGGAAATTAAATCTCAAGAAAGCTATTATACATGGGGGGAGGGCAGGGGCGAGAGAGAGAGAAACTGTCAGAGATTGGAGAAGACTAAAGAGACATGAACTAAATGCAACATAGAACCTTGGAACTGGGCCTGTAATAGAATAAGAACATTAGGGGAGAAACTAGTAAAATCCAAATAAGGACTGTAATTTAATTAATAGCATTGTACCAAGGTTAATTTCTAGTTTTGATCATTGTGCCCTGATTATCTAAGATGCTAACAATAGGGGGAAAAGGGTGAAGGATACTTTCTATGCCATCTTTGCAACTCTTCTATCAGTCTTAAATTATTTCACAATAGAAAGTTAAAAAAAACAGTGAGGAACCACTACACAATTAACAGAATAACTAAAATTTTATTAATAAAGACACACAATTCAAGGCTGATGAAAATTCAGAACAACTGGAAATCTCTTATTTTTCTGGTAGGAATGCAAAATGGCACAACCAATTTGGAAAATGGTCTGGCAGTTTCTTACAAAGTTAAACATACTTACTGTACAACCCAGCAATACCATTCTTAGGCACTTACCCAGGAGAAATGAAAATGAAAATTTGTATTCATACAGAGACCTGTAAGTGAATGTTTATAACAGCTTTATTCATAATAGCCTTAAACTGGAAAGAACCCAAACATCTGTCCATCAATTGGTAAATGGATAAACAATCATGGTACTGCCAACCAATGCAATACTACTCAGTAATAAAAAGAAATAAGCTACTGACATATGCAACAACATGGACCAATCTCCAAAACATTATGCTAAAAGACGAATGACAGGAAAAAAGGCAAAGTATTATGCCAGACAGCAGATCACAGGTTGGCAGGGGTAGACAGATGGGTACGAAGAGTACTGACTGTAAAGGGATTCAGGGAACTTTCTACAGTGCTAGAAATGTTGTATATCCTGATTGTGGTAGTGATAGTTACTAGAATCAGTTGTCAAAACTCACTAAGTTTTTAAAGAGTGAATTTTATTATACCTCAATAAACATAAAAAGGAAACAGAAATCTAACTGGGGCAAATACGATACATAAAAGAAATACAAATATATAATAGAATATACATGAAAAAATGTTTAATTGTGCTATTATTCAAGTAGAACTATCAGATACTTTTTGTCATCTTTCAAGTTTTTAATTTTATCTTTTAATTTTATTTTTATTGACTTTTTTCTTTTGGTGTACAGTTTTTTAAAATTTTAACACATGTTCATTTCATGTAACATAACTTATAATCAAAATACAAAAAAATTCTATCATCCAAAAAAACTCCATCATGCCCTCTCTTTATAGCTATTCCCTCTCCCCACTCATAACCCCTGGCAACCACTGATTTGTACTCCTTCCCCTATACTTTCTTCATTTTGAGAATGTCATATAATGGAAACGTACATGTCTATGTAACCTTCAGAGAAGGGCTTCTTTCACTTAGCTTAATGCCTATGAGAGTCTTCCAAGTTGTGTGCATCAACAATTCATTTTTATTGCTGAATAGCATCCCACTGTATGGATATACCACAGTTTGCTTATCCATTCAACCACTGAAAGACACTAGAACATTATTAGTTTTCTTATAGGACCTTGAATAAAAAACTTTAATAAAGAATTGAGAAATGAAACAGATTAAAGTACAAATAATTAAAACGAGAGAAAGTTACTTTGAAAGGGTTGATGCTATCTTATAGTTGTGTGAATAACAGATTCTAATATTTCATTGTAACTACTATACCTTATAAAGGAATCTTAGCTAAGGGTAAAGATTCAATTTCATTAATTTCCTTGAATAAAAGATCAAAACAGAATAGGAGTAATTAGAAAATCCAGCAGCAGAATTAAAGTTAGCCAAGATAGAGTTTATATGATCTTATCATCACACTGCTTTACTATATATTTCAAATATAATAATACAAAAATTACATTCCCTTCTCTAAAATGTAATAACCACATATAAAACAAACTGATATTCTTTAAGTGATGAATTTACTTGCTTTGAAAATACCATCAAAAGAGTTCCACTGTATGTGATAAAATAGTTTACTTTTTCTATTTCATGGCATGACTGTAGCATTAAATAAGCAAACTAAACATTACTACTATTAATAAAAATGGAAATTTCAGAAAACTTTTCTCCATTCTTATTAGGTCAAGCAATTCTAGAACAAAATTTTGTAATTCAATAACCCAAACTTATCCTACTCACTTCCACCAATTAAATGCACACAGAACACCATAATTATATTTTTTGAACCAGAAATAATCTTAGAGGTAGCCTAGAAAGTCCTAGGAAATTGCTCTATTCCAGTGTTTCCCGATGTTTCAGTCATTTAAGCACCTCTTTCATGGTACCTAGTATATTTCTACTGATTCACAATTTAAATTATTGTAGCAAAGATTGGCTATATGCTTATCAATCCCATGTCCTCCTCCTGGGCATAAAGAAACTTAAATTTCCCAGCTCAGGCAGGGGTGGGGAACTGCGGCCTCAGGGACACATGGGACCTTCTGGATTCTTGAGTGCAGCCTTTTGACTGAATCCCTTAAAAGGATTTGTTCTGTGAAGTTCAGATTTGGTTGAGGGGCCACACTTGGTGATCCGAAGGGCCACATGTGGCCTTGAGGCCGCAGCTTCCCAAGGCAAAGGAGCTATTCTTCCACTTCTAGGCCAGGCCCCAAGAAAATCCTCACCTTATTCTCCCCAACCCCTGGACCTTGCCAGTGGAGCTACAAGTAAAGACTCCAAAATGAGGGGTGATGTAAAGCAAGTGGTCAGATTCCTGAGTCACCTCTTGGAGGAGAACCAACTAAACAGCATCAGAACAGGACAGAAGTGAGAAGTAAACTTATATTTAGGCCTCTGAGAATTTGGGGTTGATGGTTATATTTTCATTAAATGCCTGGACTAATACCTTACTTTAAGTAATACCTTTACTTTAAAAAGAAATATTATAGCACTATTCATAAATGAAAAACCACTTACTTTTAATATATTTTCAAACAAACACTTAAATCTATTAAAATAAGAAATGTTCACCTATGCATCACTTAAAATCATCTCATCTATAAAGAAAGTACTAAGAGCTCCAGTCTTTCAAACCTGAGAAAAATATCCATAAGGGAAACAGGAGGGGAACAAATCTTTTGGAAAGAAAAAAAGTTATGAAATTAAGTGGGCCTCAAATATGTTTTTTAGGGGGAAAAACAATATTTAATTAAGAATCAAAGGCATAATACATAAGCACTCTAATAACTCAATATCCAAACAATCTCCTATCACTTACCTATTCCTACATTAACATACAACACTTAGAGAACAGGAAATCCACATTTTTATGATTTTAATAGGTACTTTATTATCCTTCCTCATTTCTAACTCAACAATTTTCAAAAACAAATTATCTTTCCCCTATTTTTATTCTGCTTAACTAAAAGCTAATCAGAGACCATCCTAATATACGGTCGGCCCTTTGTATCTGTGGGTTCTGCATCTGTGGATTCAACCAACTGCAGATGGAAAATATACCCAAAAAAAAAAAAAAAAAAGATGCTAATATCTGTACTAAATATGTACATTTTTTTCTTGTCATTATTCCCTAAATAATACAGTATAACAATTTACATAGCATTTACATTGTATAAGGTATTGTAAGTAATATAGAGACGATTTAAAGTATAAAGGAGGATGTGTATAGATTATATGCAAATACTATACCATTTTATATAAGGGATTTGAGCATCCATGGATTTTGGTATCCACAGGAGGACCTAAAACCAATCCCCCATGGTTAGTTACCAAGGAACAATTATATATAACAAGTTGTATAAAGCCACTCTTTTCAAAGTGTTTGTTATGTAATTACTAGATCAAAAAATTTTGAGAGTACACAATTGAAAGATAAATGAAAAAATTACGCAACCTGCCAGAAAGTTTCTAAGATCAAGTCTAGTTTTTCTTTTTCAAAGCAGTCCTTGCACTGAGGAGGTATATTGCATATATTATTATAATTAAACATAAGATCCCTTCCCATAACGGTTTTAGATCATTTATTTTTAAGATATCTTAATAGTTTAAAAAGAAAACGTGTAACATGGGTTTTATCATTTTCACTAGAAAATAAAGAAAATATTCTAAATACTAGTTTGGGTAAAAACTTAGCAACATGAAGCTTTCTCTCCAGTTAGATTATTATCATTAGAGGAAGAAAAATTTGTAATAAGAATAAATGAGCCGGACGGTCGTGGTGGCTCACGCCTGTAATCCTAGCACTCTGGGAGGCCGAGGCGGGTGGATCGCTCGAGGTCAGGAGTTCGAGACCAGCCTGAGCAAGAGCGAGACCCCGTCTCTACTAAAAATAGAAAGAAGTTATATGGACAGCTAAAAATGTATATATAGAAAAAATTAGTCGGGCATGGTGGCACATGCCTGTAGTCCCAGCTACGTGGGAGGCTGAGGCAGAAGGATTGCTTAAGCCCAGGAGTTTGAGGTTGCTGTGAGCTAGGCTGACGCCACGGCACTCATTCTAGCCCGGGCAACAGAGCGAGACTCTGTCTCAAAAAAAAAAAAAAAAAAAAAAGAATAAATGAGCAGAACTCTGAAGAAGAAAGGCTTTCTAGCCTCTGTTATTGTATCTATTATCAAAATACCTCTCATGCATTAAGCCACATAAGAAGAGACATTGCTTTACAGGCTATGATTCCTACATTGCTTTCTACTCCCCACACTTTTAAAAAGTTAAAAATAATTTAGTTTATTTTTAAAACAAGTCAAGGGAAATAACATACTTATCAGATTTCCTTTTGCATCCCTGAGAGGAGCACCACCTCCACCTTTTCCCCAGGGGTTATAAGTTCTCATTTCAGCTTCTAATTTAGCTTCATATTCTTCTTTTTCTTCACGTTCTTTCTTCCTTCTTTCTTCTCTTTCCCGAATCTTGACAACATAAGATATATTTAAATTAAGTGCTGACAAGTATTTTCATACAAGAGGTTAGTAATCCTAGATGTTATTTTCTCTTCCATGTTAGAAAAATAAAATCACAGTATACGTAATACTCAATTTAAAAACACTCCAATGGCTGCAATACATTCCGGCTGTTCCCCCATATTATGCCACCAGAGGCCTTTCCAGCCACTAAGGCTACTTCAGACTCAACCAACACCTCCTCCCTCACCCAACTTCCACCTGAGGCACTCCCTCCCTAACCTTGCCAGTTGTAATGGTATCATCAGGATCTCCCTATGTTCCTTTGTCACCTATCCCTTCAGGGCAATTGCCCAGCCACAATTCTACTCCCTACCTACCTCACCAGACCTACTCTCCCTAAGCAAACTCGATTCCCAGATTTCAGTGACGTTGAAGGTATAAAACTCTTTGCGGAAGGCTAGGCTACTTTAAGTACAGGTATACCTTGTTTTATTGTGCTTTACTTTACTGCACTTCGCAGATATTGTGTTTTTTACAAATAGAAGGTTTGTGGCAACCTTGGATCAAACAAGTCTGTCAGTGCCATTTTTCCAACAGCATGTGCTCACTTCATGCCTCTGTGTCAACTTTTGGTAGTTCTTGCAATATTTCAAACTTTTTTATGACTATTATATCCATTGTGGTGTTCTGTGATCAGTGATCTTTGATGTTACCATCATAACTATACTGGGGCACCATGAATTGCACTCATATAAGATAGCAAACTTAATCGATAAATGGTGTGTAGGTTCTGACTGCCCCATCAACTGGCCATTCCTCTGTTGCTCTCCCTCTCCTTGGGCCTCCCTAATCCCTGAGATACAACATTATTGAAATTAGGCCAATTAATAACTCTGCAATGGCCTCCAAGTGTTTGAGTAAAAAGGCACATCTCTCATTTAAATCAAAAGCTAGAAATGATTAAGCTTAATGAGCAAGGCATGTCAAAAGCAAAAGATAGGCCAAAAGCTAGGCTTCTTGTGCCAAACAATTAGCCTAGCTGTGAATGCAAAGGAAAAGTTCTTAAAGGAAATTAAAAGTGCTACTCCAGTGAACACATGAATGACAAGAAAGCAAGACAGCCTTATTGCTGATATGGAGAAAGTTTTAGTGGTCTGGATAGAAGATCAAAAACCAGCTACAACATTCCCTTAAGCCAAAGCCTAATCCAGAAGGCCCTAACTCTCTTCAATTCTATGAAGATTGAGAGAGGTGAGGAAGCTACAGAAGTTTGAAGCTAGCAGGTTGGCTCATGAGGTTGCAGCCATCTCCATAACATAAAAGTACAAGGTGAAACAGCAGGTGCTGACAGAGAAGCTGCAGCAAGTTATCCAGAAGATCTAGCTAAGATCACTGATAAAGGTGGCTATACTAAGCAACAGATTTTCCACTTGGACAAAACAGCCTTCTCTTGGAAGAAGATGCCACCTAGGACTTCACAGCTATCAAGGAGAAATTAATGCCTGGCTTCAAAGCTTCAAATGACAGGCTGAGCCTCTGTTAGGGGCTAAAGCAGCTGCTGACTTTTTACCATTCAGAAAATCTTAGGACCTTTAAGAAAAATGCTAAATCTACTCTGCCTGTGCTCTAGAAACAGAACAAAGCCTAGATGTCAGCACATCTGTTTACAACCTGGTTTACTGAATATTTGAAGCCCACTGTTAAGACCTACTGCTCAGAAAGATTCCTTCTAAAAGATTCCATTGACAATACACCTGATCACCCAAGAGCTCTGATGAAGATGTACAAAGAGACGAATGCTCTTTTCATTCCTGCTAATACAACATCCATTTGGCAGCCCTTGGATCAAGGAGTAATTTCAACTTTCAAGTCTTATAATTTAAGAAATACATTTTGTAAGTCAATAGCTGCCATAAACGGTGATTCCTCTGATGGATCTGGGCAAAGTAAAATGAAAACCTCCTGGAAAGGATTCACCATTCTAGATGCCATTAAGAACATTTGTGACTCATGGGAGGAGGTCAAAATATCAACATTAATAAGAGCTTGAAAGAAGTTGATTCCAACCCTCATGCATGACTTTGAGGGCCTTAGGACTTCAGTGGAGGAAGTAACTGCACATGTAGTAGAAATAGCAAGAAAACTAGAAGTGAAGCCTGAAGTTCGGAATAAATAACAGCAATTTCAGGATACAACTGGAACAAATGAGGAGTTGCTTCTTAAGGATGACCAAAGAAAGTGGTTTCCTGAAATGGAATCTACTCCTGGTGAAGCTGCTGTGGACACTGGTGAAATGACAACAAAGGATTTAGAATATTCCATAAACTTAGTTGATAATACAGTGGCAGGATTTGAGAGGATTGACTCCAACTGCAAAAGAAGTTCTACTGTGGGTAAAATGCTATCAAATAGCATCAAATGCTACAGAGAAATCTTTCGTGAAAGGAAGGGTCAATAGATATGGCATACTTCATTGTTGTCTCATTTTAAGAAATTGCCACAGCTACCCCAACTTTTGACATCCACCACCCTGATTAGTCAGCTGCCATCAATATCAAGGCAAGACTCTCCACCAGCAAAAGGATTATGACTCTCGGAAGGCTCAAAAGATCTTTAGCATTTTTACCAATAAGGTACCTTTTAATTAAGGTATTTACATTGCTTATTTAGGCATAATGCTATATTGCACACTTAATAGACTACAGTATAGTACAAACATAAGTTTTACATGCACTGGGAAGCCAAAAAATTCATGTTACTAACTTTATTGTGATATTTGTTTTACTACAGTGGTCTGGAACCAAACCCGCAATATTTCCAAGGAATGTCTGTACACCTTTATAAAGCATACAAAACAAATGCATTCTTATCATCACTAAGCATAAGCATCAGGGTTGTTCTGTGGAGACATATGGATAGGCAATGAACAAATACCTACAGATTGGAAAGTCACTTTTGAACTCATAACCATATGCACAGTAAATTTAAGCAACCTTTTGCTCCAGCACAGCCAAAGAAGTTATCACACACATAAAATAGACTTCTAGAGTTGGGAAATCTAGTTTTGTCAGTGGTGTTTTTAATATGCTCATTCAAAAACAGATTCTTAATTCAGAATTCAGTCTTTTATTTTTAGAATTCTAACATGAAAATATAATGTTGGTAATTCTATAATTTTAAAAATCTATCTTCAAGAAAGTTGCCCATGTAGAAGTTGAACAAAAGTACTTTTAGAAGAAATCCAAGTGGAACTTTATTTAAAAAAGTACCTCACAGTTAGATATATACCTACCAAGAGTCCCCAAGCCCTCTCAGAGATAAGGGAATTCCTCAAAGAATCACATACCAAATATGGGATGATACTTAACTCTTAAACTCTCTTCAAACATTACAAACTATTATACAACAGAATCCATTACCCTACTCCCCAAACATGATCTATTTCTTGTATTCCACACCTTGGTTTATAGCGTCATTATTCTCCTAGATTGGAACACTTGCACTCATCTTCAAGCCCTCTGTTCTTTCTCATTCCCTATATCCAAGTCCTGTCAGTGAAACCTCAGAATTGTCTCTTGGATGTCCTTCCCATCTTCTCCTTCTGGTCCAGGGCCTCACCACCTCCCTACTGAACTACCTCAATAATTTACTAAAAAATTTCTCTGCTACATCTCTTTCCCCATTGTTCACACCAAAGCCAATTATCTTACTACAAGATAAATCTGCTCACATTAACCAATCCTGTCATTTTTTTTTCTTGGCTTAAAATTTCCTTCCTTAGGCTGCCTATAACAGATGAAAGTGAAAACCCCTTATTACCCAGTCGATCACAATCCAGCACAACCTAACTCTAAACCCTTTCTCCCACACCAATTCCATTCCTAGTATACATCCTATGATAGTATACACCAGCAATTTCTAAGCTATTCATCACACAACACACAGCTCAAATATCAACTATCATGTGGAGAAGCCCTCCCAACTGTCACAGGTAATTATTTTCCCTAGCCTATGTTTCCAACAGCATTCCACTGTATCTATTTCAAAACTTACCATATTGAATTATAATTAACTGGTTTTTATTCTCCCCTGTCACACTCTGCATTCTAAGGGACCACTGTGCTAACACTTAAGATGTTCAACAGTGAATGAAGGAATGAATGAATACCTGCTGCTGCAAAGCCTCTTGGTAAGACTGAAGTGATTGTTTGGAAGGTTTTGGTTTATCTTCAAAAACCAATCCTGAATTTATTGCATGATCACTTGTAAATTTCAGTTCATTCTGTCCAATCGTATTCCTACATCAAATAATTAAATAATAAATAATTTGAATCCATCTATGACAAAGCAAGAAGAAGAAAATTAAACACTCCTTTGAAATAGCATGGCATATAAATACATTTAAAAATAGAGAAGGACATTTCTCTATAAGCCAAAGAAGAATCCTTAAGTGACTCCTTCCTAAGCTTTCCCTCCTGCCTCTGCTTTGACAATCCATGGAACTTTCAAATTTGCTGTATCTACTTCTTGACCTAGGTGGCAGTTACATAGGAATGAAAAAAAGTTTGTGATAATTCATCAAGCAGTACAATATGACTTAGGCACTTTACTGAACATACAGAAATAATAACACAATGAAAGTCACTCAAGTAACACCATAATAGCTAATGATTTACTTAAAAATGATTTACTAATAAAATGATTTCCTAGTCATTTCAAGAACAAAACAATTTTATTTTAAAAAATAAAATTTTTTAAAAACTCAAAAGAAAACAAAAAAATTTAAAACATATTGTAGTTATATTAATATAAATTACAAGCAATAAAGTGCTATGCTGTGTCTTAAAAATAGCACACATTTAAGTTCAGGAATATATCCACTTTGAAGATAATCAGACTTTTAAAAATCTAAATTATAAAAGATAAATTCAAATGTTGGTTTTATAATAAAATCGTAATTATAAAAAAGAAACTACAAAAGTCTTTTCTTCTCCAAAAACAACATCACTTTAAATAATGAGTTTCCTTTGTGTACTTAACTTATCCAACTTATTACAATCTTTTATTAGCATAAACAAGTATGTTTATGTGTAATGTCAAAGTGGAGTATAAGGAGGTAAAAAGGAAGATGAGAACAAGAGCAAATGGTTCCCAACTGACCTTAACTTTTTCAGAGCAAGGGGGCTCTTCAGGTGTAAATGAATAAAGAGGGCTGAGAGGGTTTGGCTGAGTAAACCCACTCTCTTAAAATATACTAGTTATAAATTGGATGGTAAACAAATTATCTCAATATCTATTGCACTCATTATCCTTTCTCATTCACAGACCCAAATTCTTGGCCTTTATTTATCAACTCCTCTCTGGCCCAAAAAAGAAAGGGTTTAAGGACATATGTAGTCAGGATGGGAGGAAGGGAGGAAGGGAGGAAATGGTAGGGGGATTAAGTACAGTTGTCCCTTGGTATACATGGGGGACTGATTCCAGGACCCTCCGCCTGGGTCCTGGAATCATACTAAAGTCCGAACACATACTAAAGTCCGGAAGTCAGCCCCGGGGAGCTTCTGTATACGAAAAGTCTGCCCCCCATATGTGGGTCTCACATCCTGCAAATATTGTATTTTTAATCTGCATTTGGTTGAAAACAAAGCTACATATAAGTGGACCTGCACAATTCAATCCCATGTTATGAAAGCTCAATTGTATACAATTCAATGATGTTTACAGAATTTATAGAGTTGTACAACCATCACCACAATCCAGTTTTAGGACATTTCCATAACTCAAAAATATCCCTCATACCCATATGCAATAAATCTCCACTCGCCCCCCAACCCCCAGCCTCAGGTGATCACTAAGTAGCCTGCTTTCTGTCTCTATAGATTTGCTCTTTTTGGACATTTGATATGAATGGAATCATACAATATGTATAGATTCTTTCACTTAGCATAATATTTTTAAGGTTCATTCATATTATAGCATATCAGTAGTTCACTACTATTTATTGCTGAATAGTACTGCATTGTATGAATATAATACATTTTGTTTACCCATTCACCAGTTGAGGGACATTTGAATTGTTTCCACTTTTTGGCTATTACAAATAATGCTGCTGCTACTATAAACATTCATATACAAGTCTGTTTATTATATATTTTTCCGTTGGGGAGAGTTCTGTGCAAGATAGATTTTGGGTTGTTTTTTATTTTTTTTTTCTTTTTCATTTTTATAGACTTAGAGGGTACAAGCAGTTTTGTTACATGGACATACTGCCCATCTGTGAAGTCCCATCACCCGAATAGTGTACATTGTACCCATTAAGTAATTTTTCCTCCCTCTCTCTCCTACCTTCCTACCCTCTCACCCTTCCAAGTCTTCAATGTCTACCATTCCACTCTCTATGTCCATGTGTACACATTATTTAGTTCCTACTTACAAAGGAGAACATGTGGTATTTGACTGAGTTACTTCACTTAAGATAATGGCCTCCAGTTCCACTTTTGTTGCTGCAAAAGACATGATTTCATTTTTTTATGGCTGAGTAGTATTCTTTGGTGTATATATACATTTTCTTTATCCAATCATCCACTGATGAACACTTAGCTTGATTCCATATATTTGATATTTGTGAATAGTGCTGCGATAAATATATGAGTGCAGGTAACTTTTTAACATAATGATTTCTTTTCCTTTGGATATGTACCCAGTAGTGGGATTGTTCAATCTAATAGTTCTATTTTTCGTTCTTTGAGAAATCTCCTTACTAGAGGTTGTACTAATTTACATTCCTACCAACAGTGTATAAGCATTCCCTTTTCTTTGCATCCTCGCCAACATCTTTCATTTTTTGATTTTTTAATAATAACCATTCTGACTGGTATAAGATGGTATCTCACTGTGGTTTCAATTTGCATTTCTCTGATGATTACTGATGTTGAGGATTTCTCTTGATTATATGCCTAGGAGCAGGTAAGTTTATGTTTAACTTTTTAAGAAACCACCATTTCCTACAATTGCTTTTTATACGCTGATTTTGTAATCAGTAATTATGCTAAAACTTTCATGTTAATTCTAATATTTTCTTTTGAAAACAGTATAAGTTTACTCTCTTCCTTTCTAATCCTTGTACCTGTCTTTCTTCCTTTCTCTTTTATTTTTGGCCTTGCTAAAATTATTTTATTTATTTTTTTTTTTTTTTGAGACAGAGTCTCACTCTGTTGCCCGGGCTAGAGTGAGTGCCGTGGCGTCAGCCTAGCTCACAGCAACCTCAAACTCCCGGGCTTAAGCGATCCTACTGCCTCAGCCTCCCGAGAAGCTAGGACTACAGGCATGCGCCACCATGCCCGGCTAATTTTTTCTATATATATTTTTAGTTGGCCAGA
>CM052438.1:75994951-76006296 GCA_028533085.1 Varecia variegata
AGCCTAGCCTTGCTAAAATTATTAAGCCCTAAAAGGAAGTGATGATAGTAAGAATAACCTCAAAAAGAATGTTTTAAATCTATCATCCTGTAAAATGCATAATGTAGGTTTTTCATGTTTATGCTTTCTCAGTTAAATAGGTTCCCCTCTAACCTATTTTGTTAAGTTTTAAATCACTAATGGATAATCAATTATTAAAACTTTTTCTGTATCTATTAAGATGATCATATAGTTTTCTTTATTCTGTTAATATGGTATATTACAGTAATTGATTTTATAATACCAATTAGCTCTTAGATATATCAGACACTGTTCTAGACACTTTACATATTTTAATTCATTCAATCCTCACAACAACCCTGAGAGTTAATACCATTATTATCCCAATTAACAGACAAGGAATGGAAGAAACAGGCCACAAGGTAATGAATGGTGAAGCCAGCATTCAAAGCAAGGCAATCTGGCTGCAAAGTCCATGCTCTCAATTGATATGCTCTACTGCATTTAACCAACTCCTATTCCAGAATAACTCCTATTTAGGATGAATTATCCCTTTTATACATTGCAAGTTCAGTTTTACAGTTTTTGTATCTATGCTTATGAGTGAAAGTAGCTTATAATTCCACTTTTTCATACTAGCCCTGTCAGGTTTATGTATCAAGATTATGGCAGTCTCGTAATAGTAGCTAGAAAGTATTCCCTCATTATATATTCTGTATTAGTTTATGTAAGATTCGATTTACTTTTTGGTGAATGATTGATAGAATTTACCAGTCCATCTAAGCCTGGAGTTTATTTTGTGGGAAGAATTGAAATTTCAGATCCAATTTATTAACAGTTTTGATATTATTCAGGTTTCTACAAGTCAGTTTTATTAAGTTAAATTTTAATAGGAATTTTTCTTCACCTAAATTTTCATATTCATTGGCATAAAATCAGTCATAATGTTTCATATATCCTTATTGTCTTTTTAAGGTTTACTACAACTATCGTGACAGTTCCTTTTTCATTCTTAATATTTCTTATTTACTCCTGTCTTTCTTATATCTTGATCAACCTTCAAGAGAGATCTATTTTATCAGTCTTTTCAAGGAACTGATGTTAGACAGTCGATCCTCTATACTGTATGTTTCTATTTTATTAATTTCTGTTCTGTCCTTTATTATTTCTTTCCTTGATTCTTTAGGTTTACTTTACTGCTTTTTTTCTACCTCTTAGATCCATGATCATTATTTTAATTTTCACCCCATTTTATATACTTTCTAATTTCTTCTTTATTTTCTAATTTCCAACATATGGAGATTTTTTAATTTTTAAAATGCATCTCTAGTTGAAATGGTCCATAAGATATCAATCCACTAAAATTTACTGAGACTTGCTTATAGGGCTAAGATGCAATGAGTTGCATAAATATTCCTGTGAGATTAGTAAAAATAGGTATTCTGAAATTTGGAGTACATTTTCATACATTCCCATTAGAATAAGCTTATTAATTATGCTAAGTGAATTCTTCTAAAACCTTAGTGATTATTTAACTATTTTATCTATCACTTATGGGCAAAAGTGATAACATCTCACACTATGATTCTCTATCTGTCTCTTTTTTCCATATAGTTATTTCAAATTTCACTTGGAGGCCATATTACTTACTCGGTACACAAAAATTTTTAATTATTATTTTGTCCTCCTAAAATGAACCTTTACTCTTTACAAAAGAATCCTTTTTTCCTCAAAGGTTTATGACTGAAAAATACATTTTATCTGATGTTAATAAAGCTAACATTGTTTTAATTCATACTTTTCTAGTATACCTATATGTTTTACTTTCAACTTTTGTATGTCATTATTTAAATACATGTCTTGTAAGTAACAGGTAGCTTCGATTTTGCTTTTGTATCTAGGATAACAAACTTCCTCTTTGTACTGGAATTTTGAACTAGGTATTTAACCATTTAATGATACTAAATTTAATTTGGATTTATAATCAGGTTAAGTAGGTACCTTAAACTTATGTGGTTTTTTTCTCTCCTTCTGTAAGTTAAGCAAATTCTTAACTCATTCCATCTCCAAAGTTGAAAAGGTTCAGTTACTAAAATAAACCATTTCCCAATTTTGTTGTGGTTCTTCCTTTTTGAATTTTTTTCCTCTATTATGTTAGTAATTTGCACCTTCTGTTCCTATATGTTTAGTGGTTAACCTAGAAATATAATACCACACCTATACTTATGAAAAACTAAAGCTAATCAAAATCTTTACCATCCCCCCAAATGATACAAAGATTAAACTGTGCTAAAGTAATAAAGTATATGGAAAGAAGATAGTGTATACACCAAAATAGCTAGCAGAGTCACAGGTTCCTTCCACCTCTAATTAGGCCAAAATGCTTGGGAAAAAAAGATACATTAAAAAGTAATTGGTTTGTAAGAAAATTTAGCTGGCCATTCAGTTATCTGACTTTTATTATTATGTAACAAGTTTATACTTTTTAAATGTGGCATTCAGAAAAATTTAATAGAAAACAAATAAAAAACTACACTGAGGATGGGAATCAGGATTAGCTATAAATGAGCATGATGGATCTTACTGGGGGCATGAAAATGTTCTAAAACTGATCTATAGAAAGCATTTCCCGATGGCAGAGTAAAAACCTTTGAAAATCTGCTACTCCATTAAAGCAATGAGAACACTACTCAAAATTGTTAAAACCTAGTTTTTAATAATTCTGGTGCTACGAATTGAATTTCTGGTTAGGGTTTATCTTGAAGCCCTAACCACCAATATGATGGTATTTGGAGATGGGGACTTTGGGCAGTAATTAGGTTTAGATGAGATCAGAAGGATGCAGTCCTCAGGATGGGATAAGTGCCCTTATAAGAAGAGAAGGGGTGGTGGGGAGACACCAGAAAACTTGCTCTCTCTATACCATGTTAGGGTACAGCGAGAAGGCAGCTGTCTGCAAGTCAGAAAAAGGGCCCTCGCCAAGAGCCAAATCCACTAACACCTTGATCTTGGACTTCCACGTCTCCAGAACTCTAAGAAATAAATGTCTGTTGTTTAAGCCACCCATTCTATGATATTTTGTTATACCAGCCCAGGCTAAGATATTTGGAAATTAATAAAGGGCTTGCAACAATCACAGGAGAGTTTGCTTTTTTTTTTTTAAAGGTTGATTTTCAGGAAGAATAGTAAACCTTGTGGCATTTGAACTTGCCATTTACCATTCAACTTCTCCTTAGTTCTACTATAGCCTTAAAATCCAACAGCCTCCCAAAGACAGTTGCTATGAAAACCAGTAGCCTATCATCCAATGGACAGGCAGAATAGGCTTGGAGCTCTCCAAAAAAACAATCTCTAGAAAAATGTCACTTTTTGACTCATCTGGCAGCTCTCAAGATAGCCCATTCACTAGGCCTGTCTTTATTTCACCAGACTCAGAACTCCCTATCCTGAGGTGTTTGTAGAAAACTATCAGCAGCAATTAACTAACACCAATCCTTCTCAAACTTTTCCAAAAAATTAAAAAGGAGGGAACACTTCCCAACTCATTCTATAAAGCCAGCATTACCCTGTTAGCAAAGCTAGACAAAGGCATTAAAAAGAAGGAAAACTATAGAACAAGGCAAGGATGTCCACTTTTGCCACTTTTATTAAATATAGTACTAGAAATTCTAACCAGAGTAATTAATCAAGAAAAAAACCCAAAAGGTATCCAAATTGGAAAGGAAGAAGTAAAATTATCTCTGTTCACAGATGTTATGATCTTATACATAGAAAACTCTGAAGAGTCCTCAAAAAAACTGTTAAGATTAATAAATGAATTCAGCAAAGTAGCAGGATACAAGTTAATACAGAAAAATCAGTTGCATTTCTATACACTAACAATGAATTATCTGAAAAAGAAATGGTAAAAAAAATTCTATTTATAAAAGCATCAAAAAGTTTAAAACACTTAGGAATTAACCAAAGAAGTGAAAGTCTAATACAATGAAAACTGCAAAACATTGCTGAAGGAAATTTTAAAAGACATAAATAAATGGAAATACATCCATATCCATGGATTGGAAGATTTTAATATTGTTAAAATGTCAATACCACCCAAAGCGATCTACAGATTCAATATAATCCCTATTAAAATCCCAATGACCTTTTTTGCAGAAATAGAAAAACTCAATCCCAAAATTCATACAAAATCTCAAGGGACCCCAAATAACCAAAACAATATTAAAAAAGAAGAACAAAGCTGGAGGTTTTGTATTTCCTGATTTCAAAACTTTCAAAACACTGTGGTACTGGGAGAAAGACAGATATATAGACCAAGGGAATAGAATACAGAGCCCAAAAATAAACTCTCACATATTTTGTTCAAATGATTTTCAACAAGAATGCAAAGACCATTCAATGGAGAAAGAACAGTCTTATCAACAAATGGTGCTTGGTAAAACTGAATAGCCACATACAAAAGAATGACAATGAACCCCTTCCTAAAACCACATACAAAAACTAACTCCAAATGAATCAAAGAACTAACCATAAGACCTCAGACTACAAAACTCTCAGAAGAAAATATAAGGCAAAAGTTTTATGACATTGTATTTGACAAAAATTTCTTAAATATGACACCAAAGGCACAGATAACAAAATAGACAAACTGGACCTCTCAAAAATTTTTAAATGTTGTGCATCAGAAGACAGTATCAACAGAGTAAAAAGGAAACCCACAGAAGAAAATATTTCCAAATCACATATTTATCTGATAAAGTATTAATATCTGGTAAACAGAGAGCACTCCTAAAATTCAACAACAAAAAACAAACAACCCAATTCAAAAATGGGAAAAGGACTTGAATAGACATTTCTCCAAAGAGGATACACAAATGGCCAATAAGCACATGAAAAGATGCTCAACATCACTTAATCATTGGGGAAACAAAATTAAAACTACAATGAGATATCACCTCACACTCACTAGGATGGCTAATATCAAAAAACCAGAAAATAACAAGTATTGGCGAGGATGTGGAGAAATTCGAACCCTTGTACCCTATTGGTGAGAATATAAAATGGTACGGCCACCGTGGAAAACAGTACGGCAGTTCCTCAAAAAATTAAACACAATATTACCATATGACCCAGTAATTCCAGCTCTGGGTATATATTCAAAATAATTTAAAACAGGGTCTCAAAGAGATATTAATACCTGTATACTCAAATTCATAGTAGCGTTATTCACAAAAGCCACAATGTGGAGCAACTCAAATGTTCATTGATGGATGAATGGATAAGCAAAATGTGGTATACACATACCATGGAATATCACTCAGCATTAAAAAGGAAGGAAACTCCGACACATGTACCACCTGGATGAACCTTGAGGACATTATGCTAAGTGAAATAAGTCAGTCACAAAAAGACACACTGTATGATTTCACTTATGTAAGGTACTTGGAGCAGTCAAAATCAGAGACAGAGAGCAGAATGGTGATGGCCAGGGGATGCGGAGAAGGGAAATGGGGAGTTATACCATTATCGTTTAATGGGTAGAGAGTTTCAATTTACAAGACAAAAAGAGTTCTGGAGATGGTGGTGATGGTTGCACATCATGAACACATTAAATACCACTAAATAGTACACTTAAAAATGTTAAGATGGTAAGTTTTATATTATGTGTATTTCAACAAAATTTTTAAAAGTGAAGAAAAAGAAAAAAAATTATTCTTTTAACTAACAACTTACACAATAGGTTGTGCTGGTTGGTGGATGACAGGAGCACTAACATAAGGTGTAGGTTGTACTCCCATCATTCCTGAACCATCTTAAAAGAAAAAAAACAAATATTTATTTCAGAGTGCCCATTTAATAACACTTTATCCCTAAAGAAAAAGACACATAAAGAAAATGTTAACTAAGGAAAAGCATCAGTATTTCCTTCTGGGTTAGGAGTTAGCAAAGAACACAAAAAAACAGAAAACAATTGTTTCTTAAATCTAGATGAAAATGAAGTAACTTTGAAATATAACTGGGTTTTAAAATAGGATATTTATGAAGTCAATAAATGTATAATATTTGAATTAAGCAAAGTTGTGCTTTTCTCATTTAGATATATCTTGTTGGCTTGCACAAAAATCAGTTTTCCTATTGAACCACTGAGGAAAAAATGCTTACCCTATAGATAACTTACAATAAGTAAGACTGGGATCCAAAGTATTCCTGGCCCCATAAAAATAGTATGCATCATCATAAGGAGTTCGATAGTTAGTAGTCAAAGGTGGTAGTAGGGGAGGTGGAGGCAAAGGTCCAATCCTGTATCAAAAGAAAAATAAAAAGTTCTTCTTGTATTTCACTGCAAATTTTTTAAAAATCAAGATATTATTCTTTTGCAAAAATATTACTGAAAATCCAATCACTACTTTAGAAAAAGCCATCACCTTGCTGCCATCATTCATCAAAAATTATCACTCAAAAATCAAATAATATAGCATAAAATTTCACAATTTCCAGGACATTTATGTAAGACAAAAACTTAGGTTACTATCCAGTCAGTTAATACCCTATAGTCACTATGTGCCAGTATCGAACAAAGACAGACACGGTTCCTGTCCCTTGGGAATAACACAGAAACAAACAGCTGCTGCCAAGTATAGTAAATAAAGTAATAGACGTAGATGCAGAGTGCTAGGGAACACAGAGCAGGGACATTTAAATCACATAAGGGACAGGAAGAAACCACAAGCATGGCTTTTCAGAAGAGGCAATGCTCAAGCCATCGTACTAGAGTCAGCTACTCACAGATAGAGGAAGGACAAAAGAAAAGGCAAAAAACTACAAAACAGCATGATTACAAATGATTTGAAAGCGTGTGCTCTTTAACTATAAAATGTATTATTCTTTCAAAGGAAGTCAACTGTATGTGAAATAAAAAACCACTTAAATATAAATAGTAAAGTCTTGACATAATCTTTAGTATTTCATAAATTTAATAAAACTTCTAAAAACCTCCACTTCAGTGCTTCATTACTGAGTTGGAAATATCTCTGTATTTCCACCAATGCAATATTTTCCAACAGTAAAAACAGAAAGGCAAATTCCTTTAAATGAGCAGAAAGAGAAAAGGAGCAGTATACAATATTCTCACTTTTGAGTGTATCTTAACAGATTCTTCCTTGTCATACACTTCAAAATAATTCTGAAGAACTAAGAAGGCAATGAAGTTCTCTTAAGTAGTGAATATTTTTCACATTTACCAGCCACTCAGTGTGTCTAACCTTACTACCCTCACTCCAGAGAAACATCAACAAAAAACTTGAATAACTTATGAAAAGGTATTGTCATCATCAAGTCTAATTTTATATAAGATTAAATCCTCACAACAACCCTATAATTGTAGATCAGGAAAAAAAATTACTATTCCACTTTTACAAATGAGAAAATTAAGTTCAACAAAGGTGTGGTTTGCCCAAAATCCGGGTAGAGAAGCCAATCATTTCCATCCCTGATCCAAAGACAAGACCACCATATAATGCTCTGTAATTCCAATCTCTTCCAGTCTACTGAGTGGGGAAGCCATCAGATGAAAAAAACAAAGCACCTGATAAATACACTAAACACAGTCCTACAGTTTGTTAGTAGTAAATAAAAGACCAAGTCCTACGAAAAAAGCAAGTATAGTTCAGAAAATATCAATGTTCAAAAAAGTTAAAGACATCTGTAAATTTAAATATTAATACATATTTATAATTAAAAAATTAATAGTGAGCAAAAACTAACCTCAAGTCCTACAAAGAGAAGAAAGTATAGCCCAGAAAATATATCAGTGTTAACAACACGATTTTCTTTATGTGTAGTCTAGTATAGCATGATGCCTTTTAGCTATGGAAATCAAATCTTTACCCCAATACCCAAGTTATAAGTTTTATAATCTCAACACTTTTTATTTAAGTTGCATGGCCCTTAAGTAATCACAGAGAATGAGCTTAAGAGAAACAGAAGCTAAAATAAAATCACATATATAAAATAGTCATATTAGAAACTTTTTCCACATAAATTGAAGAATTCAATGTTTGCCAAGTGGAAATAACAGAATTGAGGAAAATGTATAGCTTTTATATGTTAAAAGATATTAAAAAGAAATATCCCAAAATATAACCTAAAATTAAATACTAAAATGTACTCAGTGATTCATTTTAAAAACACAAAATCATCTTTAAACAATAAAAGAATGTTGTAAAGATTTCCCTTATTTTTATAATAGCAGAGAGAAGGCCAACAATGAAAACAAATCTGAAGAGAAATTATCTGACAAAACTGTTAATTGTGCAAACTCTGAAGGATAACGTCATCTGCTTCAGCACATCCTTCTAAACACAATATATAACAACACCTTACCTAGTCCCCAAACACAAAACATTTTAAACAAGCACCTGGGAGGCACCATTTCACCAAGCGCACTGTTGAATCCATTGTGCAAATCTTCATTTTGAGAAGGCACGGAGTGAACGGATGGCATGGGTGGGGCAGACGGGGCAGATAAAGGAGGGAGAGGCGTCTGGAAAGCTACTCTGGGTCTCTCAGGTGGTATCGTCTCTTCAAAGGGTCTTGGTGCCACACTAAACTGCTTTAGTCTATCAGGCTAAAATAAAGGAAAAAATCTGTTTGTTACATATTATCATAAATTTGAAGAAGGAAGGGACCTCAAAAGACCCTCTATCCTAACAGGTACGTAAGATAGTCACAGAACAGCAGAATTTTACAGCTATAAATGATTTTGAAAATCTAACTCTTATTTTATAAATGGGTAGCTGAGGCTCCCTGAGAAGTACATAAATCACCTACGGTCTAACTGCTAATAAATAATTAAGCAAAGACTACAGCCAGATATTAATTTTAAATATACCCGTAAGATTCTTTCTACCACACTATGCTATCATACTTTTTAAATTGCCATGTCTGATATCAAAGTATTCTGTAGAACACAGTCAGCAAATGCTTCTGTAAAGGGCCAGATAGTAAATATATTAGGCTTTTTACAAGGCCATGTAGTCTCTTCACAAAGAACGGACTCAACCACAGTGCTAAAACAGCCAAAAACCATACGTAAATGAATGAGCAAGACTATGCTGCAGTAAACTTTATTTACAAAAACAGGCAGCAAATGTATTACTCCACAGGCCACACTTTGCTAATCCCAACTCTAGAACATCATTAATGTGTCCTTTTCTAAGATTTGAATATCAAAAGTAAATCCAAAGGTAATGGTCTAACTAATGGTCTCTGATAGTTATCTATTTATTCTCATAAATCAATTGATACTATACAGGGGCTTCAATTCAAAGATAAATAAGGTCTGTCACACACTAATGTAACCATGAATCTACAACTTAACACGCCAACATAGTACATTAAAAAACTCAAGTTGTACAAGGAAGTTTTTGATAGCAAAAGCTACTTCAAAGGTATTTATTGATAGAAGAAAACATATTTGGCTTTGAAATTTACCTTCTTTTTTCTACCATCTTATCAGGAATGATTTCTCAGGTTATTCTAAATGTTTTATTCTATGAACAGTCAGAAGCACATTGGGGGTGATGCTGGTGCAGTATTAAACTTTTTTAAACAGATAACCCTCAGGATATGTACCTAGCATAAGTAAAAGCCAATCAAAAGTTTCCTACAGTTGAATAATTTTAAGTTGCTGTATCCTTTTGAAGAGTAAACTTTTTAATGAAATTAAAGGTCTTAATCATCATTCAAAGATGAAACAACATTTGCCTTAGCAAATAAATACTACATATCCAACTACAGAAAAAGCACATTGTGGTAAGAGAAATAAATTGTTACCTCTTCCTTACTTAACTGCAATGATGTAATTCATTCCATTTAATGATGAATTGCAAAAAATTAAAGTAAAAATAAGATTATTACCTCTCTAATTTAACATTAAATAAGAATTACTAAAATGCTTTATGACTAGAATTAAAGTGTTTGGTTTCTTTGAAAATCACTCTAATATAAGAAAAGTGGTCAAGATATACTCAAGAAAAATAACCACATAATTGTAAATTAAACTAAGATAACTTTCCCATGGAATAACACATGTGAATAAGGCAGAGAGGACTAATTTAAAATAAACTTAAAATATGATACAGAAATGAAAAAGGAAAAATTACCTGAGGGAAATAACAGATAAAAGTTACAATTTACATTTTATGAAAACTAAAGTAAATTTATTTTATTACTGTTCAAAGTGGCCTACTCTTACATTTCTGCCAATATCCTCTATTCCCATCTGCTACCACATTTAAGGTTCATTTTAATGAAACACTAAACAACAGAAGATGCCAGGAACCCTTACCGATTTCTCAGGGTCTTGTGCTCCAGAAGCTGCAACCCTGAGTTCTAAATCTTTTTCTCTAAACAAAATTTAAGTTTTATATATTAAAAAGTTATAGTAAACATTATCAAAACTATAATCATTGAAACAAACTTACACACAAAGTCTATGCAATACATCTCCAAATACAAATTATTCCTGAATTGACAATAAAGCCTTAAATAATACTGAAAATCAAATTTTCTGACTTGACGCAAAGTAAACTAGAATTCACATGTAATTAACACAATACATAACTCTAAACCAGTGCCTAGAGTACCTCAAAGACTAAGCAATTCACACAAAACACAAAAATAAAATAAAATCTTTACTTTGTCAAACAAAAAACCTCTTTTAGAGTACATGTATATTTTTAATTAGCAAAAGGAAGGGTAAAAATTTAAATTTAACTACCACCCTTTCTAATAAGAGTTTTTAAGAAAATGATGTTAAAGAAGACGAAGATGAGACTTGGCTTCCTCTAAGACAGAGAGAAAAAGGCAAAACTAAGACAACAGTCTCAAATTCTCTCAAATCAAGATCCCTATTCCTAATTTTAAACTATAATTAACATTTCACAAATATTTCTACACGGAAGTCTGTAAACACTGATATTTATATACAATATAAATACTCGTGATTTATCATATACTTATTTTTTTTTTTTTTTTTTTGAGACAGAGTCTCGCTTTATTGCCCGGGCTAGAGTGAGTGCCATGGCGTCAGCCTAGCTCACAGCAACCTCAAACTCCTGGGCTTAAGCAATCCTTCTGCCTCAGTCTCCCGAGTAGCTGGGACTACAGGCATGCGCCACCATGCCCGGCTAATTTTTTCTATATATTTTTAGTTGGCCAGATCATTTCTTTCTATTTTTAGTAGAGACGGGGTCTCGCTCTTGCTCAGGCTGGTCTCGAACTCCTGAGCTCAAACAATCCGCCCGCCTCGGCCTCCCAGAGTGCTAGGATTACAGGCGTGAGCC
>CM052438.1:76006796-76071410 GCA_028533085.1 Varecia variegata
AATAATTCAGAGAAACTGAACTAAAATACAAGGCAGTTTTGTGCTAGCTGAAGAAACGAGAAAAAAGAATGAAGGAAAAGAATTATCATATAAAAAAACATAAGAAATAGCCACACTACAACTAAGTGCTAATAAAATATGAAATTAAAAGTATATTACTGAAACTAATATTTCACTTATCATCTACAGAAAACACATCACTAAATAAGTTATTCAGCTTTAAAATTATAGAGATATATAATACATATTAAATGCTTAGCTTAATGTCTAGCATAAAGTAAGTGCTCTATTAGTAAAAGTAGTATTAATTAAAACACTGAGTTCCCACGAAAAAACTTTTATAAGACATTCTGCACAAGTCTAATCAACTGGAAGTTTTGTACATACCAAAAAGCATCCCCGCAAAAGGACTACAGATCTCACGATTAGTAGATTTGGATGGTTCTTTGTCCCGAGAGCTATAAAAAAAAAAAGAGAGAGAGAAAGAATTAAAATCCAGATAATTTTCAGAAATAAAATTTAGAGTTAATGTGAATATGAGTTATTAGCCTTTCAAAGTACTATGGACACTACAATACTTACATATTTTTTAAGTTAAGGTAAAATTATGGCATTTTATCTCTTTCTATAGTGAGACCCCAACGTATTCTGGCTCTAAAAAAAACTTTTTTTAGCCTGCTTCACTGGCTCTATAGGTACTCAAATAAAATCCTTTTTCATAAAAATAATTACTCCAGTAAGGAAAATGAATATAAGTATACACACATAAATCCTAAAAAAGAAAAGAAGTGTGACCTCTGCACACACTTGGAAAAGATCCCTAAAAAACTCTTCCCTTGGAAGTCAGAAAAAAGATAACTCCCTCAAAGAAAATTAATGAACTAGAACCAAACAGCAAATTCTCTTATTGCAAGCATTGTTTTTTTTTTTTTTTTGAGACAGAGTCTCGCTTTGTTGCCCAGGCTACAGTGAGTGCTGTGGCGTCAGCCTAGCTCACAGCAACGTCAAACTCCTGGGCTTAAGTGATCCTACTGCCTCAGCCTCCCAAGTAGCTGGGACTACAGGCATGTGCCACCATGCCCGGCTAATTTTTTCTATATATATTTTAGTTGTCCAGATAATTTCTTTCTATTTTTAGTACAGACGGGGTCTCGGCTCTTGCTCAGGCTGATCTCGAACTCCTGACCTTGAGCGATCCACCCGCCTCAGCCTCCCAGAGTGCTAGGATTACAGGCGTGAGCCACTGCGCCCAGCCTGCAAGCACTGTTTATATGTTACTTTCTTCAAAGAAAATAGACACCTTTCTTGACAAAGGACAGTATTATCTTCATTATATACTATAGATTCAGAACTATTAATATCTGTCCTTACATATGAAACAAGCCACCAAAATGATAAAAATTATAAATAGAAAGAGAACATTAATATAAAACATATAACATTAACATAAAACACAATATAAAACACATATATCCTTTCTTTTCAACATGACAGAAATACACATGAACACTAATTTGACAAAGTAAGCTGAAAATCAAAAATAAAATTTTGAAAGAAAAAGTCACACTGCTGGAACATTTTCAGTTTATATCCAGTCAAGTTGCATCACCATGCCTCCAAGATATTTTAAATTGATTTTTAGTCCTTTAAATTATACTTATTTCTCCTTCCATTATTTCAAAAAATTTTATATACTTTGTAATGATAGGGACTTATTCAGAACACCTTAGCACACTTTATAACCAAAAATTTGTTTTTCAAAAGAATGCTGTAAAGTACTACAAATTTTCATTTAATACTACCTCCTCACCCTGTTTTTCCCTTTAATTCATTTCTCACAAATAAGGAAGGCTGTTAATATACCACACCTTTTTCAGTAAGCCACTTTTAGGCAGGTGCTGTTTCACAGTGTAATGACTGAAGGGGAGATTTAATATTACATACTGTACCTTTTATTTCCAGCAGATGAAATTCGTGTGTTTGACTGTTCTGTCACATCACCATCATACTCCAAAGGAGGCACATTCCCTTGTCTGTTCCCGTGCATCCTTTAAAACACATTAGCTTATAGAGCATGTTCCACATACCGTGGACCTTCTTATATTTCTTTGGTGTTTTTACATTTGTTGTTGGAAACATTACAGGGAACAATGTTATAATGAAGTTTTACCATAAACACGTTCTAAAATTAATTTAAATGAGATTTGTCTCAAGTATGATCTGCTGGTTAATGAGGCACAAAGAGTGTTAATTTAATAGTCTCTTTTTAAAAAGGCTATTATAAATTGTTTCAATAAAACTTTTAGAAATTTTTAACTTTAAAATTACAAATATACTAACACTTTTTTATCATTCACTTAAGAAGTGAATAATTGAGTACCTACTATGTTCCAAGTAGTATTCTAGGCATTGGGTATTCAGACATAGTCCCTGCAGCATTCATGAAGATTATAGCCAAATTCAAAAGAAGATCATTTTTTAAATCAAAATTCATAGGTTCTGGGAATTATTTCATTGTATGTATAAACCTTTTAACTTAAAAATATAGCATCAGTCTTATCGACAAATTAAATCAAATGCAGCAAAACATCATATTTGCCAACTCTGTAAATCACATGAAAGAATAAATGTTAGCAATAGATGAATGGAAAACATAAACAGGCTAGCAGAAAATGATTAGTTCACTTTACTTACAAGGTCATAAACAACAAAAAGAAATATCAGAACATTTATTTCCTTCTTAAAAAACCTTTTTAGAAAATGAAAAATTATTTTTTCCATTTGGCAAACACTGATTTTTTTTTTTAGCTTAATTTCTCATACCAGAGACACCAACATGACTTTTCACACCAACACATAATAGCATCCATGAAAACTAGCATTCCATAAGTCATATTTCTTTACATGGCTGCTGAGTTACCATCAAACTATATTGTCTTTCTCAAGAGGTCTATTAGAAAGAAATATGGTTGTTAAAATATTATTCAGTATTTTAGGTGAATTTCATTATCATATTAAGAAAAATGGCATTTTTTAGAAAAACAGTAGCTTCTTAATCTCCATAGAACCAGCATATAAAATTCTTCACTTATTTCCATCACACAAGCCACTGTCAATATCATCGGTGGAGAAAAGGCTATTTGGAATTTTAATCTTAACTATGATTTGGCATAATATCTGGCTTCCATTTTTTAACAATCTCTAAAACAGAGCCCTCCACAAGCCCTCTCAAAAAAGGATCTCAGCCGGGCGTGGTGGCTCACATCTGTAATCCCAGCACTCTGGGAAGCCGAGGCAGGAGGACTGCTTGAGGCCAGGAGTACAAGACCAGCATAGGCAACATAGCAAGACCCCCATCTCTACAAAAGATTTTTTAAAAATTAGCCGGGCCTGGTGGTGTGTGCCTGTAGTCCTAGCTACTTGGAAGGCTGAAGCAGAAGGATCACTTGAGCCCAGGAGTTCGATGCTACAGTGAGCTACGATGGTGCCACTGCACTCCAACCTGGGCAACAGAGTGAGACCCTGTCTCCAAAAACAAGAAAAGAATTTCAAATTTATTTCCATTTATCAAAATATAGCCCATTTTAATTCCTAAAGCCTAGGTGCTCAAATCTCTTTGCTAAACTGACATATCAGTTTAGCGTCATTCCCTACTATACACTTAACGAAACAGGTAAATATAAATTCCAACTCAAATTTGTAATTAACAATGCCAGGCAACCAGATTTAGTTATAGTGGATCTCTATAAATACACATGTGCAGAAAAGAGTTAACACAGCACACCTGAGACTGCCTATCCTTAAAAAAGCCTGATTGCACAGTTGGCCCTTGGTTGGTACCTGCGAGCATACATTTTGGGAGAGTTCCCAACATTCCCAGAACTGGTAAAAGTGGCTCACTGTGCCGAAACGGTTTGTACAAACAATATAGTTTAGGCTAAAGATGTGCTTTGCTTCAAGGATTCTGGAATTTTAGCACATGCTAGCATAAGGGTGTCTGTATGATCAGCCCCCAGTAAAAACCTTCGCCACTGAATCTCTAATGAGCTTTCCTGGTAGACAACATTTCGCCATATTGTCACAATTCAATGCAGGAGGAATTAAGCATCTCCTGTGCGACTCCACTGGGTTAGAGCTCTTGGAAGCTCGTCCCTGGTTTCCTTCAGACTTTGTCCCATGTGCCTTTTTCTTTTGCTGATTTTGCTTTGTATCTTTTAGCTGTAATAAATCACAGCCATGAGTATAATTATACCCAGAGGCCTATGGGTACTCCTAGCAAATCACCAAAATCTGGGAGTTGTCTTGGGAACCTAAGACATAATGCACAAAAGTAAATTAATTGATGTGGTAAAGTGATGTCTATACCAATGAAAAATGTTAAATATATAGAAATTCGAAGTTATCCATTTTTGAAAGCTTGACTTGGGATCCCAGAATTAAAGGCCACTTAGACATACAAAAATTTTTTCTAAAATTTACCCAAAGGTTTATGGCTTCCTGCATTTTCACTGAAGTTGTCTGAAGACAATATTTGGATTTACAATTCTAGCTTATCTTTATACACCTGGACCCAAAATATCTACACTAAAAAATGTTTTATAGGCTCTTCAGAATATATAGATAACTTAATAAAGCAATCATCATAAGCACAAGAGGTCATTTTTAAAGTTCATTCCAAATTTAAGAAATAATTTTATTTATGTATAAAGTCAAGGTCTCTTTGCTAAAATCTATAGTAAAACCATAAAGACTTCCTAGTGGATGGCCCATATGAAAGATGTTCTAAGGTGTACCTTTCATTGAAGAAATAAAGTCTTTAACAAGATTTAGAAAAATCCCCTCTTCAAACCACTTTCTTCAAAAAAATTTAAAAAGTCCCCTCTGTCACTGATAAATACAACCAAATCAAGACTGAAGAACCGTTTAAGATGCCAAAAAAAGAGCAGAGGTATGTATTTCACTAAAAAGATAATAAAATCTTAAGGTATCCTATTCAATTTTATGAAATGACTGATATGATTCTGCTTATCTTTGTTAAATCAAGGAAGAATCACTGTTCACAAATAGAAGGGAACTTAAACTGTAAAGCCAAATTATGGTCTGGAAAGTTAGCCACCTTATTCTCTATAAAAAACATCCCTATAATTTTGATGCCATTTCCTTCATGTATTAAAATTTCTTTCATACATCTAATAAATTTAGCATTTAATCACTCTTAACTATCCCTATTAGTTCCCTTTAACAGCTTTTATGGTGGTCTTACAATTTATTTTTATAAACTTTACCGAGGCAAATAAAGTCCTCTCTGAAGAAAGGAACTGGCGAGAGTCAGCAGTGGTTTCACTATTGCTAGCTCTCTTCAATCTTCTCAACATTAAGGGGTAACTGACAGACGTAATGTCCAGAAGTAATATCTGCTAAATGTCTAAGAACAACTTGATTCTAATCAAAGTCCAGGGTTCAGTTTGGGTCTAGTATGTCCTTGGAAATCCTTTCTGTTTAGCTGTGGCAATACCAGATTAAGACTATCCCTGTGACCCAGAAGAAATCTATCTAAATATTCTATGATTTTAAACACATAGGTTCACTTACCACACCCTCAACACATTGGGTTTTGTCAGAAAGGGAGACAGACACCTCATAAAGGAGAGTTTGCTTCCTTTGAAAAGCAAATCAGATATGACCAAGGAATGAAATAACTGCAAAATGGTTTCACCATCATACTAACAATAAGGAAAAAATGTATGTTAAATGGAAAAAGCTTTCTCTCTCTCCTATCTCACTGAAGACATGAGTCAACAACTTTATTTAAGTAAAAATCTTAATGCCCAAAGAAATCAGGTATAGGCTGGAGGCCAAGTTTACCCTAAAAATTAACACGTTAATCTTTAAGGGAAAAAACAAACAAAAAAACCTCCTTTACAAAAGAAAAGCAAACTGTTTAAAATTACAGGCATTTTAAGCTAACTAATTTAAATGTGAATAAACAACTCCAAAATGATAACTAACTTTTCTCTTTTCCTTAATAAGCCATAAAAATCAAACTACTTCCAAAACAAATTTACAGTGTTTACCCTATAAATTATTATGAAAATAAAATCTTTACCATTTATTGGTCCTTTATTGATATAGCCCACAGGAAGAATCCAATTTCTCTTTACTTAAAAAAAAAAAAAAAACCCATCTAATTCATAATAACCGTAGTTACAGCACTTTGCTTTCATATTAAGAATTTCTCTCTTGTGAATGAATTCTGCTATTAAGGGTACTCTCACTACAGAAGTTAAAGAAAAACTGCAAGATGTTAACTGTGGGTCACCATTTTTTTCATTGTTTTCAGTTTTTTCCCAATGTTTGTATCTACTTGAATAACATTGTTTTGTATTATCAATGCCATCTTTAAGGTGGGCAAAATAATTCCTAAAAAGGCCCTTCCAAAGACAAATGAAAATTAACTACTAAAAAAAAAAGTAACACTAAACTAAATAACTTATATTGTAACAAGCCATTTCTCCTCATTTATGTCTTACATATTAAGCACACACACTCCTAAGAAAAATATCCTATACTAAGTAAGCATTTAATCTATGTGGCTAACACAGATTCTAATTTCACCTGAAGTATCATGTCAGAAGTTTGTAAATGACTATTAATTATATACTAGCAAATTTCAACATTTAAGTAGAATGGAAGTGCTAACTACATTGATCACAGGGAAACTAAAAAACAGCATTTTTTAATGCTAAATACTGCTTTTATTCATTAACATTGGTTAATGTAAAACATCATAAAGTAATATATTAACTTCTACAGCTCAAGACTAGGATGACTGTATTTAAATAGAGCCTATAAATTCCAAAGTATCATAAGACACAGTTACATTCAACTTTAGAAAGCTCCTAAAAGGTTATAAACTTTATTCAAATTGGTAAATGTGTATAAATAAATGATACACATACCCACACAGAATACAACTGTCAATCACAGTGCTGAACACCTTGTTAATTATTTAAGAACACTGCCAGTGATTCATGATATGAGTTTAGGAAAGTAAATATCATTTTCTGAGGAAAACTTCAGCTTTCCCATATTTAAAGGTGGGGAAATATTTCATTAATAAATATATTATGGTATATGAAAAAGTTTATAGGGTAATTAGAAAGGAACTGAGACCAAAAATGTAAAAACTATAAACTCAAACTGGAATTTATCAGATGCTGACTTTTAGAAGGAAAAAAAAAAGACAAGGGAAACTTAGAAAAATGGAAGAAAATTAATTTTGCACTTCTCATAATCCATTATAATTATTTTTTTGTCAAGAACTTCTGGTTAAGGTTACACAGTATATTAAGAATAAATGCTTAGCGCAAGAGACCAAATGCAGTTCCACATTTCTTTAGTATCAAAATTTTCAGTAACAAATAGAATCATTTCTCCTACCAACCACTCTGCCTATTAAATATACACTACTGAATGACTGATGGGAAATATTGAGGGGGGCTGGACATAAGGAATCTACAACACTCAAATCTAGAAATTCAATTTTAACTTCAGCTGCCATAGAGACATATAAAACATCTTAATATGTAGAGATGTAAGAGTTGATACATTAACAAAAGGAAAGTAACGTGTTATATGATTTACATTTTGAAGAAATACTTTAAAGCATTTAACAAGAATTATTCTTACTCAACCTCATGTTTAGTCTATTCTTAAAATACTATTTGGAGAAGTTTATATAGAAAGAGTTCATTTCACTTATGGGATGCATAAGAAAATAAGTTCTCAAATAATCAGGGTGAAATTCATTTGTTAGTTCACATATAAAGTTATCACAGGATATAATCATAAACATAATAGATTAAAACATATACAAAACAAAGCAACAACCATACAATGTTTTATAAAATTTCAAACTTAAAAGATATGCATTACATTACACTCCAAAGGTAAACAAACACCATAAAGGAAAAAGGTTTTCGTGTACAAAGAAGACATCATCAAGAGTCCAAAATTCCCTACAAGTCCCCAACTGAGAGTTCTTTTAGTTCAGGCAGCCTTTGACTACCTTCAGATATAAGCATTTTCAAATATAACACATTATAGGATTTGGAGAATTTTCTAAAGTACGATTAGATTCAGATCAGAGAAACTATAATAGGCATTCCAAAATTCTAATCCTTCACTTAAATTACCTAAATCAGGGTGAATATTAAAAATAGTGTGTGAGTAGGACATAGCAGCTGCAGAAGAAATAGAAGACAAAGAATCATAAAAGGTTTGTATTGTTATTAATAATCAGAACACTAAATGCACTAGTATTACCCCTGAGAAAATTTTCTAAAATACAAAAAAGTAATCCAAAAGTAATCCAAAGTAATTTGGATTAATAAATAAAGCAGGTCCCATAAACTGCTCAAAACTTAGACTTAAATCTTTCAAGTTAACAAGTGTATGACAAATATGGGACCCTGTGGTGTTTCTATATTCAAATCAAAAGTTAGGTTAAACTACAGCAAGTTTCCACTGCCACATTAAAACAAATATGACTTAACCAGAAGATAAAACCTCATTGTAGCAGTCAAGAAATTACAAATAATGTCACATAAACAATCATTCAAAGAAATTGAAAAGCATCTGAAAATCTGATCAAAAAACTTATGAATACAGGAATAAATTCTTCTTTTTCTTTTTTTCTTTTTTTTTTTTTTGGGGGGGTGGTTAGAGACAGGGTCTTGCTATATTGCCCAGGCTGGTCTCAAATTCCTGGCCTCAAGCAATCCTCCTGCCTCAGCCTCCCAGAGTGCTAGGATTACAGGCATGAGCCACCACACCCGGCCTAAACCATAATATTTCATCTATATTAAAGGTGTCCCTTTTTTCCACATTTGAATATCTGAAATTAGGATGGCCTTCGACCTGGGTTTTAAGTCAAGTTATTGCAGAAAGGAGTCATTTTTCCCCTGCCAGTCATCTAGGGGCACCATGAATCAAGACAGCTTTGAATCCTTGCCTCGAGGTATATTTGGACACTGCTGTGAACCTGAATCAGTACTGGTTTACATTTCAAATTCTCAGGAAAGAATTTTTTTTTTTTTTCCTCCCTCCACTTAGTGCCAACGTTGGGATGTGGACATTTCCTTTCTGACCCTCTCTGTAGAAATGTTTAATTCCAGCCGGGCGCGGTGGCTCACGCCTGTAATCCTAGCACTCTGGGAGGCCGAGGCGGGTGGATCGCTCGAGGTCAGGAGTTCGAGACCAGCCTGAGCAAGAGTGAGACCCCGTCTCTACTAAAAATAGAAAGAAATTATCTGGCCAACTAAAATATATATAGAAAAAACTAGCTGGGCATGGTGGCGCATGCCTGTAGTCCCAGCCAGTCGGGAGGCTGAGGCAGTAGGATCGCTTAAGCCCAGGAATTTGAGGTTGCTGTGAACTAGGCTGATGCCATGGCACTCACTCTAGCCCGGGCAACAGAGCGAGACTCTGTCTCAAAAAAAAAAAAAAAAAGAAATGTTTAATTCCCATTCATGTACTTTTAGATGAAGGGGTGTAGCCTTTCAGTTTCCCAGCTTTATAACAGCGCCCCCACCTTGAGTGTTTTCTTTTTCCCTCTCAGTGGCACATAAAATAATGGTGCATCTTAGAACTGATATCATCTTAGAATAAAATACAGTAAATCAAATGAAATTGTTTCTTCCTAATAATAAAAAGTAACAGCAATATTCATTAAAGAAAATAAAAATGAAGTGGTAAATACCTGTCATTTGGATACACTCTCAAAAGTCTTCTATCAAAATCACTTTCATATCTAAATCTCTCGTCCATTTCTTCACTTACTTCAGGATCTTGGTCTGGTCTATAATATTGTCTATCAAAAACATGATCCTCATTAAATCTGCGAAATCTTCTATCTGGAATGCCAGTCTTGCTTGCAAACCTTTGATGTTTTGTATTGGAAATGCCCACTTCTTCATTAGCTTTTTTAACAATTCTTCTATTCCTTAATTCAATTTCATCATCTAGTTGTCGATATCTGTCCTCTTCCAGTCGCCTTTGGTTCAAAAGCTCTTCATATGCCTCTGAAGGAGTTAAGACACCTTTCCTAGGACCCTCCAAATTTTCACAAGATGTTTGTATTTGTGAAGATAAATCAGGCTTAACTGGACTCACAGGTTTTTTATTTCTTTGACTCTTGGGCTATATTCAATTAAAAAAGCAAAAAGAAACCAATCTTAATGAGATACCATCACTTAAAAGGTAATTAAACCCTCAAATTATGCTTACTCTATCCATCTCAATGCTGACATTTAATCATCCCTAAGAAATACCTTTTCTTTTGGAAAAAAATCTGAAGAAAATTTTATCTGTTTACAAAACTTATTAAATATCAGTAGACAGGCAACAATAATATGGATAAGTGACTATAAAAAAAAAGGATAAACTAAATGTAAATTCCTATCCAAGCAGATATTAGGTATATTTTGGAAATATTACTTCAAAATATTTCAAATTAAATTCTTTCTCAACACAAAGAACACAGAAGGTGGTAAATGCTTTGGCCCTCAAAACATTGACCACCTTTAAATTTGCAAAAAATATATAGCTAGCAATTGTCAATATAAAAAACATTTAAACATAAAAAATAAATAAAAATCACTTAACAAAACTGATCTCTAAAATTAAATCTCCCCAATAAGGTTAAATGTTAAAATGTAGGGTAAGTTCTTCAATATGAGATAAAACAATTTCCAAAACTAAGTATTTAAATATCCTGTGTTTGATTTAATTTGGCTTACTTTTTCAAATATTTTCATAAAAACCAAGTGAAATGTCTAAAACATAAAAAACTTTTTGAGTACCAAATATTCAGCCTGTGTTATTAAAGATTTATTTTTAAAGCAAAACCTACCTCAGTATTCTTTTCTACCTGTCTGAATTTTTCACTGGATTCTTCCTTACCCCTGAGAAACTGATTGTATTCTTTGTTGCGTTCAAGTTTCAACCTTTCCTTAAAATAGAAATCAAAAGGCAATATTAACTTCAACTTCAGGAAAAAGTATATTACAGTCAAATTAGAATGTCAAATCAGAATCATACAAATCAGAACTCTTACTCAGAATCAAGTTTTACTAATAATTTCAAGGATAGATGTCATTGTAAAAATCAAGCAGGTGGGAGGGGGGAGGAGAGGATGGGTAAATTGATACCTTACGGGTATAATGCACACTATCTGGGTGATAGGCACACTTATAAACTTTGACTCAAACAGTACAAAAGCAATTTATGTAACCAAAACATTTGTACCCCGTAATATTCTGAAATTTTTAAAAAAGTCATTGTAAGGCACAGGAGAAGCAGGAAGAGGTCCAAGACCACCAATGTAGCTTGTAGTTCTTTCCTGCCACGTGAGAATAAGCATAGTTACATGATTTGGTCCATTAATACATGAGGTCTCTAACAGAAGGGAGCTGTTTCTTTTTATAAAACATCTCCATTTTATACTCTAGTAGTTTACAGAGCTTAGATGACATTTTCCAAAGAGCCATGCCCCATAAATCCAGAGAGTCCAGGCTTGTTAACCAACAGCAATTCTAGACAAATGAGATACACTCTGCCAAAAGCATTCATAGATAAATCTCTCCCACTAGTAAATACAATGAATGTCTGTCATGAGCACGTTTCTAAGGATATATGACGGGGTTACCTTTCTTCTTTTCTTCTCAAGGATACCTCCCTCCCCTAATCCCCCAACTCACTCCCCTACATACCTGCTGTAACAATTTCCTTCCCAAGGTTAAAGAAGGATCCTCGTTACATTTTAAATATAAAAAGGTAAAATTATTGTAGATACTAAAATATTATAATGAAATGTTCTGCTAAAACTAAAATATATTGCATTAGGAAATGTTCTTAAACCCTAATACCTCCAATGTCACTGAAACAATGCAATCTAAAAAAAAAATTAAAGAAACTAGATCTGTTTGTTGAAACTTGTTAACTGTCCATTTTATCTTGCATATTATTTCATGGTCTCTGATTTACCCTGGGAAGAGAGTCTCTACAAGAGGTGTACAGTGCTTTATCACAACCACCTCTAAAGAGTATGGACACATGTTAGTAGAATAACAGAAACACACAAAGAGTCCCTACCCTCAACCCCACGTAAAAGCTCACTATAGTCTCAGTTCCATTCGTTCCACAGATAACCATGTTACATGGTATAAACTTTGTAACTGAGAAACCAATGCTGAAAAAAATGAATTCTGAATATTCAATTATGTATAAATGAATACAGTAAAAGAATCAACATATTAAAGAAATATATCTCATTACATGGTAACAAATGTAATATTTAAACATTTCTTTTAAGCATCACAACTAGAAACTCCATGGATGGATTTTTGAAAAAGAAATATATTCAAGTATAGGGAAATTATGTAACCTTCTATTTGGCATTTAAATCAGAAGTGTGTTCTTTCATGATTTTGATGCCTTGGAAAACTGCTACCCACAATAACTACTCCTATCCACCTACCTTGGCAGATAACCTCTCACCAATAGGAAGAGAAACTCCCAGAGTAGATGGATCTGTTTCACCCGTGGTTAGAAAATTTTTCTGTATATATACACATTAAAAAAATATATTACCTAATTGCTTTTATAAAATGTTTCATAAATGTCTTTACATTCCACATTCTTAACTAGTATTGCATTATGCACAGCAAAAGAATGAAACGGAAATGAAGACAGAAACTACAAATCTACAGAGACCAGACCAAAAGCAATTGGAAAAAAGATAGTTTTTTTCTAATCAACAACTCCCCAAAAGGGAGAATCAGGCCTTAATTTTCATTTGCAATGCATATATATATATATATTCAAGATGATTAGAAGCATGGAAAAAAGAAAACTTTCCCAATATATACTCCTCTTCTAAGCACATATTCTTCATTCTCAGTCTTCTACTGTTCTTTTGTTCCTAATGCAAATTTAAACTTCCTCACAAATCTCCTTATGCATGCTACGGTAATGGGGTTTTTTCCTATTTTTTCTATAATTATATGAATGAATATCTACTGGAATGCCAGTAGATATTTAATATAAACTATGAACACTATCTCTTTATGTGTCCCTACATTCTTGTTCATTAAGCATTTAACCAGCAGTCAAAAGACCAAGGATTTATGACTACTCCCAACACTTATCAGTTGTGTAACACTGAACAGGTCAGCTAACTTCTCTGACAGACTTTTCTTCTTCTGTAGAATGCGAATGATACCTGCTCTGCCTACCTACCAAAGCTGGCGTAAGGAGGATAAAAAATGTAAAAGTTCTTTGAATACTATAAAGCAAATACAAGAGACTAGTAAAAATATACATAATCCTCAACTTTCTAGTACTTAGCGCTTAGTCAAATAATCTAGAATAAGTTACTCTTCTGCCTCAGTTTCTTCATCTGTGAAACAGAGATAATGCCATCTACATCAGTAGGTTATGAGGATTAAATCAATCAATACCTGTTAACTTCTAATTCCATGCCTTTTATTTATTCATTAAAGAAGCAATTATCGGCAGGGCGCGGTGGCTCACGCCTGTAATCCTAACACTCTGGGAGGCCGAGGCGGGTGGATTGTTTAAGCTCAGGAGTTCGAGACCAGCCTGAGCAAGAGCGAGACCCCGTCTCTACTAAAAATAGAAAGAAATTATGGACAGCTAAAAATATATATAGAAAAAATTAGCCGGGCATGGTGGCGCATGCCTGTAGTCCCAGCTACTTGGGAGGCTGAGGCAGAAGGATCGCTTGAGCCCAGGACTTTGAGGTTGCTGTGAGCTAAGCTGATGCCACGGCACTCACTCTAGCCCAGGCAACGGAGTGAGACTCTGTCTCAAAAAAAAAAAAAAAAAAAAAAAGAAGCAATTATCAACCATCTAATTAATACTTTCTAGGTGCTATTTTAGGTGGTAGGAAGACAAAGATAAGCATAAGTTCCCTATATTCTACAGATTTACGATTCAGTTAAGGAAACAGACATTTTAACAAATAACTACAGTACAATGTACTAACTGCTACAAAGCATTACATTCAAAATATTATGGGAACAGAGTGATTAGTAAAAGTGATTAATAAAGTTTCATTAAATCTGAGTTTACAAATGAGTTGTGCTACAAAAGCTAATTTGAAAGTTGGTTGTATAGGACTGTAAACTTATTTGACAGGGGAAACCAAGCCACATGACTAGAGCCCTGAGTCAGTGTACCTCCTATATGTTGAAGCACACTATAAACCCAATCATTTTGTAAAGTTATAAATGTATGAAAAAATATGAAGTTCCAACCCTGGGAAGGCACATAAAACATCCTTATTCCTTCACTGGGCAATTCCCCACTCCCAACACAGGTCTGGGATGATGTTTGAAATTTTCAATAAAATGAAAGAAATAAACAATAAGGACAACATAGTGAGTTTTTCGAAAAGCTGGATTGCAGTCATTCACTCATTCATTCAATAGATATTGAGCACCTACTACATGTCCAAACTCTTTGATATATTTCTTCATCAGTGAAGAAAACACATAGAGAGCCCTGCCCTCCTAAAGTTTACATTCAAGCAGAGGAAACTGACAAGAAATAATAAACATAATGAAGAATAATTGTCTAATATGCGAGATGGTGATAACTGTTATGACAAAAAAATTTTTTTAAAAAAAAGGCCACAGGCTGGGCACAGTGGCTCATGCCTGTAATTCTAGCACTTTGGGAGGCTGAAGCGAGAGGATTGCTTGAAGCCAGGAGTTCAAGACCAGCTTGAGCAAGAGCAAGACCCCATCTCTACAAAAAATAGGAAAATTAGCTGGGCGTGGAAGCCCAGCTAACTCAGGAGGCTCAGGCAGGAGGATTGCTTGAGCCCAGGACTTTGAGGTTGCAGTGAGCTAGGATGACACCACTGTACTTTAGCCCAGGAGACAGAGTGAGACCTTGTTAAAAAAAAAAAAAAATACAAATAAAAAAATTTTTTTTTTTAAACTCAGGCTACAGATAGTGCAGGCTTCTAGGGGAAGACGGTGGGAAGAACAGATATCAGAGTTCCCTTTTGGACATGTTCTACATAAGATACCAGTTAGATTTCTAAGTGAAAATGTCAAGTAGGCAGCCAGATGGAAAAGTCTGAGGTTCAGACAGACAAAGGTCTGGGTTGGAAATATTAATTTACTGATTCAATTTAAAAACTGTTCTTCTAAGATCATGTCCTTACTATGTTTAGATGGTCAAGCATCTTTTATTCTAAAAACCAGAAAGATGGTAGTTGTTTATTTTAATAGCTCTTCTTGGCAAATTAAAAGATTTTTTTTTTCCTTTAAATATCCATGCAATCCAAAAGTCAGGAAGCTGCAAGGGATCCAGAAGTGATACTTGGAAACCAAACATATTCCAGGGGTCCAAGAAGCTGCATCCACTTCCACCTATTCTATGTAGTTTCCTTTTTCCCTTCCTTTCCTTTCCACTCCCACCTTCTCAGATATCAACCAAAGATTGTCTCTTTCATTTTAAGGAAATATCACTCCTCTACCACAACTATATTCTTGATAATCCAACACCAAAAATCTCCTTCACATCCCTTTGAATTTAAAGATTTGTACCCCTTGATCTCTTATACTTTCATAAAGGCAATTTCTTCTTAAGCCCCCTCACCACCATTCTTTTTTCTCATCTTAGATTTATGAAGTAATACAAAATCTACAAATGAAAATGGTAGATATCTGATACCAGAGGAAAGCCCCATGCTACAGGAAAACCCCACCCACAAAGGAAGGGGTAGATAGTGATGAGGTACAAGCCCAGGGAGTCAGGCTGGGACATGAAAGACATGTGCCATGCTAAGGAATTTGAATTTTTACCCTGGAAGCAGTGAGTAGATACCGACATATTTAAGTCAGTTAGAGACAGGATCATTCCGGAACGTAGCATGGAGAATGGACTAAGAAATAGTGCAAGGAGATCAGTCAAGGAGCTGTAGCAGTAATTTAAGACACTAAGATTTGAGTCTCTACATGCAGAACTAAGGGTCCTAAAATAGCTATCATGCTCTTCATAGGTTACTTAAGGAAGTACAGTGTTTCACCTCCACCTAGCACATATAAAAAGTTAAAAAATCTACCTCCTTCTAATCTGATCCTAGACTATCTATCTACACTTCTATTTCTTACTACTCTCAAAAAAGAATAGTATTCTGACCCAGTCAGCCTGGTAAACCTAATATGCCTCATCTGATACAAAGCTGAATTCTGCCCTCTGAGTCCTCCTTCATTCTACACTGTGCATCTGAAAAGCTTTGTCTCAATTCTTCCTCTAGATTATCCAAATTCTACCTACCCTATAATGCCTTACAGAATAATAACTCCCATTATGAGGTCTTTCCTGATTATATCCTTCTTGTAATTATCACTGTCTGAACTGTATGAATGTTACCTCTACAACTAGATTCTAAGTCCCCTGAAGACAGGATCCATACCTGATGCATCTTCATGCTAAGTGTTTAAAAAATATTAGTTGCATGGTGAATGAATGTGTGAGATTCTTTTTTTAAAGTTTTATAAAACTATAAAAACTGTTTCTCTTTGTTTTCTAACCTAAATTTACAAATGCATTCCACAAATTTTTGGGTGTAAAAATATTGAGTAATCTAAATCCTGACAACACACAGTTTCAAACATCTTCAAATATCTTGAATATTCTACTATTTTATTAATCTTACTGTGATTAGCATAATTTGAGGAACAAAAACTAGCATGCTAAAAACAAATGGGTTTATAATAGCTGCAGAATATTTATAAAGGATGCATAAGAAAGCAACAAAAACAAATGCAAAGCAGGAATCAAAAGTAATAATTGTATTAATGGAAAATTATAATGTGTAGACTGCTATCTTGCTGAAAGCAAGGGTACAAAATGGTATCATTCAAACATCTCAAAATCACAAATGAAGCTATTTTTCTAATTGGTTTGAATCTCATAAATGCAAATGATTGCAAGCTACTAGATCTTTAAAAAAACAAAAAAGCAAAGAAGCTAAAGGAGAACATTTTGCAGGCAACCCTACCTTTCTTTTTGCTTGTGTAATGCCCTAAAGTCAAGGGAAACAAACCATTGATAAAATATATTCAGTTAAAGTTCATTCTCTCCAAGTGCAAGTCAGAATAAATAAGAGACTATTTGTATATTTGGAACAAACATTATAAAGCAGTGAAAAACTAAAGAATATCTTGGGATGACTAGAAACATCATGATTGTTTAAAATAATTTTAAAACCTAAAAAGTAAATTGCATTTTACAATAAGCCTTTAGCCATTATATAATTTAGCAAAATATACTTAAAATAAGGGTTCTGCTAAGTAAAACATTTTATCATAAAACAAAGACTTTGGTGGTTAAATATGTTAAATGAAATTGTATAAGCCTAGCCCATAGGAAAATAATTAGGAACTGGAACTCTACACGTGTCATTTTAATACACAGTTGGGGGTTGTAGAGGAGTAGGAAATTATAACTGGGCTACTTCAAACCATGAAAACTTTAACAAAAAACATGAACAACCAGGATTTACAATCTCACTTAAAATTAAAACGCACTGCCCTACTCCAAAGATAAAGAGTTTGTGTTATTCCACTGCACCATTTCTCAGCACCATTTTTTTCTTTATCAATTGTCATATATATGTCACTTAACTTTGTCTATAATACTACTCTGCTAGATAGCACTGAAAAGCTAAAAATTAACACATGATTAATATCTTACAAAAACAAATTTAGGAGATGAATTCTGAAACATAAGACCCAACTCGTTATTAATTACCTGAGTAAGATAGCGTCTGTAATCTTGCCGCAATTCCTCTTTTAGTTTATGTTTCTTCCGTTCATAGTCTTCCCCAAGTGGTAAACTTAATCCATAATCAATTCCTAGAAAGAAAATAACTTCTTAATATAGTTCATTTTCAAACCAATTTCAAGAAAGTTCTACCTCTTGAAACAAAACACAGTAAGAAAGAACACAGTTATATTGATTTTGAGACTAGGATCAGGATACCTTATGTTCTCAACGGGTAATATATTCACATAGTCAAAAATGTCATTCTCATCAATGAACTCTAACCACCCTGTTCTCCTGCCCAGAACAACCAACATTATTGTTTCTTCTGTCTCCTTCCAGAGATTTTTTATTCATCTATAGATACTTTTATATTATTGTATAGGTATGTGTGTGTGTGCGCGCGTGCGTGTGTATCATATCTACTTTTTCCCCTGTTAAAATAAATGGTCCTGCATTGTTTGGCACCTTGCTTTTTCAAGAACAGCGAAATTAAAGCAAAGAAAAGCTGATTATCCTCTCCATCTAATTTTACTCTAATTTCTACAGAAATAAATATCTAAAACAATTTTAATGTGTCTTTTTCAGTCAGGGAAAATTAACATAATTTTTCAGCATACAAGAATATTTTCACTATAACATGCTTCTAAGAATAATTATTAGGGTCATGAGTTGCTTAGGATGAAATTTCCAAAAAAATTTAAAGTTCAACCAATTCTGATTTCATATGAATGGATGTTAATTTTTTTTAATTCAAACTTAAAGCTGTTAAGGATGTTAACATTTCATGGTAGTAAAATATACACAATATAAAACTTACCATTTTAACCATTTTTAAGCATACAATTCAATGACATTAAGTACATTCAAATGTTGTGCAACCATTATCACTATCCATTTCCTTAATTTTTTCAAAATCCCAAACGGAAACTCTGTAGATGGATGTTAATTTTTAAAGCATAATTTCAGTTTTGGCCGGGCGCAGTAGTTCACACCTGTAATCCTAGCACTCTGGGAGGCCAAGGCAGGATAGCTCGAGGTCAGGAGTTCGAGACCAACCTGAGCAAGAGTGAGACCCCCGTCTCTACTAAAAATAGAAAGAAATTATCTGGACAACTAAAAATATATATAGAAAAAATTAGCCAGGCATGGTGGTGCATGCCTGTAGTCCCAGCTACTCGGGAGGCTAAGGCAGAAGGATTGTTTGAGCCCAGGAGTTTGAGGTTGCTGTGAGCTAGGCTGACGCCACGGCACTCTAGCCTGGGTAATAGAGGGAGACTCTGTCTCAAAAAAAAAAATTTAAAAATTTAAAAAAATTAAAAATAAATTTCAGTTTTGAGTAGTGTTTCCTTACATAGAATTCAAAACTCAAATTACATTTTAGGATAATGGCAATGATGACGACTGCACAACTTGTAAATATACTAAAAACCGCTGAATTGTACACTTTAAATCGGTAAACTTTGTGGTATGTAAATTATAGATCAATAAAACTGTTAAAAAATCAAATTATATACCTGTCAAATATTTAACAGTAAAATACCATGTCAAGAAACACAGACATCAGTGAGTTTCCAGGATTCTGAAGCCCTTCTCCCTTTTTTCAGTCCTGCCACATATATAACACTATAGTATAAAAAATAATTTCTAAACAAAATAAGAATTTTCCTTAGAGATTCAACTAAAAGCACTATAGATCAAATAACTGACTGCAGTTTATAAACTGCCATGAAAATCACCATTTTTGTGCCTTATTCCTCACAATGCAGCTAAATGATGGGAACTTATCATGAATGGGTCATATCACTGCTTTATTACATCACTGAAATATTTCAGGGGGAAAATGTCCAAAGTAGAATAAACATAAATGGATCTCTATTGATTTTTACAGAATACTAAATTCCACTTTCCACTATAAACACTGTGGAATTCTCTTGATAAACACTTCAGGCTTATTTAACTCCTTGATGATAGAGGATTCCTTACGGACACCTCTTAGACATGCTCCCAACTCTCTTCCAAAACAATCTAAAGTATTCCATATGCTTGGAATTTTAAATCATCCTAGAAAGGAACTCTTTCTTCACAAAAGAATCTAAACCTCATTTTTAAAGGTACAGAATTTAAGCCTAAGGAGAAAAATGGTTTGGATTCTCATGTTTAGAAGTATCATATATGAAATTAAACTATAAAATCCATGAAGGCAAGGTCCATGCTTTATTCAATTTTATAATGCCTGGCACACAAATTTTGCCCACGAAAATGTTCATCAAATAAATGTGTGAATGAACATGAATGAATGTCCAAACAAGAGGAAGGAATGAGAAAAGGGTAGAAAGGAATACACTATTCCTAATATTTCACTTCTGCTTTTAGTGCTCTGACTGCATATAGAGAGGATGCCTAGTAACTAGTAACCAAAGTTACATATCTCCCTCACATACAAGTCACAATGGATGTTATATTGTGTCAAGGAGAAAAAGACAATACTGCAAGGATGACACGGCCCAATAGGCTCAGCTTTCCCATGCCACTAACAAGCAATTTATAGCTTTCTGAAAGTCATGTGTTTAAGATGGTTTTTACTATGTTTTTTTGTTTATTTATTTGTTTAGTTACTATGGCTTTTCAATTCTACTTGGTGGGTTTATATGGAAGAATGGAAAGAAAAACGTGATTCATTTTCATTTATAAATTATTGTTCATATTAAGTTCAATTTTTATTTACCAAGAGTATTTATTTACTATTGATTCATATAGTATTGTAATAATTATCTTAGCAGACAAATAACAGATAATGCCTTCTGAATTATTCATAATTTTATTAATGTTTAATTAACAGAAAACACTAACTTTGTAATTCTTATTTTTGTCATCTGGTATGGTATTAGAGGTAGGTCACAGAAATAAAATTAAGACTGTATAGAACAATCTAAATGTACTACTCATTTTTAACTATGCATTAACAATGGCATCGCAATTGACTTAATGAGCTAAGAAACATGGTGAGACTTACTTAGTGAGATGTTGTCTTCTGATGATTCTAGTGGCAAGTAAAGCATTGGTGTCATTTTAGGGTCATATGAAGTGATGTCGCTTCATCAAGTACAACATCAATGACCCTAAGTTAGTTAACATTATACTTCAGAATTATAACAATTAGAGGTATTTGGTTTCTATAGCAGTTGTGGCTTAATAAAGTACACAATCTTTTTTAAATTAATTTACCTTCTAATTAATTTATCTTCTGCATTTGGATTTCCTCTTTTATGAAATGCCTATCCAACCTTTGGCCATTTTTAAATTGTCTTTTTTCTATTGAATTGTAGGCTATATAGATATACAGGAAGGATATATATTACACACATATGTGTGTTTGTATATATAGATATATAGATATAGGTATACGCACATATGCTACAGACATACAAACTGCAAATATATTTTTCTGCCCTATGGCTGCCTATTCACCTTTTTAATTATCTTTCGATGAACAGTTCTTAATTTTAATGAACTCCATTAATCAAATTCCTTCTTCATGGTTACTTTTCAAGTCCTGTTTATGAAATCTTAACACCTCTCCCTGCCCCCACAAACCCCCACCTCTGCCCCAGCAAAGGCCCTGAAGACATTCTCCTAAGTGACCTCTAAGAGCTTTACGGTGTTAGGTTTACATTTAGGTCAATGACCCCTTCTGAATTAATGTTGTATGTAGGGTGAGGTACAGGTTACAGTTTATTTATTTTTTTGGTATGGCAGCTATCTAATTAATCCAGCACCATTTATTGAAAAGACCATCTTTTCCCCATTGAATTATGGAAGGATCTATGTTATAAATCAGATAACTGGTGGGTCTGCTTCTGTGCCCTCTATTCTGTTCCAATAGACTGTATGTCTAATCTTATGCCAAAACTAAACTTTATTAATCATGTAAGTCTTAGTATGTAATATTTTAAATCCTATTTATTCCTTTTCTTCAAGACTGTTGTTGCTATACAGGTTTTTATTTCCTTATAAATCAGCTTATCAAGAAGCCTGCTGGTACTGTATTTGACTCTACCCGTAGTTGAGGGAAACTGACATCTTAATGATACTGAATCACACAACCCATGAAAATGGTATCTTTTTCCTTTTACTCAGGCTTCCTTCAATGCTCTCAGCAAAGTTTTATACAAGTCTTGCACATACTTTGTTAGATGTACTCCTAAGTATTTGATATTTCCATGGCTGTAAACGTATTTTTTTCAATTTCATTTTCCAATTGTTCATTGCCATTATACAGAAATACAACTTATTTGTGTATCCTTGTACTAGATAACCTTGTAAAACTGACTACTAATTCTAACAGTCTGTAGATTCTTTGGGATTTTCTGCCTACCTAAACAATCAAGTAATTTGTGAATAATGAGTTTTACTCTTCCTTTGCAAACTTTATACCTTTTTTCTTGACTTATTGTGCTGATTAGTTCTTCCAGTACAATACTAAAATGAGTGAGTAATGATAGGCTGAGCACTGTGGTTCATGCCTGTAATCCTAGCACTCTGGGAGGCTCCGAGGTGGGAGGATCCCTTGAACTCAGTAGTCCAAGACTAGCCTAAGAAAGAGTGAGACCCCGCCTCTACTAAAAATAGAAAAAATTAGTTGGGCATGGTGGTATGCACCTGTAGTTCCAGCTACTAGGAAGGCTGAGGCAGAAGATAGCTTGAGCTCAGAGTTTGAGGTTGCTGTGAGGTAGGCTGACGCCATGGCACTCTAGCCTGGGCAACAGAATGAGACTCTGTCTCAGGGAAAAAAAAGTAATGATAGAAGATATAAGATAATCTTGTGCTGTTCCTGAATTCAAGGAAAAAGCAATCAATCAATATTTTACCATTAAGTATGATGTTAGATGTAGAACTTTTTATAGCTATACTTTATCAGATTAAGGAAGTTGGCTTCTAAACCTAAATTGCTGAGAATTTTTATCATGATGGTGATAAATTTCAAATGTTTTTTCTACATTTATCAATAATCATATGATTTTTTGCCTTTATTTTGTTAATATGATAAATTATACTGATTGATTTTCAAATATTGAATGAATTTATTCCTGGAATAAACCCCATTTAAACATGACACATACATAGTACTTCTCACTTTGCATGGTACTACAGGACCATAAGAATGACCATGCAAGCTAACACAGTGCAACAATCTTACAAATCCATAGGGTGCAGGCACAGTGGCTCACACCTATAACCCCAGCACTTGGAAAGCCAAGATGAGAGGATCACTTGAGCTCAACAGTTGGAGACCAGCCTGAGTAACATAGCAAGACCCCTTCTCTACAAAAAATTTTAAAAATTAGCCAGGTATGATGGCACACAGCTGTAGTCCTAGGTACTTGGCAGGCTGAGGCAGGAGGATAGCTTGAGCCCAAGAGTTTGAGGTTACAGTGAGTTATGATCGCACCACTGCACTCCAGCCTGAGAAACAGAGTGAGACCTTTTCTGGGGCCGCGGGGGGGGGGGGGGGGTGCGGGGGGCGCAAGGGATGGGATTAAAAAAAAAAAAAAAAGGAAACTACAATTGCTCTATGACCTCCACTAATGTTTATCAAAACTGTCAGTTATAAATATATAGAGTAAATAAAAAATAGTAAAACTAACAATTATTTAGTATGTTGAAATTTAAAACATTATAAGCTAGAAGCATTGAGAATTAAAATGCTTTCTTCCTTTATAAAGAATAATTTTTATAGCAACAAGCTGAATGGGAAAAATAATAAAAAAAAATAGATAAAAAAAAAAAAGAATAATTTGAACATTGCTTTCTTTCTCATCACATAGCTTCCAATATGGTATGCACATCTTTTCTGTGCTTTGACAATCCTAATGTTTAAAAAAGTCTAATCCATGAACATGGAATGCCTCTCCATTTATTTAGACATTTAATTTTTAAATCTTCTCAGTCATGTTTCATAGTTTTCTATGCGTAAGTCTTGCATGGTTTTGTTAACTTTATTCTTAAGTATTTTATTCTATTAGATGCTTTTATGAATGGGATTGTTTACTTGATATAATTTTCAGATTATTCATTGCTAATATATAGAAATACAGTCCATTTTTGTATATTGATCTGATATCCTGTGAACTTGAATTCATTTATTAGTTCTAATAGTTTTGTGGGTTCCTTCAGATTTTCTATAAACAGAATCATGTCATCTGCAAATAAAGTTAGTGTTATTACTTCTTTCTAAACTTGATGCCTTTAATTTCTGTTTCTTCCCTCATTACACTGGCTAACACCTTCAGTACAATGTTGACTAGAAGTGATAAAAGCAGACCTCTTTGCCTTGTTCCTGCTTAGGAGGAAAACATACAGTCATAGACCATTATGTATGACATGGCTGGAAGTGTTTCACAGATACACTTTTTCAAGAATAAAAGTTCTCTTCTTATCCTAGTTTGTTAACAGTTTTTATCCTAAATGGGTGTTTGATTTTGCCAAATGCTTTCTCTGAATCTACTGAGATGATCATGTCCTTAATTCTATTAATCAGGTACATTACATTAATTAATTTTCAGATATTAAAGCTAAACTTACATTCCTGGGATAAATCTCTTGGCCATAGTGTATAATCATTTTTATATGTTGCCAGATTCACAATTTGCTAATATTTTATTGAAGATTCTTGCATCTATATTCGTAAGAGATACTGGTCTGCAGTTTTCTTGTGAAAACTTCATCTGGCTTTGGCATCGGGTAACACTGGCTAAACAAAATGTGTTGAGAAGCATGCCTTCCTCCCTTTTTTTATTTTTGAAAGTTGTGAAGAAATTCTTTAAATGTTTGGTGGAATTCATCAATGAAGTTATCCGGGCCTGGGCTTTTATTTTGTGGAAAATTATTAATGACCAATTCAATTTCTCTGTATGTTATAGATCTATTCAGATTTTCTACTTCTTCTTGAATCGGTTTCAGTAATTTGTGTCTTTCTGAAATTTGTCCATTTTGTCTTAGTTGTTTAACTTGTTGGTATAACAACACACTCACTATATTAGATAGACAAGTCAGCAAACACTAAAGATTTAATAGTGTTAATCAGCTATGTGAAATTCTATTTGTATTTACCTTATAACATTATTTCTGTTCCACTTACAAAGAAATTCAATAAAAGCAAACACTTCAATAGTGACTATGATGGTTAATTTTATGTGTCAACAGTCGGCTGGGACAATTCACAATTGCAGAGATGTGGAAACAACCCAAGTGCCCATCAATACAAGAATGGATTAATAAAATGTGGTATATGTATACCATGGAGTACTACTCAGCTATAAGAAATAATGGTGATATAGCACCTCTTGTATTATCCTGGATAGAGCTCGAACCCATTCTATTAAGCGAAGTACCGCAAGAATGGAAAAATAAGCACCACATGTACTCACCATCAAATTGGTTTTAAATGATCAACACCTAAGTGCGCATATAGGAATAACATTCATCGGGTGTCAGGCAGATGGGAGGGGGGAGGGGTTTACATACATAATGAGTGCGATGCGCACCGTCTGGGGGATGGACACGCTTGAAGCTCTGACTGGGGGGGCGGGGTTGGGGGCAAGGGTAATATAACGTAACCTAAACATTTGTACCCCCATAATATGCTGAAATTAAAAAAAAAAAAACCAGTTGGCTGGGACATGGTACTCAGATATTTGGTCAACATTATTCTTGCTGTTTCTGGGTGGATGTATTTTGGATGAAATTAACATCGGGTAAGATTTTTAGATGAGGCCGGGTGCGGTGGTTCACACTTGTAATCCTAGCACTCTGGGAGGCCAAGGTGGGAGGATCTCTCAAGATCAGGAGTTCGAGACCAACTGAGCAAGACTGAGACCCTGTGTCTACTAAAAATAGAAACAAATTAACCAGACAACTAAAAATACATAGAAAAAATTAGCCGGGCATGTTAGCACATGCCTGTAGTCCCAGCTACTCGGGAGGCTGAGGCAGGAGGATCACTTGAGCCCGGGAGTTTGAGGTTGCTATGAGCTAGGCTGATGCCACGGCACTCGAGCCTGGGTAACAGAGTGAGACTCTGTCTCAAAAAAAAAAAAAAAAGATTTTAGATGAGACGAACATAAAAGCAAATCAGTGGACTTTGAGTAAAGAAGATTGTCCTCTTTTAACATGCCTGGGCCTTATCTAGCCAGTTGAAAGCCTTAATAGAACAAAGACTGACATCCTCCAGGCAAGAAGGAATTCTGTCAGCAAACAACCTTCATACTTCACTTGCAACACTGGCTCTTCCTTGGGTTGCCAGCTTTGCTGGCCTACCCTGTAGATTTTGGATTTAACAGTCTCCATAATCCCATGAGCCAAGTGTTTAAAATGAATCTCTCTTCTTCCACATCCTAACTGGTTCTGTTTCTTGAAGAATTCTAACTATTACAGTGGTATTTTGTTTTATTTATTTCTGAGTTCAAAGTAAGGCTTTTCTAAACTTTTTTTTTTTTTTTTTTTTTTTGAGACAGAATCTCCCTCTGTCACCCTGAATAAAGTGCAGTGGCATCATCATAGCTCACAGCAACCTCAAACTCCTGGGCTCACGTGATCCTCCGGCCTCAGCCTACCGAGTAGCGGGGACTACAGGCATGCACCACCATGCCCAGCTAATTTTTTCTATTTTTAGTAGAGACAGGGTCTTGCTCTTGTTCAGGCTGGTCTCGAACTCCTGAGCTTAAGCAATCCTCCGGCCTCAGCCTCCCAGACTGCTAGGATTACAGGCTTGAGCCACTGCTCCCAGCTGGCTTTTCTAAACTTAACCCATCTTTTTCTTTTTATTAAATTAAAAAATGATACTGTGCTTAAAAAAGAATAAATAAAAACAATTTTCTAATTCATTAAATTTTATTTTAAAACTTATTGAAAATATTAATCAATTTCTCCTTAATATGAATTTAGTTACTTAAAATATTGCCAGATTAAAAGCCAAGTTCTCTTCCAAAGGGCACAATATTGTACTGACTCAGTGAATCTTCAACTAACATTTACTGAGCACCACCCATGTGCCAAGTACTTGGCTAGGCTTGGGGAAGATAAAGATATATAAGCCTTTGCCCAAAGGAACAGCATCTAGATAACTCACCATTAGCAAATAATTTCAGTATAACATAGTGCTATTTGACATTTTCCACAACTTACGGCAAATACCAATCAGTGGTATGCAATGAACTTTCCTTTACCCAAGGATAAAAGCTGGTTGTTAACAGTTTTACATCAGGTCTGGGTTGCTTTTTAATCTCAAGAGGTCACTGTCATGTCCCTAATACTATCAATCACAAAAGTCATATCTTCAAATGCTAGGACCAATGCTATCATGTACAGAAAAAGAAGAGAGGGTTATAAACATGGATGCACAGCCTAATTATGAAATAATATACAAGAAACTGCGAACAAGGGAGACTGGAGGATAAGGTTGGGAGGGCAAAGAATTTTCATGCTATATCACACTCTATTCAATTATTTTGCCACACGCATGTTTTTATTTCTTTAATGGAAAATACAATAAGAACAAAACGAAACCCTCAAAGTAATGCTTTCATCCTCATCACTGAGCCAGGAACTATATTTCAAAAGCAGTGTAGAAAAATCTATTGATGTTGGGTTAAAATATATGTATATATAAATAATGTTAAAAAATACTAGCTGCATGATTTCATCTATTAAAAACATCTTCCAGGATACAGAAAGCATCAAAATCAAAGAGTTAATGCTCAACTTCTCTAAGGAAGAGAAAGTATTAGAGATAATCTTTTTTTTTTTTAAGAGAAAGGGTCTCACTCTGTCACCCAGGCTGGAGTACAGTGGTACAACCATAGCTCCCTGTAACCTTGAATTCCTGGACTCAAGTGATCCTCCTGCTTCAGCCTCCCAAGCAGCTGAGGCTACAGGCATGTGCCATGATACCCAGTTAATTTTTACATTTCTTTAAGAGAAGGAGGCCTTGCTATGTTGCACAGACTGGTTTTGAACTCCTAGGCTCAAGCAATCCTCCCGGTCTTAGCCTCCCAAAGTGCTGGGATCACAGGCATGAGCCACTGTACCCAGCCTAGAGACAATCTTTAACTGAGTTATGATAGACCTAAATTTAAAAGATTAATAGAAGCATTTCTCAACAGTAATAGTTATTAAGCATGATGAGTTAGTGGGAATTACTTTCAGTGAAATAATCACAAATGTAATGCCTAGAAATGGTTTAGAGAGATAGATCTCATTTGCTTTTATAGATCATTTTTATTAATAGCTAACTCTCATAATTTAGTAATATCTGAGTTAATGTGACAAAGAATAAGCCACATGGAAAACCATTATTCATAAATATTTGTATCTAGCAGAAATGAATTTATAAAATCATAATGTTACATGATAGTTGTACTATGAACTATCAATAGATTACCTTCATTGACTAAAAGCATTATTTCTGGTTTATATAATACTGATTGCTACTATGCTTAATTACTCAAACTATGGTGTCACAGAGTTTTAAGTCAATACATAATTTCCAAGTTTGACCTACATTAGACCAGTTTTATATAATTCCTAGATAAGACCACTTAAGGAAAACTCTTAGCTACCAAATTATTTTACATATTTTCCAGTGTCAAAGACTATATATTTGGCCTAATTTTAAGCCCTCAATTATTCAGGCAAGAAGTCAGTAACTGAATGCTTACAAGATGTCAAATTATATATTAATTTTTAATAAAGATTCAATGCACATCAAAAATAACTATGGTTTCAGTTGCCAATAAAAGCAGCATTCTATGAAAAGTAAAGTCTACATACCCAAGAGAATTGGTTTTATTTTTGCAATGGGGGCATTAATTCATTCAAAACATCTTTTACAGCTAGGCACAGTGGCTCATGCCCGAAATACTGGCACTTGAGGAGGCTGAAGTGGGAAGATCGCTTGAGCCCAGGGGTTTGAAGTTACAGTGAGCTATGATGATTCCACTGCACTCCAGCCTGGGTGACAGAGTGAGATCCTGTCTCTTAAAAAAAAAAAAAAAAATCTTTTCCAAGCACCTAAGTGCTGGACACTGCTAGGCAGTGGAAATACAATGGCAGGCAAGCTGTCCTGCCACTGTGGTTCAACAGAGACCTGAACAAGTTCAAAATACTCTTCAAGGGGAGAATCAACTCCATAGGAGCATATGGTGGAAATGGTGAACTCAATCTAAGAGAAGCAATAAAAGGATAAAATTATCATACAGGAAATAAGCCATTGAAGGGTTTAAGCAGAGACTAACATGATCAGATTTGTTTTTTGGAAAGATATCAAAAATCATGCAGAGACTTAGTAGACGGAGTAAGACTACAAAACAAACAATAACAACAACAAAAAAAAAAACACTAGGTTATTTCGAAAATCTAAGTGAAAGACAAAAGAGGCCTGCATAAAAAAATATCAGTGGGATTAGAGAAAAGTGAACTTATTTGAGATTCTGATGTAAGAATCAACTTGTATAGACTTGTATAACTGCTTGATGTAGGAGGTAGGGGAAGAGAGAAATCAAGGATGACTACATAGCCAGCTCACTGAGATTGGGAGCACTGGAAAGTTGTATAAATTAGTTTTGTACATTATGATTTTGAGCCTATGATATACAAGTACAGATATCCAGTGGGAAATTAGAAATATGGGTCTAGAGTTCATAAAAGACATCGAGATAGAGATACAGATTTAGTAGCCATGAACACACTTATGGTAAATAAAGCCCTGTGAGTGGATGTGGTCACTCGGAGAGTGTATGAAATGACAAGAGGGCCTATTTCAGAACCCCAAGTAACAACAACTAAGGAACAGGCAGAGGTCATGTCTTTAAGTTACACTTTAAACTCTCCATTATTTGTGAATATAATGATCAAAGAATAATTCTTAAATTTTTAAGATAATTCTCAAAAATCAAAGAACTAATTTTAAAAAGATGTAAAAGAGGAAGGGAAATTAAAATTTATTGTGCACCAATTACATGCCAGTCATCTCTCCATCCTTTTTTTTTTTTTTTTTTTGAGACAGGGTTTTGCTCTGTAGCCCCAGCTAGAGTACAGTAGTATCATCATAGCTCAACTGCAACCTCAAACTCCTGGGCTCAAGGGATCCTCCTGCCTAGCCTCCCCAGTAGCTGGGACTACAGGCATGCACCACCATGCCCAGCTAATTTTTCTATTTTCTGTAGAGACAGGATTTTGCTCTTGCTCAGGCTCGTCTCAAACTCCTGACCTCAAGCAATCCTCCCACCTCAGCCTCCCAAAGTGCTAGGATTACAGGCGTGAACCGTACCCGGCCCTCCATATGTATTTAATTACTGACCACAACAACCAATGGACACCCTTGAGGCTCGGTCTCGGGGGGTTGGGAGGGCATGGGCAATATACTTAACCAGAACGGTTGTACCCCCATAATAAGCTATAATAAATAAAAAAAAAAAAAAAAAAAAAAAAGCTAACATACCACTTTTTCTAGCATTAACAGCAGTAAAATTATAATAATAATAACAACAACAAAAAGCCTACTTTTCTGCTTACTCTTATAAAATCTTCCTGGCAGTCATTTCCTCTGATGTGATTACATTTACATACAATTTTAATTAAAGAACAACTAATAAATGTTTCAAGCATAGGAAAAAAAAAAATAGATGCTGTAAGATAAGGAAACCCTTATTTAACTCACAACAGGTCACAAAGGCATAATTGAGCCCGTTCCAAAGCAAGCTGCAACCCTAGAATTTCGAAGTGATTCTGTCTGACCTTAGTAATTTTAGTGCATGAGAGAACACACTATTAAACTTTTTAAAAATTATCTCTTGGAAGAATCAAAATTTGGATTCATAAAAATTTAGGGCTGGTAGATAATCCAATTAATTTTATACATAAAGTAACTGAGAGAGTGCTCACTTTGGCAGCACATATACTAAAAATTGGAACAGTACAGAGAAGATTAGCAAATTAAATTTTAAAAAAGAAAAAAAAGAAATTGAGAGTCTTAGAGATTAAAAACCTTTACCAAAAATATAATCCTTTAATGCACTAAAGCTATATATTAGCTAATAATTTGTCAGAGAATCAAAATTTAAAGAGTTATCTACAGATCTGATAGTAAAAGTAGGGCATTCACTTTGAGCTGTTTTTCTAGTAGAGAGACACAGAGCTCACTAACTGTTCAGTCTCTTGGCCAGCATCCCTTTGTATCCGTGGAATACAAAGGCAAAGTAGCTAATAATGTAGGAGTATACTTATAGCCAAGAAAAATCATCCATATGAGAACAATACTTTAAACAAATGAACTCATCATATTTGACTTTCTTTTTTGTGAAAAAGTTTCGGTCATCATTAATAATTCACAAGATGCATATTAAAAATACTCATGCATTTTCTTGTAAAAAATGTATACCTACAAACAAGGTGAAATGTTTCTAAATATTTTCATACCAAACCATAATCAAAGAATCAATATGGCTACAGTATTAATTTCTTTACAATTCCGCTATGGTCATCAATAATTAAAATGGTATTTTGTCAAATAGTATTTTGTAGCCTTTAAGCATATTTTCTTAGATTTTTAAACAAAAGCAAGCCCACCATTCTTATAGAACAAGTAAGTTTCTCTTCTCTCTCCCACACACAAATTCCATTCAAATTTTTCAATTTTTAGTTATGTTATACCTGCTATGATTTCCATAAATCATAACCAAGACAGCATCATATAAAATGAGCACAAAGTTCTCAGTATGAGTTATATTTCATATGTAGATCATATTGTCATATATAAGATCTCAGAAAGAAAAGTTACTAGGATTCTGAAGAAATCTTTGTTTCTGACAAGACAAATCTCTTTCACAACAGTCTTCATAGGATATCTTAAAAATCAGTTTAGCACATCTAATGACGTACCTAATGAACCCATGGTCTGTTGACTGTTTGGTGGTATGTTCTCCTTGGCCATAGAGATTAATATTTTACTGTTTTCAGAAAGTTTCTCTGATGCCTTTCCCTGAAAGAGACATAATATTTACAAAAGGGGGAAAAAACCCACAAAATATACAATTAATGTCAAAACTTTAATTAAACAGCTTGATGAAATTACATAGCACATCATAGAAGAAATTTAAGTATAAGGGTTTGAGGAATTAACCAAAAGTATTTAAATATTGTAATAAATATTCTAATATTTAACTCATTCACTTATCAACAAATATTCACTGAATTCTTATTAAGTGCCAAGCATTTTGCCAGGTATTGGAAATACATGAGTAAAAATAATTTAAGAATTTCTGCCATCAGAGAGCTTATAAGCTACTGGGGGTACACATAGCAAACCTAATACATGATTAGATTATGTGATATGTAGAATGTGACATGGAAGGGCTATGGAAAAAAAACTAAGCAAGTTAAGGACACCCAAAAATGCTTATGGAAGGGCTGCAAGGCCTCACTGTGCAAGTGATAACTCAAACTAAGACTTAAAGATTATTATTTAAGTACTAATTAATATTAGAGCTTATAATAAAGCTATATTTAAAGCTATGTACTCCAACCTATGTAACTTCAAACACTAAGTTGGTCCTAACTACTAGAGAGTGGTTAAGAGGTAGACTTTGGAGCTAGATGAAGGTTCCAATCCTGGGAATCCACCACTGCATCTACCTGACAAATTACCTAATCCCTTTGAACTTCACTTTTTTGATCTATATATAAAACAAAAAATTTCACCTACTTCACAGGGATATTATGATTAAATGAAATGATATATGTAACGTTGTTGGCACAACTCATTGTACATGGCAGATTATGGAAGAAAGGCAACCTAATATGGTCAGAGAACAAGTACTGGAGGTGGGCTGCCAGGGATCAAAACCTAATTCCACCAACTCTATCATCTTACTCTCATGACTTCACTTGCCTCAGTTTACTCACCTGGAAAATTACAATAACAGCACTTATGTCATAGATTACTGTAAAATATAACCTGTAAGACTATGCCTTGTCCCCAGTAGCACTAAATGTTAGCTATGTGAGTAAAATTACTTTTTAATTAGAGTGTCCATATTATTTATCATCTCAACCAGGATACTGTTCAGGACAAATACTAAACTAGATATGACACCAGACAACAGGTAAACCAGGATTGTCTGAGGCAAACCAATATATATGGTTACTCTCATTATGATAAACCGTAAGGCAAAAATTAACCTATATGCTATATCTTATTACATACACTGAGCCCTGAGAGAAGGTGCTACATCTGTCTAGATTAGTGTTGTATTCTCAGAGCTTAGCACAGTACCTAGCACAATCTCAATAAGTATTTGTTAAATGGATAAGTTACTTTCACCAAAACAAAGAAAGCTTTATATTGTTTTCATATACAATCATTTTAAGAAATTTATGTTCTGAAAAGCAAATAGTACAAAATAAACTACCCTAATAAATTCACTTTTGTAGATTTCAAAAATATTTTTTTAACTGATTCATTAAATTGAACTTTCTCACATAGAATATGAGAACTTGCTTTTGTATCTGTTCTGTTTATATTCTGGAAGTTCTTTGTACTAAAACTGGTCTCCTAATCATTTTATGTAGCAAAAAATTGTTCACTAAAACTCTAACAAGAGAGAAAAGAACCACTGTGAGATACAAACCACCACGAAAGAAAAAGTGCATTCAAAATCACTGAAATCTTGTCTGGAGTCAGGCTCTCAGGGTTAGAATGACAGCATAGCCAAACTAAAGTATGAAAAAGAATATTCTCACTCAGTGTAATAGTAATCTTCAGAGACAATTTTAATGAAACAGGCTAGAAGAAAATTATTAACTTTACCTTCATTTCCAAGTAAGGTGGATCACTTTCCAATTCTGCTTTGTCTTTGGCCAATTTGGCTTTTCGTTCTTCAATAAATTCATCCAAATTATCAGCCATTTTGCAGATTCTTTAAAAAAAGATCCTCAATGAGCACAACTATATCACAGTATTGTTAGCCTAATTATTAACAGTCACACACCACATATTTAGTATTAAATCTCACTTACCAAATTGAGAACAAGCTTAAGCTTGATCGTAAATATGCCTGCCTACTTTATTTCCCAATTCCCCTAAAAAAACCTACAATATACTTTAAAATACCTGAAAAGAAATAAAAACAAACTACTACTACCACCATCTGTACACGCCCCCAAAAAATATAAACCAAAAAAACCCTTTAATCCTTAAGTCAAAACACTTTTTCCCAAAAAAGGTTTAACTATTTGGAGACAATTTCTAACTTATAGAAAAGTTACAAGAATAAGAATACCAAGAATACCTAGAAAGCCTTTACTAAACCCCTATTGTTAAGATTTTGCCCTACTTGCTTTATCCTTTGCTTGTGCACACAAGGTCATTCTCTCCATACAAACACAATTTTTTCTAAAATTATTCAGAGGGTAAATTACATATATCATAGCCCTTTGCCTCTAAATTCTTCAGTGTGTATTTCTTAAGAGCTGGGTTATTTTCTTACATAATATCAATATAATTATCAACTTTTGTAACACTGACTTTTTAATCTAATCTATCGTCCATATTCCAATCTTTTCAACTGACTCAATAGTGGCCTTTGCAGCATATTTTTTTCCCTTTCCAGTTCAGGCTCCCATCTAGGTTAGGTATTAGAAATCACTGTTACGTATCTTTAGCCTTCTTTAATATGGAATATCGTCACAATCTTTTTTTGTCTTTCATGACATCAATAGTTTTTTATATAATCTATCTACTACCTACCCTTTTTAATGAAACATTCTTCATCTGGGGTTTGCCTGATGTATCTTCATGACTAAATTCAGGTTAAACATTCTCAGAAGAAATACTATTTAGGTGATGTTGTGTCTTTCTCAAGGTGTTGCCAATAAAGGCACATGATATCCACCTGCCCCTCATTAGTGATGTTATTTTTTAATCACCTGGTCAAGATGTTGTCTGATTTCAGAACTATTGTTCCCTTATAACAATAAGCAGACTGTAAGGAAATACTTTTAGACCATGCAACTATCCTAACTCCTGATCAAAATTTCCCCTTAGATTTAGCATCAATTGGTGATTCCTGATTGATCCATTCTTTGATTCTAGATAGCTGCAAAATGCTAATTTTCCAATTCCACCACTCCCTACACATGTATTTACCAGCTGGCACTTATTTATCAACCTATTGTAAGGAAGAACATTACCTTCATCCCCATTTATATGCTGGCATATTATTAATGTGGAATCAAGAATTCCTTTTTTTTCCAATAGGCCCTGGAATTGTTTTCAAATTCATAAGCTGTTTAATTATGAAATAATTTATATACCATAAGATTCACCCACTGTCATAAACAGTTACGTGAGTTTTCAAGTATCACCACAATCATGTTTTGTAATGCATCTGTCACCCCAAGAAATTCCCTCATGTCCTTCTGTAGTCACTCCCCACTCCCACTCCCAATTCAGCAGCCACCAATTGCTTTTCTGTCTCTATAGTTTTGCCTAATCCAGAAATTTCATCTAGATGGATCATACAATATGTAGTCTTTTGTATGGCTTCTTACACTTAACATAATGTTTCTGAGATTCATCTTTGTAGTTGCATCTATCAGTAAGCAGTTTGTTTTCTTATTGCTTATTATTAATAATCCATTGTATGAAAATGCTGCATTTTGTTTATTCACCTATTGCTGGACATTTGGGTTGTTTCCATTTTTTGCTTCTTTATGAATACTTCTATAAAAATTCATATACAGGTTTTTGTGTGGACCCATTTTCAATTCCTTTCAATATATCCCTAACAGTAGAATTGGTGAGGCCCATGAATTGTTTAACATTTTGAGGAACTGCTAAACTGTTCCTCAAAGTATAAAGTAGTTGTACCATTTACATTCCAACATATGAGATATTGTAACATGGGCTGTGTATGAACGTTGCAATTTATACACATCCTCATAAAAGCTTGGTATTTTCAGTCTTTTGATCTTAGTCATTCTATTGGGTGTGTAGCAGTATCTCCCTGAGGTTTTAATTTGCATTTCTCTAATTACCATAATGTTGAGCATCTTTTCATGTTACTTGCCATCCATATATTCATACATATAATCACTGGTAAAGTGTCTATTCAAATCTTTAGCCCATTTTAAAAATTAGTTTGTTTTCTTATGATTGAACTGTAAGATTCTTCATACTTGATACATACTTGATACACGTCCTTTATCAAACATGTTTTGTAAATATTTTCTCCCAATCTGTGGTTTGTAAGTTTTCTTAATATCCTTTTAATAGCAAAAGTTTTTAATTTTTATCAAGTCTAATTCATGAATTTTTCATCAAGTTTTGGTCAATTTATTGTTTGTGCTTTTTGTGTCGTAACTAAAAAAATCTTTGCTAATCCAAGATCACAAATATTTTCTTCTATGCTGTCTTTTAGACTTTCTTTCTTTTTTTTTTTCTACAGTTTTCTCTCTCACATTTAAGTCTCTGCTCCACTTAATTTTTGCAAGTAGTATATAAAGGTCAAGGTTCGATTTTTTGCATATGAATATAGGTTACTCTACCACCATTTATCTGAAAAGATTATCCTTTCCTCATTCAACCTTAATTTTTTAAAAATGTATTTTCCAAAACACATGAAATTTAGTGTCTAACTGGGTATGTAGCAAGAAAGAAGGAGCCACTATATGATTAAAGTTTTAAGGCCTGGAAGCTAAACATAGATGAAATCGTGGATAGAAATAAATTGGAACACAGTTGTCTGGTTTGGAAAGGTTTGGTTTATACATGCTAAGTTGGAGCTAGTAAGAGATGCTAATGGAAATTTCCAGCAGATGATTAGAAATTCAAGGAAATGAACCATATTACAGATGTTTAAGAGTTAACTACACATTTTAAGATAATAGTTGAAGCCATTGTAAATGAACTCTGGCAGGGAAAAAGAGAGATGACCCAGAACTAAACGCTGGGCAATGTTCACTTATAAGGGTGACAGAAGAATTAAAGCTGGAAAAATACAAAAAGAATAATTAAAACAAGGATATAAAGGAAACCCAGTCAGCATAATTAGTGGAGAAAAAGAGGAAAGAGATACAAGAAAGAACTGGTGAACAATATCAAATGCAAGAGAGTTAAATAAAAAAAAAAATCCAGTGAATTTAATGTTTAGGGGACAATTATAATTTGTAAATGTAAAAAATTATCATCGTAGAAAAGCAAGCTTTACTTAAAAGAAACATGTTGAAATTTCTATCAGTTAAGCAGTACACAATGTAAACTTCATTCCATTATTTACTTCCAAAAAGAACACTGATTTTAAAATATAGCTTTAGCAAAATATATTCCAAACCAACAAAAGTTAACATATTTCAGCCATTTTTCATTTGCTAATTGTCACAAAAGATTTTTCCCAGTAAAAATTTGCAGGAGCTCAACAAACAAGTTTTCATGTTTAAAAAAAAGATCACTTCCTAAAATCCCCTAATTTTCCTAAATATGTCTGATAGAAATAAAAGATAATGATGGGATAATGTACATATTTTGCTATAGGATTTTGCATACAATTTAAGCAGAAATGTCATTTATCTAAAAAAATAAACAGTAATAAGCCTTTCACACCAAACTAAGATTTCCATACAATCCTATAACAATTATTTAACATATGCATTAAAATGTTGTTCTAACCAGACATTGAAAGAGCTCCTCCTTGACTATGGTAATAGAACACATTTTAAAACAGTAATGAGTGTGGTATATGCCATAACTAAAACATGAGATTTACCAGAGATATAAGCATATTTTTAATCATTTCTAACTTTGTCCTACTATTCTGATTAGATTAGATTGTAACATCTTTCATAGTAAACTGACAAGTCAAAGACACTAATAAGAATTCTCCTATAATGACCTCCAGCCAAAGACCACCAGGAACAATACTTTTTTTCAGGATATTATTAATATTACCAGGTATTTTTTCCCCAGTAGCCATGTATAGTATGCAGATGATAAACAGTTTTCAGGAAAACAGTTTAACCGAAAAAACCTGGATTTGAAATTCATTTCCATCACTTTATTGACCTCCAATATGTTCCTTAACCACTCTAATGCCTCAGTCTCCTCATTTATAAAATGGAAATACTATCTACTTCAGAGTTGTTATGAACAAAAACCAAAATAATGTATATAAAACGTGAAACACAGAACCTAACACTTATAAATCTATAAATCAGTTATTTTATTAATTATTGCATTTTCATAGTCTTTGGATATACATTATCATTTAAAGACAAAGCCACCAAACATATGGTATGCTAGGATTTAAATCACCAGTAGTTGATACTTGGTTCTCATAATCTAAACTAACATCTCTTAATCTTAAACTTTGGCTCTATATGCTTAACATATAGATAGAAATATAAGCAAACCAAAACATAACCATTCTGCAAAGTCTGGGCAATTCATAAAAACAGAGCAGACCCAGTATGAACTGAGTATGCCTGATCTCTTCTCCCAGTCTCATCAATCACAAAAAGATGGGAAAATGTTGCTCCTATCCTTTTCCCTCTCTAGGAGTGGAATGCAAATTTCCTTCCCACTATGGAAGCATGAGAAACAGAAAATATCTCCCCTCCCAAAGCAGGACATTGTGCTAGATGCTAGGTGGATCAAAAGAACAAAACATAATCCTTGTTCTCAAATGTGGCCAAGATAATGCCCCCTGCCACAGTGGCTCACAGTCTAGCCAGACTGGGGTTTAGGAGTTGAATATGAGATACCCATAAAGGATACACTGGAGAGATCAAGGAAACATGTTGAATATGTCTAGAACTAAGAATACAACCCAGGTTGGAAATAGGGATTTTGCAGTGTTTAAAATAATCACTAAAGCTGTGGGAGTAGAGTTTTTCCTGGAAAAAGAGACCCTAGAGTAGGAGAACAGGACTTAGGACAGAATCTCTGGGAGTGGTAACATTCAAGGTTGAGGGAGAGGCCTGTGAAAGAGCCTTGGAAGAGAGGGAGGCATAAAGTGATCAGGACAATGTTTCTCACTTCTCAACCATCCAGAGATATTTCCACCAAATGAAAGGTTTTTAATCTTTCTCCTGGCAGATGACATCCACATGAGCAACTCTCTCAATTTTGAAAAATTCCCCTAAATGTTGCTATGAAGTAAATACTGTTGCTGGGGGAAGAGGGGAAGACTGGGGGACAGGACACAAAGAAAGAGTGAATAAATATATAAAATCATGTTGAAGTCTTTTAAGAGCTATTAATAATATATCAATAATGGTGACTAAGGGTAGTAGCGTAAATTAGATGGCCTTTGGGTTATCCAAAATTGACAAAACACTTGCTCAAACACCTTTGTCTGCCACCCAGGAAAGCACATCAGAATATAAATCAGAATTACGTTAAAAAGATAATCTGAAATCTGCTCAAACGTGTAATCATTAAGTCACATTTGTTTGAAAATTTCATTTGAGAAAACTGTACTTCAAGTATCCTGTTTCAGCTGGGTGGGGTGGCTCACACCTGTAATCCTAGCACTCTGGGAGGCCGAGGTGGGAGGATCGCTTGAGGTCTGGAGTTCGAGACCAGCCTGAGCAAGAGCAAGACCCCCATCTCTACTAACTAAAACAAATTAACTAAGCCAGACAACTAACAATAGAAAAAATTAGCCGAGCATGGTGGCACACGCCTGTAGTCCCAGCTACTCAGGAGACTGAGGCAGGAGGATTGCTTGAGTCCAGGAGTTTGAGGTTGCTGTGAGCTAGGCTGACGCCATGGCACTCTAGCTCAGGCAACAGAGCAAGACTCTGCCTCAAAAAAAATAAATAAAAATAAAAAATAAATAAATAAAAAATAAAGTATCCTGTTTCAATTTATCTTGTCTAAACTCACCCTCTCCCTCCCAGAAGGTGCAGCAGGAGACCCAAAACTTGATCCCTGTGAAACATTTCAACAAATATTTAACACATTGACTGCCACACTAGAAAAACTTTTTTTCCTTGGGGCCACGGTGTTTTATTACGAAAATAGAATAAAAACTTCAAAAACAAAACAATCCTAATTTAATGAAAAATTTGTTATTTTTTATTTTCTGTGCCCATAGGTATGGTAAATAAGGTAAAGAGATGTGTGAGTTACATATCTTTCACGGGGCCCCGGGCTCAAAACTAGAGTTAAATACAACTCACGCGGTAGTTAATTAACACTTTGCATGGAATTCCTTTTTGCTTGACAACCATTTCAAGTCATTCTTTCATATAAAATAGAACCTCTCTGAGAATAATTGGCTTTTTACAAACTCATATTGGTTGCTTTTAGGAAAATCCTTGCATTTTCCAAAGTGTTTGGAAACTAAGTGGTGGAGCACTTTGGAATTTAGTCTTCCTTGAAATCCGAGTTAAGCATCTTAATCCCACAATCCTGAGAGCCAGCCTCTCTCAAAAGATGAGTCCCATTACTAATATTTACTGAAAACTGGATTCAAGTCCCAGATACGAATCCTAAAATCAGGGCAGTTAGAAGAGTTTCAAGCTCAAGGAGCCTGGCAATCACAGGGGAAAAATAAGATAATAATAGCACCGAGCCATGGAGAAGATTAAATAAATTTTACTTGCAAAGAATAGCGCTGGGAAGAGCATCTTGGCGCACAAGCACTCAAATATTAAACAATAACCAGCACCGAGGAGGAAAGACGCTCGGGGAGGGCCAGCGGAGCAGCCGGGGCCCGTTAAGGCGCACGGGAACGAAGGCACAGCTAGTCTCCTGGCGCTGGGGGCGGCTGACTCCTTAGGAAGCGTCAACGCGTTGTCAGGCAACCGGCTCTCAACATACCGCAGGCGGCGGCGATAGTGGTGGCCCGAGACTTCGGACCGCTTAACCAGGGCACCGCCCGCAGCCCGGCGGCTGCGAGACTCCCACCCACACCGAACTCCCGCCCCAACCCCCGTAAGCACGTCACCACCGCCTGCCTAGCGGCCGCGAGACCCCCAACCCTCCAACCTTACAACTTGAGCACCTCCCTCGTCCCGCCCAGCAACCACAAAACCCCCCACCGAGAAGAAACCCACCCCCATCTCCAGCCCCCGTAGCTCCAGCACGGCCGCCGGCCCAGGCTGCCTGCCTCGACACCTCCGCCCCCAGGGAGCCCCTGCCCAACTCGGGGCCGCGAATGCAGCCCTGGGACCCACCCAGGCCACACCCTGCCAGGCATGCTCCCCACCCGCAGCCAGCCGACTCTTACTTAGGAAAGCGGGCTCGAGTCTGGGGAAACACACGGCGCTCTGGCGAGGCTCTTAGCAGTCCGAAAGGCGGCGGCAGCCACCCAAGCGGGAACACTGTGACAGCCAGCCAGGCCCGGGCTCCGCCTCTCAGGCTGAGCCCTCCGCCCGCCCTTCGCCAACTGCCGGGCACGGCCCCGCCCCCACTGCGGCCGAAGGGGTAGGGGAGCGGCGGAGGGCGCCCCCTGCCGTCCCGGAGGCCGCATAGCGCTCAGCTGCTAGCCGGGCTCTCCCGCACTCCGGCTGGGGACTCCGCAAACTCGTTCCACCTGCTGCGCCCGGGGACTGTTAAGCCCTGGGAGCCACTTCTCCGGCTAAATCGATTCCAGCCCCTCAAACCCTTCCATGCACCGGCCGGCACGGGAAGAATGTCAGAGCCTGGAAAGAAACAAGGGGAGGAGTGGCAGTGGCATACCTCTCAGGACATTACTCCTAGCCCAGGAGTCTAGTCAACATTGGGTCCTGGGCTTTATTACCATTTTCAACATGTTATTCAGTTACCCCAATATTGAACGACATATGCTACCACTAAAAAAGAGATCTCCAGCTTTCCAAGAGAATGGAACTGAGGGTAGTAATATATTCTAATAGCCCTAATTTATCCTAAATTACTTCATAAGGTGGTTTTAAAGACAAATTTTCTTCAGCTGGAAGTCAATGTCAAAACCACAGGCTGTAGTGTGGATTCGATAATTCTAATGTTTTTGTTTTAACTATCACGCACCACACTAATAGTGAAGGATACAATGCAGAGGAAGGGTAGTGTCCTGAACTCTTTAAGCTTACAGTGAAAGGGAAAATAACATACACAATACGTTATTACAATGCATCCTAACTATTATAATTGCACCTACAGAGACTTAGAGACACAGGGGAAAAAATAGTTACTGGAGACAGTCAAGAAAGTTCATGGTAAATCTCTTTGAACAGCATTTTTAAAGATTAAAATGCACGCTGACCGCATATGCAAAGCCAAAGTAAAGGTATTGGTATTGCTAGGATGAAAAGTTTCAGGGGGGACTAAGAGGTGAAGCTAAATAGGTGCATACAGACCAGACCGTGTTATTAAGAGCTGTGATGCTATTTCTTTTTTGTTTCAGCTAAAAGCTTATTGAACACCTATGCTAGGTGTTAGGGATAAAACGGGGAACAGAGACGTGGTCCCTGTGTCTTGAAACTGTCAACTTTAAATCATGAGATCTACACTGGAAATTCGGAAGGGTGATGGTTACACTAAGCCAGACTACACAACTAGGCATTATATTTATGTAACAAAACTGCACTTGTACTCCCTAAATCTCTAAAATGTTTAAAAATTTTAATTTTAAAAATCACAAGATCTATAAATCTAGAAAATAAAACTTTGTTATAAAGGATTATATCCTGAAGGCTGGAAAACGGAGCATCCGGCCAAAAACTGAAAGCACTTTAGAGGAAAAAAGGGAGAGGCTGAGATTTATGCCCAGTGAAATTTGGACTCGGGTGGATGGAAGGATGGGACGAAGAGGAAAGAAGACCTAAGACATGTAAACTAATAAATGAAATAATTAAACATCGTTTTAACTGCAGGATGAAAACAAGTTGCGAAGATTACTCCTTGGGGACAAAGGCCGTTCACAGCGGTTCTGAATATTTAATTGTAACCTATTATAAAAGCTGAGTACTAGACATTTTCAGAACACTAATGACACCTAATACATACACAGACGTTAACTTTTACAAACACGCCAAAAGGCATAACTATAGCAATCCCCGGAACTACAGAGAACTTTCATCTGAAAACGAAGTGCCAAGCCACTAAGGAGCCTGCAGGATTTTACGCATGTGCAGTTAGTCATCTTAAAGTAAAATTGGATGCCATGTTTATCTGTCCCTTATCCAGCCTCCAGAACTACTTACAGCTCAGTTTTTCCACAGACAGCCTTATTTTCAAGTCGTTCAACAAACTTATTTAATATACCTATTCCCACACAAAAACAGTTTTCCCCATCTCACTCTTGAGGCTCCACCCACCTTTAATATGGCGGAGGCCGAGCCTGCGCAGTACAAACTGGGAGGCTAATTCCAGTTTCTGGCATAACCTTAACAGTCCCTACTTCCGGTGCGGAAGACTATACCATTGCCATACCTGCTCATTGTATTTGTCGTAATTCATATATATAATGTTCCGAGACAAGATGTTCTCATTTAAGCCACAACAAGAGTCCTCTCTCCCTAACTATTACTGTAACTGCTGCTTATATCGTCGCGACTTCAAAGGGCCCCTGTCTTCCCCGAATGGTCTGTACCAACTTCATCTCCGGTTCTAGGTGTCATGGCCGCCTCGAGAGGCTAGTAAGAGTTTCCACCTGTGGTGGGAAGGGTCCGGAGCCTACACCCGCAGCGCTAGCGAGGGAAAGTTCCGTCTTGCTTGCGGAGGAGACAGCTTCTCCGATTCCTCGGCGATGGCGGCGTCCGGGAGCGGTATGGCCCAGAAAACCTGGGAATTGGCCAATAACATGCAGGAAGCTCAGAGTATCGATGAAATCTACAAATACGACAAGAAACAGCAGCAAGAAATCCTGGCGGCGAAGCCCTGGACTAAGGAGTGAGGAGGTCCCTGGCAAGACGCAGGGGAGGGAAGGGATGGCGGGAATTTAAGAGACCCAGAGGGAGTGGGAGTTGAAAGGGAGTAAAGAGCTTGCGTTTTCACCGGCGGGGAGGGGGAACACTATGCCCCTGAGGGATTTCGGTCTACCTGTATTCCTGCAAGTATAGCCTAAGCCCCTCCGCTGAGGCCTGCTTAGACTCCCGTTTCTGTATCTTTAACCCATTTGTCTCCAGAGGATGTAAGGGGAGAACAACAAGGGGTATTTTAGGTTGTCACTTCTGAACATACATATTGTCATATATGCTACACACTCTGCCTTGAACCCGGTGCCAGCATACACCTTACTGGGACCTGATCCCAGACCGGGGACTGCAGATGTTTTCCGAAATCAAGTCAGCAGCCCAAGGGTCTCCAAAATAGTTATGAGCTAGCTATTTGGGGGGCTGAGGCAGGAGGAACGCTTGAGCCCAGTAGTTCCAGACTTCAGTGAGCTAAGACCACGCCACTGCACTCTAGCCTGGGCGACAGAGTGAGGCCTCATCTCTAATAAAAGAAAAAAGAAAAGAAAATAGTTATGAGCCATCTTTTAGACCTATAATAGTTTTTAATTGCTGGTAACTATTTCAGACACATACTGAGGCTCTACCCGGTCTATAAAATGTTACTCCACCAGTACACATAAGCCAGAAATTATAAAAATAGAGCTTAAGGCTTTTTGCCTCTTAGCAAAATCCCTTTATCCCTGGGAGTGATGACAAGTCAAGGGTTCTTTACCCATAATATTTATCCTTTCCTGAAAGCAGGTTTTGTCAAGGAGAGAGTAAAAAGAGCACAAAAGCTAATGGTGCGATATTAGGTCATTAAATATGAAATATCCGATTTCAAATCAAAAGTTTAGTTTATTATATCTCAAACAGTACAGTAAATCAAAATATGCACCTAAACTATGGACACAGTTTTCCCATCTTAATGGTAGCTTGCTTATGCCAGCAGCAAAGAAGCTTGGAGAGCAAGTGGTGATAAAATCGCGAAAGGTGTTTTCTACAGGTTGTTGAGAATTGAATATTTTTCCTTGCAAGAAGTGGTCCAAAGCCTGGAATAAGTGGTAGTCAGTTGGTGCAAAGTCTGGTGAATATGGTGGATGACAGAGAGTTTCCAAGTCCATCTTCTATAGTTTGAGCAGCATTGTTTTTTGCAACGTGGTCTTGCAAGAGGATCATCCTGTCTCTATTGAACTGCTCTATTGGCTGCTTAATGGCAAGCATCCTCATCATTTCAACCAAGTGGTTACAGTTGACATCTGCTGTAATCAGCTGACCTGCTTTTATGAAGCCGTAGTAGATAATACCAGCGCTGGACCACCAGACACCATTAGCTTTTTTTGAGGAATATTTGGTTTTGGACTGTGTTTCAGCACTTCATCTTTATCCAACCATTGTGCCGAATGCTTACGATGGTCAAAAAGAATTCATTTTTTACCACATGTAACAATACAGTGTAGAAATGGTTCACCTTTATTTTGTGACAGCAAAGAAAGGCAAGCCTCGAGACAGTCATTTAATTCATGTGGTACCAGTCTATCCACCTTCTTTACCTTGCCCATTTGTCTCAAATGGTCCGATATTGTTGGACTAGTAATGTCAAATCTTGCTGCTAATTCACACATATGTTGAGATGGATTCGCTTCCACTACAGCTTTCAGCATCATTATCCACCTTGGGTTCAGGTCGCCTACATTGCTCATTTTCAAGATTAAAATCACCAGAACTTCTCACAAACCATTGACCTACTGTGCGTTCATTAGCTACATCCTTCTCAAACACTTCGTTGACACTTTGAGCTGTCTGTACTGCATTGGTTCCATGACAGAACTCATATTCAAAAATAACTCTAATTTTTCACTTATCCATGGTTTCACAAACATTGCTCTAAAAATAATATGAAAGATAATCATAAGCCAAACTGTGGATGTACCTTCACAATAAAAATAAGACAAGAAGTGTCAAAGTGAAATGTCAGAGAAATGAACTGTCAAACTTAGTACTTAAGGAAATCGGACATTTCATACTTAACAACCTAATAGGCGTGCTATGGTCAAGAACAGAATGTACTGCGTCTGCCCCACCATTTTTTATAAGGCTAGCTTTAACTGCCATCCTTCAGATTCACAGTGGTTATTGAGTACTTGATATTGGCAAAGCGCCTAGCTTTCCACATGTCATTTAATCTTCATGACAACCCAATACTGTGTTTTCATTTTTTTTTTTTTTTTTGCAAATACATTAAGTAACTTATGTCATGATCACACTAAGGCAATGAACTCTTAAGTGAGCAATAATCAAACCTAAGATCTAATCTCACAACTGTCACTAACTAGTTGATTTACCTTAAATTTACCTACCCATCTGCATTTATTTGTAAAGTGGAAATAAGACCACTTATTGGCAATGTTGTAAAGATTAAATGAGGCAATGTATAAAAGGGATCTAGAATGTATGTAGTAGGAGTACGGTAACTTGCCTTTTCTTTTCCCCAGTAAAGGGGGGAATCATGATTTCAGTTCATGTCTTGACTTCCAGAGTCTCTACATTTTTCAGCTTGTGGTTGAAATGTGGTAAATCTTAAGAATTAAACTTGGATGCTTTCTGAGGGCAGACATTGACTGACTATACAGGTCAATTAGGTTGCCTGGTTGTTTACTTACCTCTATAGCAGGCTGTGCATTTCAAGTGGTCTGTTAAAATATTTGGAAACTATCAGTCTGCCTCACTCTCTAATTGTGGCTCTAATTATATTCATCCTAGCTGCCTTGGGCTATATCAGTGAGAACAAAATGTAATTTTATTCAGGGGTTTAGTCACATCCACCCATGAAAAGCTCTGAAATAGTGATCTACTTTTGAGGCTGATATCACAAAGGGAAGCCACACCCTTCAACACACTGTTCTTTGAGAGTACCATTAAGAGACAGGTTAATAATGCTAATAGCAGCTAGCACTTATTCAGGTTTTAGTATGTGCAAGGCACTAAGCTAAGCATTTTATATGCATTATTTCATTTACTGTATTTCATCCTAGCAACAACTATGAAATACCCTATTTACAGATGAGGAAACTGAGGCACAGACACTAAGTGGTTGTCCAGTGCCACAGCTAGGGAATGGCAGTGCCAAGGTTCCTACCTACACAGATGGAAGTCAGAACCCACATTCTTAACCATTAGGCCAGAAGGTCAGGCCTAAGAACAGGCACAACCATTCAAATAGAATCAGAGATCTGGTGATTCCAGAGTAATGGAGAAAAAGTCTATTGAACTGGTCATGTTATTCCCTTATTTGAGTAGCGTATTTAAAAAAAAAAAAAAAAAAAACTACTTCAGACTTATCCCCTCCCCCAGGGGGAAATACTTTGCAGGACTATGATATGTTTATTATTTCCAGTCCCTTGCAGGAACTCTGCCTTTTCTACCTTCTTTGCCTCCCGCATTCTACACTCCCCTTCCATCCCTGTAAATTCCTATAATACTTTATTCATTATCTTCACAAAAACTGTCTTCTGAAATTGTACTTTATATAAGAAATTTAATTACACCATGATTTTTGTTTTGTAGTCACCATTACTTTAAGTACTGCAAAATCTCAGCATTGGCTCTACTGAAAATGGTGATGCATGCCAGATCAGGAGGCAACTTGGAAGTGATGGGTTTGATGCTAGGAAAGGTGGATGGTGAAACCATGATCATTATGGACAGTTTTGCTTTGCCTGTAGAGGGCACTGAAACCCGAGTAAACGCCCAGGCTGCTGCGTATGAGTACATGGCCGCATACATAGAAAACGCCAAACAGGTAAAAACATTGTTTAGTAACTGCAAGTTAGAGTCTCCAGGTGACTTTTGAGTTTCTAAACTTAAAATTATCCTCTTTACATTAAATTTTATATTTTAAATTTAGCAATTTCTATGTAAAATGTATGAGATTAAAAGCCTGATTTATAGTGTGGATTTTTTTTTTCAAATCATTTCTTACATTTATTATCCAATGTGTGTTCAAAATCAAGTTTGGAGCTTCAGGCACATCATGAGACCTTGTCTCTACAAAAAGTTAAAAAAAAAAAAAAAATTAGCCAGACCTGGTGGCATGCACCTGTACTCCCAGCTACTTGGGAGGCTGAGGCAGGAGGCTTACCTGAGTCCAGGAGTTTGAGGTTACAGTGAGCTACATGCCACTGCCCTCCAGCCAGGGTAACAGAGCAAGACCCTGTCTCTAGGGAAAAAAAAAAAAGTTTGGAAACAACCTAAATGTTCCTGAGTATAAAACTGGTTAAATAAATTATGGTACATCCATCAGTGGACTGCTAGGCAGGCTTGGAAAAAAAAGGTAGGAAAGGTAACTATCTATATGTTGAACTATACAGAGCAAACTCCAGAATGGTTTGTTGAGTGAAAAAGCAAAGTGTAAAACACTGTTATGTGGTATGATATTGTATGTGTGTTTTTATTAATCTACATATGCGCACAGAATATATATTCTGTATGCAAAGAATACTCTCTGAGGGTAAGCAGTTGGTTATAGAGTTAACATGTAGGCTGAGAAACCAGATAGTTGAGGGGAAAGAGAAGGAAAGGAGACTGAAAACCCTTATAGTATCTTGTAAATTTTTTACTTTATACATGTATTATCTATTTTTAAAGTCCTTTTTTTTTTTAGCTTGAAAGCAGCATATGCTATAAACTATTCTGTATATTGTTACTTTACCATTATGCAATATAAATAGACAAATGACAAGTGTCTCTAAGATAAAACAAGAACTTTAAGCTTCTTTGCACTCTTCGTTTGTTAGGTTGGCCGCCTTGAAAATGCAATTGGCTGGTATCATAGCCACCCTGGCTATGGCTGCTGGCTTTCTGGGATTGATGTTAGTACTCAGATGCTCAATCAGCAGTTCCAGGAACCATTTGTAGCAGTGGTGGTAAGTATTAAAGTTCTTCATGAAGATTTACTAAAGCAAGTATACTGAGAAATAAAAACAAGGTGGTAAAGAGCAAGGCTGTTGTGTCAGTCTGCCTAGGTTTGAGTGTCAATTCTACCTCTTAGAAGCTGAGACTTTAAGTAAGTTACTTAACCTCTGTGCATCCCACTTCCCCTCCTCCATAAAATGAGGGTAATCGTAGCACCTATATCTCAGTACCCAGCTCGTCGTAGGCATTCAGTCAGTGTTGCCGGAACTGAGTAAGCAGGAATTTCCAGAGTGGTTTTGTTACACTCAATATTTTATTAATAGATGTAATCCAGGTTTCTATGAGGAAGGTAGAAATTGTTCACCTATTAAAAGGAAAAAAGAAAACATAAAAAAAAAGATGAGCAAATCTTCACATAATATTCTTAAATGATGTCATAACTAAGTCTAATCTCTTACCCATTTTATTTATGGTTTCTTGGTTATTTTTTCTTACTATTTGGTTATTAAGTTATTCTGCATGTGTGTATAGTGTTATATTTATATATGTATTTCTAGGTTTATAATGTTTACATAAAAGGAGACGTATAATGACTTTATATCCACAGATATTAAATATGTCTTTCTTGTAGATTGATCCAACAAGAACAATATCTGCAGGGAAAGTGAATCTGGGCGCCTTTAGGACATACCCAAAGGTAATTTGGTTTTTTAATTAATTTATTTTTTTAGAGACAGAGTCTCACTATGTTGCCCAGGCTAGATTGCAGTGGCTATTCACAGGCATGATCACAGTGCCCTACAGCTTCGAGCTCCTGGGTTCAGGCAATCCTCCTGCCTCAGCCTCTAGAGTAGCTGCGACAACAGGCATGTGTGGTAATTTTTAAAATTATAAGTCCTTATAATTCCTTAAATTCCAAATATTTGACCTATTTTTAAAGATATCACTATTTTTTTGTTAATAACAATTTAATAACACAGCAACAGCAGTCAAACTATCATAAACTGTCTCTAGCAAAAGATCATACATTTATGTTATACACTGTTAATTTTACTGGAAAAGCAGTCTTTATTTAATATCTGTGTGCCCATGATTTAATATCTTTATTTAGTATCTGTGTGCCCATGGCATTCTGACAGGTACTAGAGAAACAACAAGCTAAATACCTAGATCTATTTCTTTCCCTGAGGGGAGCCAGCGATGTGAAATAGATACTAGAACAAAAGTACATCACCTAAGGAAAAGAAAAATAAATCTATGAGCCAGATGTAAGCTTGGAGCCACCAAGTGGGATTGGGGGAGGGTAGAAGCAGTAATTTTTTATTAGAATGTTTATGTTGAATATTTGCCTCCCCCAAATTAATGATCCTATAAATAGACAGCAACAGAAAATACAGTGTTTTTCTTATTTTATATATTTTTTTAATCTTCTATTCTTTGTTTGTTTGTTTGTTTAGGGCTACAAACCTCCTGATGAAGGACCTTCTGAGTACCAGACTATTCCACTTAATAAAATAGAAGACTTTGGTGTACACTGCAAACAGTAAGTAACTAAAAAATTTATCTTGACGCCAGGATCATCATAAGAAACCTTAGATATCATCCAGTCCAGGTCATTTATTTTACAGATGAGAAAAAAGTCTCAGACAAAATGCATTTCATTCATAATACCTTTAACATAATAGTAAAAATACATAAATTTAGGCTCATGTTCAGATTTTTTTATTAATAATTGTTTTAATCTTTCAAAAAAGCAGAACCATTTTCTCAATGTATAAAGATACTTGGTCCATACCAAATAAACAATTGAGATATGTTTTGTTTAGGGCCAAGCTGACACTAGCATGTCTGCAGCCCTCAAAGTATCCAATTTCCACTTAGCAAAGATTCTTTCTAATCTTTCCAAAGTTAAAGAAGCCATACTAAAAAAGTTAAAGTTATAAGTATAAAGCATAAGAAGCCATACTAAAAGCTACTGAATTATATACTTTTTTAAAATGGTGAATTTTATGGTATGTAAATTACATCTTAATTTTTTAAAATGTTAAAGAAGCCAATGGGGACTGTTTTCTCTACCTTCTAAATATATCTCACCACCTGTCTTACTATCACCTTCACCCAAGCTACTGCCATCTGGAGCCTGAACCATATCACTAGCCTTCCTACTTCTACCCTTCACCCCTCAAAAGTCTTTTCTTAAGCAGACTGATTCTGTTAAGATGTAAGGCAGGTCATGTTCCTCCTTTTCAGAATGACTTCCCATCTCACCAAAAATAAGATCGATAGCCCCCTTATCATAAACAACCTTGTATGATTGGGCCCCTACAATCTCTCTGAGCTCATCTCTTTTCACTGAACTTTTTGCTATCTCCAATCTACCCATATTGGCCTCTTTATAGTTTGTCAGATGTGCCGGGCAGGCTCCTGCCTCAGGGATTTTGCACTTGCTGTTCCCTCGGCCTGGAACATTCTTTCTTATTTCCATTTGGCTAACTGTCATTGAATATCTGTGCAAGGGTCACCTTAATAGAAAATGTTCATTGGTCACCCTATCTAAAATAATACCTTCCTGTCACTCTGTTTCCCCTTTCTCTGCTTTCTTTTTCTTCCTAGCACTTGTTACCATCTGGTATATTTTTGCTTCCTTGTTATTGACCCGTTTAGAAAGTGAACTTATGGGAACAGAATTATTCACTGCTGTATCCTTGCATTTAACATAGGGCATGGGCTGAACATAGTGGCGCATGCCTATAATCCCAGCACTTTGGGAGGCTGAGGCAGGAGGATAACTTGAGACCAGGAGTTTGAGACCAGCCTTGGCAACACAACAAGACTCCATCTCTACAGAAAAATTTTAAAAATAAAATAATTTGAACAAATAAATATAAAACAAGGCATGACACATAGCAGGGTGAGCACCAAAAAAAAAAAAAAAATGTTACTCAAATCAATAAACAATCATCTAGTATCCCTTTTTCTCCATACCTCTTATCCAGACTTCAAGGAATACTTTGGCTACCCATGTGCTACTGCTTATTCTTACTTTTCTATTTAGAAATTCTTAGAAAATTCCAGAATTTCTAAAATTGAGTTTTGAAATATATCTAGTTTTCAGTCATCTCTGACATGTTTCTGTAAAAACAATTCTATTTTTCAGTTAGAAGTTTAGGATTAATCATTTGGTTTACTCTATTGAGAAGAATTTAGGTGGGGATGCAGTGGCTTCCAGCACTCTGGGAGGCCGAGGCAGGAGGATCACTTAAGCTCAGGAGTTTGAGACCATCTTGAGCAGGAGCGAGACCCTCTCTCTACAAAAATAGAAAAATTAGCCAGCCTAGTGGCTCGCACCTATGGTCCCAGCTACTCGGGAAGCTGGGTCAGGACGATCACTTGAGCACAGGAGTTGGAGGTTGAAGTGAGTTATGATGACACCACTGCATTCTAGCTAGGGCAACAGAACAAGACTCTGTTAAAAAAAAAAAAAAAAAAAAGAATTTAAACCATCCCTGTTTGAGAGAATTGCTCCTCAGGCTAGAAACACCTTTGCTGTGATACTTAGATTTTTAGAGTAAGTCAATGTTTTCTCTTTTCTTTTCTTTTTTTTTTTTTTTTTTTTTTTTTGGAGACAGAGTCTTGTCTTCAGAGTCTTGAAAATAAATGATTTATTTTCATTGCAAATAGTTAATGAAACACAGTGCCAAGTTGAAAGAGAAGGGGTTTTGCATAGGCTGGTTAATACATCCATTTCTGATTTGATGATGAGCCATTATTTGCAGTTTATATTAGCTTTTCTTTCAGTTTTTTGCTACCTTAAATCCCAGATCATAATGCACACTCCAAATCTATTTTAAACATAGAATCTAATGTAAGTGGGGTTTTTTTGTTTTTGGTTTTTTTTTTTTTGGTTTTTTTTTTTTGAGATGGGGTCTTGCTTTGTCACCCAGGCGGGAGTGCAGTGGTACAATCATAGCTCTTTGCAGTCTCAAATTCCTGGGCTCAAGCAATCCTCCTGCCTCAGCCTCCCTAGTTGCTAGGACCACAGGCATGTACCACCTAACCTCGCTAAATTTTTGAAATGTTTTTTTAGAGATGGCGTCCCACTATGTTGCCCAGGCTGGTCATGAACTTGCTGGCCTCAGGTGATCCTCCACCTCAGCCTCCCAAGTTGCTGAGATTATAGGTGTGAACCACTATACCCACCTTAGTGACTAATATTTTAACTTTAAAAAACCTTAGTGGAAATGGGACACAAAATGTTTTTTTTAATTAGCTTGTATTTAGTGTTATAAGCACATTGTTTAAAAAGTCAAATGATTCTATGACACTTATAAAAACAGTAATCTTGTACCCTTCCCCTACAATCCCCCAGAGGCAGTCATTTAAATATAGCTAGTCCTTTAAGTATTTACCCTCATATCTTCAAACAACATGCTGATAATGCCACTTCTTGATTTTCACTTCTAGGCAGTATCTATTATTGACTTCCCATACCAAAGAGAATTTAGCTCTATGAGTAATTTTGAATACTCTTCTTATTTTCAATTCTGCTCCTGAGATCTACAGCTAATCTTTATATCACCCTACAGAGTTAAAAGAGTAATTACATGGAGGCGACCCATAAATTATAAAATAGAAAAGTCTATTTTAGACCCTCAAGTTTGAGTTCCCTTACTTGTCATCTTTTATAAATCTAAATCTCTTGCTATACTTATCCTCTCCTTTTTTTCCCCTCATGTCTCAGGTATAACCCCTCCTTTCTAAAGCTGATCTTTTCACTTTAGTGCCTCCCCCTACTCCTGCCTCCCCACCTCTAACCTTCCCTCACTCCTGAAGCCTCACTTCTTAAATACCCTCCTAAATGTCTACATTCTGTATGTAAAAATAAAGACTGAGGTTTTGTTAATAAACATCTTTTTACATCCTTTCTCTGTCTCTTACTAGCTATGTGGCTTTGAGCAAGGTCTTTAATCTCTCTAATGTTTCCTTGCTGTAGAATGAAGATAGTAAATCCTTTCTCATATGGTTGTAGGGAAGATTAAATCAGAATATATGTAAAGCACTCAGGACATAATAGATGCTTAAGAAATATACTGTTCCACTTCTACATTTTACTGGCTGCTTCCTTTCTGTCTTCAGACATGCACAAGTGTCTTAATCTTGAAAAGACCTTCACCTAATTCTAGTATCTTCAATTTTTTATTATATTTTATTTCTTCACTGCTAAACTTTAATCAGCAGGCATTTTTTGTTGTGTCCATGTGTCTTTATCTTTTGCACACTAACCCTGAGTCTGAGCTTTTATCTCTTCCCATCTGCCCTGCTATAGTGGCTTCCTTTGTGATAACCCTGCCTCCAGCTTGTCTCCTCTAACACATCCCAGTGGTACTGCCACAATCGGCCTTTTAAAATATGCCTTTGGTTGTGTAGCATTGCTCTGCTCAAACACCTTCCATGAGTCCCAGGTTTAAATTTCTTAGCCTTTTATGTAACGTCCTCCCCCAACTAGACCCCAGCATAGCTCTCTAGATCTCTCTCACACATTTCTTCTGCTCTTGCTAGATTGTCCAGCTAAACTGATTCACTTGTTATCCCTTACATGTCTTTCCTTTTCATGTGTTGATGCCCTCTGCCTAATGCCCTCCTTGCTCTCAACATATCCACACCCTAGACCCATGTAAAGGTTACCCTGAATCCTACCTTTTCCCTGAGGCTTCTCAGGCAGTTCTAGCTCCAAGTGACCACTGGAGCTCTTCTATACTAAGAGTACTTACTATCTCTTAGCCTTAAATGGTAAGTGATTCATTTTATATATGTACTGTAGCATTATTTATTATTTGGTGTATATCATATTTAATTTTTTGTATGGATTCAAACCAAATCCCCCATGTAAATGGTCAGTTCCTGAAGGTAAAGAAGTCTCTTGTGCTTCTTTGTATCCATTGATGTACAGAACCTACTGAGATATTTAAATATTTGTTAATTTTTTTTAATGTTTTTTAGATAGTTAACTAGATTTTTCTTGCAACATCCTGATGAAAAATTAGCACCTTTGGAAGTCGGGGCAATTATTTTAGTTGCCTTAAGGACCTACTTTAAAATATGCTTTTCCAAAAAGCAATAGGTCCTAACAAGGGAATTAGAAAGGGAGGAATGGGAAATCTAAATGCCATTTTCAGTATTTTAAAAAAGGCTAACAAAATTATAATTGACCCTAAAGAGGCAGCTTGTTCAGTTTATATGCTGTTGGCTGGACACAAGTAACATAAGTAAACATGTCCTTCGGAAGTTCTGATTGGCTGTTAAAAAATCTTGGGAATTTCTAGGCTCTACAGAAGAAAAAACTCTAAAACAAGGAAGTTTAGTAGCCAGAAGACTTGAAACTACACTCCTGAAGTGTAAGGAAACCATGGATAGCTATTGTTCTGTTAGACTAAAAACTAAAATATAACTATTTGACTATAAAATGTAGTTTGCTTAAATTTGACCATAACTTTCATGTGCTGTAGTTGAATTTTTTGTTTCACTTACTAAGTTTGTGCTTTCATTTCACAGATATTATGCCTTAGAAGTCTCATATTTCAAATCCTCTTTGGATCGCAAATTGCTTGAACTTTTGTGGAATAAATACTGGGTGAATACGCTGAGTTCCTCTAGCTTGCTTACTGTAAGTACTATACTTGCAAGGAATGCATTTGAATTTTATGTAAGCTACATAAGCTATTTAATATCGGAAACGCTTTTTCACAGAAAGGTTGTACCTGACGTGGCCAAAACACCAGGGCTGATATGGGATTCTGCACCACCAGAGCTGGATCAGGATGCTAGGCCAATCCAAGGTCTCTTGTCATGAACCGTAGAGACAAAGGTACATGACAAAAGGCAAATTGAGTTGGCAGATTAGGGTGAGATCTGCCCCTGCCTCATGGAGACTCATGGAGGGCAAAATAGAAATACTGTTGCACAGGTTATCTCAATCTAGGACTCTGGTTATAAGCAACAGGATACCTAATGAAACTAGCTTAAACAAGAAAGGCAATCATGTAAGTTGCAAAGTCTAGGAGTAGGGCTTACCTCAGGCACAGTGAAGTTTGCATTCAAACCATAGTATGAGGTCTTAATTTTTCTCTCTTAGGTTTGATTTCCTCTCAGCTTTAGTTTCAAGCTTCATGTGAAAGCAAAATGGCAGCTTTAGCTTTAGACTTCCCAGCCTCATCCTTTCATGTTGAAAGAGAAAATCAAGGTACAGACACACACGCATATTCCCAGGCAAAGCCTCATTGTGTCTGACTTGCTTTACTTAGGTCACCATCCTTAGACCTGCTGTGGGCCAAAGGAATGAACTTAATGAGTGGCTGGACCAGGGCAAATGCTTCACTGCTGGTTTGGGGTGGAGGAAGCTCCTTTAGGAGCACAGGGACTAAGAATGGGAAGGAGAGGTCCACAGAGAGAAGTCAGAATATCATTACCTTAAAGCAACAGATGCTGGGAACAAAAAAAAAAAATGATATTTGCCAAATGTTTTCTGATATTTCATTAAAACCTAACATATTTAGAAGGATGTAAGCTTCTCTATATTTCAAACTTAGGAACAGTTTTTTACTTTTTAAAAAAAGTAGGCCATTTCATATACTATAGTATGCATAGTGGTTAGAACTGCCACTTGTTCTGAGTGACCTTCAGAAAGTTATTTCATGTGATTGGGCCTTTCTTGGGTATAAAACGATGATACTACTATATACATCATTAAGTACTCTGAGAGAATTAAATGGGATACTTCGTATAAAGCAATTAGCAGAGAGCCTGGCATATAGTAAAGCTTCAATAAATGATTATCTTTATTTGGTGCATTGTATTCATGGAAAAAGACCTCACTTGAGCCTATTTACTATGCTTTTAAATACAATTCTGACAAGTTTTCTGTTCTTATTTTACCCTCAGTGGTCAGAAATAGCAAATTGGAAAGAAGAAGAATAATAACAAACATTTATTAAGTGCTTCCTAAATACCAGACACCGATAAATGCTTTATGTGTGTTATTTCCTTAGAGGCAAATATACTAATAGCAGCCAGAAGTGACACTTGATGGCAAGGGGAGAAAACACTGTAAGCACAGTCTGAACCTTGTATAGTGACAAGCACATCTACCTACCAGCCCTATGGCTGTCCCTGTATTCCAGCACTGCAGGCATAAGGACATTAATAATCAAGAAAAGGTTAAATTATATTTCCTCCCTTTTTATGGCTTTATATATAGTACATTGCAGCATTTTGAGAAAAAATATGTAAATTTATGTTCAACTTCACTCTTTCTCCAACTAAAGAAGTTAATCACAGCATATAACCTAAAAGCTACCAGAAAAGTTATTTCCTAATTTAAGAAATTAGTTCCCTATATTCATTCTCGGTGCCTTTGAAACGTAATCGAATGTATTTTATTGTCATTTTAATAGTATAACTTTTTCTGATAGCCTACATTTTTATGGCGTTAGTAGCTTAAATTTCTAATTGTGAAGTATTCTATAAACCTTAAGGTTTTTCCTAAATCTGGGGGGGGGGGGTGGAATATATTGGTTTCCTAAATCATTTAGATCCAGACAAAATGAATATAATTTGCACCTTTAAAAATACGGTAAGTTTGTAAAATAATTAGAAGAACTGGTAGCATTTTTTTTCCTTTATATATTTATCCCAATTTTTTTTTAAGCAAAATAAGTGTTAATGATTTATAGCTTCTGCCACTCATTAATGTTTACAAATTAAAACTTCTATTCCTCACTCAGAAGGATTAAAAAATGAAAAAAAAAAACTTCTAGTCAAGATATGAATTTGTAAATTACTTATCTGGAATTAGCATAAAGTAAAATAAAAATTTTGTGGCACTACTCTAACAGTCCTTCAGTAAATACAAATTAAGAGTAACTTGGGAACACCTGGTTATCAACACAATTCAGATTTCGATAAGATAGTTTCCTTTTTGGATAATCATATCCCTGAATTTCTTCTGATTTTTTTGTGTACATGTCTCAGCATGACAGGTTGAACAACACCCAAACAAAGCCTATCAGAATGATGAGCGCTTATCTTTTAGACACAGATAATTCCCTGCATAAGACTTCATTGGCATAACTGTATTTTAGATGTTAACTTTTAAGTGGCCCTTTTTAAGGAATTATCCATACAAAATAATCAAGGAGATAACAGAACTTCAAAGGAAATCAAACATTGGCTCCCTATAATTACATGATGAGAAAAAGATTCAAAAATGAATGTTTCCATTTTATGATAAAATGAACTATAATTAGAATTTTATGCTTGCTTTTACAACTTCAAATGATATTACTCATGAAATATAAAGTCATACATTTATAAACATGAAAGCCTATCCTATAAAATTGGTGACAATTAATAGCCTCTTTTAGTCACTCTATTTAAACAGTGAACCAATTGATTTCAGATTTAGCATTTTTTTAAAAAATCACTCAAATATATACAAAGTTAGTACTTTTGGAGAATTACAGGAGTATGAAAGAAAAATTTTAAATTCTTGCACTTTTTACCATTAGAGAGTTCTAAGATATTAAAAGATATTATTCTGTGATTTGAGGAACAAATCAAAAAAGAAAAAGTCTTTTTCTTTCTAACCCATTAAAAAATAATATGCACAAAAAATGAGATATTTTTGTTATGCAGGCAAATAATTGTGCTTCAGACTGGAATCATTTTGAATTTGTGTTATTTTCCCTCTAAAGAGAATCCAGGAAGAAGAAAATCCCGTGAAAGTAATAAACAATCCCAGGTGCTTTCAAACGATTCCCTTTTGTACGGAACTTCTTAGCAATCACATGATTGCCATAATGAAGTTCTTTTGGGTGACTGGGTATCTTTACCAGAAAGTTCTCTACCAGAACTTTCCTTCTGGCAGACCTGGTAAAGTTAGCTAGAGATATCTCAGGGGAAGAGCAGTCATGAATGGAGAGGCATATATCTCCTCTGAAGGTAATTGGGTCTGTGCAATTTTCTTCTCATCGCCAGATTAGCTGGCCTCTGTCCATTGATAAGAACACTCATCTTAAAAATAAAAAATACAGAAAAGAATTGCTGAAATTTATTTTTCTGCCAAACAGAAGTAGAGCAATAGCTCTCAAAAGTAAAACAAACAATCTGTAAATAATCTGTGCAATATCTGTGTGGCTTTCTTCACATTCTAATGACAAACCTCAGAGAACTGCCATCTGTGTTTTCCAGAAGGGTTAATGATCACATTGGGCAAGGTTATTGGTGCCCTGTGCTGTGGTCAGAGCCTGCCTGAGCCTCAGACACCACCCCGCCCCCCACTTCCCCTTTCTCCTGTCACTCCCCTTCATTTCCATAAGCAAATATTGGTGAAATGGACCATTCAAGCTGTAACTTCAGTGGAATCTACTGTGGAAGCTCCGAGCAGAGACTCAGCACTGGTAGCATTTTAAGGAACCCTCCGTAGTTAGTAGCTGTAGTGGCAAGCAAATAACTTTTCATCATTGGTGGTTGAACTGCATTTCCTGTCTTACAAACTGAGCTCATAGAATAACATACTAATGTTTGCCAACTTTTTTATTTAATCTTCACACTCTGCTACTGAAGATTTAGGAAAGAAATACAATATATACTTCATAACTTTACAAAATTTTTTTTCTATTTTAGACTACAAATAAAAAATGATACACCATAAAAATCTTTTAACTATAATATATTACAGTTAAGTGTACCCATGTAACTATTAAAATTTTCTTTTTAAAATGTATATATTATAGAAAAAGTATATATATTATAATCCATTCTACCATATGTAGGTGTGCATGTGACAATATGTAGGTGTGCAGGTAATAATACTCTGAAATAACTGTGGTTATATCTAAGTGGAGGGATTATAGATGTATTGGTTGTCTTTTTTATATTGCCCTACACTTTCCAAATTTTCTGTAATTACTAAGTTTATAACCAGAAAAGCTAAAACAAATGTTATTTTTTAAAATATTGTCACCCATACTAATTCTAAAAGTTCAACAAGAACAATAACAAAATTAGCTAACAGTTATTAAGCCTTTACTAGGTGCCATGGACACTACTAAGACCTTTATATTCATCACTTCATTTAATTTTTACAGTAGCCTTAAGGTAGAAATTATTGACTCCCTCTTCCATTTTCAGAAAAAGACCTGGAGGTGTGCCCCAGCCTGAACCTGACTCAGATCTTTGTACTTCAAAGCCTCCCATAATAACAAATGTTAGATTTAAGTAGTCAAAGGGAAATATTACAAATTTAATCGTGAAATTATAAAAAGGAAAACATCTATACTTGAAATGCTTGCATTTGGAAGGAGTTTTTGCAAGTATAATTTGACTTCTTCAGGTTTTATGATGGAATTCCTTGTAAGTGAAATGTTCTTTGTAGAAGAAAATTAACTGACATAAAAATATTTAGAGTTTTTTAAATGGTAGACTTGTATTATATACTGACACAATACCATTTTCTCCACAGAATGCAGACTATACCACTGGTCAGGTCTTTGATTTGTCTGAAAAGTTAGAGCAGTCAGAAGCCCAGCTGGGACGAGGGAGCTTCATGTTGGGTTTAGAAACACATGACCGAAAGTCAGAAGACAAACTTGCCAAAGCTACAAGAGATAGGTAAGAAAGAAGCAGATCTATGATTCCTGCCCCTAACTCTTTTTCTTTCAAAACTTGCAAATAATAGTAGGATTCAGATTCTTTAGGGTTCAACTTAGTTATAACTTAGAATGGTACCTGAATATTAACTTCATGAGATTTTAAGAGTTGGCAAATGCAGGTTTTAACTTTGAAAATGTAGGGAACTTTAGATAAAAATATTAAAGACATAAATCAAAGATCTGGGTAGTGTTACTGACACTCTTAGTCACCTATTCTAGGTTCAGCTAAAAAGTATAACAAAGAAAACTAGCCCAAATTTTGTTTTGTTTTTTGAGACAGGGTCTTGCTTTGTCATCCAGACTGGAGTGCAGTGGCCTTATCACAGCTTACTGCAACCTCAAACTCCTGGGCTCAATCCATCCTCCTATCTCAGCCTTCTGAGTAGCTAGGACTACAAGCGTGTGCCACCATACCCAGTTTATTTTTAATTTTTTTGAAGAGATGGGGTCTTGTTATGTTGCACAGGCTGGTCTCAAATTCCTGGCCTCGAGTGATCCTCCCACCTCGGGCTCCCAAAGCGTTAGGATTACAGGCATGAGCCACCATGCCCAGCCCCATCACTGGATCTTAAAAAAAAAAAAAAAAAGGCTTAAAAGCTCTTGCACACCTACAGCAGGGGTGGGGAACCTACAGCCTTAGAGCCACATGTGGCCTTCTGGATCCTTGCATGTGGCCTTTTGACTAAATCCAAATTTTACAGAATAAATGCTTGTATTAAAATGGGTAAGGCAGAGAAAGATGAAGTTTTTCTTGCCCCTTTTGGTGCTTAATAAAGAACAATCTTGAAATCAGAAGGCCACAGGTTCCCCACCCCCTAACCTATTACACACTAATCATTTTCTGAGCGATTAAATTAGGATTTCTTAAATTTACCAGATTTCAGTTTTTCATAAAGTTTTAAATCCCACCTGGCACAGTGGATCATGTTTATAATCCCAGCACTTTTGGGAGTCTGAGGCAGGAGGATCACTTGGGCCCAAGAATTTGAGACCAGCCTGGGCAACATAGTAAAACTCTGTTTCTATAAAAAAATTCTAAAAATTAGCCAGGCATTGGTACCAGTTCAATGTCTTTGTGCAAAACTTAAAAAGAAAAAAAGAGAGACCAAAAAATAAGAAAAAAAATTACCCAGGCATGGTGGCATGTGCCCATAGTCCCAGCTACTCAGGAGGCTGAGGTGAGAGGACTGCTTGAGCCCAGGAGTTCAAGGACACTGTGAGCTATGATTATGACACTGCACTCCAGCCTGGGCAACAGAGCAAGACTTTTCTCTAAACAAACAAATAAATCCCCAGGTATCACAGAAATGATTGTATCTCTCTTAAATTGTGCTTCTGAAATTATCCTTTATATAATAACTTAGTATCCCAAATTTTACTACCAAAGATTTTGTTAGGAACAAACTTGGGATGTGTTCTTTGAAAACTCATGAAATAATTATGTGGCCCTGTAAATGCATAGATTATATAGGACTGAGAAGACTATCTAAATAACATTTATTTTCACAAAAATGTGAATTTTAATGTGATGATTAGGGGCAAAAAGGAAGGGGAGAACCGTGTTGACTTCTGTATAGGCTGATATGTTGATATCTCTTTTAAGAAAAACTGGCTTGGTCTATAGGGAAAAGAAGGGAGAAGGGAAGATGAAGTATACCCTTGGAGCGGAAGTCATCTTGGGTTGGAATTATCTTATTCCCTTCTTTGTTGGTTTTTAGAAAGTAAAGCTAGTGGCCTGATTAAAAATTACATGTTTATTTGGCATTAGGTCTCATTTTTGGTACTTGCTTTGAGTGTGTGTTTTACTCAACTGTCTTTATGTCTATAATTTGTCATTTTATCTACATTTATATCTCAATTTCTTATAAAGCAAAAATTTCACTATGGGAATATCTTCAATCATATAAGAAGAAAAGCAAGAAGGATAAAAATAGTAACACAAAAGTAGACAATTTTCCTGTTTGGGGTATCTTTATAAGAATTGCATCTCCCCTGAATATTGATGGGGTTCTGTCATTGTTTTTTTAGAGATAGGGTCCTGCTCTATTGCCCAGGCTGGAGTGCAATGGCCCAATTGTAGCTAGCCTCAAACTCCTGGGCTCAAGTGATCCGATCTGCCTCAGCCTCCTGTGTAGCTGGGACTACAGGTGTATGCCACCACACCCAGCTAATTTTTACTTTTTTTTTTTTAGAGATGGGCGTTGCTATGTTGCCCAGTCTGGTTTCAGACTCCTGGCCTCAAGTGGTCCTCCCACCTTGGCCTGCCCAGATGCTGGGATTACAGGCATGAGCCACCAGGGCCAGTCTGTCATTGTTTTTATACTTTTTATTATTTCTAAGATCTAAGTCCTTCACCCACTAACCTAACTTTGACATTTAATTGTTTGGAAGATGTTTGTGATTATTTCAGAGGCAACAAAAGCATAGGATTCTTTAAAATTATTTTTCAAGTTATAAGTATTAAATAACAAGGAATAATAGATTTTAATGTAATATTAGAATCAGTCTGTAAGTTACGGATTATGTATAATTTTAGTCACCTTCTAACACAGAACCTTTCCCAAAGCAGCTGGCAGGTAATAAAATTAACTGTTAGGAATTGCGTCAAATTTTACATTGTCACTCTCTTGTGAAAGTTCTAGTAAATAACAAAATGGTCAAAAGACATGCAGAAGACTAAAAATCACAAGGGTAAACTTAACATTGGTGTGGTTTGATGAGTATGAATAAAACTAAAAATCATTATTGGGGGGCTGTATGGGTAGATGGGGGTTGGGAGGGTGATCTTGCATGTTTGAAGCAGTTTTCAATTTCTGACATTATGCAATGTGTTTTTTTCTTTCCAGCTGTAAAACTACCATAGAAGCTATCCATGGATTGATGTCTCAGGTTATTAAGGATAAACTGTTTAATCAAATTAACATCTCTTAAACAGTCACCGAGTAGTACTTTTGCCTGAAAGCCAGTATGAGAAAAACACTCAAATAACACTTTAAAACCAGTTACCCAAAATCTGAGTAGAAGTATAAGGTGCTCTGAAGTGTCCTGAATATTACATCCTATAATAAAACTCTTTAAAATGAAATTGTCCCTTCATTTCTTTGTGGGCAGAGTTACATTATTTTTCTAGCATCTTTTAATGTTCTTGAATATGAAAAAAATATATTTTTTAAATAGTCTTGCCTTCTAAATTAGTCAAAGAAGTTCAGCATTTCACTTGCCACAGTGATTATCAGACCACTTTTTAATTTGCCTTTACCTTCTTTTGATAGTCTGTCAGTAAAATATAATTTAACACAGTACTCCGGAAAAAAAAGAAAAATATATATAACATTTTAATTATTTTAGTAATCTAATAGGAACATTTTTAATGTCCCTGTGAAACAGTAGCTGAGTCATACCATAAATAATTTTCTTGAAAATCAAATAACTTATTAGAGATAGAGCCTAGCACAGAGTATCTAGTCATTCAGATATTCACCATGTGCCCTTCCTACACCAGGCCCAGTGTTTCTCCTTGGAGCTAAGTTGGACAACCTAGACATGGCCACCGTCCTCACAGAACTTACCATGGAGGCTAAAGCTAAGTTCACGAGAACTTAAGTATACTGCTATGAAGGGAGAAATACAGTGTGCTGGGGTACACTTGGGAGGAACACTTATCCCAGAGAGGGGTTTGCAAGGTAGGCTTCCTGAAGGGAGTGACCTGACCATTAAGTTGAAATTTGAAAGACAGGAGGACTAGCCAGGAAAAGACTAATAGGGAGGTGATTACTATCACAGGCAGGGAGTACAGCAGTGTGCAGAAAGTCAAAGACAGAGAGCAAGAACCTCGAACCTTCAAGGAAATGAGATTCAATTAAACTTGAGTAGCGAATAGGACTTGGGGAGTGATGAGAGATCACTTAAGAGGCAGGACAAGGGTAGATCCTGCAGGGGCCTTCTAGAGTTTACCCTAACAGTTTTGAGGAATTAAGAGAGTTTTAAACAGAGCAGAAATATACTAGATCAGCAGTCCCTAACCTTTTTGGCATCAGGGACCAGTTTCATGGAAGAAATGGATGGGGCTGGGGGGGGACAGTCAGGATGATTGAAGCACATTACATTTATTGTGCAGTCACACCTCTCTGCTAATGATAATCTGTACCAGCAGCCACTCCCCTAGCATCAC